>ML685764.1:27387448-27487829 GCA_007922175.1 Pelusios castaneus
ACACACACACACACACACACACACACACACACACACACACACACACGGTCGTTTCCTAGGCAGGTTCCCTTCCCGGGCCGGGCCGGGGGCAAATCCAGCTAGGAAATGCAGCGAGGAGCAGCCCCCGCGGCCCGCACCGTTTCCAGTCGCAAGGGGCTTGCACTGAACGCCGGGGCAGCCCGTGGCAAATGGGACCCTCGGGGAGGGAGCCAACTGCGGTGTGCGAGGAGTTGATCCAGCCCCCAATCGCCCCCCGAATAACCATCGCCCCCAGATTCTTACCTGCAGGTACAGACACTCTTCCTTAACGCCCTCGGCTTTCCAGTGCATGGGGGCAGGAGAGAAAGGAAAGAAAAAAGCCTTTGGAAAGAAACGTCCAAAAACCAACTCCAGGTAGGCGATCCGAATTCTGCTCCGGCTCCCTCCCTTCTTCCGGGGCTGCTTCTCCTCCTGCGGTGGCTGGCTTTGCCCTGGGGGCTGAAGGGGCGGCAATCACATCGCTAGTGGCCGAGAGCCAAAGGCCAACCAGGGGCCGCTAACCCCACCGGACCCGGCCGGAGCTCCTGCCCCTGGGAGTCTCATCGCCACCCCGGTGCAGTTCGGGGGCTGGCGAAGCTGCGTGTGGCGGGGAGGCTGCCCCAACCGAACCGGGGCTCTCCGGGGTCACAGGGAACTTTGCCGAGAAGCGCCCCCGGGAGCGGTGTCAGGGCCAAAAAAAAAGGGGGCGATCCCCCCTCGCCCCCCCGCGCGGCTCGGTTTTCTTGCTAGCTGGAATAATCGGTTCGCGCCCAGGTAAATCCGCCCTCCGCGGGCACCTCCCTGTCTGGTGTCTTCTGGGCGCAGCGAATTGATGGGGCCCGGACCCAGGCCAGGGCAAAATTGACAAAACTTTTTCATTTGGAGCGGGGTGGGCATGTGGGTGCGCGCGCTGGGGGGGGGGGGGTGTCGGGGAGCTGCGGGGGCGGGGGAGGGGAGGAGGAGAAATCAATTTTAAAAGCTGCTCCCGACCCTCCCGCTAACAACCAAGTACCTCCCGTGCGGACACTGCCGTGGCTGATGGGGCACTCAGCAGCGTCATTCTCCTGCTGCCTTTTGTTCACTGACTTTTTAGCCCTGGCCTAAATTTCCCTTCTGCCCCACAGAGCCCAGGAGGAGGTGGCTGAGCATTCCTGCCAGGCCGCTGCAGTACAGGGCTCTCTTCCCCACTCTGACCCAGTTCTTCACTGCTCTTCTGGACCTTTCAGAATTGACCAGCCTCTTTCTTACACCCCTGAATAAACATTTGTTTTTCTGCATTCCTTCCCTCCAAAGCACCAGAGTCCAATGTTTCAAGTGCTAGCCTAGGAAATCTGGCTTCTGTTCCCAGCCCTGCCACATATCTTGGGCAAGCCATTACCCTGCTCTGTGCCATAGTTTCCTCTCCCACCCTTTTAGATTGTCAGGGCATTGCCTTTGTACAGCACCTGGCACAATGGGGCCTTGATCATCTTTGGTATCCCTGTAATATGCATAATAAATAACAACAAAGTCCTCACTGGCACCCAGTTTGTCCACTGGGCGCAGAAGTTTCCATTGGCGGCAGGGTGTAATTTCTGTACCAGCAGAGAAGAAACACTTTAGCCTAAACTGTAATACACTGTGATGTGTGATAGACATTAACAAACAGAATCCCACATTAAATTTAATTTAATTCCACGCTTCCTGCCCCGAGCTACAGCTCCCTTCATTTTCATTTTTCCTCTGAATTCCCACAACTCAGGCCTCTTTGATTTCCAGGTTTAATTAACAATGCTCATTAAATGAATTTTTATTCCTTTCTTTTAATATTACTCTGCCACCTGTCTTTAGGAGACAATGGCTGATCATTTATTCTAATTTATTTCTATTAAAGATGGCATTTAAGGGAGGGAGGAGGGCTATAGAGAGGTGTAAAGGGTTGATCGATTCAGATGCTCTTTAATTCCTCTCCCGCCCTCCTTCCAAAAATGCTTTTCAAGGACACTGCCTCTGAAAGTTCTTAGGGGCTGTATTTATTTTCCACCAGATCCGTTTCATTTGCTAAGAAAAATTGGATTGGACATGCTGTATTTTGCAGTTATGTTACAGCTCATTCTCAGAGCCCCTCACCCATCTAGTCTGTATAATGTTGAGTCTTTATTCATCTGAAAGAGGCGAAACTGTGCAAAATGCTAGTGGTAAACACAGCTAACCCATTTGCCCACAGGATCGCAACACAATGGGGAATGCTGGGATCAAGGAGCTTGAATCGTCAGAAGGGAAGCTGTGGTTCCATTGAAAAAAATGAAACCAAACCAAAAAAAGTCCTGAGCTGCCACATTGTTCCCAAATATTCCTGATGAACTTGTGTCCTGACAAACCTCTCTGTGCGCCTGGGAGAATGTCTAGCTGAGCAGCTCCCAGCTCTGCCTGGAGGTGTTGGAGCACAGGAGTTGCCGGAACAGATGAAACCCAGGATCCATCCAGCCCAGCATCCTTTCCTCTGACAGTGGCCAGCACCAGCTGCTTCAGAGGAAAGTGCAAGAAATTTTGAAGTGAGCAATAAACTGTGTGTGTGTTGGTGTTTTGGGGATTGTGTGTTTGTGAGACTGTGTGTGTCTGCTTCAGTAGCAGAAGCCACCACCCATTGTCTCCTACTTCAGGTCCCAGTTCCATAAAATAGAATCACCCTCACCCCCATTTTGCTGGGTGTTCAACTCTCTCGCTTGTTCTCACCTCATAACCAGGGCCCAAGCAAGCTCCCACTGAGGCCAAGAGGAATTTAGCCATTGACTTTGACAGGGGTAGGATGACACCTGGCCGCAGAGATCAGGGTCAGTCTATGAGTTTGCTTTATCATTATTATTTATTATTTGTCTTACAGTTGTGCCTAAGAGCTCCGCTCATGGGTGAGACCCCTACTGTGCTAGTGCTGTACAAAAACAGAACAAAAAACCAGTTCCTGGACCAAAAGAGTTTACAATCTAACTATGAGATAGGGACAGATGGGGAATTCCAAGAAACAATGAGAAAGTGTTGTCTAAATAGGCAAGACAGATGCAAGGTGAAGGGCAAACAGGAGACATAATTTCATTCACACATTTCTTCCAGGTTAGAATCGCCAAGGCAGGAACATTCAGTATGACTTCCATTGTGCCTCGGTGAGCAGCTCACCTGCTTTTGTCCAGTCCGTCCCGGATGCTGCTGAGAAGCCATTGCATGTGGAAGCACTGTGGAGCGTTTCCCTAGAACTGGAACTGCAAGCTGCATATTCCCTTCCGTTCTTCCATTCCTCTGCATGCCCCTGGGTCTTCCATTGCTGCACAGCAGTCACACCACATCCAGGGCACTATATGCCGGTTAGACTGCATTTACAAAACATGCAGGACTCATAAGATTGCCCATCTGCCCATCAGGACTTCGGATTTACTTTGAGCAGTTTCAAACAGCCATTGATGTGCGGCTTTCAAACCAAACCTTAGAAATAGATAGCTGCTCTGTAGGTTGCAGCCAGGTTTCCAAATGTTGATGGAGATTATTATTTATGTTTTGTGCTATTGTGGAGTCCAGGGCCCCAATCAGGATTAAGGCCCCGTTGGGCGTGGAGCTGCACAGACATATATTGAAGCACAGGCCTTGGAATTTACAACTGAATGTACTTCATTTTAGAATTGAGTCAGACCGGTTCAAAGCCAATAGGACAGTATCATTTAAAATAGCTCTGGAATCTAATTAATTTGCTTACAGGTATGTACATTTCAGTTGCACAAGCCAAAGAGCCACATGTGTGCACACACAGAGAGAGTGAGCAGAATCAACGTCCAGTCATTTTTGTACTGGAAAATTTCCCTAAAATTTCACTAATAAACAAGAGGCAATGTGCATGTTATGATCCATTGAGCCATTTGGGTCTTTCATCCGGCCAGTTCTAAATTCATGACACAGATGGAGTCATCTATGTGCACAAAAATGTGTCATCCTCTGCTGAGACCACCATTCACCACGGATGAAACCTTGGGCCCACTGACGGCAAAAGGAGTTCATGTTCAGCTGTTGTGAATATTGACATCCAAGTGAGAAACTCCTGAAAACCTGACCAGGTAATGGAGGTGACAGAAAGTTATCCCCAGCCATGTCTGTTTGATCATTTGTAACCATATATACAGCACCATGCATGTGTGTAGTGCTGTACATGGACTCTGCAGTCTAAGGGTCGACATAGCATCACCAGTGAAAATAACCCAGAAACAGGGTGTTAGAGGAACATAAATAAAACTCTATGGTTGCATGTCTTTTCCTACAAAACAATGCGTTGATTCATCCCTGCATTGATTCTCTGCCATTAAATCCTGCCTAGCACTCCTCAAATACTTACCTACAACATCGCTGTTCTTGTCAATCACAGTGTCCCTTTAAAAGAAATATACAGAACAAACAAAGCTACTCTGTAATGACAAACTTCATCTGAGGCTTGAGGGGGGTGAAAAGGTTTCAGATGAGAGACCTTTACTTAACACAAGAGCAGCCAAATCAGTGCAGCCTCTGGCCGTGCACAGAGCAAGACGAACCTACTTCACCACATTTTGCAACAAGCCTTCTGAACAAATGCCCTGGCTGATTCAGAGGCAGGGCTGCAGCCAAGTAGCAACCTTATGAAATATTTAGTTTAATCACCAATGCTCTTAGGGTGAGAAACTTTGCTATGAGGAAGCATTGCCAGATAACGTACAGTACTGCAGAATAGGCAAGCCACCTTAAACCAGCAACATAAAACAAAACAAAATATGCATCTGCTCACTTGAGACCTTACCCATCCCATCCACACGATGGTGGAATAGATTTGGAGAGCCCTGCGCAGATACCAATATGTGGATCCACATCTGATCTGCATCTGCAAAAAATGGTCCACGGATATCTGTGTTGTATCCGTGGATGCGGATGTAGTACAGATATCCACGGATAGCCACAGATTTGCAGGCCTCTAGCCCTGCACAGATGCAAATATGTGGATCTGTATCCGAGCTGCATGTGCAAGAAATTGTCTGTGGATATCCACATTGTACCTGCAGATATAGTGCAGATATCCGCGGATTTGCAGGGCTCTATAGATCTGCTAGTTCCCAAGAGCCTGCACTGGCTCAGAGTACATGCTGTGAGATAAATGCATAGCTTTGTGTGTATATTAGGAGCAATAATACTACTGCTGGCCATTCAGGAAGCTCAAAGCACTTGGCAAGCATTAATCAGTTAGGTCACAGAACACCACTGGGCTGTAGATACATCATTCTCTTTTTCAGCTGGTGAAACTGGTATGCAGAAAGTGCTATGACTGCTGAAGGGCTGTCATTGAATCTGTACTAGAATCCAGGAAGCAGCCTGGTCTAAGAGCTAGGTCCTATCCCTGGCTCAGCCACTGGCCTGTTGAGTGATCTCTGGCAAGTCACTATTTTTCTGTGACTCCTTCTTTAGTCCGTCTGGTCTATTCAGCCTGTGAGCTCTTTGGGCAGGGCCCATCTCTCACTTTGTGTATGTACTGTGCCCAGTGTGATGGGGCCTTTAGGGTGCTCCTATCATACAACGAGAAGCCTGACTCCACCGTCTGTGGTCTAGCCACTAGGACACACTCCACTCCATCATTGGAGCACCCTTTAAGGACGTATTGCATCCAGGTGTATTGAGCAGAGACGGTGTTTCTCTTAGCATTTTTCCAAGTGGCACAAGTGTCCATATCACCAACATCAATGGTTGGCATTGAAGGTCAAGGATCCAATGGGTCATAAGGCCTGAATTCCTTCCCCCTGGAAGGAGGCCGCACTAGGTCTCTGTCCAGGCACTGTGTGTGTGGGAAGTTTGCACTGGCGGTGCCCGGGAGGTTTCCAGCGTCTGGGTTCCTCAGGCACTCACGAGCTGGGAGGCAGAGAGTCCCAGCACTGACTCACGGGATCCTGGTGCTGCACACACATATCTTCTATTGATAATATCCTCTGCTACTGGGAGATCCAGGCCTAGGGACTAGGAGCAACCTTTGATAAATTTTTTGACATGCATTTTAAAATAGTCCAATTCCTTTAGGTGGGCCCCTCATTTGCTGCCAGCCAGGCTTTCTTGCCAGGCCAGGGAACTTCACCCAAAGAGAAGGAAGCATGCTGATGGGCACATGCTGACCCAGTGCTGGACACGGGCTCCTCTGCTTGCGTGGCTTGGGCCATCATTCCTGGTGCTGCTTGCCTTTGGTTTGACTTGCATGTGGTTCCAAGCGAGGGAGATCAGAAAGATCTTCCTCTGAACAGCAGGCAACTGCAGACAGCAGACGTCACGGCTCTGATTATGAAAGCACATGTCTTACATAAAATTGGAGTTTGGGAAAACAAAACAAAAAACCCCAGGATCCTCCAAGGAAGTTCCCCTCTCTCTCTCCTTGCACTCTCCGTGTCACGGGAAGCTGACAGTGCCCCCGCACCATGGGTTTTCAAGGCACAGCCTAGCTCAGCTATTTGTTCTATTTTTTCTGGTAAGTGGGAGACACTAATGACTAGCAGAACCCTTTTTTTGAAAGCTCTTAGGGTGACCCCTGGTGGCTATGCCTCAGTGTGGCAGGAGCATCTTCTCTAGTCTAGTGAATCTTCTGTAGATATTTCATTGATCCACCCTGGCTGCCAGTTCTTTTAAGCATAGGCTGATCTGTGTATAGTAGGTTAAGAAGCAGCAATCTAATAGTAAGAACACAGAACTGAGCACCAGGAGAGGTATGCTGTATTCCTGGTTCTTCCATAGCCTTACCATGTAAAACAGGTTATGTTGCCATCACGAGCCTTAGTTTCCCATTCTTTAAAATGGGTCCAACACCTGCCTCTCATCACAGGGAAGCCCAGAGGCTAAATTCACTGATATCTGTAAACTTCTTTGAAATCCTTACCAAGGGGGAGCTACAGAAGACTCTTGCTGTCCAAGATTTGATTTGTCCTCACTTTCCCTTCCTCTGTGTGCTGTTCCCGTATTTGAATCCTAACATCTCTTTTGATTTGCTGTTACAGTCTGACCTGATCCTATGTCATATACTTCCCTGCATTTAATTCCCTCCCATTCTGTAAATTTCCCAACTTCAAAGCATCTGACGAAGTGGGATTTTCTCCCACAAAAGATCATGCGATAAATAAATCTGTTAGTCTTTAAAAGTGCCACTGGACTCTGTTTTTCTGCACTAGACTAACATGGCTACCCCTTTGAAGTTGTCCAAGAGCCTCTTTCTTAACATGGATAGAAAAGCTCCCTCCATGCCCCACTATCACAGATATTTAGGTGGAACCAAACAAATAGAACACACCCATGTGCCTGTGAGGGCTTTTATAGTGCGAGATTACACAATGGCATACAGTGCAATAAAAGTATGAATGGCAAGTTTGGGATGACTCTATTAGCGACAAGCTGTGACGCTGTGAATTATGCAAATCATTGCACAGGTTGTCAATAAACCCTTTGTTCCGCTTCACAGCAGCAGAGCTTTGGTTTGTATCTAGTTAGAAAGAAAAGTTAGGAGGATTTTTATTGGGTGTTTTAAAACACTTTTATTGTTACTTTTCATCACCTTCTGCACGTAAGGTCAAGTTGCTTTAATAACATGTGCAGACCCTGGAGTACAGAAAAATTAGGAGACATGTTAAAGTTAATTCCTCAAAGTGGGAAGCTATTTTAGATGGGCAGAATGTTTATGAGTGGGCAGTCTGCTATTGAGCTTTGCTAGTTACAAATACCATAGTGATCCTCATTTTCCATAAGGATAGAGCAGGTGGTTTTAGCATATCAGCCTTTAAAGTCATTGGTCCATCACTAAATGGAGGGTGCTTGGGCTGGAAGGCTTCATGTTAGTAAAACCCCACCTGCACACTCGGCTAGCCATGCTGTTGTTAATACCCTTGTCTGTCAGGAAGTTGCGCTCTACACCCTACGGGATAAAAAGAGCAGCTGCTTATTGCAACAAATGCGAGAAGAATAGGTGAAATGGAGGGAGACATTCAGTACTTCGTTATACGTAACAGAGCCACAGCAGCAAAGGAAACATGCATTAATAGAGACCATTTATTAGTTCAGAGAAGCTACACTCAGCTGTGGATACAAGGCTAGATTGTGTCCAGGCTTTCTACGAATACATAGATTAATGGATTTCAAGGCCAGAAGGGACCACTCCAACCTAGTTTGACTACCACAGAACACGGGCCAGAGAATTTCACCCAGTGACTCCTGCATCCAGCCTACAGCTTCTGATGGAGTGAGAGCATCTCTTAGAAAGTCATCCAAATCTTGATCTAAAGATGCCAGCTGATGGAGAATCCACCACAGCCTTAGATAAGTTGTCCCAATGACCAATTGCCCGCATGGTTAAGAACAGGAGCCTTTTCCCGGCCCCATCTGGTGAGAAGCTCTATGTGATGCAGGAGTCTACCTGCGTGGTTAATGGGCCTGGTGATACCATACAGGGCACCAGAGCCTTGGAAATGGTGGGGGGGAAAGATAGGTGATTTGGGGGGCTCCGTAGCCGTAATCACCTTATAGCGCTCCACTCCTCTTTCTGATCTGTTGCTGTAACAGCCTGCATGCTGACTTTAGGAGACCCAGTGAAGTGAGTATAAAGGAAAAAGGACGAGAGAGGCTCATGCTCTTGAACAGAATTAAATTTCATTAGCAAAGGAATTTGCAAACAGAAGCAACAAACCAGTTCTTGTACAGCAACTGAGCTTTGATTAAAAACACTTTATTTAAAATTTGACACACCAACAGAATGAGAAATGGCCAAGCTTTTCCTGGGCTCTGTTAGAAATGGCAAAGCCATCTTGCACAGGCAAACCCAGGATTTACAGGACAGAGGCGTGTTGAGCGAGCTGTGGGAAAGCCCACATTTCACCAGAAGGGGGCACTGCACTGACATGGGCCAGCAGCGCAAGCTCGCTCAGCGAAATCACCCCCAGAACATGGAACCCAGGGAGAGTCGGTCAACGGGCCACTTCTACAGTAACACCAGAGCCTCATTAGCCCTGGACAGGACGCCTTTCTAAGGGGCACCCTCACACCAGCCCCCACATCCGAAAGGGCCCCTCCGCCTCAGCCTTTGAATGCCGAGAGCCGGGACACAGCCAAGCAGCAATTATTCTGAACAGTAGGTGCTGGGGACAGCAAGCCCGTGCTCCTCCGGGCCCTGCAGAGCTCCGACTGCCCCTCTCTAATTTTACGAGGTGTTTGGCTCCTTAAACACCTCTTGTCCCCATCCTGGCAGTGAAAGGTTGAAAGGTGTGTGGGGCGCTGGGAAAACCTCTCTCCAACGGCTGGCTTTATTCCTCCTCACTCCCACCAAGTGCGGCTGTGGGAGGAGGGGCTCTTCACTGCTCACAAAGGCACTGTTCTAACGCCGCCATGCCATAAAGGTTGGCTAGCTCCTTGCCGCGCTGTAGGACGATCGCCTCTCTGCATGGCTGGCTGGCTCTGGCCAGCTCCAGCAAGACGCCCTGCAATGCCGTAATGAGTTCAAAGTCCACCGACACCGGGGTGGGTTGACCCAATAACCGCAGGAGGTCGTCCAGCCAGCGAGCCTGGAGGACCGTCTGGGGCAGCCAGGGGAAGAGCGGCACGCAGCTGGCAAAGGCCTGCATTCCCAGGAACCACAGCTCACTGATGTCAACCCAGGCTGCCTCATAAGCTGGCGACACAGCCATGGCCAAGCACTGGCTGGCAGGATCTGCTCGGGCAGCATGGGCCTGAGAAAGGAAGCAGATAGCGGCTTCAAAGAAGTCCTTGGCCGGTGGTGTCCCCTGGAGAGCTGAGACAAATGGGAAATGAATGAATGAACCGGGATGGCCTTGGGACACTCTCACAAGTCAGACGGCTGCAGGCCTTTCCTCAGAAGTGCAGAGTAGGGGTGTGTGATATGGGAGTTCCTTAATGTGCATCTCTTTCCAGCGCCCCACACGCCTATCACATGTTCTTCGTTCCAGGAGGTTTTGGTACGGCCACTAAACAGACCTTGCCCGTCACAGGGCCCTGACTCCAAACTGGGCAGGGCACCCCTGCTGTCCCCCCACCCGCAGCCCAGGCCCAGGCCCAGCCCACTGACAACGAAAGCACTCGGTTTTGTCACCAAAGCTGGACACATTTTACCTGGAGAACTGCCGAGTAACCTGGCCATCATCAAGCCCAGAGTGGCGACGCTGGCTGCCAGAACAAGGTGATCTCTCTGGGGTTGCAGAGAGGGGAGAGATTTCAGCAGCACATCCATCAGGGAGGAAAAGCACCTGTCTTGCCTAGACAGAAAACCAAACCAGAGAGACGTGTGCTGAGTGGAGCCGAGCTGTCCGCTCACAGAGCTGCCATGCTTAATCCTGGCACAGTGGGGAAATCCCAACCCTAACCCCGCAATTCTAGGCAAACTGGATGTATGTTTTACAGCAAAGATAGTGTCAGAAAAGCGGCCGTGATTAAGACTCAGGAGGGTGGTGACGACTAATTCTGCCTCTCAGTGACATCCCAAATGATCACACTCCTGTTACAGTCAAAAGGCAGATTTTCCTCCACGCCTGAAGTGCCATCTGAGCTCTTTCTGGCTCAGAACCCACCCAATCATTCTGCAATGACGGGTAAGGAACAACAGTCTCTGGCTTGTCCCCAGCAGCTGGGTCTGGTCTGCAGGGGTGACCTGGGCCCATGCCTGTTTGCCTCAGCAGAGTAGCTGAAGTGACTCAGATACACAGGGAGTAAAAACCTTAGCAGACAGGTGCCCTTTAAGAAAGTCCCTTTTGGACCAGAACTGCACTTCAAGGACCCAGCCCCTTACCTAGAAAGTCTGCATTCAGCTTTCTCTAACATGGCTCAAAACCCTGGGCTGTGATGCTCTGCAGCAGCCTAAGGGAAATCCTACCGCCACCAACGTGCCTTCGGCCTGAGCTGAAAGGGTCTAGGCTGTGAGGGAAAGACATTGCCTTGGCTTCTCTGCTGAGCTTGTCAGTGGGGAACTCATTGGTGGCATAGGCTGGGAACTAGCCTGAGACCCACCAAACTCATCCCACATTGCACCTAATTTCTTCTTACTGAAGATCTTAACACAAGCACAGTCCTGCGGCTCTGGCTTTGTTACCTGACCACGTCTGGGGCGGTCACTACAATGTTAAGGAAAACCTCGCAGGTGGTTTGCAAGCTGATTTCTACGCTGTCCGGAGGAGCAGAGGTCTGGGGGTTGGAAGCCAACAACTCCCACTGGTGCAAGAAATACTGACAGAGCAATGCCGGTGCCCCCTCTGAGATGAGGATTTCCCGAGGTCGGTCCTCCGCTGTCAAATGGCACAAGCCAGGTAGCAGAAATCTGGAGAGCGACGGGGATTGGAAATACAGAAGAGGAGATGCGGTTAGCTGGCTATAGGCTAACGTGTCAATCAGTTAAAAGCAAAAAACCAAAATGAACACACAGGAATAACACCAAAGGGAGGATCAAACACACGAACTGCCAGACTGGATCAACCCATTGGCCACCTAGTCCGGTGTCCTGTCTCCAATTTGATGCTTCCATGTAGGGTGCAAGAAGCCTCACAGCAGACGGATGTGGGAAACTTGCTCCTACGACGGCCTGTTTAATTCCTAATAGCTAACACTTAAGCTCTGATGCAGGAGTTTTTGTATCCTTCCCAGAGTGCTTTGCTGCATCCACTGTGACAACTCTTGGCTATTCCCCTCATTGATAACCAACCAATCCCTCCTGGAGTCTCACAAAGGGAGCTGCTATCACCTCTGGACCAGCGAAGAAGGAATCAATGTCACCGGCTGAGCACCACTCAAGCTGTCAAATACAAGCCTGGGGTGATGTGCGCTGCACTGCCATCCCGGACAGAGGGGGCCAGTTCCATCTCCTGGTCCCTGGCATCATAGACTGGCTGGAAGTTTACTAGGGAGTTCTGCTACGCTCCGGCAGAATGCCGGAAGGCCCCCACCCTTGTGTCTTATCTGAGTTCCAAGTGCTAGGATACACCAGCAGAATTATCCAGCTCAGACGCTTTGATGCTACAGTGGCAGGTTTCATACAAACCCTATGATCAAAAGGGTGGGGAGGGGGTTTAACAGTAAAAACCACAAAATCTGGTCATCCCCCTATGCTGTGAACAAGGGGAATTTGAAATGAATGCCAGGTGACTTAGAACAAAAGGAATGCCACTTCCTACTGAATGCCATCAACCTGTGGAACTCTATGCTGCAAGAGGGGACGAAGTCAAATACTGTAGCAGGAATCCTAAAAAAACATGATGATGATCTACGGCAGTTCTGGTAAGAAAAGAGTCAGCTTTCATGCGTCCAGACACTAGCTGTTGCCATAGGGCTCAAGGTGGGATTTTCTAGCACCTCATGCAGAGCTGCACAAGTATAGAGATGTATTATGGCTGTTTTCCAGCTGTGGGTTGCTGCTGGAAACAGGATACAAACTTGATGGCCCCACAGTCTGATGTGATCTGCATTTCTCTGCCAGGATGTAGGAGTAACTCAGGCAGTAGCATAACTGTGTCTATCCTGTGCTTGAGATACTCACCTTAGAGCATCCCCGGGCCACACGGAGTCTTGGGAGCTGCCCAGTCCAGCCAGCTCCCCCACATGCTGAGCCAGGCTCCTAGCTTTGGCCTGCTCTTGGAAAAGTGTCTTTGCATAATGCATGAGGAAAGGCAGGAGACTGCAGATTTCCTGCTTGAGGGAGGAGGTCTCTTCAGCCAGCCAGGCGCTGAGGATTCGAACAGAGGCAAATATGAATGGATCCTTCACCTTCTGCTCTCCCACCTGCCCAAGGAACAAACAGGCATGTGATGATACAGCAGGGGAAAGCTCTAGGACCAGCCGCACCTTCCACTTCCCCTCTGAAGTGAGCCCAAAGACAGGAAACCCTGTTAGCCCTCCCTCTGGGCGCTGAGCAGTTAGGAAAAGACAGGAAAATGCTGCAGGAATAGCTGGTCTTTGCAGCTCACTCGTGAGTGAAACTGAGTCACAACTAAAATGAGTTTCATCTTTCACATCAGCATAAGTCTTGACACTCCCCCACTTCCTGAAAGCTAGTGAATTGGGCCAGCTTGTCCTAAAGCTACACAGGGGATGAAAATTACTGTTCCTAGATTCAGGACTGGCTGTCTTCAGTCCTTGCCCAGAGCTCAGACACCACTGCTAGACCAAGGGACTGGGGACAACCTCCTGGGCTTTCTGATGCTAGAAAGCATTGGTTCCTGATTCTGGCTGCTCTCTGCCAAAACCTTTTTTCTTTACAGGGAAGAGGGTGTCCCTAGCAGAGGGTTATCATCCTGGCCGTGGGTTTGAATATCCTGTGATTTGTTGGAACTGAAAATACTTTGAGAAGATCAGCAGAGATGTTTCTGGAATCAGTGAGAACTGTTCCAAGTATCTGGGTGATGGAAGCTCAGAGGATGAGGGAGCAGCAGTCTAGGGATACAGCTTTCAAATTACACAGAAAAAAAGCAAAACAAAACTGTGGTAAGTTTTAAACAGAGGACAAGGAAAACTCTCCCTGATTTCCATGGAAGCAGGTGTGGGCCTGTGGTATCTCCCAAACCCCACAACAGAGTGCCTCCCAGGGACAGGCATCATGCCAGGGAGGGGAATATTTTCAGTCACAGCTTTACCTGACTCAGGTAGTGTATTATAGCCCCAAACGCCTCCGCCATGATCCTCACTAACTGAATTTTCTGAGCCTCCCTCAGCCGGGGTTTCTCTTCTTTCATGCACTCCTGAATCCCCAGCTCAATAAGGGTGTAACAAGCTGTTACCACCTCCTGCTTTCCATCCACATCTGCTGGGTCCGGCTCTTCCAGGGACAGACGGACCTCCACGCATGCCAAGTTCACCAGCAGGGCCAGGAACTTACCCCCAGCCCTCTCCGTTGGGATCCACTCTGAATCAAAGGCCTGCGTGAGGGAGGCAGCGAGCTTCAGTGCAGGGTCACGCTGGGACTGACTCAGTTTGCTGCTCAGGATGCTAACCAGGCCTCTATAAAGGTTGCAGAGGCACTCAGAGCCCTGTTGATCCTGGGTGAGCAGCAGTGACGGAGACACAAAGCGAGGCAGCACATCGCAGAGCTGGAATTTGGTCATGTCTTCAGCTTGGCGGAACTCCTTACTGAGCCTGCTCAACACAGCCATGAGGTCAGGAGTGGCTCTCTGCCAGCACTTCGTCTCTGCTGTGCCTAGAAGCCCCATGAGCAGCTCTAGGGCACGGTCACAGCTGTAAGTGCGATTCACGTAGGCCTGGCACAGAGCTGACACCGTTCCCTGGGACACCAACTCTTTGGGGCCCCTGGGAGTGGCCATGATAGCTCCCAGACACTGGTAAACATCAGCGATCATGGGGCTTGTAGACGTATCATCTGGATCAGACGGAGAAGCCAGGATGTTGTTGAAAGTGGGGATTTTGTTCAGGATCTGGGAGTGGCCGGCTAACTCCGGATCAGTGCAGAAGCATGCCAGCAGGGTGAGGCCAAGCCCTCGGAACACGTGCTCTGGACAACCAGCTGGGGGCTCCTTGGAAGCAAGAAGCCGGTTTGGGAATGTGAATCCAACTGCATCAAAGATCCGACGACGGGTTCTGGGGTCAACGTCTCCAGCTCTGACTGCTCTGGTCACCTGCAGGACAAGCCAGGGATCAGAGGGCAGCACGAGTGCACAGGCAGAGGCCTTGCCAGACACCCTTTACGGGCTGAGTACTTAAAAGAGAGGCCAGAGGAACGCATTCATTTATACAGCGAAGTGAATCCTCAACTCTGCACTCATAAAATCTTCCAGCTGAGCATCTCCCAGTGCTCTGCTACCACCGATTAGCTCTCACAACCCCATGGGGACTTGTTTTACCCCCATTTTACAAACAGGATGGCCGCAGCACAGAGGTCTGAAGGACCTTGCCCAAAGTCTCACAGCATGTCAGTAGCAGAACTGGAAACAGAACGCAGGAATCCTGACCCCCAGTCCCCTGCACTAATAACTAACCTGGCCCCACCCTCCAGCCTGCTTCTCCATGCAGGGAGGTGTAACTGTTGGTGGCCATTCCTATGTTTGTTTCCGAAGCGGTTGCACTCCACTGTCAGCCCCAAGTCGATTCTTACCAGCAGCAGGGCTGCAAACTGCTCACTGTCATTTCTTGCATCTCTGAGCACCCCAAGGCACCGCTCCAGCGTTGCATTCTTCATGCTTTCACTGGCATCGGGAGCGGCTCCTGAACGGGAAGTCATGATGCTAAGAGTACCTGTGAACAAGGCAGCTTTTATCAAATCAGCAAGCACTGGGATGAGCTAGGCTAGGGAGTTGGCCATCCCAGTAGAGAAATCATGTATGATGGAGGGATGCGTTAACAGGGAAGAAGAGTCATAGGGTAACACGACATGTTTAAATCACTAAAAACTCATCAGACCCTTGTCATCACCCTGCCCCATAATCAGAGAACAAGGGGTACCTTAATCACAAGTAAATCTACAACAAAAGGAAAATGTTCTTTTCCATGGCATGTGCTCAGCCTGTGGAATCTCCCACAACAGACTGCCAGTGTGTCAAGTGCTGTGGCTGGATTTTAAAAGGAGATGAGTTATTTTCTAGCTAATAATAAAATCTGTAGTCATGCAAGTTCCAGCCGGGTAGCTTTGTTAATCAGTTTCAGCAAAACAAATGAGGAGTTTTGTGTCACCTTAAAGACTAACAAATTTATTTGGGCATAAGCTTTCATGGGCTAGAACCCACTTCATTATGCATCTGATGAAGTGGGTTCTAGCCCATGAAAGCTGATGCCCAAATGAATTTGTTAGTCTTGAAGGTGCCACAGGGCCTCGTTTGATTTATAGTCAAGCATGATACCATATGGGTAATCGAACATCAGGCTTCAGGGTGTAAGCTGATAGCTGTAGGGAATCAGGAAGGAATCTTCTCACCATCCAGTCATGTGCCGCATGGTAAAATTGCCCAGGTGTGCTTTGGTTATTGCTTGGTACATTTATCTGAAGTATGAAATATTGATCATTGCCAGATCAATAGACTGATCTGGACTACACAATCTATTCTGATGTGCCAAGTCTCCAGGACACACTTTCTGGTATTTTCATCAGCATTAGAAGAAGAAAATGAAAACATTGTAGCTTAGTATTTAAATAAAAGCAAGAAGAAATTATTAAAATCCCTTCAAATTAAGGGATGCCAATTTTTACTCATTTAGAGTCAAATTTATTTCTAGCTTAAATTGTTGGGTAGCGTCTTTCTCGAATAAGTATTCCCTGCGGCTCGCTTTTGTTTGCATAATCACATACCAAAAGGCCTCCTTAATTATAGCTGTGCATTCATGTGGCTGGTCTGAAGAAGCTGTCATCAGCATTTCCATTACAAACCACAGTTTCTGGGAAGTTTATTACTTGGCTATAAAATGTGTTCTAAGCTCAGACATGGTGCAGTTACATCCAAACCCAGATATGAAAAAAGCTGTAAAACCAAATTTGGTTTAAACTGTTGAGGCTACCGGAATTTGGCCAGCACCGCAGCTTTCATGAAAAGAGCTCTAGTATCTTAATAAGAACAAGCAGCCAGGATCCCCACTTCGTGTGCCTCCAGAACACTGTTGGTACCAGCAGCAGAGTCCATAGCCCCCTCCAGCCCGGTCTCAGAGGAGAAGTGCCTAATGACACCCCACCAACACTGTCCTGCAGCCTCTGGATTTCCTGCCCTTCTACGAACGTGGGCTTCACAATCTCTTGCTTTATGCCACACCATGAGGGGGTGTTTCCCAGAGTCTTCTGGAAGTCGCCCACCCTGTTCAAACGGTGGCACGATCCTCCAAAATTATGGGGTGAGGAGAAAGAGTGACTAAGCTGGACTGTCCGTCCCAGGGGGCTGGGGACGTCTTGATCCCCCCCTCTACTCTGGGGCCACCAGGCCCCTGTCCCGCACTCAGAGGTGCCCTTCAGTTCTCTTACTTACCACAGCCCCACAGGAACCTAGCCAGCGGGGTCACACAGAGGCTCCCCCAAGACACCCCTCCTTCACAGCGATGGGAGCCTGAACATGCTGCCCTCACCTCATCCGCCTCCACAAGCGCCCTCACCTCACCTCCGACTCCAGCCAATCGGCGAGCCCCACGCTTAGCTCTAGCCAATCGCGCGCTAGATTGTTAGGCGGTGGGTGATGCAGTCGCCGCCATGCAGGCTAGGGGCAAATTCCAACGACTGGACTTCCCGGCCGCTCTCGGGAGGCAGGACGAGCCCGCAAGCCCCTTCTCTGCCCGGACGGCTCCTGCGAGGCGGAGGCGAACCAGGCTCCACCAGTTACCCGAGGATCGCCGCTCTCTAGCACTGCCGCCGTATCTACTTCCGTTTCCGGGTGCCTGTGGAGGGGCGGGGTTGTGTTTCCGGGTCAGAGGTGAGTGGGTGCCCGCCCCCTATCTGCCGCTGAGGGAAGCGGAGCGAAGGAGCCGCTGAGCGCGTCACCCAGGGTCGGTTCTCCGGGACCCTCCGTGAGTGCGGAGGGAGGTCCCCGCTGGCCCCCATGGAAGCGGGGGAGGAGGCGGCGCGGCCCCCCGGCGAGTGGCGCAGCTGAGGCCCTAGCTCAGCGGGAGAGCAGCCCCGGAGCTCCCCGGTCATGTGCCTGTGGTAGGTACCGAGCGCGCGGGCCGGGTGCTCGGCGCTGCGCAGAGCGGAGCCAGCGGGCGGAAGCCAGAGCCGCCCGCCTCGTGCTGGCCAGCTCCTAGCGGATCCTCGCTTCGGAGCCCGAGCCTGCTGTGGGCTATTGGCTGCCTGTCCCGACGCCAGGTCCAGGCTCTGCGAAATAGAAGGGGTCCGGGGATATGGCTGAGATGAGGCGTTACTGTCCACCGATCCCACTCGCCTTTGACTCCCATTCTTTTCAGGAAATTATTTCCCTCTCTACGCTGGCCTTCGGCTTGCAGAGAATAAGGTAGAAAATTTACGTATCACATGAGCTTTCATGGCAGATGCTCTTCAAGCGTCTGAGGAAGTGGGATTTTCTCCCACGAAAGCTCATGCAATAAATAAATCTGTTAGTCTTTAAAAGTGCCACAGGACTCTGTTGTCTTTCTACAATAGACTAACACGGCTACCCCTTTGGCATATAAATTTGTTAGTCTTTGTAAGTTCATGGGACTCCTTGTTTGTTTTGCTGAGCTAGGCTGACACGGCTACTGAAAGAACAAGATGTGCTCTCATACAGGCCGAGAGAAGAGAGGATGCTTGTTTTGTTTCCCTTCTTAGTTTGCTGTTTTGACAGGTGGGGAACAAGCACTGCAAGTGAGCGAATGTCAGACTTATTTGGAAATGTGTTGTCTTTTATTCAATGTATGTGTTTTGTTTTGTACAGTGACATTAGGATGTACTGTTCTTAAATTCTATATGGTTGCATAGTCGAAGGAAAAAGAAATTAAGAGACCAAGTAAGGGGATAAAGACCTTGTCAGATGAAAGTAGACACTAGAGGTATTTTCATTATTAAACTTAGTGTCTGTGAATGCCAGCATGATTGCCCATACAAACCTCAGCTTGTAATGCTTTGTAAGAAGATTTGTTTTATGTTCCTTTTTCATTTGTTAAGGGTAAGTTGTAGTTACAAATGCTCCCTGAAACATACAGTTTTAAATATATATATATACAAGGCAACGTATATCTATTCAGTAGGCTTACTAGGTTGTCTGAGCTCTAAGTTTAAAAAAAAAAAAAGTCCTGATTATTCAAACTGAATGTCTCATTTCACAGCTGTTAAGATGCTGATCAAACATGATTTATCACTGTGTACATGACTTCCACGTAGCTGGCAGACCGGTTTATGATAAGTCTTTATCGATCTAAAAATGTTTCAAGTAAACATTGTCCCATGAGTTCTATGGACAGCTGCTCCCACAGCAGAAATGAAATTCTTATTTTTGCGTGTGCTTGTAACAGCCAGAACAGAAGTGTTGCAAACTTACTTAGCTTCTTATTGACTAAATGTTCTTTTATTCCCTCTCCCTTTTCCCATTAGTTTTCCTGTGAAATTTTCTTTTTGTCATGAGGTCTATTGACATCAGTAGGAATTATATGCTGTCCATATTCCTGACGTCTGCCGCTGTTGACCAAAATTCTCTCCCTAGTTCCATGGAAATTTCCTTAAGAATAAATTGACACTCGGGTCTGCAATAATGATGATGACAATGCTGTATCTCATCTGAGGAACTTGAGATGGCTTACAGACATAATCTTCTTAAATGTCACAGTGTCCACATTCCGCTTTGTAAGATAGTATTTGATGTTATATTTTAGATCATTAACTTTTCATCTCATTCACATATCTGAGCAATACATCTCATAGCTCCTTCCATTGATTGGATTTCAGTAACTTAATGATGTTATGAAAGAACATGAATGACAGATCTCTCCAGAGCTAGTTAATGTTACATAGGGACTCTTATTCTCAGTGAGAATGAGACTGGTCAGGGATCAGAAGGAAAACTGATCAAATTCCAGTTATACCTTCTGTTTTGTTTTTTATTGGGCCCTCATTCTTGGCACAGATGAGACCTGGAAACTCACAAAGATTGAACTTCTGGTTTGACCATTTAGTGCCATCACCTGTGTCCTTAGAAGCAAAATAGGCCTTTAATTGCCTGTTTCATCAATGCTGCCTAACTTTTGTCTGTCTTTGTTTCTGAGTGGTACCAGCCAGCACAAATAGCCAAGTGATGACATTTTGTGCTGCCTGCCTAGCAGATGTGCTGGGCTTATTGACATTTGTCTTATCCAAGCAGATTTGGCTGGGTGTCAGCTCCACGTTGCAGATTTGAAAGGGAAGTTTCCAGAGTGCACGCACAAAATCAAATGGATTATAACAATGTTATTGGGCTTTTTGCTTTTAAGGCCTGAGAGATGTAAGTGGTGCTGTCTAGAACGATTGTGAAGGAAAAGCAAATTTCCTTATTTACTCAATACGAAGACAGGAAATGGTGAAAAGCTTCTCTGCTCTTGTTGGTTTCATTTCAGACCTCTAATAATTCTGGTGATTCCTTCTCTGCAGTTGGTCAGAGTCATAGATAAGATTGAACACTCCTTGGTTCCCCTCCAACTTCTTCAGTCCTTTCACCTTGTCAGCTTCATGAAGAACCCCCTATAAATTGTTTGGTGCATGATTTCTCTTTCTTGTCTCTTTATAGAGCCTGGTTCTGCTCATGAAGGCCATGGAGAAGAGGCTGGAAGCCAAGTGCAGCATTAGCTTCTGGATTTTATCAGGACATTGCTTGGGAAAATCTGCAAAGTGGGTGGGAAGTCTGCACCTGTTCTACACATGTGCCTGCCTGTATGCCCTCTGTTCATCCACAGGTGACTATTATATTCTCTCTCTCAACTATTTTTGTGTCTTAGTCTAGATTTAGCTCTGTGGTTTGTTTTAAATGATTGAAGGGTGGGGTATGTGAAATCTGTTAATAGCAATTAGACATCTTAATTTGTGAAATAGCCCTTCTCCCTCTCCCCCCCCCAAAAAAAAAACCCACCTCAAAACCAACTCACACCCAAATACCAGGGAGGAAGGGGGGTTACTGTGGCTGCGTATGCCTTTGTGCTGTTAGCAAGGTAGGCTGACCAACACGTTTTGTAGTAAAATGATGATTTTACTAACTCTTTCCACAGCGTTACTTGAAGGGTTTCTCAGCCATTAAAATGCTACCACGGCACAGCTGTAGCATTCAGAGTAGATGCTACCTATGCCAACTAGAAGGGTTTTCCCTTTTGACATAGGTTATCCACCTCCCTGGGACACAGTAGCTAGGTTGACGGGACGAATTCTTCTGTTGACCTAACTAGCACTGTCTACACTGGGATTTAGGTCAGTTTAACAATGTTGCTCAGGAGAGTGTGGATTTCTCACCCCATGACGGATGTAGTTAAACCAATCTCATTTTCTAGCATAGACCCCTGTTAAGATGACAGTGCTGCTGACCTGAGAATCTTTCAAATAAGGTGGTCAGAAGTGATCTCTCTGTAGCTCCCAGGCTACTACTAGCAACAGACTCCTTCAATCTGGAAAAAGAAAATTCTATTCTCCATCTACCTCATGTGTATATGTGTCTGCCTCCCTTGGAGAAACTTTCCAGAGAGAGTCTTCTCAGAGCTAAGAAACTTTTTAAAAGTGAAGAAAAATGGTTTTGTGGGGAATTCCTTCATTTGATTCTGGGTTGAAAGCCAAGTAAGTTGTTTAACGATGTAACGTTTAAAATGTCCACAAAGACAGCAGATCAGTTCCATGACATGAATTTACTTATCATAGAAATGTAACGCTAAAAGGGATATCAAGGGGCTATTATGTTCCTTCCCGAGTGTACCTAGATCATTCCTGACAAGTGTTCGTCCAATCTATTCTTAAAAACCTGGAGTGGCAGGGATTCTCCAACTTCCATGGAAGCCTATTCCAGGACTTAGCTATCCTTTATAGTTAGAAAGTTTTTATCATCTAATCAAAAAATCAGGAAACTTGATCATAGTCCTTTTTATAACAGCCTTTAACATGTTTGAAGACTGTTAGCAGCTCCCCCCTTGATCATCTTTTCTCAGGGCTTTAAAGTTCTTTAAACTTTTCCTAATAGCTTTTCTAAACCTTTTATCATTTTTGTTTGTCACGTATGGACTCTTTCATTTGTTCACATCTTTCCTAAAGTCTCGCACCCGGAACTGGACACAGTACTCCAGCTGAGGTCTTGTCAGGTGCTGAGTAAAGCAGGACAATTACCGCACTTGTCTTATCTACAATACTACGCTTAATGGTATTAGTTACAGGATTTTTTAGCTGGGAATTCTAATCTCTGTGTATCTTGTTGGCTTTTATTGGATAGCTTGCTCAGGTCCTATAGACTGGTCTTCCTGTTAGGAGTTTTTAATAAATCCCAGAGCTATTGATTTTGGAGTGCTCTAACTGTTCTTCATATACAGCACAGCAACGTTTAAGGAGTAAATAAGGGTGTGTCTACCCGGGATTATTACACTGGTATAAGATAAGGTGTGACTTTAAACCAACAGTTAGGCTGGTATAACTCTCCCTGCTGGCACCCTTAGTAAGGACCAAAAGTCCGTTGTTTTTCAGTTTAGCTTACACATTTAGGAAAGGGTTTAAACTAAGCCAATAAACCTCATGTTTATATCCAAATGAGCGTTCACACGGGGAGTTATTGCTATAGATATACTGGTATAATGGGCAAAACTTTTTTTGATATCCATATAGACAAGCTTTAAATCACTAATCTGAACTTCAGTCTAAGAAGATAAATCTGATTTGTTGATAATCTAAATACTGTCACAGACTTGGTGGCAATGGGCTAAAAAAAGTCTAAAAGAGTTAACTATTATCTGGTATTTTAATAAAATAAAAATACTGGTACCTAAAACAAATCAGAATTTTTTCTTGCAGGGCTTGATAATTGCACTAGAGATCTACTCACTGTGGTTCCAGTTCGGCACAACACTTACACACATTCTTAACTTCCAAGTACATGCTTCTCTGCTTTGCTGAATTGGGTCATGGAGGACTAAAAGCACCAGATGGATATGAAAAATGAAGTTGAGGGCTCTACCAGCAAGGTCCCAGGCAGGACCAGATTATCACAAGGGCTTTATGGGCTTAAGCCAGGGGCCCTGGCCAAAAAGGGGGGCCCGGGCTTCAGCCCCTAAAACTCCTACGATAATCTGGTCCTGCCCAACTCAGTGCCAGCAGAGCAGGAGTGCTGAGAGTGTTCCTACCCTGCCAGCATGGAGGCAGGGCCCTGGAGCCAGAGCAGAGACCAGACTCTGCGCTCCGCTCTGCCCCTGGGCTGGCTGGCCCACCCCCGGGAGGGGATGGGGCGGGCCCGCCCCGGTTTGCTCTGCCCCGGGGGGTGGGGCTGGCCAGCTGGCTTCTGGTGAGGCTGCCAGCTCCGCCTTTCAGGGCCCGTTGCTTTGGGAGGCTGCATTGGAGGCTCCCACACTGCACGCCAGCCGGTCCCACCACCCCAGGAAGACTGGCTAGAGTGGGGTTGGGGCGGGAGTGCCCTCTAGCTCCAGGGCTCCCCCCAGCAATGGGAGGGGGGAGGCGTGGTCGGGAAGGGGGCAGGCTGGGGGGCCTTGCGCTGGGGCCAGCTTGAGGCCCTGGGCTGGTTAATCTGGCCCTGGTCTCAGGGCAGTGGTCTGTTGAGAAGGCCAGTTTTGTTGCCAGTTTTAGTTACTAGGTAGGTGTAGAGGGCGCTGTGATTTTTACTAGGCTGCTTGAGTGACTCCATCTGTCAAATCTAGCATTTAGCTATTTAGGGATATTTAAGAAAAGAAATTTCTTTTTTCCTCCATCCCATTTCCTCAATCCCAGAATTTTCTGCCTGTTTGATGGGTGAGGAGAAGTCTGCTTTACTTCACCCCTCAGCCTCTTATTTTTTCTGTGTATCATCCTCCCCAGTAAATAACTCCATTAACTGCCTCTATTGTCACTCCCAGTTCTTTCCAGCAGCAGCATGAAATTGATATCGTTCTTGATCATTCCACCACTGGCCATGGGGTTCTAATTAGTCACACTAAGGCTGACTGTCCAGTATTACTAATTTTGCTCTGTTGCTGCTTGGAAAAGCTCTGAGCAGCAGCAGAGCTACTGAAACTACCTGTCTGCAGACTCAGGAAGACAACCATGCTTGACATTTGGAAGTTTGTGTTTATAATCATAAGGACTAAATTTTTTTTTTGACCTAATGAAAGATTAAATTTTGAATAAATGTAGACTCACTCATCAGGAAGAACTTTCCATCCCCAGTAATGAATAGGCAATTGAATGCTTTCCAGTCCACTTTACTGTGATTAAAAAAGCGATGATGGGTTAAATGATTAAGCAGATACAATATGTAACTATTGAATAAGGTGCTTTTTTGGTGCCACAGTAGCTAGTGGTAGTTGTGCAATTACAGCAAGGTGAGAGAGGTGATTTTTGATTGACAAAGATTTCCTGAACAGTTTTCTTCTGGACTTAACTTTGTGCATGTGCAGCAGATTGGTTCCAATTAATATTATCCTATACCAAGAACGTTTAAATTAAAATGTTTAGCTGACTACCAGCAAGCAAAAATTAATCGTATACTAGTTTCACTACTCCAAACCATTGCATATTATGACCTGATTGGCTTTCTCTATTCAAGAGAAGCCAGACTTGGAGCAGAGGGGGGGTGCTGTGCGTCAGGAGTGAGGTACATTGGCGTGGCTGTATGTGGGGAGCCAAGGACTAGATTAGCAATGGATATTGTTGCTCAGAACTGAAGTGCAATTGTAGTTATGTGGAGTCGCTTGACTGGAGTAGCAGAAAAGGCTGTAGGTTAGGTTGGAGAGGTATTGCAGGGCTGTGTGAGTAAGATCTTGTGAAATTCCATCCATGCCCCACTTGGTTAAACCAGGGCTATTAATTGGTTACTGATTTACTTTGACAGTAATCTGATTGCATTCACCTTGACTTATTCCTTCAGGGGATTCCAAATGAGGTCTCTAACAAAGAAATGGCTAGGGCCCAAGTATTCCCAAACAGAAGATGGTCTATATGAATGAGTTCACTTATGTCAACAATTAAAGCACAGATGGTGTACTTTTTACTTGTGGCCTTAAAGTTCCATAAAAATGCTGCATATTCAGAGATGTCCCATGAAATTTGATTTTTAGGCTGCGTGCAGAGATTTGGTTTAAGCAGTGCAAAGAAACTCAGTTTTCAAGAGTTTGAGTTTCAATAAACTAGATTAGCAAAAGAGTTTTGTAGTCAGGGCTCAACTAGATATAGTCTCAGGCTTTAGATTATCTCTTTGGCTAGCAAAGTACACACTCTGCAGTGTCTTTCAATGGACTATTTCAGAGCAGTTTACTGCACAAGGAGAGACTCAGGATTAGGATCCAAGAATCCCAAATATCTGCTCTGACCACTAAACCATTTTGCTGCAGATGCATGTATGAAGGTAGTTCTAAAATGTACGAAGATTTTAGAATACCAGTTAAAACTTATGTACCGCAATATGAAATGCTTTCTGGTTTTGTTTCTGTATTTCCTGTTCACCTGGATGTAGTCTCCATGACTTCTCTCTCAGCAGAGATTGGAAAGACTGGGGCTGCTCAGAGCAGCAGGGAAAAGGAGGTATATAAAATAATGAATGGTGTAGAGTTGATATGCAGGGTGTATAGAAGCACCCGTTCTCACAGGACAACAATGAGGGGGCATCCAATGGATTTGAAAGGCAAAATATTTTAAAACAGAAGCAAAAGAATATTTGTTCACACAGCACATAGGTGGTTTATGGACTTCCCTGCTACATCATCTCACTGAGACCAAGAGCTCTGTAGGACCATGAAAGGATTAGACAATTTATATGGATAAGAAAAGTCACAGGATTAAAAAAACATTGTGCAGAGGGATGCTTCTTCTGCTTATTGGCAGGGATTAGGAGGGAACTTCCTGTATGGTAAGGCTATTTTATGGGCTTTCTTTCTTGCATGAAGCACCCAGTGCTAGTTGGAGACAGGTGGGACGAGGGAAGACATGTTACGTCTTCACTCACAACTAAAAGCCAGGTAAGAGTCTGGGTTAGCATACCCCCCCTTCACCATCCACACAGAAACCTCTAATCTGGGTTTGGAGGGACTTTTATGTCCCACCCAGCTGGGAGGGTGGCTGGGCTAGAAACTGCGCTTCACTGGTATCTGCTTACTTTGCAGTAGACGTGCGGTTTAACTCATTCACATGCTCGTAGTCCACCCTTCCAGCATTCTGCTGAAAGTCAGATGAGTTCTCCCACAAATGACTTGTAAAAAGTCTGAGGGAGTCTCAGCACAAAGGACCTGGGACGTGTCTCCAGGTGCCACAGGCAAGTGCTGAAAGAGTGAGGGTGCAGTAACGTGCGTAGGGCTGTGCTAGGTGAACACTTGCACCTGGGTTGAGGTAATGTGGGTGCACATCACAAGTTAACTGCAGTGAGGACATACCCACAGAGACAGCTCGAGTCTGCAGTGAGCATGACCGTCTTTTTCCCAGCCAGAAATGGGGTTAGTTGGATTGAGGGGGATTTCTGAAACTTGTCGAGTAAAGATTCAGGTGTAAGAAGACCCGGTATATAGGGCTTTTATTGTTTTTACCCTTTACTCTACAAGCTTTGTACCTTTGGGGCAAGGAATAAATAATGCTTTATTCTGAAGGCACTGTTTTCAGATCATTCTAAGCAACTCCCTGGTCACAGGTTCTTATAGAGAAAGGGCTGACAGGTACTAAACGCAGTTGGGCACATTGTGTTAACACGGTTGGAAAACCTGGGCTGTTGCCCAGAGACCCAGTCCCAGAGTGATTGGACTGCCTGGATCTGCTAGAGTGAGGTGCAGGAAATGCAAGCGTGTCACCTCCGGGGTGTGCTCAAGAGTGGGTAAAAGGGCCCAGTTCACTCTGTAAGCATGACAGCTCCAAGCTCTTATGCTGAATCTATAAATCAACCTCCAGCTCTTGGGGGGTGGGAGGAAAACTGCATGGTTTCTTGTCTCTTTCTCTGAAGCAGCTAATGCTGTCCCTTGTCAGAGATAAGATACTGGGCAGAGGCACTCCATTTGATCCAGCCTGGCATGTCCTATGTTCCAGTATTCCTCTACAGCTGCCAAGTCTTGCATGCAGTCAGCATAAAGAAACTAACAGGAGAGCATTACCAGGAACAGACGGGTGATGCAAACAACATTTCTTAGGCTTTCCCAAATTTGGCAATAAAGGTCTGCTGAGGGAAGCTTTAATGAGACTTTACTGTATACAAAAAATTAGTCATAGAACTCTGTCAATATCAAACTCCAGGAAGGGTCCAAAACGCCAGAGTTTAAATTGTCTGTGTATGTTTAAAATGCGCACAAGAGACGCTGAAGAAATAACTGAGTGCTTTTGCGATGAGCTGTAAAAGCTGGCCTTCAGCCCTCTCCATTTAAGCTTGTTATTTACTGTATGTTTTAAGTGCGCTTCAGGAAAAACGTCAGTTAAGTTTTCACTGTAGTTCCCAAGAAAACCTTCAAATTCCATTTTCAGTAGAAATGTCAGAACTTGCTGAAAGATGATGGTACATTTGCATGTCATACTGTGGTATAGTAAAACTTTGCACTCTAAGTAGTGAGTCTAATGTCATTTAAAACTTGCTTTAATGTACTAGTGTTTCCTTTTCTTTCCAGGAGCTCTCAAGAAAAGAAAAATGGGTTAACGAGAGAGCTTTTTAAGAGTGTATAATTCATTTTGCTAGATAATGCATTTTATATTTTACAGAACCAGATGGCCTTTTAGGTGAGACACCCATGAAATATCCTGCATTTGCCCCATGAAGCTGGGCTAGACAGCATCTAATAGATCACTTCCAGCTCTATTTTCTTTGATTCTAGAAACCCATTCTTACATCATGACATGGTGCTTGTATTACATGGGTTTTGAAAGTCCCATGAAAGATCACGAGAACCAGGTAGTTAAAAACCCAGCATATTTCCATGTGCCCATTGCTCTGTGCGAAGTATTGTAAATGGCATTCTTTCATAAATGCCAGCACTTTCTATGAGTTAAGTACATTGGGTTTTTAATTGTCCATGTGCAATAGCTGGGAAGCTATATTGGGTAATCCTGATCCTGACGGCAGGTAAAATATGGTGCGGGTGTATATTAATAGAGCTCTGAAAATTAAAACTCAACCAAATGCAATTTTAACCTCTGCTTTGTATTTCTGCACCATCCATGTGCCAGCCAATTAAAGGAAAATGAAATGCTCTGTATGCAGTGCTCTGGGGACACTTTATGTTGATGCAATTGCACTGGTGTATCTAGGAGACATTTATTGTGTTTCAGACTTGAGTTCTTAGAGGAACATAGTATTTTTTTGTATGATGATTTTCCCAGGGAGTTGTTTTCTCAGAAACCATTTTTTTAAAAAAAATCCCTACAGTTTATTGGGCTTTGAATCATGCACATACATAGAGCCCCGCACAAATACAAATATGTGGTTCCACATTCAATCTACATTTGCAAGAAATGGTCCATGGATATCTGTGGATGCGGACATAATGCAGGTATCTGCTGATTTGCAGGGCTCTACTCATCTGTACAAGTATATGGTTCCGCATCTGATCTGCGTCCACAAGAAATAGTCTGTGGATATAATGCGGGTATCTGCAATTTGCTGGGCTGTACATTTTTTCAGTGGGCTTTTGGGAAAGCCTTACATTCCTAAACACAAGTCACAGCGAGCCAGGGATAAGAGCACCTTAAGTACGGATGGTGTAAAAAGGGAGTGTAATGGAAGGGTGTAGTCTTCCAAAGGCAGGGAGAAAGCCATGGCTGACGTGCTTTCAAATGACATAATAGTTCTTTGGTTTAATCAGAGTGTGCTTATCTTCCAACAGTAAGTGTATTTTCTACAGTGAAGTAAAAAAAGCTCTCAAAACAGGTATAATTCCTCTTGATAGTCACAGCAATGGACTGCTGCTAGTTTTTAATCTCTGTAGTACAAATCAAAGGACACAAATCGCTTTGTGCTCACATAAACTTGCAAGAGCCGAGAAGTGTTAATTTCAGATTTTAATGTTCATCCCCCTCTTCTTCCCTCATCCCGTTTAAACAATAAAATTCTTGACACTCCTGCTGCAAAACATGACAATGACTTTAGGGTCATTTCCCCTGCTAGTCTCGCACGATGCTCTGTCAGTGTGACTCACAACCCAACCACTGGAAAGTGGAATGAGGTCATATGTTTCCCCAGGCAGGCAACCCATCTGCTTGCTCTTTGAGAAGGGCCTTCATGTTGATAAAGTGTGACAACAGTGGTGCTGGTTTAAAAGGTACTGTTTTCATCTTTGTCTTCTGCTGCATTTATTCAGTGTTTCATTTTAAAATTGCAATTGGGCTCTGCTTTGTTAGAAACTTCCACTTCTGCTCTATATTCCAAACAGAGGGGGAGGCCTTGTAGAGTGAGATCCTGGAGTTACTGCCAACCAATTCTGTTGTCTGATGTTTTCTTTCACTTGTTGTGCTGCCCATTTCTTTTCAATTTGCATCTTCCAGGCAGGGACCAAAAATAAGTTGTAAATAAAACTGTCTCTTTGTTCCTCCCTACATTCAGGGAACAAAATCACAGTTCAATTGGTTTGTTTTTTAGATGAATATTACCATTTTGGGGGAACATACTATTTGTTTGGAGTAACATCATCAAGTTTGAATGAAATATTAACATCTCTTTATAGCAGAATGTCACTTCAATTTCATTTTAAGCAAATGGCTTACCTATATTTCCCTGTTTAGGTTATGTGGAGGTCACTGTGAATAGGTGCTTTCAATGATTGATAATTGTGGAGTTGCTGCATCTTTGCAAAATTGCATGCACCCCATTATCTGGGACAGCTGATTAAAATAAAATTCATTTTATTGTTGGAATAAGGGTTGCCAAGGAGATTTTTGTGCCTAGCTGCTAGATTTTCATGATGATTTTTGCAAGACTGGATTATTAACCCTTTCAATTAAACTGTTGTTCAAGACAGATCGTAAATTTCAAATTTTAGCAGAGAAGAAAAATTCCCTTCTTCCAAAATTGAGTAACTTCGGTGGCAGTCCAATGTGTTTTCAATTTCTCCGCACTTGTGGCTTTGAGAATGACCTGGGTCAGCAGAAGGCATCGGGGCATTGTAGGTAGAACAAAAAACTATATGACGTTTCAAGTTTGTTAAAACAGACAAGGAGTCTGGTGGCACTTTTAAAGACTATCAAATTTATTTATCACATGAGCTTTCATGGGAGAAAATCCCACTTCGTCAGATGCTTAAAGGTGGGGAACTTCTTCCATTCTGTAAGTCTCTATCTTCAAGAATCTGACGAAGTGGGATTTTCTCCCATGAAAACTCATGCGATAAATAAATTAGTTATTAAAAGTGCCACAGAACTCATTGTTTCTTTTGCTGGATCAGATGAACATCGATACCCTTTGGAACTTATCTTTAAGTTTGTTGCCTCTGTCACACAGGGATCATGGAGCATTTTATGAAGGTGGATAAAAATTGTTTTAATTTAATACCTAGGGAAACTGAGGCATGGGAACTCGAACTCTCCTTGTTCTTTGCCTCAAAACACACACATTCTACCTGAAAAACCTTTGCCAAATGTAGATGCTTATTTTTTTAGGAGTAGAGAAGGAAGGGGAATTGAAGTTTTATATGGGAGAGAGGAGGAAAAGTTTTCTAACCATTCCCTTGAAAGGGAATTTAAAGAGATGTTAAGGATGAAGTAGTAGCCTCCTGCTTTTCTAACACACAGTGATAACAAGCATTACTGAGCACACAGTATGACAGTTTCTCATTTCCAAAGTGGCCCTCACTGCTGTAGCTACATACAGTATGCAGAATTGCTAGAATATTAACATATAACTCTCTCTCTTGTGTTCATATTTTAGGGGAAAGCCCCAGCACTTGTCAGGAATTTGTCATCCATTAAAAGAAAGAGAAGTTATAAAGTTTCCAGCAGTCAAGAAGACCTTCCCAGAGAGGAAGGGAGCCTGCTTTATGGGGGGATGTGTCAGTCTTTGCACAGTGACTTGGTTTTTAAGAAAATCGCCCACTTGTCGCTTGGGCAATTTAGGCTATTCATCTATTTTTGGAAGCGTTTGATCTGCTGAGCTGTGTGTATAGGGAGCCTTTAATCCATTGATCCATGCATGCGCTCTAGTTTTTCTTGCTTTAAAAAAATCCATAGGCAAAGTAGTTTGTTGTACGAGCTGTGTCTAACTGATCTAAGTATGAACTAACCTGGCTTTTTAAAAACACCTGAAAGAACTACAGAAGTTTGCACTGTGGAATAATCACCTATACAACTAAAGTCATGTAACTGAAATAAATCCAGAAACTAGAAAACAGAGGCTTTTTTCCTTGCTCTGACTGAAAAGTGGTCAAACTGACTTTTTTCCCCCCTCAAAAATTTGATAATAAAATTTTGCTTTGGTGTTTTAGGCTTCATAAGTCAGGTCTCAGCCTAAGGCAATTTTTTTAATGACACAGAACACTCTGAAATGAGAGCTTTGTAATGGGTAAGCTGACATAACCTTTACTATAGTGACTCTAGCTGCTGGACTCGCACTTCGTGGTACCCTCTGAGTTATTTCCTGTATATTCCAATTTACTGCCACTTCATTTAATCCAAAAGTCCTATAAATGACTCCATTAAATAAATTGTTTTCAAACAGGTCCTACAGCCATTCATTCCCAAACTTTTTAGTTGTAATTTGTGATTATAATATAGCTTTTTTCTGCCCTTTATAAAGGGAAGACTAGCAACCAGCTTTGCCTAGTGGGTATTTCCTAATAAAAGCCAGAGGTGACAGATGATAATTTATTAAGATTCATTAAATCATCCTTGAATTTCCGTCTCTGCAAGGTTGGTTTGGAAAAAAAAAAAAAAAAAAATCAACACTTTCTTGATCTGAAAGTTGACTTTTTTGGCATATTACCAATACCACCTTTTCACCATTCATAGTGTGCACTACAAATATATTAATGAAAATACTTTTCTTAGTCGGTTTCTAGTTTTGCTTTGTGTGGTTCAGTGCTTCAGTAGTTAGGCTTCTGGTTGCTGTCTGAGAGAGGTTAACATCCAAGAAAGCTGTGTCTTCATTGAATTAAAAATTGTAATGCAAATATCACTAGTAGGTTTTTCAGAATACATCGTTTATGTCTAAGTTCTAGGTATAAAATTGTCCAGTTGTCTTCATATAGCTTGTTTGTTTGTTTTTTTTTACAGTACTATCTTACTAGAAGGCATCTAATTGTGTAATACCTAGAACCCCCTCATTTAAAAATGTATCAGTTTTTCTTTTAGGGTTTTTTGGGGGCAAAATATTGACAAGGAATGTTTTTAAAGACTTTAATACAATTTATTACAGTCACTGAGGGGCGACCAAGAAAAGGACTCAGTTTTGCTGGCGCTTCGCAAACTACATTAGTAGGTGGTCACTGCCTTGATGAGTTTATAATCTAATTAGAGACATAGGCTGGGGAAGGGCTAGAGCACACAAGCAGGGTGAACTATGTGACAGCAGCAAACATCATGTTGGTTCCATGATTTTTTTTTTAGCTGTGGCTTGAGCTAATATGAACTAATAATGTTGTATGTGAAATAGAGGTGAAAACCAGGATGGTCCCATATAGCCTCAAGGAAAGGTAGTAATCTTCTCCATGTGGAGAACAAAATCCTGCCTACTTTAAATAATTGCCCTTTGAAGCTGCTTTAAATATTCTAGAGTCCTCAAGGTGTAAATAGGTGGCTCTCTTAAAATATAGCTATCAGTCATTTCCATTCAAAAATCTCTAGTTATACATTAGTCATCAAAAAAGAACTTCAGACTGAAACGGGTGAGAGAAGGTGTCAGGCAAGTGCATTCTTTATATTCATTTTTCCACCCTACCAAAGTAACTATTTTTTGTTTTAAATTGCGTTAAGGGGGAGTAGGGCTGCTTCAGAGATCTATTGAGGGCAGGCAAGCTTTACAGTTTGTGATAATCACCAAGTTATGAAGCTGTCTGGGCACGCTACTAGATGGCATGTTGCCCCAAGTGATGAGTGATAGAGGTGTGGAGAGACAAATAGCCGTAACAGCTTCTTGTTCCTAAGGCTACTTTGAGTTTCAACCTGAGGTCAAAGGTTAAGTCTAAATCTTCTGCTTCCTACAGAAATGGGGAACATGCAGAAGGTGGTGCCCAGTCCCACCTGAGAAGAGGAGTGTTGTTACTAGTGGTGATGTATGCTTTCTAATTTGGGAAGGAATCAGCGCTCCCAAGGGTCCTCTGCATAGACGTGATGCTAATAATAGCCTGGTACAGACTGGGACAAGAGTGCACCCACTGGAAGTGCAGATGCCATTCTGGGTCAGGAAGGAGCAATATGTTAGGGAGAGGGAATGTGTAGCCCTTTATAAATGCATCCCTTGCAGCCTAAAACTTGTCGTCCAAACAGGAGGACATAGAGAGGTGGAAATCGCTTTGGGGGAGACCTTGTCTTCCAAGCAAGTGAAAATTCCAAATTTCAGACGCTTCTCCACTTTGCTTATTTGTTTCTCTAGTTAATACCAAAGTAGTTCTTACCAACTTCCATGAGGCTCTGCACTCTCTCTTATTCAGGAAAGCTCAATGGGTGACTTGGCTAAATAGACCCATTGTGATTCAAACTACCCATATCTGAGCAGTTCCAAGTATCGGTTCACATGCTACTCATGTTCTTCATTTTATGACTTTTCAGTCAAGCAGGGGTGTCAGTCTTTGTGTAGGATTTTTTCCAACTCTGACCTAAATGCAGATTTCTCACATTCAGTTCTTGCTTACAAGTCTTCTGTTCTCCACATAAACATCTTAGTAAAAGTATCCACCTGCACCTGTAGACTGTTGGAAATATTCCAACATGGCTTAGATGTGAATTAATAAAAGCTGGTGGGTCGGTAGCAACTTGTATTTTAAATTTGCTCAGTATGTTTGTTACAAGGCATGTGAAATCCTGTGTGGACTTCTGTGAATGGATTGAAATGGATTATTTTTGTGGTACTTGATGCAATTCCTTTGTATCCAATCAAGATTGTAGTTATCTTCAGTACTGAGTTCTGCTAAGTCACCTGGTCCCCCACCCCGAGAAGGTAGTTACCTATCCTAAATTTTTTTTAGTGGATCTTCCATGTTAGTATTAAATGTCACACTAAGGGCTCTATCCCTTCCCTTGTGGGGAATTGGTCTGGATGTACTTGATTTTCTCTTTCTCTGTTTCATCCCGTTACTGTTTGTTATACTCCCTGAATTACCCTAAATAATTCCTCTGTATTCCTTTCAAATATGTTCAGTAAACTGTCAAGGCTCCCTTCACACACCTTAGCTGTGCTGTTCTCAGTTGAAAGTGCTCTTTCGTACAACGCTAGCAATTAAATTTTTAGCAATATTATATCACGTAAATGGTATCCACGGCGGAAACTATTTCCTTTTCAGTGAGGGAAGCGCTTTGATATTTCAAGATGGTTACAAGTTTCTGGCCGTCTACATGGGATGTCAGCCTACATTAGAGATCTAATTCAGCAATGGATGTTGACTGATGATCTTTACTCTGTCCCAAAGGTCCTTCCCACACAGACTGAAGGAATGTTCTACTACTGACCAAAATAAAACAGATTTATGTCTCTACTTCAGTAAAGAGACACATTATTTAAATTATTTGCTATGTAAATGGAATAGCAATAAGTATGAAACTTTGCTTTCTGCTTGAAAAACCTACAGCAGTGTCTGTGCACTAAAAGGAAGTACAGATTTGTTACTCGGGAAAGGAAGAGTTAATCCCATTTCTTCCCCCAGACTGCATGGCAATATGGAACTGCATTTTAATAGCATTCTCCTCACCCAACAGAAAATATTGCAATGTGTGAGCTGAGAACGGAGAAGGGATACTAATCATGTTGCCAGTCTAAAGACTTTTTAAGTGCTCAGGAGGTAAAAATTGATGATTAGTGTGGATGCATGTTGTTGGAGCAGTATGGAGGGCCCAATAGTCACATCTTCCTGGCATTGCTGGAGAATGTCTACTACTGCGTGGAGTGCCTTCGTGGTCTGGTGATTGTGGGGGCAAACAGACTTCCTCTGATCACAATAGAGTAACGAGAGAAGAATTACTCAATAGCATAGGAGCCATATGTCATCTGTTCCTTTGAACTTGTATTACTAAACTCTGAAAGTACAGATGTTGACGTCAGATCTCAAGCTGGGACAAAGTGATCTTTGAACACTAGACAATGCAACCTGCCAACAACTGTAAGGTTTTGAAGCGCAATCTTTGGGGGTGGGGGAGGGCATCCTGTATTGTTGTAAAAACGCTCTAGGATCTATGGAAAAATAGTCCTACTTCGCTAGAAAAGCCTAGATACAAAGCTCTTAAAGGTTACTCCTGAGGGAGCAAGTGGCTTTTCCAGTTGTTTTCAAGTATTGCTAGCCTGACAAAATGTGTCTTGAGGGGGTTAGAAATTATTTGTACATGAAGAATAAGTTGTATTTGTTTTTCTTTCCTTTCCCACCATTTTCTCACCAGCTATATAGCAATGAGTGTTCATTGCTTTGCTCTCAAAGCATAGAAATCTATACACATTACCAGCAAGTAATGCCATCTCTAACCCTTTTCAGCTGAAAGTATTTGATCCTTTCCCCTTGGCAGCAAACTACACATGAGCCTCAAACTTAAGTAAATGACTAACATAGGGGGATCTATGCATATGTTTTTTAGTACTTGTAGACTGCGGAGCCTGCTGATTTAAATCGAATACAATATTCTGTTTTTTTTTAAAAAGCACCTTCTAAACAGGCTAGGTGTTTTGAAATCCTACCATAATATTTAAATCTTCTGTTTTAATCATTGTTTTGCATGAAGAAGTGCAGCCTTCAAGCTGTTGATTCAAGCATTATTTCCCCATTCCCTGTTCCTCCCACCCCCCAGCCCCAGGAAAATGTGACCATCCTCCTGATAACAACTGATATACAAGCATATCACATCCTTCTTGGATTACCAGGCAACTTTGTTTAGACAGTGGAACCTGAGCTTGTTCATGAGGAACCATGATTATTTCACATGACTTTGTAGTTGGGATTATTGTGGTTTTATTGAATTGAAATTTCACACAAAAGTACATAGAGCAAAGCGGCAGTCACTTATCACAAGAGAATGCACATCCTAGCACAAGGCAATGTGAATCCAAACTATCTTTCGTATGGGAAGAGCAGACATGAAAGGAGAGAGGAACCATGGGAGGCATTCACCACAAAGGCGGATGCATCAGAAATTATGTTCAAGTAAAATCATAACTACCTGTTTTATCACATCTCCTAAAAGGGAATTTTCTTACCATCTCAGCATTTTCTAATGGAGAATTAAGCAAGAACTCTTTACCAGGTGTCGTCTTTACCTTTTCATCAGAATAAATCTTTACTTTCTATATTAAAAAATAACTTTGTTTCTGTGAAAACATAAATCTTTGCAACATTTTGCAAGTAACAGCTCCCCTATGAGGAAACTGAGCCATAGGTAAATGAAGTGATTTCCCTCAGGCCACAGAAAGAGTCATGGCACAGCCAGTATTAGGACTTTGAGAATCTGGCTTCCCGTCTCATTCTGAATCCACTAAAGCACATGACCTCTCTGAATATACTTTGGTATAGCACATAAAGCTAAGCCTGTTTCTCATGGTAGCTGTAATTTTTTTCTCCTTTTTTTAAATGACGCTACATAGTGAAGCTTGATTTGATTAGAAAAACAGCAAGTGTCTCCTTGTGTTACTTATGGTTGTTGGTGTTACCGCAGTTTGAGGCGGTAAAATGGGTGGACTGAATATTTTGCCCCCGTATTATTTGTCAAATGGATTCAAAAGTGCTGTCAATGGAAAAAGCTCTGTGGGCCAAGGTGCGTTACGCAGCTGGTAACCTAAAGTTAAAGTATTTAGTCTCTTCAATACAAGGTTGACTGCAGCACTGAGCGTTGGTAATGGGATGTTCTGTAGCATCAGCCAACCTAAATATTCTCAATGCACAGCATCTGCCGCAGGAAAGCAACTCTGCATTGACTTGGGCTTCAGAGCACTTGCACGCTGAGCAGCCCTGTGCAAGAATGCAGGCAGGTCTGGTTCCAGAAGTGCCTATGTTTAAAATGTTTGCCTTGGTGTCACCAGAACTGAATCTGTTTGCATCACCTACTTCAGTAGGTGAGGGACACAACTGCGTATAGCTTCGTTTCAAGAAGCAGAAAGGAATATTAATCTCATTACTTATGTGGTGCTTTACAAACATTTTTGTAGCCTTAATGCAGCTGTGACCTTGGTAAACACGAACGCTGGTTTGCAGAGGCATGTATTGAAGCGCAGAGATTGAGCAGTGAATCCAAGTTCATACAGCAAGTTTACAGCAGATCCGGGAACGGAACCCAGGATTCCTGACTTTGGTCTAAGCAGAAGACAATGCTGCTCCTCGTAACTCAGCTGTCCCCATTTTCACTCAAAGCAGATGTCAGCTAGGTTAAGAATGAAAGGTCGTTTCAATTCTTTCTACCCCATGCTGTGCTGATGTCTCTGAACTCAGTGTTCCTCACTGTGGCTGACGGCCCTCAGCCTGACAAGGGTCTTGGGAATGTGGCTGTATCTCCATGGAGTGGTGGCCTGGCCAGTGGATCTCCTCAGTTTGATTTGCCACCATGCTGCCTGATGTGACAATTTACAAAATCCCATTTTAATTTCTGACTTTGAGTAAAATGGCCCTTTAGAAAATCAAGGGAGAATGGAGGAGTTCAAAACCCAGGGACCCTTGAAATAATAAAAACTTTTTTTTACTTGAGCTGTCCCAAGCCATATAGTCAGATTTGCTCAGTCTGCTTGTTTTGCTGTTACGTTGATGCAGTCTATAGTGGGGGGGGGGGGGAGGTGGAAAGTCTGATTTTGTAACACTTTTGGCTATAGGTAACACTTGTATCTACAGGTTGTGGGAGTTTTTCTCCAGAAGGGGCCTCAGTGTAGAGAGATGGATGTACCAACTCAAAAACTGAGCATGGAGGCAACTCCATCCCCTATTAAAAACTAGGCGCACTGTCTAGTAAGCCTTCTGTGGTACTGTTCAGAGAGTGACAAACGAAATGATTTTAACCCCATGATGACCCTATGAGTTGGGTAAGTGGTAGTTTTGATTTGGAGAGGGAAACTGAGGAACAGAGAGGTGCTGTGACTTACCTAGGTCACATGCAATCAATAAAGTAGGCTCTAGAACTCAGGAGTCCTGTCTTCTGAGAAGTTCCTTGCTCAGCCCACACTCTTGTACTCTAAATGTTCTTTGGCAATGCCAGGGATTAACTGTTCATTACTTTAGTGTTCCAAATTATCTTTTCTTTTCCACTCTGCCTCCTTCTCAGATGCAAGCTGGAATAGAGCTGTGTGCCAACCAGAGAAGATCTTGATTGGTGGTCATTTGAGATCCTGGGGATATCACCAGCTACGGCTCCTGCAAGGATTTCACACTGCCCAGTCGTGTCAGGCTGCTTGCTGCCAGAGCCCCACCTGTGATGCCTTTTGGCTGTTGGAAAAGATGTGTGTCCAGGTGAGCTGCACAGTGCCCTATAGGTGTCAAGCAAACCGGACCGACTCATCAGACTCTATTTTGGTGTTTCTAAAGAAATCAAAAACTACAGAGCACTCCTTAAGCTTTCGACCTGAAAGCAATCTGGAGACCCTGCTTCACAAGCTGTTGGGTTGGAGCACACCAGTCCAAGCCAGAAAGAGACTGCGGAGGTCCTTCCAGGAGGTGCTGATGCAAAAACAACACTTGGCAAATGACAGGAGGGGCTCATTGAAAAGGGGTGCACCAGCCATCCCCAACAGTGAAAATGCTGCAAATAAGCCAGCCAGGACCCTGGACAGCGAACCTAGGACCAGCTTGAGTAAAATTGATCCAAAGGACGACCCAGAATCTAGGCCTTCACTGGAGATGCATGGTCAACAGGAATATACGAGTCCAGAGAAAATTGCATTGCAACGTGGACAGGACTCAAGAGAGCAGAAACACAAAAGCCCAGCCTCGCCTGAAAGGAATAACATGAGTGGACTGAGTGAGCCGGCTGGTAGTGGCTCTCTACGGGTAAGTGTATTTGCTAGGAACAAAATGGGGACATAAATGGACTGTGTGTGTGGTTTTTAATGTTAATCTAAACTTCTTGTTTCGGTTGGGCATTCTTCTGGTTGTCATTTATTACATAGGCTTCACATTAAAACTCTTAGTAGACGCTTTCAGCCTCTTTGCAGAAAGACGGGGCTGTAGTTCAACTCTGATTTGGTGCGGGATTTGTTTTCATTTCATTAGTCTTTTGGTTTTTGGAAAATAGATGACAGATAGGCTGCTTCCTGTGCCACATAATGTGCACCGCAGAAGTGACAGGTGAGAGAGAGAGAGAGATGTCTGGGGGGTGTGATGTAACCAGTAAAAGGCATGGGAGTACATGGGTGTTGGAGTCAGTTACCCATAACCACAAAACAAAACAAGTAGCTTTCTTTTAGAGGAGTTTTGAATTCCGGAGCAATTCAACACATTACAGATTTATACTACTTTGTCATGTATCTTCTGATCGCCTTTAAGTAATTGTGTTCTGTAACTGAGGTGAAGTCTTAATTTTTACTTTTGTTTTAAGACTCGTTCTTTCATACTCGGAAGTCTATAAGAGTTTGCATTAGCACTGGATCAATGAGAATCATTTGGGCTTCTATTCCAAAAATATAGGAGGTCAGTACAGTAAGTCCAGACATCTGATCTAAACAGAAACAGAATACTAGGTATTCTTCGTTATCTGTGCAAAGGGTCTGATTGTAGACATTGTAGTAGGAGTGGTGTTGGTGAGTGAGTCATGCATTAGGAAGCTACATTGCTTGAATATCGCCTGCTGTAGTTCAAGGATTTGGGGTTGTTGCAGTGGCTTCTTTCTGCTGTAGTTAAATTCTGGTTCTGGAAAATTAAGAGAATCTCGTCCACTCCAGCTATGCTAATCTTGCAGTGCTGAGTCGTGCTGACTGATATCCGCCACCAGCTTGCAGAGCAGGACGTGGAGTGGAGCCAAAGGACACCACTGAGAATTCCAGAGCCGCCTCCATTGTGTGTGAAACAGCATTGTGGTTTAACTTGCATGTGCAAATGTTTGATTTTCCAGAACCTCATGTTACTTCGAGTGACTCATGAAGTACTCTTTGTTTTCTCTCTCCCCTGCAGTATTTCTGTCCTGCTTGAAACCTTTCGTTCATCTAGCATTTAATAAAAGCTTGAGATTTAAACAGTAATCCCATTCTCCCACTCCACATGTACCTGACTTTTCGGGGCTCTTCACTACAGCTGACCTTAAGCTTCTCTTGCCTCTCTCAGTTATGTGGATCTAACCCCCCTGCCCGTTCAGTTTGCAACATTCCATCCTGACCCAAACCCTGCACCTGCGCAGAATATTTGAAACTAAACTTAAAGCTGCGGCATCTTTGGCTGTTCACCACCTCATTATTTTCCAGGAGTTTCCCATCCTAGGGACACATTCCTGTTCATAATTATGTTAGGCTGTTGGGATTACTTTGTGCGGTCTGGTCCCACTTCATGGTATCATTGGTCAGGACCCCTTCATTAGTCTCCCCGGAGATGATCCTCTTATGCTGAGAGATGTGATTCTAGCAGCAAGTTAGGGTAATGATGGCTAGGAAGCTGTGTTGGTGTCAGTGGCAGCTATTTTTATTAGGCCCCTTTTCTGACACTTTACAAAGGGTGTTTAGGTAACTTGCACAGCAGAACCAGGTATAGAAGCTAGGAATCCTGACTCCTGGTCCCCTGCACTAACCCGTAAACTTTACTGCTTCCCAGAGAAATGCTGAATATTTTTTTCCTTTCATAGATTTCTTCATGCTCTCCTAAGCACTTAGGAGCACTTGCAGAGCATACACATTTCTACTAGACCATCTTAGATACTTCTAGGGCCCTCATCATATTCAGCCTGTCAGTGAGGACGGCTATAGAGAAGCCTATCCCAAGGTTTGCTTGCTGCTTTAGTGCAAAGAATCTAGCTTCACCAAAGCCTGAGAGCCCATTAACGAGTAAGAAAGTGGAGAGAATCTTCCTTTGTCCATAGCATTAATGCTGCTTTTCCCTTGTATCTTCTGGCCAGGGATCGGAACGAACTTTAAACTCATGAACAGATCTAGTCACTTTTCACCTTTGCATTGAGAATGAGGAAGCTGAGATGGAGAGTTTGACCTATCCAACACTGCAAGGAGAGGGAGTTTTGCAGAAAAGCCTGAGTCCCAAGGCTGACCTTATTAACATATAAACGTTGGCTGGCTGTGTTGGTGTGTGTTTTCAAGGGCTTCATTTTGACCAGTGCTGTTAAAATGTTCTCTGTAAATCTAGGTGAGCTACCAGGACATTTGGCTGTGCGCTGCTGCAGGATCCATTACCCAGACTGAATGAATGCCAATAATATAGTATTAAAGTCATGGGGACCTTTCTTTGATTTGACCCATTGAGCCAGCTGTTTGGGGGGGCCGGGGATGGGGTAGTTTAGGCTGTGGCTACACAACAGGGTGGCTGCAGATAGCCAGCTGAATTTCTCCAGCCCCGCAAGTGGCAGGAGGTTTGCCACCGATGTGGCACTGTTCACATTGACGCTTAGGTTGACGTAGCGTACATCACTCAGGGGTGACGTATTCACACCTCTGGGCAACATAAATACACCAGCCAAAGCTGGAGCAAATACATAGCCTCAGTAACAAAACAAGCTCCAAATCAAAGAGGAGGAAGTGCTGCATTTTAAGTGCTTAGCTGATGCTGTTGAAACAGCACTTGTTCAACAAAATGTGCCGTGCACATGTATTGTACAGATAAACCCCCGTCAAAGCTGAAATGGCCAGGAGTTGCCCTCAGGATACTAACCAGAATGGAGTGAGGTGCTGTAGAAGGAATTTCTGGGGAAGGAAAGGAAATTGGTTTTGCCTGCTTTGATTATTTGAAATAAACTGACTCATGCTGCATGGAATGCAGAAGGGATATGTGGAGAAGCTTTCTGATCTCTGTCCCCTGTCTCTTTCAGGGGTGATATAACTCTCTGCTGTGAGTGATTCAATGCAGTAGACTCCTCCTTCATATCTGCCCACATCGCAGCTTCCGAAAAAGGAATGTGTGATTGACAAATTACCAGAGAGGGGGGTCGCTGCTTTAGTGTCTTTGGTTCACTCTCCTGAAAAACTAGTTTCGTAAATGACTGAAACCTCGGTGGACTTGCACACTCTTCTGCTTCTCACTGGGGGATACAGCTCCTCACCTCTCTGAGGTTGTTGCTGTCCTTTCTAGTTGCCCAGGAGGGTACAACTGAAACTGATCCTCCTTTCCTTTTTCCCCCCTGCCAGTCACTCAGCACACTCCAGCTCCTTTCTGTTGTGGCATGTGTTGTCCTAGCTCTTTGGGTGCAGTCACACAAGGCACTGGTTGTCTCTTTTAGGGGTGATATAACTCCCTGCTGTGAGTGACTCGCTGCAGTAGACTCCTTCTCCTTCATATCTGCCCACGTCGCAGCTTCAGAAACAGGAATGTGTGATTGACAAATTACCGGGGGGGGGGGGGGGTCCTGCTTTAGTGTCTGGCTCACTCTCCTGTAGCTCTGCTCCTTCAGGTTTTCCATGCACCTGATATGAAAAAGAGCAGATGTATTTACACCTAAGGGAGCTAATCTGTGTGCAGCGGAGCTGGAAAGAAGCTAGCTGTTTGGAGAGAGAGCCTAGGAATGGTACAGTAGTGGGGAGTACAAGATGGCAAAGACCAAGAGTGGCAATGTCGGAAGAAAGGACAGGGAGCTGCAAAGTTTCCTGTCAAAAAGAGAGTAGGTATGGGGAGTGTCACTCCTCCCTAGTTTTAGTAGGGAAGCATGACTATCCAGCAGGCATTTGATGCTGTGCAGATATAAGAGACGTTTTGGGTCTTGACTGTGTCAGTTTGGGTTAAGAACTAAATCGGCATCCAATTCCAGATTGAGACGCTCTCTTCTTTCTAGGTTCGTGCCGGAATGTCTCCATCAGAACTCTCAGAGTGGGCGACGTTCTCCAGCCCCATGGCCGCAGGCTTGACGGCCACTAGCAAGGCTGAGAAACCCGAGCGGTCAAACAGCACTTCCGTTCAGCCTCTCTCCATAGAAGAGATTCTCCCTACGCTCAGCACTCTGCAGGGGAAGAACACGAAGATACAGACTGTTACTGCTGTGCCCATCGGTGTCCCCACCAACGATAGTGTTACCACAGCGCAGGCTATCCCTGCCCCATCACCAAGCACTCCTGCGCCAGGTGAGAGTGATGACTCCCATCCCAAACAGAATATCCCAGTGAGAGCGATTGTTGAGACATTAAAATGCTGGAAAGCCACCACTATAGGATAGTACCTGATTACAGTTTCTCCCAGAGCATTAAGGAAATCTCTTCCAATACGCATGTTGGTCGGGGCCTTTAGCTCATGCTGCATGGAGGCTGGGATGGGCTTCATAAGCCAGCCTAAGGGCTTCTGGTGCAGGCCCATGACAGTCCCTGAACTCCTCATCAGGACCATGGCAGAGACCCTGGGGCTATTGGATGGGGCTCTGTACTTGAAATTGCAGATCTCTATGTCTACTGAATGTGTTCTCCAAGTACCACTCAGAAGGAGCAGTGATATCTCTGGAATTATAATGGGAATAGAGATCTGACACAAGATGTGAAACCTTGTTTCAGTAACTGTCTACGCAGCACATGCGTCCATCGAGTTGAGTGGATCCCTGATTTTATTTTCTAAGGGAGTTGCCCATATTGGGGTATGATTTTTTTTCCCTCTGAAATGTCAGTGCATAGTTCAGCCACACAGAAGCAGTACTGGCTCACTGCGGCGAAGCATCAGGTTTCTATGCACACAAGTATTCCTAACAGTGATCATTACAAAATGTGTAAAATAACAAAAGAATCACAGACAACTCTATGAAATACCAAACCTGGCCCACTAGCTCCTTCTGTGGGGATCTGCTCATATACAGAGGGCTGTGTTATGCTCACCGGGTGTTCCGGCTGCATTATACCAAAATTCTCTCAAGTCAGTTCTTTGAAAGACCCAAAGCTGAATTCTTGTAAATTTAGGGTGTATTTTTCCCCTGGAAAATGGAACAGATAACACAGGGAAAAGGAACTTCTATGCACTTAAACACAATTGGCAGAAGCCAGTTAGATATCTGAACTAACCAGTTAGGTAGCATTTTTTTTTTTTTTTTAAATAAATTCTGCCATTCACTAGAGTTAGAATTTATATCCTATTAAATGCCTTAAAAGTGACCTTCATAGGCAGACATTTGGCTGGTGTCTCTCTACTTCTTTATGAAGTATAAAGGAGACCTGAAAGGTTCTTTTCAAAAAAGGGTTGGAGTTTATCTACTTGCTTTTCTCTATTAAAAATCCAGATCTTTTTTTACCTTGGGGGACACTGTGACGGGAGGACAAGTGGAATTCTGACATTGCAAGAGTTTGAGTTATTGAGAAGGGAAGAAAGTTTTAATTGCTCTTTTAGAACTTCTGTTCTGGGTTTCTTTGGTTAACTATTTAAATAATAAACAAATGGAAGTTTAAATATTCAGTCTCCCTGCCTCTTTAAAGTAGTTCCCAGTGTACATCTCTGAGATCTCCAATAAGGTCTCAGGCAAAGAGAGGAACAGACATTATCTTTTTCTTATCCTTTTTGTTTTTCCCCATAAGGATAGAAATACAATAGGGAAGAGCAGAAAATACACTGAGAAAAGCAATCAACTTTCAGGTCTTTGTACATAGTAAAGACACAGAAAAGACCACGAATCACATTTCCCCCTGCCTTTATCAAGTCGCCTTTAAAAACAAAATTAGGCATCTTTTTTTGAGTCAGCACTGGAAAACAATGAATAAGAAATGCTACTGCATTTTCTTCCTGATTAGGAAAATGAGAGGAAAAATCAAAGTGGAACCACCTTGTATTCAGGGTTAGAACAGCATGATCGTGGAAGGTCTGCACATTATTTTAGAAAATCTGTTAGCCTTCAAGAAGCTCTTATTCTCAGCTGAAAAAAAATACCTTGAATCCATCATATTTGTAAAGGTCTAAAATTGCAATTCAGTAAATAGCACCTCTTGTCTTCCCCTTCCATAAAAGAGCAGCTGGATTCTTGCCTGAAAACCTGTCTGTGGAGCCTTCTAAGCCCTTTGGAGCTGGTTGAATAGAGGCCTCTGTACAGGGCAAGAAGGGTCACATTTCAGCTCCTCAGAAAAACAGCAGAAGTTACACAGTGTCTCCAAAGAGAAGGAGGTAACTGAATAGTTCTAGGCTTCCCTCAAAATTGTGATGCGCCATTCGTGTTTTGCACTCAGTACAAGACTGAAACCTGAAACAGCAACTACGGTGATGTTTGCAAAATACAGCCGGCTTGTAGCTGGCTTTTATTCCACAGATTCTGAAGCCAGAGCTCTCTTTATGTATGAAATTTTCTGCCGGTTCCTTTTAATGCTGTAATTCTTCTTCCTTTCAGTTATGAAGGAGTTGGTAGTTTCTGCAGGAAACAATGTCCAAGTGACCTTGCCAAAGAATGAAGTTCAGTTAAATGCATTTGTCCTTCCCGAACCACCGACAGGTAAGACTTAATTAGGAGCTCTAGATGCATGGGATGATGAAATGACAAGAGAGAGATAAGTGCCTTGTTAAGTAAGGAAAATCTCTCCCATTTAAACGTCATCATCTTTCTCTCCAGTTCACATGGCACTATGGTCAGGATCAGAAACGAGGTGCTGAATGCAGTAAATTCTTCTGAAACTTGTTCTTGCTCAGCAAGGAGGAGGATATTCTTCTTGTGACAACCTCTGAGAGAAAGCCATTGTCTTAAAGAACTGCTGAGCAGGCGAGGAAACCCTGGTTTCAGATTAATATATTTCCCCTTCCAAGGACAACGTGGTTGTCAACTTTTGCTGACTGACACATAAATACGGCGGTCTCAATTTTCTCTTGCTGTTGCCAGGCAGACTTGGACACAAGGAGAAACAAATGGGTGGTGGAGCCTTAGGAGTAATTCAGCAAAGTAACAGGATTTGTCATTTAAAAGAAAGACGTGGCCTCTTGCCTTTCTCATTTTCAGCTTAAGGTCTGATGTACAGATCAGGAATTTTTAATACAGGTCAGCAATTTTACCCCATGAGCAGTGAAAACATTTTACTTGTCTGGACTGAGTGTTTGCTCTCCTCAGCTGCCAAACGTATTGCAGAAAACTCTGGACAATAGTTAATGCAGAGAGCATTTCTTTCTTCACTGGGGTGAACGTTTGCACAGAAGTGGAGCCTGGCTTTCCTGAAAAGTCTTTTGCCATCACACTGAAGTCCTGAGTCTCCGATGAGAGAATGCTTAAGAAATCTCCTGTGATATTGCATTATAGTGTTTGCACACAGATAAGAGATTTGATTCTTGAACTCAGCTGTTCTTATTTATTTCCCCCACCTGAAGTACAAACATCCTTTGTCCTACTAGTAATAATACTTTGCACACACGCAGTATGCTTCAGCTGAGAGTCTCAAAGTACTATATGGAGGTGGATAAGTTTTATCTTTGTTTTACAGGGGAGTTCGCTGAGGCTTAGGAAAAAATGATTTCACCATGGTCTCCCAGGGACTCAGTGACTAATTAGGAAACAAATCAGATGACCCAACTCCACTCCTCTGTCCTTACTATTAGACCTTGTTGCCCTTTATAATGCCAAGGGGCAGAAATAGAGACACTACAAGTGTGTAGTACCCAGCGAGATCAGGTTTGGGTGCGATTGTACTTTTGAAGTTTCCCATGAGGAGTTAGTGGATCTTCAGTGCCAGTTGGTGACGTGCACTTAGGAATTGTACCTGCTTGTAGCAACTGACTTCTGACTTGCTGGACAAGGCTCTGGCTTTTGGGGATTGCTAGACTGAGAAGTGGGAAACAGAAACTAAAAAGCTGACGAATCTGTTCAGCTGAATGTTGGACCTAAGAAATGCAAATTCTTCTGAGGTTGTTTAAGTTGTTTGTTTGTAGCCCTACCCACAATGGCAACAGGGGACCTGGAAGCAGAAAGAGAAAGGGACTTAGTGTGATGTGTAATGGTAATGAAATGGAAAAATGTCTCTTGTTTATGATGCAAAGAGTCACATTTTCAGTGGCCTGCAAGATTTGAGAGCAGTCAATGTTTCTCCTTTCCTAGTACTCTGGAGTTAGGATCATTCAAAATCTCCATAACCTCTTCAAGAGGTGTAAATATATTGTTAGCTCTCAGAATAAGAGTGGTGTTGAAGTACGGACCAGTACTTCCCCTTAGTGCAGCGGCCGGACTGATGGGAATGTGAGCCCCTGTACTTGTCTTTTTTTTTAAAAAACTCATTTAATGGTGTGGTCCCTGAAATTCTCCTTTCTCTAGGAACCAGCTACAGCTACAATTGGGGGCTGATTACTCACCCAAAAGACTACAGTGGAGAGATGGAAGGCAAACACTCGCAGACCCTCAAGTTATCTAAGGTGAAGCTCTCACTGCTTAGCATCCTGTTTTGTGTCATACAGAGTGACTTTCTCCAGAGTGGAGAAGGCAGAGACCCCGTCAGCCACTAAGGATTTGCATGTTATTTCAGAATGAATAAGAAATTGCATGACAGGCAGACTGCTGGTGTTTGGCTGAAAGACTTTTAGATCAATCTTTTATAAGGAGGAGCTGAATATACTGCAGTCAAGCCTGTGATCAAAAAGGCACTGACGTAAGGGCCTCAGTGCTGTCTGCAAGCAGCACGTAAAGTCATAGAATGATATAAAATTCAGGGAGAGGCCTTGATTGCTTTTCTCACGAAGCTGCTCTGTGATTAGAGTATTTTTAAAGCTTCCCCCCCCACGCACACACCAGCTTGCTGGGATTTGGGGTGCTGCATCGTTGATATTAATGACGCCAGCTCCACTAGGTCTCTGGCCTTTGCTTTAAGATGTTTTATAGCAAATTGAAAGGGTCGTTCTTTTCTGCAGGGGGGGTGGATTTTTTTAACTGGAGGCTTGTTTTCAACAGCGCATGAATATGTAACACTGCTTTTCCTGGGGGATGCCTGTGATCTACTCATTCTGCCGCAACGCTGCATTCAGAAAACCTAGAGCTCTACTGTGACAGCATGCAGGGTCACCCCTCCCCCTTATCCCCACAGTTGCTGCCCAGCACAGAGGCTCAGCGTTCAATCTTCTCTTCTCCACACACACATGCAATGGGGGCAGGAGGAGGAATGAGTGACTTCTGGGGGTTTGAGGGAGGTGAAGGGACCCTTGGCCGAGCCTTACTATGGGCAAAATCTGTTCATCCATGAAGTGTAAGTAAAAGAGATCCTCCTATTAATAACTCAGTCAGAGGTTAGAGGCTTATTGCAGGAGTGGGTGGGTGAAGTTTTGTGGCCTGCATTGTGCAGATCAGACTAGATGATCATACTGGTCCCATCTGACATTATAGTCTATGTGTGAACACCTCTTAAACAGGCCCTGTATTTGGGCCAGGATACCTGGACTGAGCTCTGTAAAGCCTCTGCTGGTGTCAGCAGGTGTTGCTAGAAAAATCTGGTCTGGTCGACAGCCCTATATCTTCAGTGGCAATGGGAAATATCAGCCTTTCGATTTCTGATGGAATTGCTGAGACGAAAGATGCAGCAAGTTGCCTTGGTTTGGAACCCCTCTGCTTTGCATGGGTAGACCAGTACATAGCTGCCTCTGCTCTATCAGGATGCAAGATCATAGGCTGACTTCTTAATAGCTCCTGACAGATTTGTCACCAGCTTGAAGTTGTATAACTTCTTCTGTTTCCTTTCCAGCTCACTGTTGGCTTGTATGAATTCAAAGTGATAGTTGATGGGGATAATGCACACGGGGAAGGTTACGTGAATGTGACCGTTAACCCAAGTAAGTTTAGTGGCTGGATTGTGTCCTTTTAAGTTTCAGCATCTATATTGTCATATTTTGTGGGCTGGGCTGGGCTGGGCTGGGCTGGGCTGGGCTTAACTTAACATAAGAGTTCGTGTGTGTGTGTGAGAGAGAGAGAGAGAAAAACTTCTGGAATGAAAAGCTACCTCCTGGAGAGAAAGAGGGAGAGAGAGAAATTACTTTCTGGAATGAAATATCTCCTGTATTCCTAGGGCTGTGCTAAACTGAGTGCAAACCTATTGAAAACTAGCCTCACAATGAAAGTACCTGAGCACTGCTGCAGAAATTCCTAGCTAACTACCCATGGGAGAAACACCTCTCCAACAGAGACTAGCTGCAACAGGGAAAAAGCCTAGGGCAGCAGGGATGGGAGATGAAGGGAAGCCTATGCTTTGAAGCTCCTTGTTTTTTTTTCCTTTATAGCGAGAAGTTTCATCCCCATCTGCAGTCAGCTTCAATCAAATCTAATTCCTTTCAGCAGGATGCTTAACAAGGATTTGGTTTTTCAGTGGGCTTATGTTGTATACACAGTAAGCTCTCTGAATATACTTGCCTAGGTCTTTATTTCCAGATAAAGGACTGCTTACAGAGGGGAAAACAGTAGAAGGATGTTAGCTTGGGCTTCATTGTCTATAGCCTCTGACCCAATGGGTCCCAGCCTGTGCTCCGTGGACCACTGGTGGTCCATGTCAGTACTGCAGGTGGTGCGAAGCAGGGAGAAAATTACTGCAGGTAAATGTACTGTGATGAGTGCAATATAAGTTTGTGAGTGAGCATAATAAGCCATTAGCAATAGCTATGGTTTTAATACCCCTTGATAAATATGTTTAACTCCCGTCAGCCATAGGCTATGTCTAAAACGGCTTGCTTACGTGGTGGTCCTCAAAAGCTTTCGATGTCGCCGTAGATTCGCATAAAGGAAAAGGTTGGGAATCGCTTGAATCTGACCCATTGTCGCAAGTCCACCAAACATTCTGCGTCTCCGTTGTTTATACAAGAGAGCCTTTTCTTGAGCGTCACAGACCTTCTGTCCTTGAGCTTTGCAAGAAAAAGCAGCATTCTCGCCTTCCCACAAACATACAAGTGGGGCGGTTTAACCTTTTAAATATTGTTGGCCGTCCACTTTGACTTGTAGCCTATTTGAATGTAAACAATGAACCTGTAGCTCACCTAGCACCTTTGTTTGGTTACTCCTTTTTCAGTGTTAGTGGCTGACCTCGTCTGAGTGATCACAAAAGCCAGCCTGTTAGAAAACAACACACTGAATGCCTGATGCGTTAGAGGTGATAGTGACAAGATAATGTAATAACACCTGTGTGAACACTGGCCTCGTGTCAGTCTGCTTCTTCCCTTCTTTGCACCTGTAGCACAGCAGCTCAGGTTGTTCTGTAGCCAGTTGGATAGGGCAGTGCTCACTCTAGGGAGCTATGGTTGGGAGCTGTAATCATTGCACAGTTATTACAGACTTTCTATTTTTAGCAGCACCCTAGGGGATTGACCACGCCTCCCAGCTGCACTTTGGACCTCTCTCCTCTTGGGGTTTCTGAGGCTGGACCATAGAGATGATTCTGTTAGCACATTGGGTAGACTGGTTGTAGGGGTGCAAAGAGTGGAAGGAGTGTGCTGCGTGCATTGCTTTAGCAACCTCTAGTGGACAATCTGAACAGTTTTGCAGACTGCCTGGGCTTGTATTTGTACCACTGATCTGCCTGTAAACAGCGCTGTCACAGCTCTGTTGTTGTTGCAGAGCCTCGTGTGAATCAGCCTCCCGTGGCTATTGTCTCACCACAATCCCAGGAGATTTCACTGCCAACCACTTCTACTGTCATTGACGGCAGCCGTGAGTACCCTGATTGCGTGTAATAGTCTGCTGGGGCTGGCTGTGCACTCTGGCCATGATCGGACTCCATGTCGCATTAAGAGGAACTAGACATGACTTGTGTACCACGTTTTAGTAGAAAGAGCTGTCCAGAACCTCAGTGAGACTGGCTTGACTTTGACTGGAAACGCAGTTAGCCTAGAAGCCAGTTAGGGTTAGTTTTCTCTGTTCCTGTTAGCTTGTGGCAAGGACTGTATAACTTCTGGTCTTTATTGCTGGTTTGTTTATTCCAACTGTGAACACCAGCCTACATGCAAGGTCCCACCTCTCTCCCCTGTCTGAGACTTCCGAGAGCAAGTGCCCCCTGAAACAGGAAGAGCTGAAGAGTTACAACCTAACTGTAGTGGCTGGTTTGGGCAGAAATCAATGGCGTTGCTGGCACTGGGCACATGGACGCGTGCCCCGAGTCTGGTGGGGATCTGGGGCCCGGCTGCCACTGGCCCGATGCTGCCTCCCACTGGGGCCCGGGATCCATTCCAGGGCCCGGCTGCCGCCGGCCCGTTGCGGCCTCCCTTCTGGGCTCCATCTGCTGCCAGCCTGATGTGGCCTCCTGCCGGGGCCGGGGACTTGGGGCCTGGCCGCCGCCAGCCTGATGCGGCCTCCCACCAGGGCCAGGGACTCGGGCCCCCTCCCCCCCAGATGGATCGAACCTGGGCCCCAAACCTATTTTGGGGGCAGCAACGCCCCTGGCAGAAATACGAAGAGTCTAATGAGTCTATTCAAAATTGGTGTGTCTGTCTGTTATGCTTTGAGCATACCAATTAACCAGCATAAGCTTTATTGATTGTTAAAGCTCTGCAGAGCCTTCCTTTAAACTTGTTCCGTTTAGTCCCATTGTCTGCCCCAAACTAGTACCTTTTCCTGGGAAAAGTGGAGGGGGGAATCTGGAAAAACAGTGTATATCATACACAATTAGACCAAACCAATATAATAGAGAAAGAGTTATAGTTAGGGACTGGGACTTGAAGCTCCATTCTTCAAGCTTGTGTATAAAGAATAAACTAAAGCTTTTTACTTGAAATGTGGCCTCATAAAACCAATCTCTTAACACATGTTTTTTTAATTGAATTAGAAAGCACTGATGATGACAAAATTGTCAGTTTCCATTGGGAAGAATTGAAGGGGCCACTAAGGGAGGAGAAAGTATCAACTGATACTGCTATATTGAAACTGACCAACTTGGTACCTGGGAATTACACATTCAGGTGAGTTTTTTCCATACAGCAATTCATTGGTCTAGGTTTGTATGAGTCTCTTCAGTTTTATACATGATTACATCAGTCAGAGGCTGCAAAAGATGGCAGAAATGTGTTGTGCCTTTCCCTCTTCTCTTACAGAAACTTTCTGGTCACTTGTCACTAGAGGTTTTTGCTATGTTTCATTTGAGTAGAAATTTAAAAAGAGGTAGCTGGCTTTTTTAACCTGTAGCATCCATGTAAGACAGTGGCAGAAGAAGGAGAATTTAGTACAAGAGCTACTAACATATGTTTTGAAATACCAAAATATAGATTATTATATGTTCAGGAGGAGATTGATTATTTAAATATTCTACACCATAATTGTAATTTGTTCATTGCTAGTAAAAATGTTTTTAGCCTTATGAATTTATACAAATCTATGGATAGTTTTGTAGCTGCTGATTTTATGTTGACACTTGTTGGGAATAAGGAGGGTATATTTATTTCCTTTTATCTGCTGCAGCACGGTGCTAAACACAGCAATGGGGCTAACTGAAATGCCATATTATATAACTCATGCATACATGAACAGACAGGCCTTCTATATTCAGCAGTGGGATGTGTGTTACCTGGTACAAACTGGGGTTGATGTTTTAATGGAATACTGTCCCACTTTCTGCCTTTCTTCTGCTTAAGAAGGAGTGCCGTCACCACAGGATTAATGATGGGCTGTAATAATGAATACCTGGAATGAACATGTGCTTTTAACACAGGCAGGAGCTCTGGATTTCCAGTACAGCGGCTGTGACTTTAACAGGATGTTGGAAAAATCTTGTTTCGTGGGGATTTCTTTGCATTTGTAACTAGATGGTAGATATTAGGAGAGGGGTGGATTTGGTTGTGGAATGCCTTGCTCTGTCCTTATAGATACACACACATTTTGCAATACTAAAATTGTTCTACTTCGAGTGACTGCTCACGTCGACTCCAATTAGGTGTGCGCGCGCATCGTGCACAGCTGTCGGAAAGAATTTCCCTAGCAACCCGGAGGGTCAGCTACAGAGCCCCCTGGAGTCGCGCCTCCATGGCACCCTTTATAAGGGCTCGCCGACCCGACCCTCGCCAGTTCCTTCTTACCGCAGTGACGGCTAGTCGGATCTTGGCTCTCTCGTTGTAGAGATCTGCCATAGCATTCCAAATCTTGTTCTAAAGTTAGTTAGTTAGTTAGTTTTATTAGTTTTAGTTAGTTACTAATTGCTGAGCCTAGGGGCCAGGGCATGCCTCGAGCCTCAGGCTTCAAATTATGTGTGGAGTGCAACAAGCCCATGCCCAGGAGCGATCCGCACTCCAGGTGTCTGAAGTGCCTGGGTGAAAAGCACTTGGGGGAGAAGTGCAAAATCTGTAAGTCGTTCCGGCGCAGGACACAAAAGGACCGATCTCAGAGACTGAAGGTACTCCTCATGGAAGCGGCACTTAGACCCTCCCTCAGCGCTGACCACGGCCTCGACGCCGACAAAGAGTTCCCCGGCACCGGTGGCCTTGGGGCAGAGCAAGGACAAGGGAGATAGGCACCGAGTAACATCGGCACCGAAGCCAGCCCCCCCGGCACCGGTCAACCTCGCTGGTACCAAGGAAGAGGCACCGTGCGGACAGAGGCCGGTTGCCGCCTTCCAAAGACAGCGTGAGGGGTAAGGACACGGTGCGACCCATGTTGGGCCACGTAGCTGCCACTCCAAGAACGCCTAGGCCATCGACTCTGTCCCAGGAGACAGGGGCGTCGAGTCCCATCCTGGAGACCTCTCCTGGGCGGGAGTTAGTGGAAGACGTGGAGATTACAAGATCTCCTTCCACACCAGAGACATTCGAGGTGGCCAGAGAGCTCATAGAGAGCACGGTACCGCACCGCAGTAACTCGGGCTCCTCAGCTACCAGCTCGGCACCAGGTAAGCCTCGTCAATCAAGAGGCAAGCCTACTCCGATGCCGTTCCATCACTCCCCCTGGCACTGCCATGGTCCCCGAGGAGCGAGTCGCCATCGGAGTCCGAGGCGGGGTTGATCACCTCTGGACGAAGCTGCTCGCGTTCGTCGTCCCAGCACCGCAGAGAAGCGTTTCCGGTACCGTGGGGACCGGCATGGCAAAACCCCAGCAACTGGCCCTTCTGGACACCATGGGCCTACCAACAATCCAGAGGGGGCCAGTCATCCCGCTCCCTCTCCATGGCACCGACCTTCTCCAGACCACGCAATCGGTCCGAAACAGTCTCCCGACCAGACACGGAACCGGAAGAGGATTGGCACCCATCGCGCAGCACGGTACCACAGAGCGCCTACGCCGAGCCCCTGCCCGAGGACATTGGTACGGCAGCCGGCGCTTCGCCGCCATGGGAAACCCTTGATGAGGAGGACCCCTCTCTCATTAAAGGATCCTCATCTTCGTCGCCAGACGAGGCGGTGGCAGGATCAACTCCAGCTCCCTCATCAGAGGATGGTAGAGCTCACCAGGATCTCCTCACAAGGGTAGCCCTCAACCTGGGCATCCAGGCCCAGGAAGTTGTCGAGGACACTCAGGACCCAATGACTGACATTTAGGCCTCCACGGGTCCCTCGAGGGTGGCTCTGCCATTGATTTAAAAACCATAGATAAGACTATGAAGTCGATCTGGCAGACCCCCTCCTCTGTGTCGCCCACCCCAAAGAGGGTAGAGCGTAAATACTTCATACCACCTAAGGGATATGAGTATCTATACACCCACCCTGCACCCGGGTCCTTGGTCGTCACGGCTGCTAACGACAAGGAAAGGCAGGGGACCCAGGCGCCAACACCAAAGGCCAAGGATGCCAAGAGATTTTGACGTATACGGCCGAAAGGTGTACTCTACGGGGGGCCTACAACTCAGGGTGGCAAACCAACAGGCCATCCTGAGTAGATACACCTTTAATTCCTGGAGCTCGGTGGAAAAGTATGAGAACGCATTACCGCCCGACTCAAAAAAGGAGTTCGCGGCGCTAACAAATGAAGGTAAGGAGGTGGCAAAAGCCTCCCTCCAAACCGCACTGGACACGGCGGACGCAGCGGCCTGTGTAATGGCCTTGGGGATCTCCATGTGCCGTAGCTCCTGGCTGCAAGCATCGGGGCTCCCTTATGAGGTCCAACAGACTGTGCAGGACCTCCCTTTCGAAGGCCAGTCATTCTTTTCCAAGCAAACGGACTCGAAACTCCATAGCCTCAAGGATTCTAGGGCAACTCTAAAATCCTTGGGAATGCATACCCCAGCCACACAGAGATGCCACTTTAAACCCCAACCACCACCGCGCCCCTACCTACAGCACCAAAGACAGGACTCGGGCCGCAGGAGGGGCAGAAACAATAACAACGGCAATAACAGAAAGAGGTCGTACTCTTCTTCGGGCAAGAACGACGGCACCCCGGGCAAGTCCCAGGGCCCAAAACAGGGCTTTTGAAGGACTGCCCGAGGATGGAGTACCAGTCCACAAGGATCCAACCCCGTGGTTTCGAAACCGCTTATCCCGTTTCTACCCTGTGTGGGCCTATATTACAACGGACAAATGGGTCCGGTGCACAGTAGAGGTGGGATACTCTATCCAATTCCACTCTACACCCAATCCCCGCCCTCCCAAATCCCCGTCCCTCTTCAGGGACCCCTCTCACGAACACCTCCTCCTTGAGGAGGTCCAGCAGCTCCTAAACCTAGGAGCAGTCGAAGAGGTCCCAGCAGAGCTAAAGGGGAAGGGATTCTACTCAAAGTACTTCTGATCCCAAAGGTGAAGGGAGGCCTCAGGCCAATCCTGGACCTCAGGAGCCTGAACAGGTTCATAAGGAAACTCAGATTCCGCATGATCTCCCTAGCCTCGATCACTTTCTCACTGGATCCAGGGGATTGGTACGCCACCCTCGACCTCAGGGATGCGTATTTCCACATATCAATCATCCCGAGGCACAGGAAATTCCTGAGATTTGTAGTGGGAAACGAACATTTCCAGTTTACAGCACTCCCCTTCGGGCTGTCCACGGCACCCAGGGTCTTCACGAAATGCATGGCAATGGTGGCGGCCTTCCTCAGAAAGCAGAGAGTGCATGTCTTTCCCTATCTGGACGATTGGCTGGTGAAAGGGAAATCCAGGAGACAGGTGGAGGAACACATAGACCTTATAAAACTCACTTTCAACAACCTTGGACTGTTAATAAACGTAAAGAAGTCCACTCTAATGCCAACTCAGAAAATAGAGTTTATTGGAGCGATCGTGGATTCCAGCACCTCCACAGTATCCCTCCCACCGGCATGCTTCGAGAGTATCAGCACCCTGATAGAGGATCTGTCTCACCACCCCACGACCACAGCTCGGACATGCCTAAGGCTGCTGGGCCATTTCGCGGCGTGAACCCAGGTTGTTCCTCATGCCAGACTATACCTAAGACTCATGCAACTCTGGCTAGCCTCAGTATATCGACTATCCAGAGACCCACTGGACAAGGTGGTAGCCGTTCCGCCTCACATTCTGACATCCTTACAGTGGTGGACAGTCAAGAAGGTGGTGTGTGCAGGGGTACCATTCCAGAAACCACAACCAACCCTGACTCTGGTGACGGACACATCAGACCTGGGATGGGGAGCCCACCTAGGTCGCCTGAGAACTCAGGACCTATGGACCCAACAGGACCTGTCCAACCACATCAATGTAAGGGAGCTGCGAGCGGTGTCCCTAGCATGCCAGGCCTTCGAACACCATCTGAAGGGCCAGTGCGTGGCGGTAAAGTCAGACAATATAGCGACTGTCTTTTATATAAACAGACAAGGGGGCACCCGCTCCTCCCCCTGCAGAGAAGCCCTAGCCCTTTGGCAATTCTGCATTCCCTGGGGAATCCACCTGGAAGCTTCCTATCTACCAGGAGCCCAGAACACCCTGGCGGACTCCTTGAGCCGAGCTATTCTAGCTCATGAATGGACTCTACGCCAAGACGTGGTCCAGTCTATCTTCCAGACGTGGGGGACTCCCGTCTAGACCTCTTTGCGACAAGGGACAATGCCAAGCGCAGGAGATTCTGCTCCTTCCGGGGCCTGAGCGAAGGCTCGGTGGCAGATGCCTTCCAAATCACATGGAACGACGAGCTCCTCTACGCATTTCCTCCCTTTCCGCTGATCCACTCGGTACTGTCAAAAGTAAAGAGGGACAAGTCATCACTTATATTTATCGCCCCAGCATGGCCACGCCAACACTGGTTCACCACCCTCCTGGACCTGCTGACAGCGACACCCATCAACCTACCGCTGTTCCCAGACTGACTTACCCAAAAGAGGGGCGCTGTACGCCACCCGGACCTCCAGTCGCTCCACCTAATGGCGTGGAAGCTCCATGGCTGAGCCAGAAAGAGATGCAATGCTCGAGTCAAGTGAGGGAAATTCTGATGGAAAGCAGGAAGCCCTCTACAAGATTAACTTACCTGGTGAAATGGAAACGGTTTACCATCTAATGTGAGGAGAGATCACTGTCTCCTAAAGAGACCAGCCTTCCCGCTGTACTCGATTACCTCCTCCATCTCAAGCATGAAGGCCTATCTATGTCTTCTTTAAAGGTCCACTTAGCAGCCATTTCTGCCCTACATCCACCAATAGAGGGCAGCTCGGTCTTCTCAAATGCAATAGTGGCCCGTTTCCTTAAGGGGATAGCTAAAAGGTTCCCTCAGACCGTAGAACCAGTTCAACAGTGGAACCTGAACCTAGTACTTTGGGCGCTCACCAAAGCCCCCTTTGAACCTCTGGCGACATGCCCTGAACTTTACCTCTCGTGGAAGGTCGCGTTCCTGGTGGCAATTACATCTGCCAGGAGAGTCTCTGAGTTAAGAGCCCTTACATCAGAACCACCGTATACGGTGTTTTTCAAGGACAAAGTCCGCTTACGACCACACCCAGCCTTTCTACCTAAGGCGGTCTCTGCCTTCCATACGACCGAGAGCGGACCCTACACTCGCTTGATGTGAGGAGGGCATTCGCCTTCTATGTCGAAAGGACAAAAGCTTTCAGAAAGTCCCCCCAACCATTCGTGGCCATAGCCGACAGAATGAAGGGACTCCCGGTCTCCTCACAAACAATCTCATCCTGGATTACATCGTGCATAAAGACATGTTATGGGCTAGCAAATAGGCCAGCCCCAAAGATCACAGCCCACTCGACAAGGGCCCAGGCCACGTCTACAGCCTTTGCAGCTCATGTACCGATCTAAGACATCTGTAGGGCAGCAACCTGGTCCTCAATCCACACGTTTGCAGCCCATTATGCGATCACCCAACAAGCAACAGAGGACGCAGCAGTCGGCAGAGCGGTGCTGAAGTCTGTAAGCAGTTGACCTCCAACCCCTCCTCCAGTAAGTGCTTGGGAATCAGCTAATTGGAGTCGATGTGAGCAATCACTCAAAGGAGAAACGACGGTTACTAACCTTTCTGTAACTGTCGTTCTTTGTGTTGCTCATGTCCACTCCAAACCCACCCACCTGCCCCTCTGTCGGATCCTTGGCAAGAAGGAACTGGCGAGGGGAGGGTCGGCGAGCCCTTATAAAGGGCGCCATGGAGCGGCAACTCCAGGGGGCTCTGTAGCTGACCCTCCAGGTTGCTAGGGAAATTCTTTCCGACAGCCGTGCACGATTTGCGCGCACACCTAATTGGAGTGGACGTGAGCAACACATCTCGAAGAACGACAGTTACAGAAAGACAACAGAGTCCTGTGGCACTTTTAAAGACTAACAGATTTATTTATTGCATGAGCTTTCGATTTTCTCCCACGAAAGCTCATGCGATAAATAAATCTGTTAGTCTTTAAAAGTGCCACAGGACTCTGTTGTCTTTCTACAATAGACTAACACGGCTACCCCTTTGGAATTTAGTTACAGAAAGGTTAGTAACCGTCTTTTTTTGCAACAACACAGTTGCCTTAATCTCCTCCCTTCTCCTCCCTTCCCCCAGTGCAAACACTTCTGTCCTGTACCAAGGTAGTTCTAGATTTCTAGCCCCTCAGCTAAGTCCAGACTGTTTCGTCCCTTTGTATTTGAGCTCCTCACTGATGGCCCTGACATTTCATTTTTTTTCTCCTTGGTCTTCAGCCTAACAGTGGTGGATTCAGATGGCGCCAGCAACTCCACCACTGCAAGCCTGAGTGTGAATAAAGCAGTGGATTATCCTCCAGTAGCAAATGCAGGTCCAAACCAAGTGATCACGCTCCCCCAGAACTCCATCACCTTGTACGGGAACCAGAGCACTGATGACCACAGCATAGTCAGCTACGAATGGTTACTCAGCCCCACCAGCAAAGGGAAGGTGATGGAGATGCAGGTCAGTGACGTTTCCCCCAATACCCTGCGTGGGGCTTATCCCTGGGTTTGTGACTTCAGCCATCAGCAATTTAAAGGGTTAGATTGTGTGCAGAAATGGCTCTTATCCCTGCCAGCCAAAGTGCTGATTAAATATTAATAACATAGGTTTAAACTTAAATATATTTTAAGGTCATGTCAGGTTCGGTGACTGAGCTAATAGCCAAGTTTAGCCTTAATCAAGTCTTCGTTGGGGCCTGATTTGCTGCTTGGACAATGTTTTCTGTTTTGTCTTGGATGTTGCTTGTGAATGAAGAACTTTTGAAAGGCACTGAAGTCTTGGAGGAGTGGACCCTTAATTTCTTAGGTCATGCTCTCCTTTATCGCCTCCAAACCTTTCCACCCTTCCCCCAGCTGGGGCTGGTAGTGTGGCCACAATGGCCAGGAGAGCTGAGGCTTTGAATGGGGCCATGGGTGGGCTGGTGGTGAAGCTGGCAGTGGGTCTGCTGGGTCCAGGGGGAGCCTGCAGAAGCCAGTGGGAGCCAAGAGGAGCCATGGTGGCTGAGGCTGTAGGAACTGAGGCCATAGCCAGGATCTAGGCCGTGGTGGTGAAGGCTGGGAGTTGGTTTGAGGACCGAACTGACAGCTGGGGACTCTGGCTGTGACTGGAGCCATGGCTGAGGGGCAGGACTGGATCAGAGCTTGGGGAATAAAAGAGAGGGTAGTTGGAACTGGGGGGGGGGAAATCAAATAATTGTTTTTTATTTCCTAATGAAGTCATAATACCTCAGGCGAGTGGGGAAGGAGGACACCGGGAGAAATTGCAAGGAAGAAGATGCGACAGGAGGGAGAATCGACAGGGCAAAGTAGGACAATGGGCCCAGTATCTTAGGTGCCTGTACACAAATGCGAGGAGCCTGGGAAACAAGCAGGAAGAATTGGTAGTACTGGCACAGACAAGGAACTATGATATAATTGGAATAACAGAGACGTGGTGGGACAACTTGCATGACTGGAGCACTGCCATGGATGGATATAAATTTGTTCAGGAAGGACAGGCAGGGAAGTAGGGGGGGGGGAGGAGAAGCGCTATATGTAAAAGAGCTGTATGACTGCTCGGAGCTCCACTATGAAAGTGGAAACAAGCTGGTTGAAAGTCTGTGGGTTAAGTTTAGGGGAGAATGCAACAAGGGGGATGTTGTGGTGGGTGTCTGCTGCAGACCGCCAGACCAGAAAGAGGAGGTGGATGAGGCGTTCTATGGACAACTAACAGAAGTTTCCAGATCATCGCAGGCCCTGGTTCTTATGGGGGACCTCAATTATCCTGACATCTGCTGGGAAGATAATACAGCAGTGCATAGGCAATCCAGGAAGTTTTTGGAGAATATTGAGGACAACTTCCTAGTACAAATGCTGGAGGAACCAACTAGGGGCCTTGCACCTCTAGATCTATTGCTCACAAACAGAGAAGAATTGTTCGGGGAAGTAGAAGTAAATGGCAACTTGGGCAGCAGCGACCATGAGGTGGTAGAGTTCAGGATCCTGATCAATGGAAGGAAGGAAAGAAGCAGAACACACACCCTGGACTTCAGAAAAGCAGATTTTGGCACCCTTGGGGAGCTGATGGGCAGGATCCCTTGGGAGGCTGATCTGAAGGGGAAAGGTGTCCAAGACAGCTGGCTGTATTTTAAAGAAACCCTGTTAAAGGCACAGGAAGATAACATTCCGATGTGCAGAAAGAACAGCAAATGTGGACGGCGACTAGCGTGGCTTAGCAGGGAACTCTGCGGGGAGCTGAAACATAAAAGGGAAGCTTACAAGAAGTGGAAGCTTGGACAGATGACAAGGGAGGCGTATAAAGATATTGCTCGGGATTGCAGGGATAAAATCAGAAAGGCCAAAGGACAACTGGAGTTGCAGCTAGCAAGAGATGTGAAGGATAACAGAAAGGGGTTCTATAAGTATATCAGCAACAAGAAAAGGATCAGAGGTGGTGTAGGTCCCTTACTGAATGGGGCAGGCATCCTCGTGGTGGATGATGTGGAAAAGGCTGAAGTACTCAATGCTTTTTTTACTTCAGTCTTCACAGGGAGGGCCAGCTCCCAGGCTACTACACGGGGTAACGCGGAATGGAGAGAAGAGCGGCCCTCGGTGATGGAAAGTCAGATTAGGGAGCAGTTAAAGAAATTGGATGTGCACAAGTCCATGGGGCCGGATGAACTGCATCCAAGGGTGCTGAGGGAGTTGGGGGAAGTGATTGCAGAGCCGCTGGCCATTATCTTTGAGAACTCGTGGCGAACGGGGGTGGTCCCGGAGGATTGGAAAAAGGCAAACATAGTACCTATCTTTAAGAAAGGGAAAAAGGAGGATCCGGGGAACTACAGACTGGTCAGACTCACCTCAATCCCTGGGAACATCATGGAGCAGGTCCTCAAAGAATCCATCCTGAAACACTTGGAGGAAAATGGAGTGATCAGGAACAGTCAACATGGATTCATCAAGGGCAAATCGTGGCTGACCAACCTAATTTCCTTCTGTGGTGAGATGACTGGATTTGTGGATGCGGGAAGAGCCGTTGACGTGGTATACCTTGACTTTAGCAAGGCTTTTGATACGGTTTCCCATAGCATTCTCGTCGGCAAGTTAAGGAAGTATGGGTTGGACGAGTGGACCATAAGGTGGATCGAAAACTGGCTAGATCAATGGGCTCAGCGGGTAGGAATCAATGGCTCGATGTCTGGTTGGCAACTGGTAACAAGTGGAGTGCCCCAGGGGTCGGTCCTGGGGCCGGTTCTATTCAACATCTTCATTAATGATCTTGATGATGGAATAGACTGCGTGCTTAGTAAGTTCGCAGATGACACCAAGTTGGGGGGAATGGTAGATACTCTGGAGGGCAGGGACAGGATCCAGAGAGACTTGGACAAATTGGAACACTGGGCCGAAAGAAACCTCATGAGGTTCAACAAAGACAAGTGCAAAGTCCTGCACTTAGGACGAAAAAATCCCATGCACTGCTACAGGCTGGGGACCGATTGGCTAAGTAGCAGCGCTGTAGAAAAGGACCTGGGAGTTATGGTGGATGGGAAGATGAATATGAGCCAACAGTGTGCCCTTGTTGCCAAAAAGGCCAATGGCATATTAGACTGCATCAGTAGGGGTATTGCCAGCAGATCGAGGGATGTGATAATTCCCCTCTATTCGACACTGGTCAGGCCGCATCTGGAATACTGTGTCCAGTTTTGGGCTCCCCACTACAGAAAGGATGTGGACAAATTAGAAAGAGTCCAGCGGAGGGCAACAAAAATGATTAGGGGGCTGGGGCACATGACTTATGAGGAGAGACTGAAGGAACTAGGCTTATTTAGTCTACAAAAGAGAAGACTGAGGGGGGATTCGATAGCAACCTTCAACTACTTGAAGGGGTGCTCCAAAGAGGAGGGAGCTAGGCTGTTCTCCAGGGTAACAGAGGACAGAACAAGGAACAATGGTTTCAAATTACAGCTGGGGAGGTCAATGTTGGATATTAGGAAAAACTATCTCACTAGGAGGGTGGTGAAGAACTGGAAAGGGCTACCCAGGCAGGTGGTAGAATCTCCATCTTTGGAGATTTTTAAGGCCCGGTTAGACAAAACCCTGGCTGGGGTGATTTAGTGGGAGTGGTCCTGCTTTTTAGCAGGGGATTGGACTAGATGACCTCGTGAGGTCCCTTCCAACCCTATTATTCTATGATTCTATGAAGGGTGGTGCTCCTTCCCTGTCCCCAACGGAGGCTGGCCTGGGCCCCACCGTGTCCCCCCTAACATTCCTCAGCACCCCCTGGCAGGGAAGGGGGAGCTTCCCACAGTTTGGAGACCTCTGCCGTGGAGAATGAAGTCCCATCTAGCAGGAATCAAAAGATTCTTCTCATCTGTATGTTTCAATGCCAATCTTATGGCTGTGAGGGGAGCTCATTCTCTGGTTTGTTCAATCTGTGACCTCTGTAAGACTGCAGTCAAATGTGCCAACTGCCGTGGTGTGGTGCTTGTCTGCTAGGAAGTGGCCTGAGACCAGATTACAGCTTCTTTCCGTAGCTATCAGTCTGGTCTGGATTTGAACCCTGTGGCCCAGAGGTGAACGGCTCTGATAACATTCATCAGTCCCTGAATTGTCCAGTCACAACGGGAAGGAGCTTTTGGATTGGAACTCCAAAATTGCTCTTTGCTGAGGAGTCATTTCAGTTGAATACTCTGTGCTTCTGAACAGTACAAAGCACGTCTGTGACTGCTCATGGAGCTGGGCAGAGTAACCCTTTCTGACGAGCGCTTTTGCCCGGCCACATGGCTGAAACAGGAAAGAATATGACTCAGGTTCATTGTCTTCAGTCATTTTGAACCAAGTACCCAAAAGTGTGTCTCGGTGTTTGATAATTGTAATAAATCCCCAAAATGTTGTCACTCCACTACTTCCCCAGCTTGCTCCTAGGTGCTGATGTTATCTTCACTTACAAGTTGTGTGGTAAGCTCCTGGGATGCTTCCTATCTGTAGGTACCACGCATCCCTCTGGCCCCATTTATGCGATTAAAAGAATAAGCAGCCAGTTTCTACCCAGGATAGCTAGTGCTGGTTCTGGCCCTTCTCATCTCTGATCTTTTCAGTGTAAGGAGTCATCCTAATGAATTCACTTATTTTCTTAAAGGGCGTGAGGACACCAATACTGCAGCTCTCCGCAATGCAAGAAGGTGATTACACCTACCAGCTAACAGTGACTGATTCTGCAGGCCATCAGTCCACCGCTGAGGTTACCGTGATCGTACAGCCTGGTAAGTTCCTGGCAGGTGAGGTTGCCCTTGCTAACGCCCATATCTAAGAACATCCTTCTGATTTGACTGTCACTTCACCGCCACTGGGTGCTTCCCTCTTTCCCAGAGTAAGATGGGGAAACTGCTGGCTGTCAGGCTATCTTGCTTGAGGTTGCTATTCAATTGGGTATTTATGGGGAACCAGTCCCAAACTTTGCCTCAAGAACAAGCAGCCTGTTTGATTGCATCCCCTCTTGTTTTGTTGTCCACAATCCTTTTCCAGAGAATAATAAGCCCCCCAAAGCAGATGCCGGTCCAGATAAAGAACTGACCCTCCCTGTCGACAGCACCACTCTAGACGGCAGCAAGAGCTCCGACGACCAGAAAATAGTCTCCTTCCTCTGGGAAAAAACACGGTCTGTATCACATCCCAGATTCCTCTCTCGGGAATATCTGACTCTAAGCTTCAGTTTTATAAACATGGCAGGATTAAAATTTTGGTCCCATTGAATTCAAGGAGATTTTTGTCATAACTGCAGCAGGACCAGGATCTGGCTGTTCATTGGCGGTGGGTCCCAGTGGGGACCTCGCTGGAGCCCTGAGTATGACCATGACCCACAGGGCTTCAGCGAGGTCCACACCCAGTTTTGTTTAAGCACTGGAAATAGCTTGGCCTTAGCATTAAACTCTTCGGGCTCAATTTCCATTTACCCTACAGTTCTGGTAGTGCAAAAGAGCCTCCTCCACTCTAAAATGCCCCTTTTCACCAACAGTGTAAATGAGAGTCTGGGATAACAGAAGGTCATTTTGTTTTATAAATGGGGTCTTCTTGCAGCAAGTGCTTGAGCAGAGCCACTTCTCCTGCAGTCCCGTTAATATTGCTCCTTGTGTCAGGCTTTCCCCCACCCGCTCTGATCACTTTTTTTAGTTTACGGCTAAGCCTATGGCCAGCTTTTAAATGTACCTTCTGGTTTTTGCGTTAGCTCAAGAGTCAAACCGTGTGCTAAGTCCCTACTGTAAAAGGAGCTGTAATTGCTATAATATTTCACTGTTTGCTTGTTGTGCATGAATTACCATGAAGCTATTTTTCAGTAAAGACTAATAAAGCTCTTTTGGCGTTGGAAGTGTTGGCACAACATTTAATTTGCACTAGACCACCAGAGACCATGCAGAATATCCTGTGTGTGGATTTACCCATTGTAGTGTCCTGTTGTTACTTCCGAGTTGGAAAGAAATGAATTTTCTTTGTACATTCGAGTATCTTGGCTCCTGCTGAGGTTCAGGGTTATTACCCTGGTAACTACTTACTTTTATCAGTTGAACTCCTTTGTTCGTTGGTGTGAGACCAGATCCATCAACTGTGGGCACAGACTAATGAGCTTTTGTTTTGGCTAGGGGCCCGGATGGTGTGAAACTGGAGAATGTCAACAGCAGCATTACTACTGTAACTGGGCTTCAGGTTGGAACCTATGAATTCACACTGACTGTCAAAGATGAAAGGAACCTGCAAAGCCAGAGCTCAGTTAATGTCATCGTCACAGAAGGTGTGTCCAGGTGTGCTCAGACGTGAACTGTAACTTCAGAAGAAAAACCTGGGCAATCACTATGGGCAACTCAGGCACAGCTGGGCTCCAGAAAAGCAAACAAAATGTCTAAGGAACAGAATGAAGAATAATACAGGAAATGTTCTAGTGTCTTTATACGAAAAAGTGGAATGCTGTAGCTGTATTGGTTACCCTACGTTAGAAAGGATATTGGTGTTGGAGAGGGTTCGGAGAATGGAAGCAACTTTTTTGTTCTGTTTGTACAACGCCTAGCTCAATTAGATCCTGGTCTCCAGGGCTCCTAGGCATTCTGAAAACAAACAAATAAAAATAATAATAAGGGGGAAAAAAAGATTAGGGGCCTTGAAAAACTCTCATTTGAAGGGAGAGTGAAAGACCTGAGAGTGTTTACTTTAGAGAGGAGATAAGAGGATATGATACAAGTCTATAAAATAATGAATGGTCTTGAGAAAGAGCGATCACGAACTTCTGTTCTACTTGGCTCGACACACAAATGAGGGGTCTTTAACTGAAAAGAAAACATGTTGAATTCAGTGTTTTTTCCTACAAAGCATAATGAGACTGTGGAATTATTGTTACAGGATGGCATTGAGTCCCAAAACTTAGAGTCAAAGAGGGCTTTATAGAGATAACAAGAATATCCCGTTATAATAGTTAATGCTACAATGAGAGGTTTGGGAGGGTTGTGAAATCTCACGCCTGGGCTTAAGCCAATCTCTGTTTGGGGGTTAGGATGACACGTTGCGGGGCAGATTGTCACCTACTTACTGTGGTGTTTCCAGCACTTTCCTCTGAAGCATGTGGTGCTGGCACCTGTCAGAGACAGGATGCTGGCTAGATGAATGATGGGTCTGATCCAGTCTGGTGATTCCTGCTCCTATAAATTAATATGATCAGTTTCTCTTCCTACTACTTAAGGGAATTAATTCCCTTTTACAAGATTCACCATCTGTTTCAGAATTTGGCCAGGACCTTTCAGTTAATGCTTACTCTTAAAAAATTGCCATGGGAGCCTTAAAATGTGTATAATCAGGAAGTCCTGTGTATTATCTGTGTAGCAACAGCGCGCGCGCACACCTGCCCCAGCACCTACTGGGGTATGGGTTCAATTCTGATTGAAAGAAGAACCCACTCTACTGAATCCTGCATACCTGGGTGAAGTCCCACTTACGTCTGGGTTCAGCCAGACCCTGCAAGTTATGGATGCCTGGATTACAGCCCGGTGCTGTATTTACATTGAAGCTTTGATAAATTCTCTTAGCTATTTTCCTTCTGTTTGTTTAGAGATGAACAAGCCACCCATTGCGAAGATCGCTGGGAATGTTGTCGTCACCCTGCCTACTAACACAGCAGCCCTGGATGGATCCAAATCCTGGGATGATAAGGGAATTGTCAGTTACCTGTGGACTCGGGACGAGGGCAGTCCTGCAGCTGGGGTGAGTGCTGCAAACAGGGTCTCTGTAATGGGAATACGCAGCATTGCATGAATGCAGAAAATGTCATGAGGGTTAGCTAGGCGCTGGCAATAGCTCCTGGGCGAGTAGAAGGTTGGTTCCCGCACACGGATTGCTGCCTGGAGTGATGCAGCTCAGAACGTTGGATAGGCGTCAATCCGGCAGTGGCCTTGTTTGTTCCCTAACACTAGTCTTTGTTCAAACTCCCAGGAGGTGTTAAATAATTCAGACCACCACCCTGTGCTTTTCCTGTCCAACCTGGTGGAAGGGACATACACGTTCCATCTGAAAGTGACAGATGCCAAAGGGGAGAGTGATGCAGATAGGACCACTGTGGAAGTCAAAGCTGGTGAGTTTTTATAGTCTTTGCGCCACAGAGATTGTTCCTAACCTGCAGCCTCCTGGCATGACTCCACCGTTCCTGGCAACGGCAAAGCAGGCTGTAACACCCTGGATCTTGGTAACGATGAAGGGTTCTTTTTGCACTTGTGTTCAGGGATTCTGAACCCAGAGCGTGCACTGAAATGACCAAACTGGCACATCCTGGCTGCAGGAAAGTTGTGTGGCTGTATTTGGACTGCACCAAGAGCCATCAAAAGCAGGGAGAGTCATTTAATCAGTTCCCCCCAATTCTATATTATGATGTGGAACATTAGACTATGGACAAGTTAGTCTCTAGTCTGTCAGTCTTTAAAGTCTTTTGGGAGGTAGATTACAATACTCCTGCGTTGAGGGGCTCAGATGAAAGGTGATATAGCAATGTAAATTATATTGATGCCAAATACCCACTTGAATGGTCTTTTTAAAAAATAAACTCTGATAGCCAGTTTCCTCTTTGTAGCAATAAAACACTTTCCTTTTAAAAAAAAAAAAAAAAATCCTGTTGAGCTGAGTTGTCGTATTTAATTGTTTTCTGTGATTTACAGGACACTAGATCTAGAATTAACTGGTGGTCTACACTCATTCTTCTGGATGTGGGATTTCCTGATGAGTGTGAGCTCTTGACCCAGCTAGGGAGAATACAGGCATCCTAAATTACATGGGGGAAATAAATGGTTTTCCTATCATCCTTGAAGATGTTGATGCCAATCTTCATGTGGAGAGCCCCGTTGCAAAGAGCCTTACTACTTGCCATTATGTATAAAGATCATGTCCTCTCTATTATCTCTTCTTATTAGATGCTGCACTTCATGTCCTAAATAAAAGCATTCTATGGAGATACTAAAAATCAAGATTTGCACTCACACTGCCGTTTAGAATCTGCATGATCTTGTTCTGTGTTCTCCCTAGATCCCAGGAAAAACAATCTTGTGGAGCTGATACTGGATGTTAATGTCAGCCAGCTGACGGAGAGACAGAAGGGTATGTTAATCCGTCAGATAGGCGTTCTGCTGGGGGTCCTGGATTCGGACATTACCGTACAAAAGATCCAGCCGTACACAGAGCAGAGGTAGGCGCGATGGAAGGAGCACAAAAGCAAGATTCACTCTCCAATAGGAATCAGAATGGATGATGATGATGACGATGGCATGCTGAGATGCTGCATAAAGTGTATTTTCTTGATTGGCTAGGATTTGTGTGTCTGTATGGTCACACAGGACTATCAGCATCCATTTAGCTCTGGAGATGACAAGTTACTTTCCAAAACCCAGTTCCTGCTTGCTGCTGTGTTTGGCCCTTGCTTATACAGACCCTGCAGCAGACTGCCCCATGAGTTCAGATAGGGAAGTCACTCGATGGTTTTGAAGGTTAGAAAGAACTTCTAAGATCTATTTTAAAGAGATGCTTTCAGCAAACAAGCTATTGGGCTCAATACAGGGCTATCTGGGTGGAGTTCTCTGCAGCTTGTTGGCAACTTATGCAAAGGCAAGTTAGGCCCAATTGTAACCTGACTAAACTGCCTTGGTATTAAAATACCAACTGGACTTCAGCACTCTATCCTTGAGGCTAGAGATGGTGCTCCTGTGCACATCTGGGCAGGGCAGGTCATTGGTTTTCGAGAGGGCTACGGTGGATGTTCTATATTATTATCAAAGTCAGAGTTACCCATACAATTCCTAATACCAGGGTTCCAGAGTCCTTACTGAACATATGTGTAAAGATGACCAAATATAAAGGTTTGTGGTAACAGAGCTATGTTATTTCAACTCGTTTTCAAGCTAACTGGGATGTTTGTGGTGTGACTCAACTTTTTTTTAACTCAGTGGCACAAGGTAGGTGAGGTAATATCTTTATTGGACCAGCTTCTTGTGAGAGAGACAAGCTTACTATGTTAAATGAGGGCGATTTAGAGAACACGAGGCTGCGTGTAGCTGTGCATCTGTGGAGTCTAACCTGTATATCCACTGGGTTAGACGTAACGGTTTACAAAGCTTTGTCATGCTCAGTGTCCTGTACAAATGTTTAATTTTTTCAAACACCTCTCAACGGTCAGAGGAAACCAAGACAGAGAGTTAAATGCCTGAAGTCACACAAGTCAGAGGCAGACTTCGTGCTTTCTTGACTTCCAGCCCTCTATTGATTCCTCCACACCCCTCTATTGGCAACAACAGTAAAAGCAGAGCAATTCACTGTCCTTGGCAGACTAAAAAAGAGAAACAGACGAGCAGATGCCTTTAGTTGTATCTCTTTCCATCTCTGCCTTGAATCTAGTTGTCGCCATTCTTCCTCTAAGCAGGAGCGTAAGGGGTTTCTTCTAATCAGTATATACTTGGCTGTCACAAGTAAAGCATTGATTGAGTAAATCAGCAGCATGAAAAAAACTCTAAAAAGGCGCAGTTCTCTTCTAACGGATGGCTCTGAACGTGGCTTTGTGAGGCCCTGTGTTTGCCTCAGTGGCTATCTGCCATATTCAGTTTGTGAGGTAAACAGAATGTTTCTGCAGAGCAAGATCGGCATGATCTTGTTCTGTGACCCAGGGAAATGTCTGTTTCTCTCTCTTGAGTGTAGTGATGACCAACTGATGTAATTTTGGCCAGATCTCTCCTGGTAACATTATCCTCCTGTCTGATTTGCAGCACAAAGATGGTGTTTTTTGTGCAGAACCAGCCTCCTCATCAGATCTTCAAAGGGCACGACGTAGCATGGACACTCAGAAGCGAACTCCGGAAACAGCAGTCAGACTTCCTCATTTTCCGAGCACTGGAAATCAATACAGTCAGTAGGTATTAGTAATGGTGGAAGGAGCTAACATCTGGTCCCTTCCCTCCTCAAATGGTTGCAGGATCAAGGGGCCTGTCATGGGTTCTTACCTCCTCTACCACTCCTAATCTCAGTCGAACACCAGTAGTAAAGCAGAGTGTAACCCACTTGGCAGTGAGTGTTTTATGTCGTTGTCCGTCTACTCTTTTCTGCCCCGTGCCTGATTCACAGAGGATATAAGCCAATTACATCTCTCAGCTCAAGAGCCTGGCTCTTTTTTGCTGAAGTTTGTAGACATGTGTGCTTTTAGGTCTGGAGCTGCCTGGTTCAGTTCCCTGTGTTGACTGTGAAGTGATCATCTCAAATGCATCCCCATTCCTACTGTAGGTATCTAAGACACAAATAAGATGCACGAGGAGCTTTCCTTTTGTCCTGTTTATCTGAGAGACAGGAGCAGCACACGACAGCCTTGCTCTCTACCTGATATGCTTGAAAAAGAAGATGTGCTTGGCATCCATCTCGGCTAAAGCCACCTAATGAGAGGGTTAATTCTCTGGAGCAGTGCAGACACAGCTGGTCACCCAAGCTGAAGTCTGGTCCACAGAGAAATTGAGCCAGTTTTCTTGAGACATGAAAATCAGAAATGAGGAATCAGATTGGGTTCACAGATAGTAGCTTGCACGTGTTAACAAGTGGCAAAAGGAAAAATATTCTTATCAGGTGAATGGATTCAAGTTCAGTCCCAGTAGGTTTGCTCAGCTCAGGAATATCCACTGTATTACATTCTGACTTTTTTTTTTTTCCTTTTGTACTATGCTCATTCTGAAGCATTCTGCCTTAATAATACTCAGTGCTTTTACTTAGCTCACCCTCTCAACCCCTGCAAGAAATAGCAAAATATTGTCCTCATTGTACTGGTTGGGAAACCTGAGGTAGAGGCACATGACTTGCTCTCAGGCCATTCACTCAATTAAGTTGGTGTAAAATTGGGGCCTGGAGCCCTGAATTTCTGGCTCCTGTTATGCCGCCTCTTTCAAAAATGAAGAAAAAGAGGGGGCCAGTTTGCCCACAGACAGCCCCTAGTTTTACGCTGCTGACTCTAATGCAGGTGTTCCCTGTTGGTTAAGTCTGTCTAACCTCACTCTCAGCCGCTCCGTTCATCTTCCTGTCCACAGCCTGCCAGCTGAATTGCTCCGAGCACGGGCGCTGCAACTCGTTCACCAAGCGCTGCGTCTGTGACCCCTTCTGGATGGAGAACTTCATCAAAGTGCAGATGGGAGACGGCGAGAGTAACTGTGGTATGAACAGTTTGCGGGGGTTATTTCCTGTCCTGCAGTGGGCTGCGTGGAGGGTGCTGAGTGCTGCCTCAGATGTTGCATAAACTTGTTTCCGTGGCCATGCTGAAGAACCGTTACCTGCTGGTGTTAATTCAGCTGGCTATTTCTAAGCATCCCGTTACCTGAGTTCGGGGCCCAATGTAGTTAATGGCCAAACTCTCACTGATTTTAATGGGAGGGGGAGCAGAGTCCTTATCCTGGCCTGTGAATATTTGGTAGAAAAACTGATCTCTTGAGCCCTCAGATGATAAACTGTGACCAGAAGAGCGGAGTCCATTTTCAGCGCACAGGTAGTGCCCCGTCCTTTTCCTTGCTTGCACCGCGAAGTGACTTCTGCCTCCATTGCAGGAAATCTAATGCTGACCTTTGTACAACTGTGCTACCGAAGGAGAATTTGCTATTAGACCAGATGGATGCTTCCCTGCTTTGGAGGATTAACTTTGGAATAAGTTAGTACATGGTGTCAGAGGTGCCTAGAGTGGCATGGATAACAGAACCACTAGCAAAGAGAGGGTCTGGAGAATCAGGTCTGAAATACATAGGCTCCCCTAAAGCAGTGGTTTTCAACCTTTTTTTCTCAGGACCCGGTTGAAAAAAATCATTTATGCCCACGACCCACCAATGACATCTTTGAGCAATGCATTCCCGTCTTTTGGCGGTGGCAGCAGGGGGCACCGTGACCCAGTGCCTGAGGGTCTGTGACCCAGTACTGCGTCCCGACCCGAAGTTTGAAAACCACTGATCTAGGGGACATGATGCAGTTAGCAGTAGAACACTGGCCCCTTCAGAACTATTCAGTCAGGAGACATCTCTTTGCAATGATTGACCTTCTGTGGAAGGGTCACCGAACGATCCAGCCATGACGTGTGCGAGGTGCTAAGTTTTGTATCTCTTGGGTTTTTTGGTCCCAGAATGGAGTGTGCTGTATGTGACCATTGCATCCTTTGTCATTGTGGTCGCCTTCGGAATCTTATCCTGGACTGTGATCTGCTGCTGCAAGAGGTAATGGCCGGCACCTTAAATCTTCCTCTCTAAAGCTTCAGTGTGAGTAGCTGCCTCCACGCAGGTGTGATCCAAACGGATAATTTCAGCAGGTCACTTGTAGCCTGGGTTAGTCCCATCTCTCTGTGGACCTGTCCTTTGTTGCAGATTTAGAAAAAATGAAGTGTGAACGGTGGTGTAATGAGGGAAAGTGGGGCAGAGTGGTTCAGGGGAAACATAAAGGTCCTAGAACTCCAGGTTCAGTTTGGAGGCAAGATTTTGATTAACCTAAAATTGTGTGACCAAAGTAATGTTTTTAATATAGTGTCCTCTCATATGAATGCAACTGGAAACTAGTTACGAAGTTCTTAAGTTTAGATCCTTTTCTGTCTGTTAGGCTGAAGTTCATATTTAGATAAACTTTTTCCTCCTCCCATCTCCATCCAGGCGGAAAGGAAAACCCAAACGAAAAAGCAAATACAAGATTTTGGATGCCACAGATCAAGAGAGTCTGGAGTTAAAACCAAACCTCAAAGCAGGTAAAACATAAGAGAAGAGCTTTACACTTCCAGAGTGCAGACACCGGCCAGGCCTGCTCTTGTGGATTTAAAATTGCAGAGTGAAACTATCGGGATATTGAGTGGTGTTGGTGACCCTGTACAGGTCTGGGAGTCTGCTTCAAATCTAAAGCCTGGCCACTCAGTGAAAGCATCTAACCCGCTTTGGTTTAGAAGAGAGCCTGGAAACTGCCTGAGAATTACCTCTGTCCTGGAATTTCCAGCTTCTGTCACATTACAAAAAGCATATGAATGGCTACTTTTGGTATAGTGGTATTTCCGGTTCTGAACCCAGCCAGATCCAAGCAGTGCCGAGATGGGCAAAAACGTAACCAAATATCATTCCTGTAAAGAGTTTAGGCTCAATTCTTGGGCTGTATTTGACCATGTTTACTCATCTCTACGAGTATAAACACTCATTGCCATCATTAAACCTGTCAGCTGGGTCCCAGAGCTGAGACCCTGGCAGAGATGCATTACCACTGAGAAATGGAGCAGCAGATTGGTTTTGGACTGGCAAACGAAACAGCAGCAAGCAGAGCTTGACTTTTCAAAAGGCCTCGGGGACCATGCACCAACATAGCCTGATCTCTTTTCCTGACAATAGGGTGGATGATTTTCTCCTCACAAATCCTCCAGCCTAAACCTTCCATTGAAAAATATCCCAAAAGTCCAAGTTCATTGTTCCCTTTTGTTGCCAGGGTGTGGGAGAGGTCAGGAGCATTGACCAACATCTAGATTCTGTGGGGCCCTGGATTTGAAAGCCTGCTGAGCTGGCTAGGAAGGTTGAGGTCCCCAGGGACAGGACCTTTTAAAAACCCAGGCTGTGCCTGCTTTGTGCAGACACAGAATCCATTGACCTTTTCCACCTGGATAGGGGTTTGTCCCTGGGTCCTGCACCAATATTTCCCACCCCTCCTCACTTGGTGGATCCTGCTGGTTGTCACCCTCCACCCCAGAGGTGGCTGCATTTGTTGGGCTCTTTGCAGTGCATTTTGGGCTCTTTCAGGATGCATACGGCCTAGAAATGGTGTTTGTATCTTTAGAACACCTGCACCAATCATTGCTGCCGGGGAATATGCTTGGAGAGTAGGGGAACGATGTTGGAAAAGCCCGAGTAGAACTTCGCCCTCCCCCCAATAGTGAGAGAGATTTCAGCTCTTAAAATAATCCTTACTAATGAGACTCTTCACCTATGGTTTGTATGAAAGGGAGAGGTGGTTTTAACAGTGCATGGAAAATAGTCCTTAATCCTTGTTCACTAGCTGCAAATAATTGCTCATGGTAGTATTATCCGACTTATGGCGTTCCAGCAAAATGAACATTACCTAGTGACAGCAGAGGGCATTGCTGCCACAGCGCTCATCAGATCAGTCCTGTGGGAGTCATGCCCAAGTTCAAGTACCCTTGAAGAAAGTACGCTCCCACTCCAGCTCAGTCTGACCATCTGGCAGCCTGACCACCAAACAAAGGGCCACCATCATTCTCTGGCAGATGTACCTCAAACACTCGCTTTCCACGGGTAACGAAATTCCCACCGTGGTGCTTCAGATGGTGTCTGCTAAGCAATCGCTGGACCCTGATACACACAGGAACATTCCCTCCTCCAAAGCAAATGCTGCATTTTGTCATTCAGTAAAAGCTGAAATCTAAATATTTCCTGTGTTGACAGTCTTGGTAAACATGTCTTTCCCCTGCCCCTGGGGATTTAATCTTAATTCAGCTCATTAATTTCCCCTCCTTCCCTTGCAGGCAGGCAGGCAGGAGAAGCATTGATGATAGTGAAGGGAGAATAGCGATGTTCTGTCATACCCTGCGTACTGTTTACTGCAACCTCTAACCCTAATAGAATTCTATCTCGACAGTGCCCCCTTACAAGGTCAGTGAGGTGTAAAAGCCCCAAACACCTCCAATTCCCCACGACAGCCTCACCAATTTCTCTGCCTGTTGGCTCCTGCAGCATCTCAGCATGAATGTGTGACCTGATCTTGTCATGATGCCTGAAACGAATTCAGGTGTCGCTTGTTGTCTGTCCTGCAAACACGGTGGTTCTTGGAGGAAGTGGGTGAGAGCTGCGTGAGACTCAGCTGAGTTCCAGACAGTGTGCGCACCTGGGAGCAGCACTGGGTTAACCTGTGAACCCTTCTGTTTGCTCTAGTGTATTTCACTGAGTACGCTACAAACATTGCTAATGTTGGATTCTCTTTGGTTTCTTTTCAAGGCAGCAGACAGAAAGCTCAGGTCCTTAACACCAGCCTGATGCACTCTGAATCTGAACTGGACAGTGACGAAGCCATCTTTACATGGCCAGACCGAGAGAAAGGGAAACTACTCCGCAGCCAGAATGGTTCCTTGCGCAATGGACAGGTGCTGCCCAAACCGAAGAACCAGAGGGAAGAAATCTTATAGCCATGCCCTACATCGTCTTTAATTAGAGGATGGCATGAAAGGGAGAACCATTCTGTTCCCCTGCTCCAGGGGGCCCTTGGAGACCAGCTGGGTTGTATTAGGACAGAGCTGCTAACTTATTTCATGGGAACCACTTTTGTTTCTGTGGGTTTCTGTGTGTACTTGAATTCTGACTTCCAGGGAAATCAAAGGGAGTTAAAAAAACAAACGAACCTGTGAAACATAAACTACCTGTCAAGACAAACCTGGCATCTGGAATGCAGCGGGACAGAACCACTGTGGAAACAGCAACCCGCCCACCTATTACTGCAACAGACAAAGTTCCCATGGGCCGTCAGCATACTCCCCACTGGAGGCTTCTTGTGTCCGAAAGAGGATCTGGGTTGTGCTTGTGAGAGCTTCTATCAGACCACTGTAGCCTCAAATAGTGATGACACACTGACTCACTTTAAAAAAGAAAAACAAACCTAACTCACATGCTGCTTCACCTGCAGATAGTCGTCGTCCTCCCCCGTCCCCCCCGGATTAAGCACTGTTTTCTAAAAATATTTATCGTGTCCTTTCACATCAGAAGCTGCATGGCTGTGGGACAGTGAGAACACCATGCTCACAGAGGAGGGGCAGCTTCCATTTCCAGCTAGGCAGGGAGTTAATTGTTTTACATTTTAGTCTTTTCACTGGGAGTGGAGTTGAAATGATACCTAATCAGATGCCGAAACCTGAGCCAGGGTGAACAGCCCAGCTCTAGAGTCAGTGCTAGCCAGCGAGGGGCCCCATCCCTTCAGCCAGTCCTTCCTGGTTCGTACCAGCCCCAGGGGATCATTTGCCAAGGGGGTGAAGGATGCCTGCTTTTCTGGTATCAGAAATAGCTTGATTCCAAAGCCCTGAGACGTTTATTACACTCCACAGCACACACGGTGGATTCCGGCTCCGAAACACTGCAAATATCGATACCGCCCTCCCTACTGTAAGATGCCATGAGCCTGTCCTTTGTTAAAGCACTTGCGCACGTCAAAGACAAACGTGGGTGGATACCTTCACGCCCCGATGGCTGGCCTTCCCCTCCAGCTGGCACCTCAGTAGGCCCTTTGTGGTGCTGTCTTGTGCTATGTGCTCCCAGCATTGAATCGGTTTATTGACAGCTGGCGTACACATTTCACGTTCATCAACTGACGGAAACGGACCAGCCAAATCCTATCTTCCCAAATGCCGGCAGGTGGCACCCCTAGGCAGCATGGCTCTGAGCTACTGGCCTATCACAGAAATGCCCCTTTCCGTCAGTGAAATCAGGGAGTTGATTGTGTGCGACGCTCTCCCCCCATTGCCATTTCTGTCCCTTAACATACTGCTTTCTTGAGCCAAACCTCCATCCCAGGCAAGCATTTTGCCCTTATCCTAGAAGATGCCTCTGCCCCTCCAGGATGGATTGTTAGTTTATTGCCTCTTTGTGTTTCTTTTTCAAACTGGAAACTTGTTTCAATGGCTTCCATTTTTTTTGGATATTGAAAGAGAAAAGGCTTTAAACTCCTAGGCTGTATTTATATTGCTGCACTACTGATTTGTGTTGGAAGATTAAAGATATTTAATTTGAGGAATGTTACCCCATTGAATGTAGTCTTGGCTGCTGCCCGATCAAATGTCTTCCCTAGGTACAAGCCTCGGATTCTGTGTTTTCTACTTGGCTAAGGAGACCATGAGCATTTTGCCCGATTGACTTTGATCGGCCATATTTCCTGACTTCACTTCATTGCGCGCTGTAGCGCAGACTGCATCTGCTCCTGTGGTGATTTCTGCCCAACACCACTCCTCTGCCATAGTCAGACAGGCGTGGGTGGCCGACACCCACCCCTGCCTTTCCCCACCATGCAGGGGGAGGTAACATCGGGCCACTAACTTTAAGGTGGCCTAAGGGGACGGCCAAGTTAGAAATGACACTTCTGCCTGAAATTTATTATTGCTGTAACACTGAAAAGGATGGGCAAGCTGTTGTCCATGAAATTGTCCTTTAACCAGACAGCATCCCTTTAATTATCTTCCCCCACGCCCTTAGGTACATGCTTTAAGCCTGTCACTCCCCTTCTGTGGTGGGGGCGTCCTCCCTGCAGGAAATTCTCAGATTGTTAAGCTTTTAGAGATTCTGCTGCAGAGATCAGTACCCCTCACAGGAGCCTTTACACTGACTGGCTTCCTGCTATGGAAGGGGAAAGAATTAAAACCTGTACGGTTACTATTTGACAGTGCTTTGTGGGGCTGAGGGTTTTTCCCTCCTCCCCTTTCACTGTGGGAACTGAACACTTACACTGAAGTGCTTTAGTCAGCTGCCAGCGACACTATAGGTACAGTACTTGTTTCCGGCCTTGCCCAATGGAGATTTGCCTTTTGCTCCAGGCGATGGCATTTTACAGGGTCCTTGCTAACCAATTTGGGTAGAAGAGCTTCCGGACCATAGCCATTTGTCATCTCGAAATGCAGGCTTATGACTGCAAATCCCAACTTGGAAAATTAGATTTCCTGCTTGCCACTGGTACTATTTTATTGCACAACATTCTCCACCTGGAAAAACACCCCCTCAGCTCCCCAAACCCTGTTCTGCACGTCAAATATTAACCCGCGGAGTCTCTAATGTGTTTTGCCCTAACTGAGGTTACTAAGAAGGTATATACTCGTGCCCTCACTATGTACTAACAAGTAGGGGTAGCTTTTCATAAATGAATTGGGGAACTAGGAAAATCTAATGTTAATCAAGGGACAAGAGGTCAGTGAACCCCCCAGGGAGAATGGATCCAAGGCACATTAGGAACCTTGGTGTAAAAATCTCTGTTAGGGTGCCAGAGGACATCAGCAGATTGTCTGCTTGGAAAAAGACAACAGCCTATGTTAGAGAAGATCTTCCTCTGATGTGGGAGTGTCTGCAGCTAACGAATGAGTTTAAAATCCTTCAACACCCTTTCCTCACCCTCTTCCCAGAGCATTATCATCACTGCTCATGTGTTACCCAAGTACCCTGGTCCTAGTGTGACCTTGCAATATCATTTCACAGTTAGAGACTCTGGATACAAGTTACCCATGTGTGGAAGTTAAAAGCTGAGACATCTGTTAGATGAACCATCAGCCAAATTTGATTTTGTTTCACTCTCCCTTCAGTGTAACACATATGTTGAGTAAAGATGTTTGAGGCAAAGATTAGAGTCTCTTGTGAGTTTGAGATCCAATTTTAAATAGTTTGTTCTTGATTTTTCAGTAGTTCTTGGGGTGGCCCGAACTGTCTGAACTCGGATTGAATTATGTTTGTTTGATTGCAGTGTTAATTGGACCAAGACTGGGAAAAAAAATTTTTTTTTTTAAACCACACGTCTTGCAAATAAAGGGGAAGTTGTTTTGCTGTTGCTTATTTTACTTCTGGTTCCTATTTCTTGGGATATATTTTAATGGGGTGTTTGATGCAAGCATCTCAAATGTGGGGGTTTTCTTGGAAAACATGCTGCCTACAGTCCCTTTTCCTAACCTCAGTGTCTGCAGACCACGTTGTTACCATATAAACTAATAACAATTGAGCTTCCACTCTCTTGCCCTGCTGAGTGTTGTATTTGCAACTGGCCAGGAGATTGAGTGCAGTACTCGAAAGATAGACTGCTGAAGTGTGCTTCACTTAGAATAGAGGCTGCACAACACCCCATTGAATATCCTAAGCTGGATCTTATAAATCTTGCATGGACGCAGTTCTCTGTTCACCAGGAATGGCCTGGAGTCTGCAATATACAACTTCCTAAGTTTTATTCAACCCACCAATGAGGTTCTAGTACAAATAGCTCTCGTCTGTGAGCTTGCCAAAGCTGCTGAAAATGATCTCTTCAGTGCCCACCTCCTGTGTTAACTTTTAATCTGTTTCATGGCAATTACCTTGAGAGACAACCTCCCCATAACTGCGCTTGGCCTAGCTTCTCACTTTTCAGGCTAGGGCTGCAGATGAAATCCAATAAAGACAAATGCAAGGTACTTCACTTAGGGAAGAAAAATCAAATGCACAGGGCTACAAATGGGAATAACTATCCAGGCAGAGGTACTATCCACAAATTTCTGGGATTATAGTGGATCACAAACCGAATACGACTCATCAGTGTGAGATAGCTGCGAAAAAAGGCTAATATGATTCTGGGTATGTTAACAGGAGTGTTGTATATAGAACACAGGAGCTAATTGTCCTGCTCTACTGAGCCAGCATGGTGCGCCCTTTGGTGGACTATTGTCCAGTTCAGGGCGTCAGAATTTAGGAAGAATGTGGACGAATTGGAAAGAGTGCAGAGGAGAACAGCAGCACTGATTAAAGGCTTACAAAACCTGACCTCTGAGGAGAGTTTTTAGAAAAGGCAGAGGGATGATCTGATAGACCTTCAAATACATTGACTGCTAGGAAGAGGACAAGTTCCAAAAGGGGGAGCCGTGTTAGTCTAATTCAGCAAAACAAACAAGGAGTCATGTGGCACTTTTAAAGGCTAACAAATTCATTGATCGCATGAGTTTCATGGGAGAAAAAAGCATCTGATGAAGTGGGATTTTCTCCCACGAAAGCTCATGCGATAAATTTGTTAGTCTAAAAGTGCCATCAAACTTCTTGTTTGTTATCAAGAGGACACCGATCAATTGTTCTGTGCCCATTGAAGGTAGGATGAGAAGTCAGGGGCTTAACCTGCAGCAAGAGAGATTTAGGTTAGATATTAGGAAAAACTTTGTAGCTCAAAGGGTAGGTAAGGTTTGAAACAGGTTTTCAAGGGAGGCTGTAGATTCCTTGTCATTGGAAGCTTTTAAAAACAAGTTGAACACAATGGTTTAGGTTTACTTGGTCCTGCCACAGAGCAGGGGCTTGGACTTGATGACCCCCCTGAGGTCCCTTCCAGCTCCACGTTTCTGATTCTGGCTGCTCCACCTTCTGCTTTGCAGCTTGCATGTTAGAGGCCCACCAGTGATACACCCAAAGGCTGGCAAAAAATAGGATGGGAGGTGGGCCAAGTGGCTTGTCCCAAATCAGGCTCTAGCTGTAGCTGCCCCTGTCTGACTCCAGCTGTGGGCTTTAGCCATAGAACTAGCCACAAGCACTAAGGGCTGTCGCAGTCCCTGGAAACAGATCCAGGACATCTATGACTGCAGAGGGTGATCACGGGGGGACTTCAAGTGCTTCTGCTGAGGGCTGTTCTAAGGAAGCCGGAGGAGATGCAAATGTGGATTATTGATTTCACTGGAAAGCAAAATTGCTGAAGCTTCAGGGATCAAGCTTCAGCAAAGTGCGCCAGCGGCCGGCTGCCTGCACTTCCTAATGAAGCTAAGGGACGTTTATTAATTGGTGCAGTCCTTGAAGGAGATTACCAGGGCCTGCCCAGCTGTCAGTTATGTGAGCCGCTAGAGAGAGTGCACTCCGCTAGAGAGCCGCTAGAGAGAGTACCTACCCCACTGGGGCCTGCGTAACATTTGGGGCCAGTTTGTTTTCGGCAGTGGCGGAAATTCACTTGCAGAGGTGCTGCACTTTCCTCCTTTCTGTCCCAGGGCAGTGAGGTGACTGGAGAACTTCCAGATCGTGCAGTGGAGTATACGCAGCCCCCACCAACAGCCATCGCTCAGTGAGATGGTCCAGCACCTCCCACTGCAGAGGGTGGGCCCTTCCCTCTTGCTGAAGCAGACCCGATTTTCAATTGGCTCAAAAAAAACCAACCAAACAAAAAAAAAACCCAAAACACCCCCCAAAAAAAATTTCTCTGAGCAGCTAATAGCTCCAAATGTTATGCCCCCATCTCCCCCAGCCCAGGCTGGCATCTGGCTGAGGTGAGGCAGCGGATGGAAAAGTCAGAGCCCCGGTCACGTAGCAAGGTCCACGTGGCCCAAGTCAGGGATTCAGTCCTGCTGCTTCTGTCCTGCCCACACACGGCCTCCTCGCCCAGCGGTGGCTCTGAGCCTCCGCCGTTCTTTCCAGAAATTGCTGAGGCCTAATGCAGGAACTGTGAAGAGAAGTCAGTCTCTCAGCTAACTGAATACCTCAGCCAGCCTCTGGCGATGTGGGTCCGTGTCCTTCCCTGCATTACTCACCACTGCTAGCCTGCCCCTCCCCATCTCCCCGACAACCCCCCCAAATAAAGCTCCTAGGTGACCCAGCAGGGGCAGTCCACGAGGGACCCTCCTCGCTTGTGCCGAGCTCTACACTGACAGCCTGTGCTCCCTCCCAGTATCACTGACACGGTCTGGCTGGTGAGTAGCTGAAAACCCGACATGCCCAGCCCAGCGCAGACTCAGCATTTTGCACCCGAGTAAGCTGCAGTCAATTTGCTCAGTGCTTTCTGATACGCTCTGCGTTCATGTCCACCACGTCTGTTCCACAGAGTGACACATGGCTGTGATGGATCAGCATGGGTATCCAACGGGAAGAGCCCAGCACCTCCCTGTGTTACAAAAAAGGGGTCACTTTTCAGGTGAGACGCCCAGCCCTGCAGGATCCAGCCTTCTCCCACAGGCGAGAGGTGGGAATCAACGTCCTGCGGGCCAAACTGCACCTGGATTTGTGACAACATTACTCGTTATAATGAACGGTGTCCCATCATATCCCGCCCAGTGGCCAGACAATGGTCAGGCAAAGGACTCCTCAAGTTCTGCTAAGGAATTTTTACTGGGGCACTTAATACTTACCTGGTGAGCTCTTTGGGGTTGGGTTCATCTTTTGAGTTCTTCTTTTGTACAGCCCCTAACAGTGCACCTTGGGGGCCTGTTCCAAAACATGGGGGCTCCGTGTGCTGTCACAATGCAAACAATTTACACAGCTGCTGTGCATCTCAGTTTCCTCATTCACAAAGTAAGGGTGAGTCACACCTGCCCCCCGGGGCATTTGTGTAGCTTCAAGTATGCAGTGCAATACAATACAGGATCATGCTGCAAAGGACCCTCTGGAATGGTCAGGGGCCGGGATGGCCAGTCCCTGTGTGTGTGAATGATGTGAGCTGGGCGCCAGCTGGTGCTCTGGCATCAAGCAAAGTAGCTGTCTGGCTTCCCTGCGCTCTTTCCAAGCCTGTCATCTCTTTCACCATTTTTTCATGATTTTTAACTTACAGCTTCCTAAAATTGCCACCTCTCAACTTTTCCAGTCCAGATCTGCCCCACTCCACCCTGCCCCGTACCAGGATCTCTCACCCACCTAGCACATGGGCAGGATCTGACCCTGAGATTACAAATTCATATTCTAACACAACCCAATGCGGGCTCCCGGCTTTTTACCTGGGTGGGGAAAAAAACCTCACTCTTATGTCCCTGTAGCCAACACCAGCATTCATCAGCATTGCACCAGGGTGGCTTATCCTGGTAGCCTGCAGGATGAACCTGGGCAAGTCTGAGTTCCAATCCCACCTGCTACCCACTAGACTGCACTTCCTCTCTCCAATCTAAGTGTCCTTTTCTTTTCTCCAGCATGAAAACTAAGATTAAAAAACCACCCCTGCACAATGCACATCAAGTTCCACTCCCCACCCAATGCATGCTCCACTGCCATCAGATGTGAGCACCACACAGCGCTAGCAACTAGAACAGCGTCAGGGAATGCCATATCACCCATGCTGTCTGGGGAAGCCTGGCTGCATTTAGGGCTCATCTGGTTTCCACAGGCCAGGATTACCTGGCTATTACTTTGGTCACATAGCACCACTTACTAATGAGTTTGCACCAACATCATTAAGGTTAACGACCTGCAGAGGGGACAGCTTTGAAGGAGAAATTGTCCTACTTCTTGGTGTAGCCAAGATCACCTGGTGTTCTTCAGTGGCTGGCATGCCTCAGCCCTACGCACACAGCGATGGAGTGTCTGCCCTGCCTAGCTTTGTGGAGTGCATCAGAATCACAGGGGGGCTGCTGCTGCCATACTGTTCTGCAGGGGCTACAGGACACATGGATGCACACACCGGTGAGAGGAAGCAGGAATGGAGAGGGAAACAGCCCCCTGCAGGGAGGGTGCTGGTGGGAGGTGCACAACTTTGCATCCTGGAGCGGAGTGGGACACCAGGTGGGTGGGTGGGCTAACTGGGTGATGAGCATGGGGCCCCCTTCGTACTGACCCCCATTTCATGCTGGGAAGGGTGAAGCAGGCAGGTGGTTCCTCAAGCTGGATCAAGGTCAGACTTTTTTCCTTGCTGTTGAGCCTCAGGACCCTGAAGGAGACCCCAGACTCTAAAGGGGCTGAGCCGGCTGCCCAATTAGATTTCAGCCCTCAGTCCGATTACTGTTACCTGCTGTATAGCAGCAGCCAGACACCCCGAGTGAGATGGGGGCCCTGCACAGACAGATGCCTCCCTCATCTTCCAGAGCACCCCACAGACTTATGCAAAGGTGGGCACTAGGTGGTGCTGTTCTCCCCCCGGCATGGATGGGGCCCAAGGCACTCTGCTTCCCGGGTCTGGTGGCTCCCCTTCCTTTCTAGCCCCTGAGTGCTGCTTGGGGCCTGGATGACCAAGCCCCTTTGAGTTTTAATGCAAACTTTCCTCACCTCCTTGGCTAACATGGACCTTGGAATTAACTCTGGAGCAGGTTTCAGAGCTCTCCAATTTCCTGGTGTGTTTGCTATATCCGGGTGACATTTGTTATACACATGCACACAAATTAGATGAGGCCTAGACGCTCTGATTGCAGTGTCCCACTAGATGTTTTAGAATTCAGAACAGTAACACCCAGCAAGGCCAAAACAGAAAGAGACTAAGCAGGCTGCTCTGTAGGCAGAGGGGCTCAGCTCACCCCATCTTGTACTAGGTTGTACTTTCCAGCTCACCCCATCTTGTACTTTCCAGACTGACTGTCCCTGCCCCCCGCAGTCTTAAATTGACCTTGCAATTCCAAGGTAGCCCCCAACCCCACCATGTGTTTAGCTGGTTTCGGGCCTGCTTTTCCAGTCCAGGGCCCCAGCTTCTCCCACTGCACTTGCAGAAGTCATCTGTAGGGGAGCCCCACCCTGCCACCCTCTTGATCCTTGTACATTCAGGTGCAGGCAGCGCATGGGTAAACGTTGCCATTTGCTTTGAACACCCACTTCCGGGACACCTGCTCTGAGTGTGCACATGTGCCTCTGCTACCTGCCTTGACTAGGCAGCCTCTGCTCTGAAACCTAACTGTGTGGGGTGTTAATTACCAGGTGAGATTTGTGACTACGATTTAAGGCCAGAATTTCCAAAAGGACCCTTGGCCCAAAGCTGGGGCCAGATTCTCCAGCTATTTGGGCACTGAGCACTTAGGAGTGGCAGAAATTGAGCCCTGAAGGGACTCATTTCGTGTCCTGAAGGGGAGCAGGGCTCTGTGGAAAACCTGGCACCTGATGTATGGGTGTAATGGAAAGATCAGGGTGGAGGATAATCCCCCATTACATTTTCCTGAGCCACATGTGTCTACAATGTGGTGAGCAGCCCAGAGACCTGCCAGGGTGCAGGCCCTAAGCGATGTGACCTTCCCACTTGCCACAGGGCCTGTGCTGGCGAGGGTGAGTCCATCTTTCCATTGTTCAAACAATCTCTTTTCCACGCTTGCTGCCAAAGCTTCCCTGCTTGCTCCAGCTCCCGCGCGACTCCAGTATATTTAGCTGCCTCCAGCCTCTACCTTTCCTTATATAGCAGAGGCCAAAGACTTTCTCACTCTCATTATTAATAGCCTGCGAGGAGCTCTGAGGAGCCTGCCAAAAATAGCAGGCAAACGCTGCGCGGCCGGCTGGGGAGCGGGGCGTTGGTGCCGAGGGCCGGGAGCAAAAGGCTCTGCCAAGAAAGTGCATTCTGCCGGGGGAGGGATTCCTTGTTTTTCTCCTCTTCAGTCGCTAGAACAAGGTGTCCCCATGCACCGCCCCCCGACCTCCCCAATTCTCCATCCCTCCCTCACTCTGCTCTGTGGTTTGCAGGACGTTACACCATGCTGCCGGGAGACTGCAAAACTCTCGTCTTGTCTTTGGGACATTTGGGACAGTTGAAAACCCAGCCGATGCTGCTGCCCGAGGAACCTGATGCTGGGACGAGCTGGGAGGTAAGAGCTGGGCTTTAGGGTCCCTCTGGCACTTTGCAGGTATGCGGCTTTTCAGGAAGGGGGAGTGCAATATACCAAGGGCAGCCTGCACGAACTGGGCCAGCTTTGGGGTGGGGAGGCCCTTTCCACAGTCCTTCCCCATTCCCCCTTCTCCCTACTGCTTGTCCATCAAAGCCACCAGAGCCCTGATCAGTGGGGCTTTGGCACATCACAAATCCAGCCTCTGGGTGTCATGGGCTCCAAAATTCACCTAGATCCAGGTAAGCCCCGGCAGTGCAGCCAGAGGGGAAAGCAAAGTAACCAGACTGTCCCTGTGTCGCTGTGCACAGCGGCTTGAAAGAGCCGTGCTCCCTCCCAGAGCTGCTGGCAAGAGGCTAAACCCTCCATGCAGCAGGGTCGGCGCATTGTGGCGCAACAGTCTCTTGGCAGAATACAAAATACACAGGCCAACCGGGCAAGGCCCATTTTGTGTCTCTCACTCAAGTCCACTTGGAACCCTCACCCCGGCCCACTGGCTCCCCCACGGAGCAGCCAAAGGCTTTGGATGTCCTAAGGAAAAGAGCCCTGGGTTCACCTGCCCGTGGAGCCCTCTGATGTTCCCTGGAAACCCAGCCTGGATCTGGAGCCCCCACTGCTTTTTCTTTTCTGCTGCAGGTTGGTTTGATGGCAGCGCCTCTGGTTGCTTGTGGGCAGGGAGGGACTCCTTCTTTGCAGCTCCCCGTGGGCATGGGAGGGGGGCACAGTCCCTGCCGCAGCAGCCATGAGAGGGACGCCGGTGACTCAGAAACGTCCCAACTTTGCATCTGCTGGTGAAAGGGGAGAGCCGGGGGCCTCTTCCAATTCACACGTCTGTGACACTCTTTGCTGGTCAGTCAAGGGGCTGGAGGATCTCATTAGCGTAGATCTGTGCAGCTTCCTCACCTTCTGCCTGGCAGCTGGGCATGCCTGTGTGCGAGGGCTGGGACTGATCTCAGGATGAGAAGGTGAATTCTGCCTGCAGCAGCAGGGGAGGGGGAAGCCCCAGCACTGAACGAGGGTCCTTCATAAAGAAGGGGGGGAATGTTTCTACCTACAGGCACCTGATGGTGTGTGCAAGCCAGGCAGGGTCTGCCTTTAAATCTCTCCCCTCCCTCCCTGGCAGGGAACTCCTCAAGCTGAACTGCGAGGGTGCTGCATGCTCGGCGGGAACAGAATGCAGACGAGCTGAAGGAGTTCTGTGGCAAAGTCAAGATGAGCAGACGAGTGCTAGGATCTGGCAGGCGACCCCCTGGCTCCCGGAGGCCTGTGCCCCAGCTGCAGTCTGAAGTGGAATCCTCTACGGGACCGTAAGTGGCCCAGGGCTTGGGAGGGGCCCTGAAATCCAGGTGCTGGGGACTGCAGGGTGGAGAGCTGGATTTTCCCTGTGCCGAGCCTGTTTAACCTTCACTGGTACAAGGCTGGTGCCTAGGCGCCCAGCTCTGGAAATGCCTTTTTGCTGTTTGCAGCCTGTTTGACCCTGATGATCGGAGCCGTAATCAGCATTTTACGTGGGCTTTGACTCCCTTGCAGCAGCTTTGCAGTGTGGGTGTGGGGAGGCTCAGTCTCCTCCGTGCATGAGAGGAAGGGGCTTGTCTCAGCAAATGTCCAGCAGGGCTAGGGGTGGCTGCGGTCCTCCTGCTACCCACCTTCTAATACACTTGGGCTCAACCGAGGCGCTCTAGGGTTGGCATCCCTGCCAGGGGTATCAGCAAACTCTGTATAGGAACATGGGGCTGCAGGCGGCACAAATCAGGCTCTGGGCTACTCTGGTGCTCAAGGTGTGTATGCTGGCCCCCAAAGGACATCTGCGCTGGGTGGGCACAGCCACCCAGCAGGGTGCAGGATTAGGACACGGGTCTCTAAATAGCTTTGGGAGGGAGAGTTGTAAATCACTGGCCTTAAGTTAGCAGCATGACTGGGGGTCTCCGCTCCAGGAAGGCAGGTCTCCCCCACTCCCGGGCAAAGCCTTTAGGGGCCCTGACAAGAGGGGAGCAGCTCCTGCACTAGGAGAGCAAAGGGATCCCGGCTCTAACTTCTGGAGGCCTCCATATTCTGCATGTGTCCATGGAGGATCATCAGGGTTGGGCAGCTCCACCACACTAGCTACCCCATTGTCACCTTGGGTAGATGCAGGGGGTGGAGGGATTCATAATTTCCTAGCTGGTTTCCTCGGGGTGGGGGCAGAGGGCTGTGAAGTTGGCGGGGGGGGGGGGGTGCATGCCCGGGAAGGAGTCAAACCCCCCCCCCCCCCGCCCACGCCTAGCTCTCTGCCTGCTTGTCTCTCTTTTTTCCCGTCTATTCCTCTGATGAAGTGGCTAATGCGGTTGGTTTACAATGGATCGATGGAGGGGGGGAGGCAGGGAGCGGGGCCAAGGCAGGGCGATGAATAGTACAAGTTGGAAACATCTCTGTTAGTGAGTGGCGGCGGAGCATGGCCAGGCTGGCGGCACTGGGGAGATAGCAGGAAAAAGACGCTTCCTTTTATAGACAGGCTGGGGCCGGGCGGGAGAGTGTATATGTATGCGTGTGTGACTTTGGACCCTCGAGTCCCCTGGGTCTGGCTCCTACCCGGGAAAGTGGACGTAGCTCCCAGGAGAGGCAGGAGGTTGGGGGGGTGGCTCAATAGCAGGGTTCATCAAGAAGGGTGCCCCAAGCCCAGAAATACAGGCTGGGCACCCAGATGGGCCAGCTTCCTCCTACAGCAAGGGCTGGTTCTGTTTAGAGGGCCAAAGAAAAGGCACTTTGGAGCAGGGGGCCTGGCCCCAGCTCCCTGGCTTATTGGGTGGGGTTGGAATCCACAGCCGCCTCCAGGGCTCCAGCTGCAGCCCCCAGCTTCCTAGCGCTACGCAGAGCGGAGCAGCTGTTGGCTCAGATGCTCATCTGCACCATCAAGGGCGGCTCCAGCCCAAGAGGAATCTGGGGCTCAGGCACAGCTAATGTTTGGACGAGCTGAAGGGCAACTGCTGGGACCCGAACCAGGAGGCAGATCAGCCTGGCACCTCGGCTTCACCACGGCCTGCTGCAGCATGTCAGCTGGTGGGGGAGCAGGGTAGGGGAATAAGGACACGCCACCCCCTAGGGGATCTAGAAGGAGTCCTGGCCAGAGTGGGGAGGGGCTGGGGCAGCTGGAGGCTCCAGGTGCAAACATCTGGCTCTGCAGGGTGTGTGAGTGCTGGAGTGGGGTAGCAAAGGGCACCACATCTCTGCAAGGAGGCGAAGAAGACGTCAGGCTGCTCCCCGTCAGCACTGCATCTCCATCCTCGCTCTCTGAAAATGTCGGCTCAGACAGGCAGGACCCAGGCTCCTGTCCCCTGCAAGATCATGGAGGCACAATAGGTCTCACCCCTGTACCACCACTGCCACGGCCAGAGCAGGATTCCTCTGCAGGGCAGGCCCAGAACTCTGAGGGGCAGCAGGAAAGCTGGGGCAGGGGGGAGCAGGGGGCTGTGGGATGGGAGTGAGGGGTGATGGCTGAGCTGGGGGCAGGCCTCTGTCCTGGGGGAGTGGGAGAGGGGTTTCTGCCACAGCTGCCTGGAGGAAGCTCAGGCCAGCCCTTCCAGGGTGGGCCTGACTCCACCTGCTCCCCGTGTAACAAATCAGGTGGGGGGCCAGGGTTCAGCCCCCTTGCCTGACAGTGACACCAAGGCTCCTCTGTCCCTTGCTGGGCTGAGGGGAGCAAGGTCCGGGCCCCTGCCCGAGCTGGGCTCAGGCTCACAGGTACCCAGATCTAGACATGCACAGCCGTGTCTCCGGTGCACAGCTGCCTGCATCCATTAGCCAGGAGGATATTCACCAGCATCCACTTCTAAGTGGAGCCCACCTCAGCCCCAGGGCAGGCCAGAGCGTGATCAGGTCCCTGCTCCCCTTTGCAGGGAGGCCTGGTGTCTAGCTAACCCCTGGCTCGCTGCTTGTGCAGCATCTGTGCCCGAGAGAAGAAGGGCCCCGGCCCTTGGTGCAAAGCAGGTCCCTCAAACTAGCTGCCCTGGTGCTCCTGTTCTGGGAGTAAGAGCATGGAGACTGACGCACGCCTGCGCTGACCATGCATTGTGGGGTCTTGTCCTCCTCTTCCCCCAGGAAAGAAGAGCTGCAAGGGCTGAGGAAGGGCAGCTGCTGGCAGGAATGAACGCAGGGCTGCACTGAGGGCCTGATCCGGCTCACTCTCCTGGTGTGAATGGTGGCACCCAGCTGGAGGGCGCTCCCTGGCACCAGGCCTGTCTCTAGCGCCCCCCAGTGCTCTCCTGGGCCCTGCCAGCTGCTCCAGTGATTCCTGCAGGGGCCAGAGAGCTCAGCGTAGTGGGGATGGCCAGGAGGGGGAGCAGCAAGGGGAATGCTGGGTTTGCTACAGGGGGGCCAGTTCTATGTGGGATGCTGGTGACACGAGGCAGGGCTCCAGAGACAGCGGTGCCCTCCTGCCTGAACGACACTGCAGAGGCAGCCCAGGGGCTGCTGCAGGGACGCAAGGTCGCAGCCTGGGTTTCTGCCTGTGGGGGCAGGAGACGGGGAGCCTGGAGCAGGCTAGGACTCTGGGCACAGATTTCAGCTCTGGGGGGGGTGTGATCTTTACAAGCCAGCATCCTTGTCCCCAGAGTGCCTGAACCAGGGCTATGGGCTCTTATGGGGCAGGTAGGGCCTGCAAACAGCGGGCCAAATTTGCCCCTCACTGGCACAGGGACGGGGACGGGGTGCTTGTATCTCCTTCTGCCAGGGGCCTATCCTGGCCTGAGGGGCAAGACTTCCCCAGCAACCCCTCCCCCATCCTTGACCCATCTGTCCTGGAGAGTGGGGGCTCTTGCAGGGGTGGTGCAGGTGGCTCCACGCTGGGTGGGAGGGAGTCCCCTCTCTGCACAGCCGTGTGCCCACCAGGAAAGCTGGGTGACCACAGCGTCCCCACTTTGCACAGGTGGGAATGAGTGCCAAGGGGAAAGGGACGGGGGCAGCTACAGAGAGAGCAATTGTGGCACACACACACTCTCTCTGACACACTCACAGCTCTGCAGAGGCACATGCAATCTGCTCTGGCGTTTCCTTGCTCCAAAATCCTTTGTGCTCTTTGCTCAGTGCTGTCAGCCCGCCAGGACTGGCTGAGGGCGATGGGCTGTGGGGTGCAGGTGGCACCTCAGCTTCTGTACGGGGGCTAATGTCACCCATTGTGGCTCAGAGCCAGGGGTTTATTTGCAAGGGGTGGGAGCCGGGGGGTCAGTCTCAGTGATCTGTCCCTAGGCCCAAAGGTTCCCAGCCCAATGGGCCCCTCCACCCAGTGCAACCTCATTGGCTCCCACAGTTACTCCTGCTTTACTCCAGGCTGAGAGCAGAATTGGAGTCAAGGAAAGGATTCTTTCCCCCAGTGATTTCCTGCAGGTTGCATCCTTCCCCCACCCAATATATCCTGCTCTGCGACCCCCGAGTGACATCTCCCCTCCAGCTACTTCAGGAGCATGTCAGTGCTGGAACAAATCCACCATATGGTCCAGGGCCAGATCCTTGGCTGGTTTAAATCAATGCAGCATGGTTGGTTGCAGTGGAGCAATGTAGATGTATGCCCACTGTGGGGAGAAGGAGGAAAATGAATCCCCGGGGTCTTCCAGAGCCTGATTGGCTGGCTGTTGAACCCCAAGTGGCAGTGCTGACAGGGGAAGGATGGCCTAGGGGTTAGGCCTTGGCACATGGCAGACCTGAAGCAGGTCCCTGCTCTCCCTTGTACAATGGGTACTAGCACTTCCATGCCACATGGGGGACTGGGAGGTGCTTAGATACTCTGGTGATGGGGGTCCTATTGGGGCCTTACCTGGAGAAGGATGTGGGCGAGCATGAGCCCCTGGTTCCTTCCCCAGCCCCAATAGTGACTCCAGCTCTGGTGCTTTGATAGTGGGGAGAACGCTGCAGCGGCTGAGTGAGTGGGAGGACCCGTAACGGTCTTGACACATCTATAAAAGAGGATCCCAATTTGGGGGAATAAACACACAATTATCAGTGGCTCTGGTTTTTCTAATCTCACAGATAAAGAAGGTAGAAATAGGTCCTCTGCCGTGTTAAATTCGTGCCTTTTGCCTCACTGAGGTGACCTTAAGAAATATTAAATATTGGGAGGAGGGTGTTTTGTGTTTTTACTTTTAACCTTGCAAGCAGTGAAGAAGAGCAAGCCAATGAAATCTCCCCCCCCCCCCCCCCCCGTCCCCCTCCGTGCCTGGCCTGGGCAGGGAGACTGAAAGCTCAGTATTTCAAACCCTCCTAGGCTGTGGAAATATGAAGAGCTGGATTTAACCCACAAGATGAGTCTTGGGTGTCTACCTCTTCAGGAGTCTCAGTGATTTTGCATGGCTCGCACCTTAGATTTCTGTCTAGCTGGGAGCTTAGGGAAGGCCAGCAGAGATCATTAAATCATCTAGTCTGATGTGCATAAGCCAAGTCAGAGAAGGAATGTGACCCTTCTGTAGTGTGTGAATGCCTCCTGATCCTGTTCCAATTTCACCCTCCCAGCACTGGCCTGCCCATCCTGCAGACAGGGAAATGGTGGCACAGAGAGGTGATGTGTTTTGCCCAAGGGCTGTGGCAGAGTTTGGAGCCACGTTTCTTGACTGTCCCTCTGGTGCTTTAACCGCTAGCCCATCCTGCCTAGCCAACAAGAAATAAACCTGGGTGGTTGGTGTAATTTTGGCAAACAAGACCTCTGAGAGGAGAAAGCTGGGGGCTGGGTTCCTTTTTAATATGACCCATGCATTTGTAACAACCTTATAAGGAGGTGCAAATTCCTGTTAGCACAGAAGCCTTCCGGTATGCAACATACCAGGAGCTTGCTCCTAATAACTCATGTAGTAAATCTTAGCATGGGTCTAGACTGCAGCGCAGGTACTGGATCACCCCATCACTCAAATTACTAGCCAGGGTTCCGGGTGGGTTTACAGAGCCTGTGATGTCACGGCTCCACGCCCTGATCTGGTTAGATTAACGCTAGTGTGGCTGTACTGCAGTCCCCATGGGTGTCTGTGTTCAGCAGGGTAACAGCCCTAACCATCGCATTAGCACGTGGGCCAGATTTCCCAAAGAGCCCTGCACCCTGGGCGCATGCTGGGTGTGGGGCCTTTGTGAAAATCTGACACGTGTCAGTTTGGGAGCATCTGATTGCTGGGGGCATCAAAACTCAGTGCCAAGGAAGAGATGCTTAGCTCACATAAAGCAACATAGCTCCACTGGCCATGACAGAACTCGGCTGCTTTACACCCGCTGAGGATCTGGCCCATGAATCCACCTATAAGGCCACACCCCGACAGAGTCCACACAGGGCTTGCTGTTTCATGCTTTCATCACTGGCGTGTCTTACAGTGAGACAGGCTCTGGATCATGGAGGGGAGAGATTTGCTGACCTGATCCTGTCTCGGGCTGGTGTGTGAGATGTCTGATGGTCTGTTCAGCCTCTGAAATACATCATGGCGGGGAAGGAGAGCACAGTAGGAAGGCAGAGGGGTCAGTGGTTTAGTTCGGAGGAACTTGGTTTACAAATAGGGTAATTCAACAGGGGCTGAATATCCCAATGACTCGGAGAATCCAGTCCCCTGCTCCAGCTATGAAACCTCCCTCCGCAGCATCGGCTCCCAGCTCTGTGTTCTAAGCACCAGCCCGGCTTTCCCCTTATGGAAAAGCAGATGCAAGACTGTATCTATGTCTACACTTTCTACAATTAGTTCGAATTAACTTAATTCGAACTAGCTAAATTTAGTTCGAACTAAGCAAGTGCCATTCATGGCACTTGCTTAGTTCGAATTAGCAATCTCCATTGAGTTCAATGGGACGATTAGTTCAAACTAAGCAATTAGTTCGAACTAACATGGCCACATTGGTTAATTCGAACTAACTAGTTCGAATTAACCCTTACTTCAAATAGCCTATTCGAATTTATTAGTTCGAATTAAGGAAGCCCTTAATTCGAACTAATTAAAGCCTAGTGTAGCCATGGCTTTAGTTAGTTCGAATTAAGCCTCCTTAATTTGAACTAACTTGCCAGTGTGGACATAGTGAATATGGAGTGAAAGTGCAAAGGGCAGCGAAAGGCTCTTGCACCAGGTTGTGGGGCTCACTCCATATTCCAGACTCAGCTCTGGTTTGGCCAAAGGTTCCTGGCCCAGGACTGGTGCTACACGAATGACATCGTACAAAGAGTCCTCAGCCTCGAGGGGAACCAGAGGAAGCCAGGCAGCTCCAAGCTGGGCTCTTTGGGATGAAGTGAAACAGGTGTGAACCATCTCCGTACTGGAGCCAGGGAAAAGACCACCTCGCCCCCTCATGACCCAGGTCACTTGCAGCTGAAAGGGGATGGTGTCTCTGAAGCTTAGAGCTTGCCAGGTCTTTCCAAGGCCCGTGCTCCATCGCTGTCCGCCCCAGCTGGGGCTGAGCGCAGGCTAGGATTTCGCTTGCTCTGTGCATTAGGGAAATGAGGGAGCAGTTCTGCTGAGTCAACGTTTTCATCTTGCTTCAGGGAGAGGAGGTCTCTGGGGGGATAGATGAGGGGGCGGTGTTGGCCCGTTAACGGCAGCTTGTGCTATAGTCCAGCTAGGGCATAATTTGTAAGAAAAGCTGGAGATGGAAAGGCAGGGAGGGGCTCATGCCTTTTCTTTTTTACTTTCGTGACTGACCTGGCCTGGCCGGAGATGTCGGGGCAGCTCTGAACTGCCAGGCATAAATTAGGTGCTGGTCATTTGCTGGTTGCAGCCAAGGCTGGATGGAGTTTTGTCACACCCCTGCAAAAACTGCAGGATTCAAGAGCTGCCCTGAGCGGCTGAGGGTTTGAACAGTGGGGGAGGAATGCCTGCAGGTCAGGGCTGAGGGGTATCAATAGAGCTGGGGTGGGGGCGGGGAGCATGGGATACATGATTGGTATAATGGGGCGCTGTGGATCAGGGCTGACGGGCATTGGCAGAGCTGTGTGTGGGATGCTGGCCAGCACACTCCTACTCTGTATCTGGCTCTAACCCGCCAAGCCGGAGAGTGAATTCATCCCTTCGTTTTCAAACTAGTCCCAGCTCCGGGGTCCTGGGCAAGCTGCTGCCAGCCAACTGTGGCTCCCTGCCTGCTCAGCACTGCTTGTCCAACCCTGAATGTATCTGCCCCCCTTTAACCCTGACCTGCCTCCCACATTCTGTAAGGAACCCCAGCGAGAGAGCAAGGCCTGGTATGGGGAGGGGGGGAGAGCTCCCACCTCCTCTCCTTGGCTTGGGGAAGCAGCTCCTCCTTCTGCTGCATGTGGGGGGAAGACCCTGGTCTGGTCTCAGTTCGCTTTGACCTTCAGCCAGTCCAATGACAACCTTGGAAGCCAAAGAGACTGACTTGCTCTCGGGGGGGGCACAGAGTCTCTTTGGCTGTCCAGGCCGGCAAGCCCCCATTTGAATAATATGCAGCCAGGGCCCCTGGGAAGTCTCTGGCCCTGGAGAGTGTGTTGCAGGGCAGCTGCTGTGTTCTTCCCCAGAGGTGGCTGCACTGCAGTGCTGGGTGAGGCCTACATCTCCCTGGCAGGTGCACTGCAAAACTTATAGTTAATGACACGGGCAAAGCGCTGAGAGTTGCTCCCATAAAAGGCAGAGCATTAGCCTGAATGACAGCGGGGCAGACACATGAGAACATCCTTAGACACCGAGGCTATATCTACACTGGCAAGTTAGTTCGAATTAAGGAGGCTTAATTCGAACTAACTAAAGCCTTGGCTACACTAGGCTTTAGTCAGTTCGAATTAAGGGCTTCCTTAATTCGAACTAATAACTTCTAATAGGGTACTCGAACTAAAGGGTTAATTCAAACCAACTAGTTTGAATTAACCAATGTGGCCATGTTAATTCAAACTAATTTCTTAGTTTGAACTAACCGGCCATTGCAATGAATGAGGATCGCTAATTCAAACTAAGCAAGTGCCATGAATGGCACTTGCTTAATTCGAACTAACTTTTTCTAGTTCGAATTAAGTTAATTCGAACTAACTAAAATTAGTTCGAATTAGTTAGTTCGAACTAACTAATGCGAACTAATTTTAGCAAGTGTAGACATAGCCCTGGTGTCTGTGAGGTGTCCTCGCTGATTGTCCTCCAAAAGCCCAGCACGTTTTCCAGGGCGCCGTCTGCTGGCACTGTGTCTATTGACAGTTGTGCACACACGCAGGGCATTTTTGTAACGTTAACCCAAGACACCTCCCGCACTGACCGGATCCCACTCGGCTGAACTCCCTGAGAGCACTTGCCTTTGCAGGGGTGTGGGCATCCCAGCCATCAGGGGACATCCCAGCCAGGCTTCCCCCTGCCCATGGGACACTCACAGAACAGGGCAAGGGGACAGTCCCTAAAGTGCTGCTGTTTCATTGCATTCTCTTTTCAGGATCCAAAATGGGCCTCCCATGGCAGGGGCTGGAGCAGAGAGGAGCTCAGGGCAGCTGCCTTGGCGACTGCAGGAGATGGGAGGATCACTGGAAAGCAGCCTGGATGTGGTGGTAGGTGCTGATCTTGGCTGGTGAGCCCCATGCATGTACTGACCTCTGGGACATGGGGGTTTGCCCCGTCAGCATCCCAGCAAGGGCCCAGAGGATGACATGCACACAAACACACCATCCTGCCTGTGCAGCTAGGTGCACCCAGCCCAGGGGGGTGACAGCTGGAAATCAAGCACCAGTCTGGGGCTGCTGGGTGCGTGGCCTGGAAGAGCAGCCCCTCCCTCCCAACCCTACATACTTCTTCATATGCCCATAGGGGTCAGCTGGCGTTATGGAATGTTAAGAAGTATGTATCTCTGGGCTGGGACCCTCACGTCCCGTGGGCACTGGCTCAGGACGGGGTCTGCAGCCTGTCCACTGGAGGATGTCCGCAGGTTTACACTCATTTGGGGGCGATGGAAGACCCGACGTGGGATAACGCCCTGGAGAGAGTGTGTCCCTGGAGCTGGTAAAAAGGAACCAGATCAACTTGGAACTGGATTTGGTCCCCTTCAACCAGCTGTAGTGGTGCATTATGCCATCCTCACCTCCTCCATCCCCAGGCGACGGACATCACATGTGCGGTGTGCTGCATACATGTGTCTTACATGCCTGCTGTGCCTGGGAAGAACGAGGCATGGGAAAATGGGGGCGGCTTGTAGGCATCAGGGAGTTCTAACAGGATCCAGCTCATTCCCCATCCCCTGGGGTAGGGAGAAAAGAGCTCCATTGGAAGACAGTGGTTTGGGGCATGATCTCTCCCTTTTCCAAGTCACCACTCTTCTGGGATTCCTTACAAAAGCTTAGCCTATGTTGAGGGGTGTCCGCAGGATCAGCGCTAGTAGCCAGAGTCCCTGTTAACCTGGGTGCTTGGTTTATCCAGGCACTTGAACAGGAAAAATTCTAAAGTTATTTAATTGTGACCTGCAAAGAGAGTTTCGGTTTCTGTCCCTTTTGATTCTTTACGGTGAATAGTGATGGCCTGAAAGGGTGTCCCCCCACTGCCCTGCTCACTCTGCTCGCTTATTTTTAACTGTAGAAATATCGACCACGTGAAGACTGGCAGTAATGGTAGTGCTGGAGGACTTATTGGGGCTTTCAGAGAGATACACTTGGAGCATGCTCATGTCTTTTGTTCAGCATTTAATTGGACTGTGGAACTCATTGCCACAGGAGGTTGCTAAGGCCAGGACACTAGTAAAATTCAACAGAGGATTGAACGTTTATATGGATAACAGAAATGTCCAGAGCAAGAATTGGTAATGCTAAAACAGAGTTTTGATAATAAAATTTCCGCTTCAGGATTCAAACCAATCTCTAAGGATTGGGGTAAGGATGAAAACTTCCTGTGGGGAAGCATATCCCACATCTGCTTACTACTGGGTTTCTTACCTCTTTCTTCAAAGAATCTGGAGCTGACTTGTGTTGGAGACAGGATACTGGACGAGATGCCCATGGGTCAGAAGCTACATTTAACTGAAGAGGTGGGGATGCTGACCTTTTAAAGATGTCCCTTCTCCAATGTGCTTATTGGGCAACAGAGTTAGAGAATTAACATCAAACAAAGTTGTAAGCAGTCTGACTCAAAAATCTTTTCTTGATTGCTAAATGTCTGCCCTTTCGTGCTGTCACCATTTCACTTGTTCTCCGGCTGCATGTAGGCTAAACAAGACCTCAACTTCTAATGTAAAACAAAAAAATTGCAAGAAGAATCTATAATCCTTTTAGCCCTTTTTTATTGGCCATAAAGAATGAAAAGCAGGCACCATGTTTCTTTTTGTTTTCCAGGTCACCTTCCTACCATGTTTATCTGTCAGGCAGCTACTGCCTTAATAAGTTATGATAGTGCCCAATGTTGGCAGAGTGGAATTAAATATCTAATAAAAAAGTATATGGACCGCACCATTTGCTCACAGGGTAGAGATTAAAAAAGGGCGGGGTGGGTTGTGTACAAAGAACATTAATGATAAATAAGTCCCGCTGATACTGGGTAAAGCAAGGGAGCAGGCTTTCCCTAAAGATTACTTTGCATTTGGGATGGGTTTCATGTTCCTTTAGCTGTCGACACCTGCATACAAGCCAACTCCCTCTAGCTGGGTCCTGGGTTCTCTCTATATAGCTGGAATGTTTTCTCCTTCTGGGCACCTGCTGGCTCTCTGGGTAAGTGAAATGTGTGGTGATTGAACACGTTTGCTATTGCTGTCTGGGGCTGGGGACTTTTTTGAGCCAGTTGGGCTGGAAGGGTGAGTATTTGAATCTCTCTGTGGCAACTTGTGGGGCTGGTTTGGGGCGGGTGGATTGCTTGGTGGGGTGAGCAATTGCAAGGCAAGCTGAAATGAGAGCTCTTTCTTTCTCTCCCATGCTGTCTTGCTGCGTGACTGAAAAAACAAGATACAGCAGAAGAGGCTGGTGTGAGCTGCTTGCATAGTTTGCCAACGGGGAGTTGGTGGGGCAGGGGCGGGGAGAATAAGATCTAGGAATACCTCGTTCTGCTGGGTACAGCACCCACCTCTGTTCTGTCTGGCTTTTGGTGTGGACTGGTTGTCCATGTTTCAGTTACCTTGGTGTAACTAAATCTCTTCTCTGTGCTGCCTCTGAGTTCTGCGGGCTCATTTTTAACCATGGGGTGGCAGCCAGTTCACAAACTTCATCTGAAAGACACAGCTTCAGGGTGGGTTTTTCACCACTCTAGCACTCATACCTCCCTCCAGTGACCTATAAAGAGGTTGCTGTCCCTTTAATGCTTTAGAAGCCAGTACCACCTCCCTACCCATCCAGCCAAAGCTTTTAATTTTGGGATGCCTAAATGTAGTTGCTCTGACAAGGGGCTGCGCACTGATGGCTCCCAGTGGCCTCATGGGCAACAGAGATCAAACCTAGGCGATATTTTTTTTAATTAAAAAAAGTTTCTGCCATCATGTTAAAGCTTCTCATTCCAGGTTTGAGGGGGTGTGGTATCCAAGCATAGCTGAGTCACATCCCTAGGGCTGGGAGAGAGCCAACTAAGGGCTGCCCTGAGTGCACAGGTGAGATGTCAAGAGCGGCTTCAGAAAAGCAGTGCACCAGTTCACACATCTGCTGCTACGAGACCCTTGGCAGGAGCCAGCTGTGGATGGCGAATAGAGTCATTCCTTCCTTCTGCTCGAAACTGCAAAGTGTCACTTTGTCCCAGCATGCCTTTCTAAGCCTAGCAGGTGGAAAAAAGAGCAGAAAGGAGGCAGGCTGGGGGGTGTCACCAGAGACCCCTTCCAATAGATCTGTGGTTCCTTGAGCGTTCATAACCCAGTGGCAAGACCAGGGTAGCAGGGAGCTGCACAGCTGTGGGGTGCAACCTTAGCAACCTGTGGCCTGAGAAGGACGGGAAGTCATGCCGATGCCCTTCTGTGTGCGCCCCTGGACTCACTCAGGGGGAACTGAGGGAGCTGGGTCCTGAGGCCCTCACTGACTGCATGTCCAGCTTCCTGCTCAAGGCTGACCAAGCCTGTTCTGCAACTGGGTGCGGACCCAGGACCCCTCTCAGCCACTAGTGGTAACCATCACCATATCCCTTTGGCTAATAAGAGCGTCCAGCAGGAACTGTGACTCTCGCAGGCAATCTGTGATGTTTCTGTAGTTTGTAAGCAGCCAGGTGGGGTCCAGGAAACCTGCCTTTCTAAGGCTGCCACCGGTGGGGGTGCTGTGAGGAAGTATCTGCGTGGCCCATGGCTGGTAAGGGGTTAATGAAGAAATAGAAATGTGGCCTCTGATTTGACTGTTTGAGCTGGAGGTGGTTCCACTGAAGCCAATGGAGTTCTGCTGCTTTGTGCAGAACAACCGGCAATAAACACCCTCTGACAGCCGCCCCAGACCCAGCCACTCCAGAGCGCGGAGCCCGGCCCAGGCGGTCTTGGCAGGTGAGGGGTCCCACTCCCGAGCCGCCTCTGCGGCCCCGACACAGCTCAGCTGGGGGGCTGGGCGGGGACCCGGCAGTGCCCCGGCGGAGCCCAGTGGGGGGCTGGGATGCTGGTGGCGGCCCCGGTGGAGCCCGGCAGGGGTGCTGGGGGGCCAGCGAGGGTGGGGGGCAAAAGTCAAGGATGGGGCAATCTTTTGCGATCCCTAAACCCACCCCTGCATGGAGGTGTGGCCTGAACACGAGCCAGTGAGTTCCGGTTTCTAGCCAACATCTGGAATGCCGCCTCCTTTCCCATCCAGGGGTCGGCACCCCAAAAGATGGGAAGAGCCATTTAAAAAAATCCTTCAATAACTGAATGTTTTGAGAGCCGCAGTGGGTGCAGTCTTCTGGCTGTGGGGGAGAGGAAGCTGGGTGCTGGGCCAGGGTACCTGTCACAGGGTCCCGGGGGGAAGTAGGGGGAGACCTGGAGCCGCAGGTTGCAGACCACCTGCACTAGGGAAATCCCTGGAGACAGCACTTGGAGGCTCCGAGGAAATAATGACCCAGCCTGACCCACCCCTTCAGCACCTAAACTGAATGAGGTCACTTGATCTTAGCCATCACATTGCCAAGAGTGATCTTGGACAGGGTGCGTGGCAGTCTAGTAAGTTGAGCTTCTCTGCTCCACCTTTGTCCGCACTAAAGATTTACCTGTAAGTCAAAAGTCTATTGTTCTTCTCCTTTGCCCCCACCCAGACTCAAAATACCCCCGAATTGTGTATTCCTGGCAGAAGTAGGGGGAGGTACCCCAGCTGGCCCCCTACAGTAGATCTCGTTAGGCTGAATTGATTGTTTCTCATTGGAGAGCCAGTGTTGTGAAAGGGAAACACCA
>ML685764.1:27487839-27578460 GCA_007922175.1 Pelusios castaneus
GGAGCGGACTGCCCACAGGGTCCCCTTGTGGCTGGGGGAGCCTGATGCCTGGAGCCGCAAGGGGATAGCCAAAGAGCTGCATGTGGCTCTGGAGCCACAGGCTGCAGACCCCTGACCTAGATCTTCAATCATCAGCTGCCAATTCTGGTTTCTGATCTAGAGATGGATGCCAAGATGGGTAAATCACCACCTGCTGTTTTGGCTTGTTTCCAGCTGGAGATTCTGTCCCAGAGCTAGAGGAGTTGCCTGAGCAGGTGCCGGACCAAGAGAAACAAGCTAAGAGGGACAATGGTGAAGAGAAACCAGAAGCCAGTAAGTGCCTTGCTGACCATGCTTAGGGCTGATGAGCATGGCTATTGTGTGTTATGGAGATGGGAGGGCTGTGCTATGATCAAAGGGATGGACTTAATTACTAATGACCAATACAGCTTCCCCTGTGGGCAGTAGCTTCCAGCTTTCGCCTCTCTTGTTCTGGCATGCACATCCCAAAACAGGAAGCAAAGCTGTGCAGGTTTTTTGCATGTTCATGACTGTGCAGAAAGTTGTTCTAATAAACTCTGATCATAAACCAGGCACATGGCCCAGTGAGGATCCAAGGGTAGTACACCAGGGTCTGTCTATAGTGTGCCTTGGATTGTAGAACTCACCTAGAGCATTCACACTGCTTCTGTCAGCGGGTAACTTGCACTACTCCTTTAAATTGGTGGCACTGCACTACTTGGTACCTTCAAGTTCTGCTATGTACAAATAATGACAAGCCAGCTGTAACCCTTCATTAGAAAGGATTTGGAAACATCCTCCCCTGGAAAAACCCACCACTGGGGGGGGGGGGGGGCGAATTGCCTTTTGTATTTATTCAATTAATGACTTTTCTTAAGCTGATTTATCCATGAAATGCACCAAAATAGAGCAGTTTGCCACTGCACCTATAAATTGCTCTTAATGATTCCATTCAAAACAAGCATGTGAGTACAGACATCCCTTATAGCCAGGACTTAGATGGCTAGTAGAAGGTTGCCTCTAAAGTTTGAGATTCTGGAACATCACACCTTGAGATTCTGGAACATCACACCTTGCCACTCTCTGCTGCTGCCTTCTGCTGTGCCTGCTTCTTCTGCCTCTCCCCAAGATGTCAGCAGCTCTATAAAAACGACTGGTAGCAGCACTGGACAAGATCTGTGCCACCACACCTCCTGGCTTCTTGGAACCAGGTGGATTATGGGAATTTCAAGTCTTTGATCTTTGCAGTCTCTGGTTGTCCCTGGTGAGGAGCAGCAATGTTCCCCCATGATGCCTAGGGAGAGTAGTGAAGTTTGTAATGATGCTGTGAACCATGGGATGAGCCCCCAGAATCCTTTGCCTCTAACCCGACTGGATGCAGTACTAGTGAGGACACAGGGAGTCACGGTCCACCAGCAGCTTGCAGTTATTGGCTAACAGCACAGTCACGCTGCTGCATGTTAGTCTGAAGTGGGAGGAGTTTGCTGGCATGGGTCAATCAAGGCAGCTCTCTAATATAGACATGCTTCTGCATCAGAAACCAGTGATGGGGTGAATTTGTTGGGACAGCTGAAAGGAAAACCATTCTGGGCAAAGTCATCTTTTCAAGCAGAAAATATTGAGGCAAATCTGCTTTAAATGCCTCCTAAGCAGTGCTCAGTATGGGTTAGAATCCACTGCTACTTTTAGTATATTTTCTGCAGCATTGGAAACTCTGCCTCTTTCTTCTGTGTCTCTCAACTGGTCCACTGTTTCTGGAAAACTTGCATCTTCCCACTCCTGTTGGCTCCCATGTCCTCCTCTGGGCAGGTCAGAGACCTTCCTAAACAGAATACAAAAGAACCCTTCAGAAAGGGGATCTGCTGCTAGGTCCACGGGCCCTGTTAGCAAGGCCTTGCTTGGTGTGGAAAGGAAGTACTTGCTGATAACTGTAGCAGAGTAAAATCCAGCAATGCAGCCAGTGATTTAGAAATCAGCCAGGTCCATGGAGGTAGCTGCCCCATGAGCTGGCTTCCTCCTTTTTGTGTAGGTTTAAAATTTGCTTATCTCACTGTAGTGAAGCAAATTCTCTCCTTCCCTAGAGTCTGGCAGCAGGGGAAAGGGAGCAACAATTGGAGCAGCTATCGGAATAGGTAAGGAGCTAATGAAAAGCACTTGTTCATCCAGAGATTTTTTTTGTGGCACAGCTTCCCCCCTGGCAATGTAGAGTCATGCTGAGTGGTGGCAAAGAAAGGCCATGTGCCCAAACATGCCAGCCTGTAGGGAGCAGGGTCCCCTCATTGGCTGCCTGACTCTGTCCCAGTGAGTCTGCAGGGGCACCAGAGGAAGAGTGTGGATCACTGGAAATCTGCATTTCAACTCGGCCCTGCAGAAATGCTGCCTGTTTGCCATGTGGGGCTGAGTCTATTTTGCAGGACTTCTCTTGAAGGCCCTCCACTCATGGGGTGTCCTAGCCATGCCTGTCTAGGTTATTTGCCTGTTCTGACTCTCCAGTAGTGCCTTTAGCCCTTTCTGGGAGTCTAGGTCACATAACTCTGATGGGTGGGAGCTGATTCATGAGAGATGTCCCAGCTGAGGTCCATCTAAGGGCTTGTCTATGCGTGCAGCGATGGAGCAGCGGGACCCCTGTAGTGTGGCACTGAAGATGCTGCTACACCAACGGAGAGCTTCTCCCATCGGCGTAGCTAATCCACCAGTGCGAGAAGCTGCAGCTCTGTCGACGGGAGCTCTCCTGACGTAGCGATGTTCACGGGGCTGACCTTACGGGGTAGCAAGCAGGGCAATTCCACAGGCCCCATTCCACGGGTGCCCCCGCAAGGCTAAGTTACATGGCTAGCTTTCCTCTTCAGCCCTGCGTGACAGAGCTCAGGGTTCAGCTCATTTCCTGCCTTAACACCTGCTCTGGCTGTCCACACCAGAGTTAGGTCGGTGTCGCTACATTGCTTAGGGGTGAATTTTTCACACTCCTGTACATTGTAGCTCTACTGGATGTGAGTGTGGAGTGTGGACCTGGCTTCGTAACTCATACTGTGCTGAACACGGCATTGTCTAATTCAGGAGTTGCGGTCATTGGTGCCCCGGTAGCAATCTGGGCAGTAGGATTTACTGGAGCAGGAATCGCAGCTGGGTCGCTTGCTGCCAAGATGATGTCAGCAGCTGCCATAGCCAATGGAGGAGGAGTGGCTGCTGGGAGTCTAGTGGCTGGACTGCAATCAGCTGGTAAGCCTACAGGGCATCAGGCACTGATGTCTCCTTCAGAAACATACGTGGTGTTCTCAGGCCTTGCGGACAACTCCCCATGGAAAAGAGGTCTGGCCATGGCCACACTGGCTCTTATTTTCCTGTCCAAGGAGGAGCCAAGTCTCAGTTGTTTGCCCAAAGCTGTTGCTAATTGATCTTGCTAACATGTGACCTGCAGGGTGAGGGCCGCATGTACCCAATGTACTGGTGATGTGGGCGGTCTGGCTGGCATGGGCCTGGCCTCATTGAAATAAGCACCCTTCATCCTGTTGGTATAATACTGAGCACACACAAGTATCACTTGCTTTTTAACTTCTGTAGAGCTGTTGGGCCAGGCCCTGGTGCCAGAGGCAGCTTTTGGGATAGGCGAAGTAGGTGCACACCTAGGGCCTCAAGCAGGAAGGGACCCCATTGCCTGCTTTGCCTACACCAAAGGCTTTGTCTGCCTTGAGGAGGGGCTGGGGCTGGGGCCGGGGCTGGCGGTGGGGAGGTAGGGCCAGCAGTGGGGGGAGGGTGCAAAGAGGGGGTGGCAGGGGTGGCGGTGAGGGGAGCTGGGGGTGGAGGAGCCAGGGCCATGGGGGTAGGCCGCAGGGGCCTATAGAGGGCCCGCGCAAGCCTATAGGGGGCCCCCAATGGGCCTTCACCTAGGGCCCCCAATGGCCAAAGGCCACCTCTGTCTGGTGCTTGTATCGCAAGATGGAAGCCCAGATTACCACGGGGGTAAGCAGGGAGGGAGGCACTTTCTTGAACCCACAGCTCAAGGGACCAGATATTAAGGAAAGGATGCTGTATATCGCTCCTGCATGCAGCTGTGTTGGGATGTTGCACTGTGGTGCATGCTCAGCTCGCTACAGACTAGACCTAACCCACAGGTTTGGGGTTTAATTGCTCAAAGGATTTATTTTCACATCCCTAGGCAGCAGTCATGAGGGGGAGAGATGAGAAAGTTGGCACAGCTTCAGACCTAAAACCCTGTCAGGTGCCTAATAAATACAGTAGTAGGGTCATTGTCCCTCAGCTCAGGGACTCCTCCAGTCAGGGTGATGTGGGTGAACCAAGGTAGAGTGGCACAGATCAGCAAATACAGGTGATCAAGAGATCCTTGTGGTTTGGTAAGAAAGCAGATAGTACCCAGCAGTCTTAAAAGAGCAGAGTCCATTGTGTCATTGCAGAAAGCATCAGTTCTCAAGTTTCACTGGCTATCTGGCCTCTGCTAATAAGGGATAGTGGCAGGGCTCAGCTGCCGGCTCTGGACTAGCTTCCATTCTCCGTTATGCTAGTGCAAATCCAGAGTGACTCCACTGGTCTCTGTCGGCAGATCTCTTTTATACTACAAAGAGCAGATTTCACTTCTCTAGGAGAGTCAATGGGGTGATGCTGACTAGCTGTTCCTCTGGTTCTTTGCAGGTGCTGCTGGACTTTCACTAAGTACTACAGCCGGGCTGAGTGCTGCCCTAGGGTCTGTGGGGGCAGCTGTTGGCTCCTTCTTCTCTGGAAAGAAGAAAAAACCAGAAGTGACAGACGTCCCTCTGGCATCTGAAGTAAACACTGGCCAGTCCTCAGAACCCTTCAATGGCAGAGCTGGAGCACAGCAGCAAACTATGTGATGAGGGGTGTGACAATTGCTTCGTAATTATATGGGAAAAGCTACTGCAAACCTGTCGCTTGTTTCGCCTTCTCCTCCCTGGAGCTGAGCTGCTCTGTGAAAACAATAAAACTCGACAAACCAGTTAGTCTGAGATTGACGTGGCTGTAAGAGGTGGGGGAAGCCTGAGGAAGCATCAGAAGTTGTTATAAGCATCACCATAAGAGAGGGCTTTGGCACAAATCTTGTGTCCAATCCTACCTGCATGGCAGGCTGTTGTATCTGCTGATTCTCCCTGTTCTTCTCCCCTGAGCACATGTCCATCTGTCCTCTCTGGGGTTCTTGAGAAGACCCAATAAGCTTATTAGAGAAAGGTCCCACAAGATGCTCTGTCTGCTCCCAAGTGTGGCTGCTGCCAACCAATCTCATCTGTCCAGGCTAACAAGACCACAGTCTCTACTGCTGCATGTGTGTCATGGAGGGCAGAGTGCCAATAGAGGTAGCAGTTGCTGGTGGTGATGCTTAAGGAACCCTATCCAAAGCCAGTGAGGTGCAGCGGCGCTGGACCCGATGCTGGTACGCTGGTGGGTGTGGAAGAAGACCCAGGCTCAGACGCTCTGCACTAGTGCATGGCCCTTGCTTGACCTTAGTGCCCAATTTACAGTTCGTTTAATTTCAGTTCAGCAGTGGACAGCCCCTACATCTCACAGCCCCATTTAACTTGCTCTTATCGCTCTTTGGGGGATTGTTGCAGCAGAGAAATAAGGGCTGGAACAGACTTGGGCCTGAGTTTCCCTCTCCCTCAGCCCCAGCACGCTGGCAGCTGTGGTGCAAACTGGGATGCAGCAGGGCTTTTGTTCTCTGTTGACCAGGTCTGGGACTTATCCTGCGTGCAAGGGTGTGCAGGTGAACCCCGTGACACAACGGGTGTGAATGAGATCCCTATACGATAGTACAAAGGGTCCCGTGTGGTTGTGTCTTACATATTGGCTTGTGTTCTTAACTGTTTTGGTTTGTGTGTATTGGGCTTTGTTATATTCTCTATATCATGTGTTTAAAGCCATAATTGATGAAAAATCCTGAATCAGTATGCAATAAGTGGTAATTGCAGCTTAGAGTGCCTGTGGATATGTTGGGTGTTTATTGCACTACTAATCACTGCCTTAATCTGGTAATCTGTGTAACCTGCATTCAGTAATCATAAATAAATCACATGCATAGTGAATAAACAAAAAATCTTTGCTAGTGGTGGTCTTTGCCTGGGGGTTTTGGGAGCTTCCCCAGCATCTGCATCTAAAGAACCGGGTATTTTGTGGGTGCCCTTGCCCCATTAGGGGATAAAGCCTGACAGGAATCTTTTAAAATGTATTTTGGATCATGGATTCTCCCCGGGGAATCAGCAAAAATAACTTAGTAGGCAGAAGCCCGAGTGGTGTGTTTTGCTCTGGGTCTTATTCGGATGCTGTTTGTCAGGCAGACTGACCGACCCAGGAGCAGTAGAGTAGGCCAGGAATTTTTCAGCACTATGTTTTGCATTGAAAAAGGCCAATTTTGCCAAACAAATCTTCCGCTGGGATGGTTACTCAGGGCAGGGGGAATTTCTGCTTTGAGAAAGAGGTGATCCTGGAAGTGCTGGTAACTGCTGGCTGGGGATTTCCCCTGGGATGTGGGAGACCTGGATTCAAGTCCCACTATGCTGCTTTCAAAGCAGACAAATAGGTGAGCAGCCTAGCCACGGGGCTCTTTGGGAACACAGGTACTTTCGAAGGATCTTAAGCTAATAACATGGCAGCACTGTCCTGGCCGGCCCTCATCCATAGATGTATTCATATTTCACAGAAATCAACCCACCACCCGAACAAGGCCCAGCACGGCACATGGGACGGAAAAGAATTAATTTTGTCCTGCAGGGCTGTAGTGTAAAAGTAAACAGGAGGAAAGTTCTTCTTGTCTGAAAGTACACAGGCTGTACCATCCGGCTCTGAGTTGCAGGGGCTAGGATTTGGGGAGTGGAGTTGTTTTTGAGCACACATTGAATGCTCACAAATAAATCCTCCCTAAACCTGTATTTTAAAGGGAGCAAGGGGATTCTGGTATATTCCCCACCTATGGTGTGGGGTGCATGTCCTGCTGTCCAGACACCTGCCCAAAAGCTGGTGCCCTTCCCTGCCCTGTATATAGCTGGGTCCAGAGCTTCCAATATAGAGCTACATTTATCTGATCCTGGAATCAGATCTGTATTTATCAGATCTCTGTCCCAGGACTGAAGGCAAGCTGTTTCTCTGTTGATAAGAGGATCTTACCCTGCAATGGTGGGAGGTAGTATTACTTAAACAAAATATTATAAATAACTGGACCATGCAGCACCATAAATGTTATTCTTCTCCCCCATTACATAAGTAACAGTTTTAACTCTGTCTGGGCTTCAGGGGCTATCTAACTAAACTTGGAAGGATTAGATTTTTATTAGTAAATATTGATTTCTTCATCCACACATCCACAAAAAATATTTCCAATCATTGAAATTTAAAGGTAGGTAAAGTAAGATAAAGTGGCTTGAGACCATAACAGAGTTTGATTTAAGGATATTTACTTTTGTATTTTGATACATCATGTTGACAATTTGGCTAAAAATAAAAAATTGGCTAATGGCTAAAAGGCATTAACTTTTTGAATATCAATATCCATGAAATGATTGGCTGACCCTCCCCAGTGATTTCCTGCAACTTTGAAAATCTAAATTTGTCAAAATACCTAAAACCTATAATTTTGAACAACTGTGAAATTTTAAATATTTTTTTTTAAATATAGCTATCTGTTAATTTAATTTTTAAATTAAATTTCTGTCAACTGTCTCTCAAAGTGAGTCTCTTCCAGCAGCAGACAATATTTACAGCAGTGGTGGAAAGCAGGCTTCCCACAAAGGTCTTTAAAAATACCAGATTTCGTAATTAGAAATTTTCTTACTAGGCAAGGGAAAAGAAATGGGATTAAAGTCCCAATTTGCTTTTGGTTTCGTTTCTGACAGCTTGGGCTGGGAAATTGAAACCTAGGAATCCTCTTTCACCTGCCTATTTTCAATGGTGGTGCAAAATTCTCTAATGATCTTGACCTGTTTGTTTGCTTGGGGGGGTGGGAGGTGTAATTTGTAGCCATAACCTAGCCTGTTTGCTTGCCTATATTCACAGGGATCATTTTATCATAGATTACAGATTGATTATAAATTCATGACAGTACATACATTTTATATTAAAAGCTGTAATGCAAAGTATCATGCAGGCCTGTGGGAAAGTTATAATGACCCTGTATGAGACAGCTAAAGGCTTAGGGATTTATAAATTAGAATAATACACTCATTTGTACTTTGGGTAGTAATGTGAAAATCCAGGGGTAAATGTTTTAACCATGAACTTTAGCCTAGGTCACTCAGAAAGCATCAAAACAAAAGGGGATTTACCAAGTTTTGGCCCTAAATAATCTGTACAAGTACACTGCAAACCCACAAAAATATCTAGAAATAATAAAGGAAAAGATGGACGAACATTGTGAAAGAATAGCATACGGCACTTATACACACAGACTTGCCAGCCTATAAAATAAACATACTCCAACAATTTTTGGGGTGAAAAAGCCAAGTTTGGATGTAGAAGGAGAACTCATGAAAAGAACAAACCATGTTACTTGGGTGCAATCATCTGCTACTTTTTTCTTAAGCTTCTTTTAATTAGTGTTTGCTAGAATTTTTGTTCTCGGTGTACACTTAAATATTACTTATAGCTCCCAGCACAGTCAAGTCCTCCACCCAAGAGCTGAGGAACTGGACATCTCTCTCAACCAGGTTATCATCAGGGAAGGGTGTGTGTATATTAATCCAAAGCATACAGTATAAATATATACATCATATGTGCCTTAGAACAAAACTGTAATTCTAATAATTATCCATTTGCTTATTCATTTTCATGTCATCATTCATCTACCAGTTTATGCTATCTGAATAAAAACTTATAAAACTAAAGAAATTCAGCTATCAGTGAGCATTCCTGCCATGCACCCTGGGGGTCCTTGTAAAAATGCTCTGGAGTCTGAGTCCAGAACAAGAACCTCACTATCTTCTGATCAGCTCCATTGACAAGTTTATAACTTATCCAGTCAAATTACTAAACATCCAAAAATCAGGCAACAGATTGTCTGTGTGTTAGCACAGAGCTTTGCTCCTGCCACCTGCAGAAGGGCTGAACGTGGGTAGTGGTGCTGAGAGCTCATGAGAGCCTAGAGGCACCGGTGGGAGTGGCTAGGGGTTGCAGGAGCAGCTGTGTGAATGGGTTACCCCTAGGCACTAGCTCAGGCTACCAGTGGGGAAGGAATTAAGGTCTGCTTGGAGCTGAGCCGTACCAACACCAGATGCTCAACGTGCGCTAGGAAGGATTTATCTTGTGCTGCCCAGTGGTGGGGCATAGTTCAGACCTGTGGCACGGGTCCAAGGGGCTGTATTTGGGAGTGTGTTTAAAACAGGACTTCTGACTTTCTGTTCAGGGCCAACGACGCTCAAGTGACACCCAGAACCAGACACCGCAAACATGCTGGGTAAGATCACTTTGTTCACCAGCGCCTTGAATGAGAGCAGGACCCCTTCCTAGCACTCCTTACAAATCACTGCATTGGCAGCCAGCAGCTCCACGAAACTCAGAGTAGGAGAAGGCCTTGGAGTCTTCCAGAACTGCCCCAATGATTGCAAGCATGAGGAGCTGCCAGCCTGCAGCAGTAAGGAACCATCCAGGATTAGCCTAATTGGCTGGCTTCCTTCCACTCAGAGCAGGCAGAACTGAGGCAAATCTGCTTTGGACGCCTCACCATATAGCAAGCCGCCTCCTTAGTAGTCCTGCTCAGATGGATGGCCAGAGAGGGGGCAGGATGAGTGAAGAGTTCAGGGTCACCTCGATTTTTTTTCTATTTTAAATGTTCCTCTTGTGACAGGCTGGAGCATCCCCAGATTCCTTCCCTTTTTCTCTGCTCTTCTCATACTTGGTCACCAGGACTCTTAGCAGCTTCCCTGGCCTTGGTAGCAGCTTTCTGGCCAGTGACATGAGACAGGGTAAGGGAACCCATCAGGTAATTCCCCGTGTTGAGTAAGCATTAAGCACCTCTCTTGTTATCAAGCCTTTCACCATGGAAACTGGCCCAGCAGCAGCTTTACATGCAAATGGCAAGTGGCACAGACCCCCGTGCTTTGCATGGTTACCGTTTACAGCTTGAGAGTTGTCTTTGCCAGATCACTGACATGATCAGATTCTCATTCCCCAGGCAAGATTGCTGGCTGGGCTGGAGCAGCAGCTGGAGCAACAGTTGGAGCAGGTAAGGGGCTGGTCCATGCCTCTGTACAGCTGTTTCATAACACGTAGCATCTGTCCTTACCAAAGACGAGGCACTAGCTTGGTTCACCGGCAGCCCCTACAGTACAGGGACCCCGCCTAGGGCGAATGAACTCAGGACAGTCAGGCATCCGACCTTACTGACCTGTGGGGAGCAAGAACTCCGCACCCATCGGCTTGACTTCTTCCCCAGCCCACGTGAGGCTGCAGGGTCTCCATGGGAGTGGGGAAAGAGGCTGGAGACAGACAATCCCTGTTGAAAACCTGCAAGCTCACGTTTCATTTACTAGTACAAAAGTGGAGAGCCTGAACCCACATGAGCCACAGTGGGCATAGACCTTCCTCGTGTAATACCACGCTCTTGGCGAGAGCTCTTCCCGCTCATTGTCATGGGGCTGTCCTTTCAGGCAGGGCCGTGCACCAGAGTGATGTGGTAAAGCCGTCTGCTGGGCAGAGACACGGTGCTGCTCTGAGCTGCCACCCACGTACTCTGCTAAAGCTTGCTTTGGGTACTAGTTTAGGGAGTGGTTCACCTTCCTGGCCGCTAACAGCATGATCCACTGGGCCACCCAGAAGATGAGCTGGGCAAGTGGATGGGCACAGGTTGGCTGTGAAAGCCATGACTGTGTTTAATATCACTTTGTCCCGCATGCAGGAGTTGCCGTCGTCGGGATCCCAGCAGCACTCTGGGCGGCAGGATTTACAGCAGGGGGCATCGCAGCTGGGTCCTTAGCTGCCAAGTTGATGTCAATAGCTGCCCTTGCCAATGGAGGAGGGGTAGTAACTGGAAGTCTTGTGGCAATACTGCAGTCAATTGGCAAGTAATGGGGAGCCCAGCTTTCATTGAAATGTATGAGGGTCTGGTTTTCTCCTGCATACGAACAACTCTGCATGGAAAGAGTCTGGCATTTCCACTCTGGTTCTTATTTCTCTTGCATGGAATGAGCAGTAAGTCTCTCCCTTAGCTTGCCAGGCCTGGTCCCCACAGACCCTGCTAATAAAGCACTAAGTACTTACACGGGACGTGCTGTAGCTTCTCCGTTCACCATCCCTCTAGCTAGGTGTTCACTCAGTACTGTGGCTCACTTGTGTTGTTGTAGGTGGAAATCTTCAAAGGAGCTCAGTGTTCACCTCACTTGGTTCTCGCTGATGGCATGGGGGATATGCCCTGCTGACTTATTTTGGGCCAGCACCCTGTATGTTTGAAATCCCATTCCTATTCAAGGGTTGATGCAGGTTAGCAAAGTCAAGAAGCGGCCTCTGGGCTCCAGCTAAAAGGGCTCAGGGTTATTGTACAGAAAAGCATAAAGAATTGTGAATTCTAGTGTCAGGACATGATGAGAGGCTGATCACTGGCCTGTTGTGACACCAACCAACTGTTCTGTTTCCTTCCAGGTGCGGCAGGCCTCTCAGGAGCAGCACAAGCTGCATTGATATCTGCTGGGGCAGCTCTCGGTTCATTATTTTGAAAGCTACACCTGCTCCTTTGAGCTTCAGCTGGCAGTTCTTCAGTAAAGCAACAAATAGAAAGATAGAGAAATGGCTTTGTAGTTGGATGCAAAAATAAGTTGCATTTAGAAATGGCTCCTGCCTGCACATCTATGGTTAGTTTTAGCTCACCAACAACAGACATCAAGTTTTATCTGGATTGTAGCTAATTATTGCTGCTGGCTGAAATGTGAAAAATCAATAAAGATCTGCAAATTTAAATGCACTAATTTGTTCTAATTGAAAATGGTTCATTGTGTGTCAGGGAAAAATAACTCACCAAAAGTGAGCAGTGCAATCTATTGCCAGGACAGGTTGTCCAAGTTGGGAAAAACAAGCTCGAATCTCTAGGACTATGTCTACACTTGCAAATTAGGTTGACTTAAAGAGGCTTAAGTCAACCTAACTTAGTCCCTGTCCACACCAGGATTTCATTAGGTCGACTTAAGAAAATCCTTAAGTCGACCTAATGAAAGCTTAGGTCGACTTAGTAAGACCTGCTGGTTAGGTCGACCTAACCCTCCTTTAGGTTGACCTAAGCACAGTGTGGACGCTTAAGTCCACTTTATTAAGTCGACCTAAAGGCAGTTAGGTCGACTTAATGAAGTGGACTAAGTCCACGTCCATGGACACCACTTTGTTAAGTCAACTTAATAAGGTTGACTTTAAGTAGACCTTATTAAATCGACTTAACAAAGTTGATCTAACTTTTTCTAGTGTAGACATAGCCTAAGTGTCTGAGGGGGTCAGTCCTTCCTCTAGCACCCTCTGAGACAGCTTTGCAATAAGCCTGGGTTTAATCCTGTTCAACGTGGCAAGCCGTTCCTAACTCAGTGCCAGGTGGCTAGGCCGAGTGATTCCACCTCCGCTGACTTGCCTTATTGTTTCTTGATGAAGCAGCCCACATGCAATCACTGCTGTGAGAGGAGAACTAATAAAAGCAATACCAAGGTCCCTCATGGAGTAGATTTCTGCAGGTCTTCCCATCCCCCTCTTAGTAGGACAGTCTCAAACTATATGAAGCTATTCATGGCCTAGTCCAGGCATTAGGGTTAAGAGGGGATATTAAAACCAAACAGAAAACAAAAAAGTTTTGGACCATGTGACTAAAATTCCTCCCCCCTCCTAATGGCTCATCTTTCAGCCTCTTGTGACATTACCATTTCACTATTTCTCCTTGGACACTGAAACTTTAAGCTAATGTAACAAAGAAAAAAAGCAAGCAAGCAGCATTTTCAAACCTCAGCCGGGCCTGTCTAGCCACTGTACAGCAGCACAGGAGAGGACAGAACCCCAGTGCTTGAGATGTTTTGCCACTTATGTCTGTATAACGTTTCTCGGGCAATGAGAGAAAGACGGTTCATCTCTGCAAGGCTGGGATATGGCAAGGAGGGGGTTTATTGGCTTGTCATGGAAGGCCTGTACCATCTGAGTCTGCATCACAAGGGGAGGCCCTTCTGCTGGTTTTATCTATTTGTGCCCAGGGACCGTTAACATGCAAATCTCTCAAAGACCATGTAGCAGAAGACTGGGCAGTTAAAGAGGATCAAGGGGTGGGATTGTGCCACACCTAGTATTGGTGGGGGACTGCTTACTCCTCTTTGCCCACACACCCTCGTAGTAGGTGATTCCTTGGATATAGCTGTATTGCATAGCAAGAGAAAAAGCCAGTCATTCTGCCCACCCCAAGCTGGAGGTGAGCTGGGGCTTTGAGGGTGAGAGACCAGGCCACTGTAATAGTGGTGGCGATCCACTACTGCTAGCTCTGTCTAGGGTGGGTGAGGGTATCTGTATGCTGTGGATAATACATAATGTTTCGGGGAGGAGGGGAGTGCTTAATGTTGTTTGTTTGGTTCAGTTATGGGGAGGATATGTATTACGTAATCTGTGTACAGTCCCTGAAGGCAAGCTGGGGAAATGACATGCCTTTTAATCAAATCCTGCTTTAAACCCCGAGCTTTCCTGATTCACCAGGCTAACCCTGGCTTTGGACGAAAGATTCTTTTGGGGCAGAACTTAAGTCCAACTTGCTTCTGGAGAATAGAAACCTAAGCAATCAGTTTCGATTCTGGTTTATTACTGTTGGGTTCTTCGTGTGAACAGCTGGAAGCGTCTAGTTTGGGCTGATTGGAGTAACCACGCCCTGGAGTTTGTACAGAAACAGCAGAGAGGTGTCGTGTCAGCAGCTTCAAGTGACCATTTGCAACCGGTGTCTTCTAGCAGCTGTCTGGGGAGTCCAGGTGGGTAAGGTAAGAGTCTTACTGGACCAATTTCTCTTGGTAAGAGAGACAAATTTTTGAACTACACCCATGAACCCCAAATCTTTTATCCCCTTGCCCCTGGTCCTGCCACCCCACCAGCTGTGGCTGGGAATGGGACCAAGGTTGGGGATGAAGCTGAGAGTCACGGGCAGGAGTCAGGGGCTGAGACCACAGGCTAAGGGCCTGGGTGGGGGCTCAAGCTGAGTATTGAGGACAGGAGCCAGGGGCCGAGGCCGTGGCTGAGTACCTTGACTGGCGTGGAGGCAGAGCTCAGATGCCAAGACTGCAGCCAGGTCCTGGGATGGGCCAGAGCGAGGCTGGATGGCATCCCCTCTGTCCTCTGAGCTACACGGAGCTTGTCTCGAGGGCTGGGGCAGGTTCTCCTCAGTGTGCCACAGCTAAATACAAGGTGGAACAGATTGTTTAGCTGAAGGCGTAAACACCTAGGGGCCTGTTCCAGGCGCTGTGGCTTGTTAAACACCCCTGCAGTCACAGGACAAGAGGGGGGCTAGTGCGTGACAAAGAATCGTCATGCCAGAAAGCCAGTGTTTTTATTAAGCCCATAACTGATTCTTAGTGTCTTGCAAGTTACAAATTTAAACACCCAGGCTCGTCTTTTGAAGCTGTTGTGTCGGTTTCCTTGGAGGATGAGGCCTGAGGGGTCAGATCCAGAGGGAGCAGTTTGCGAGACGGGATGTTGGGGTGCTTGGCTTTTATCCTTTTCCTATGTGAGTCCATTCACAAGTGCAGTGATTGGCTGGCTTCCCCCACATAGGGGCCGGCAGAGTTTTTACCCCAGCTGGCTCGTTACACTGCTTTTCAAAAGCCTCATTCCCAGTTTACTCTGCAGCTGCTCCTGAAGAGAAATTTGCACAAGCCAAGGGGGGGGGCGAGGTAAGGAGAAGGGGGTAAAGATGACTCTTTCCCTACGGCTGCCCCTGCTGAGGCAGTGACAGTCCTGGCAAGGGATGGGAAGAGCAGAGCGAGGGGCGGGGCCTTTGTTATCCGCCAGTTTATTTTGTACTTGTGCTTTTTCCCAGCTGGTCTGTGCTCCCCAGGCGGGTGCTGGGCACAACTGCTGGTCTCTCCGTGTTCACATAGCAGTGAAATGGCCCCACACGCAATGCTGGGACCAGCACTGTAGGCGGAGGATGGGGTGCTGGTGGGTGACCCTAGCTATTCACTCAGCTGCCACAAAGCACAGGGCCTGCCTTGATGGTCTGGTGTGTTCCGGGCTCTGGGAGGGGTACCCAGGGCTGTACGGGGTGTTTGCGAGGCGGCAGCTGCCTGTGCCAACATAGCCCGGCCTGTGGCACTGGCCCAATGCACGGGGCACAGGAGGAGCCACAGAACTGGGCTAAGGGCATTTCTGCTTTGTGTGCAGGGCTGACGAAGAGGAGCCGATATCCCAGAGATCAGGGTGCGTGGGGCAAAGTCTCAGCCATGGTTGGTAAGGTCCTTCCCTTTCGCTGACTGAGCTTTGACCAGGAACTGTGTCCGTCACAAGCCCCACCAATGCACCAGCCAGTAACCCCTTTACACCCAGAACAGAGGTTCTTGCCCATTCCTCTCAAGCATCTGGCTCTGACGCGTGTCAGAGACAGGATACTGGATGGAGAGGGACCTCAAATCTGGTCCTTTCTGGCAGTGCCTGTGTACATGGGCAGAGCCAGGACACTTCCTAAGGCAGCCCAGTGGCCCATTCAGACAGAGCAGCTTGCGTGAGGATCTATTGGCCATTGAACAAAGGCAGAGGAAGGCTTAGTGTGACGAGCATTAGCTTGGAAGGACTGAGATGGGGCCAGATTCTGGTGAGACAGCAGCGTCAATAAGGAGTTGTTCCACTGACCTGACCGCTCCTGGATTCTCCTTTATTTGAGCCTTTTAAATAGCCCTTCTGAAGCACCTGACACTTTATTTCCCCTTTCACTGCTGCTCCTTCGTGTTACCAAGGAGCCCAGAATCCATCTTCCCAGCTTTGCTGGCCTTGCCTGTAGCCCTGGGCCTGGTCCATGCTCATCTTAAACAAAGAGAACGAAAGCGGCTCTCAGAAGTGGGACACTGAGAAAACGGCTCGTTATTGAGTGGCATTTTCTCCTAGAAGTGCTCAAAAATGATGGCAAGGTGGAACTTTCGAACCAAGCCCATTAATGCTAAACCGTGGCACAGGCCTCCCCCACTTTCTAGTCTTGTCTGCTGATCACGTGCTCAAGTCTCTGATGGCTCACTACCATAAACATTTCCTTTCCTAGGATTTATCCCTATTGCTGTTGGTGCGACTGTTGGATTAGGTAAGTGGCAAGCTTATCAATGAAAAGAACAGGGGAACTGAGAGTTCATAACACTGGACTTTTTCACTGAGATTTATTTAGCCTTGGGTTTACTTGTTCCCCAGAAGCACAGGGGTCTCCCATAGTGGAGATGAACCACAAAAGCCAGATGTTGGCCCTTTTGACCTATGTGGAGCCGAATGCTGACTCTTTGACTCCTTTGACTCTTTCCTCCAGACAAGCGAGGCTGCAAGGGCTCTCTGAAGAGCAGGGAAAGGAGCTGGAGACAAGCCCTTTGGACTCTTGCTCACAAAAAGTCTCCCTGAAAATGTACAAGCCCTCTACTGAATTTTGCCGCTGCAAAAATGGAGCCCTTGTTGGTGATTGAAAGTGTGCGAGACTGAAATAGGATGGGAGACAGTTGTGACTGAAGCTGGAGATGCATGCTCTGGGATCCCGTTTTGTAATTAACACTGCAGCATTTTTTGTCACGCAGGAGTTGCCACCATTGCCATCCCGGCAGCACTCGGGGCAGCGGGCTTTACTGGAGCAGGAATTGCAGCAGGGTCCATAGCTTCCCAGATGATGTCTGCAGCTGCCGTGGCCAATGGAGGAGGGGTAGCGGCTGGAAGCTCTGTGGCTGTGCTGCAATCCGTTGGTAAGATTATTGGCATTGGGCACTGAGCTTCACTCCCGTGCGTCGGTGGCCGATCTCGTGACTGGCAAATATCGCTGCAGTGAAAGATGATCTCAGTGTTTCCACATTTGCTCTCATTTCCCTTGCATGTCAAGAACTGTATCTCCCCTCCCTGCTCAGAGGTGCCCTGCGTGAGCCGTGCTACTTGGTACTAGAGGCGATAGTGTTATTGCTGGTCTCCTTAGTGGGGACCTGGGCTCAGCACTACCCTTATTCTGTGCTCGCCTAGGATCCTGTTCACCATCTTGCTGAGGACAGTTACAAAGCTTTAAGTGTCAGAGGCAGGATCTCTAGCTACAGATGCTGTCAGGAAGAGGTGGAATTCCACATCACTGGGTGGGGTCTTCCTCAGACTCACCTCTCCAGCCCAGGGAAATGAAGCTGGGATGCGAGCCACAGCACACCAATGGGTGCACATGCAGTACTGGGATGCCACTCAGACTAGCAGATGCTTCTCCGTGTTTTGGTCTTTTAAGAGCCCAGGAGAAGGGAGTGAGATGAAGGGGAAGGGATCAGAAAGTAACAGCTGTTACATAAATCCACAGCAGGCCCTAAAGGCTGTGGCGAAAGGAACAGTGTGTGATTAAATCCACTCTAGCGTTCGATAGGCCTCACTCACTAGTCTACGTTAGACATAAGTGAACCAGGATACAGGAGCTCAGGGCCCAGTTTGTTGCATCAAGACAGGTGAGCAAAGCTCACAGCTGTCATCCTCACCCTTGGAGAAGCCAAGCCAATTTAGGAATGCAATCTGTCATATCCAGGGTTCTTTGTTTCCTTGTCCCCCAGTCAGACTGCATTGATGGGAGCTTGGCTGGAAAGGGATGCACCAATAGCATGGCTAACTGGCCTGCTCGGAGAGCTAATGAATGGAATAAAATTTCCTCTCTTTCCTCGCAGGTGCTGCAGGACTTTCTGTTGCTGCCAAAGGTGCAGTGACAGCCATTGGGGGAGCACTCGCTGCCTTCTTTCCATAGTGCAAGCCTCAACTGCTCTTCCTCCTGCAGAAACAGCCTTTGCCACCTCCCTGTCACTTGTTCTGCCTCTTCAACAAAGAGCCCTTAAAATCGGTGTGGATTCCTGCTTGCTGAAAAGTGGAAAATAAAAAAGCTTTTTGCTGACTTAAATGCATCCAGTTGTTACACAGCTGACAGTTGCTGACAGTGTGGCAGAATGGAAGTTAACTGCTGAGTTTGTGCATGCGTTGCACATGCACACGCGCGCACACGCGCGCACACGCTAAATGGCAGACAAACCGAGTGTGGCCAAAGTGTAAACACAGCCACAGTCATTTGGAGTCTGCTTCAAAGAGGGTATTGCAGGGTAGTTGGACTTTCAGCTCATGTCCATTCATTACAGCAGGAGTGGGCAAATTTTTTTGGCCTGAGGGTCACATCTGTGGAAGAAATTGTATGGTGGGCCATGCTGGGGGGAGAGAGGAGCAGGGAAAGGGCTGGGGCTGGGAGGGGGAAGCGGCTGTTGCAGCTCCAGCCAGGGCACCCCAGCTGGGCCCACAAGATGGGAGAGATGTGGCTGCTGCACACTGGTGAGGCCCATGGGCCGTAAACTGCCCACCCCTGCATTATAGCCTAGTTTAGGGGCAGATTGATAGAGAACACAACGCTACGTCTCTCCTTTCTCATGTGGCTACGCAGAGTTCTCTTTTAGGTACAATGCACCAATAGGGGAAACCACCACCGAGTAAGATCTGTCACTAAGGCCCCTGTGGAGTGGAGTGATGGTGTCTCAAGCTAGCCTGATGGCACAGAAACAATTACACACCCTGGTCATCCGTCACCTCCCCACAGGAGCAAATCTGAATCTGCCTGACAATTCCTGTTGGCTAAATCTTTTGCTTGCTGCAGCAGACTCAGCCCAAGTTAAAGTCCCCTTGCTGAAATGCTGATACCACCATTGTGGAGAGTGTGATAAGATCAAACAGTGTGAGGGCTTAATACTCATGTAATACAGCTTCCGGGGTAGCCCTGCCATTGATTTGAGAGTGTGATTTTGGCTCAGCAAATGCCAAAGATCTAAGGAGCAGCTGAGCTGAAGGAGAGGTCTGAGACAAAGGCAAACACTATTTCCACAGCCACATAAAAATACTTGCTACTTGCTTTCCCAGGACAGGATTAATCTAAGCCAGTGAGTCCCAACCTGTGGCATGGGGGCCAAAAGTGGCCTCCAGGGCCTTTCAGAAGGGAACTGCTGGCTACAGAAGGGAACTGCTGCCTAAGGACCCAGGTGGAGCATGTTTCCATGACGCTAAAAGACTGGCACAGATGAGGGATCAGCTGGACAGCTTGCTGAACTCTTTCCAGCTGGCTGCAGTAGGTGGGGTGCCTGGCAGTGGAGACTGGTGGCCTTTCAGGATGTAAAAATGACACCTGTGGCTCAAGCCAAAAAGGTTGGGAACCACTGACAGATCTAAGCTAATATCGGAAGAGTTCTACTCCAGCAAAGATGCTGCGTTCGATCACCTCATACAACTGGCCCTAATGTGGGCAGGACAATGAATGGTGATTGCACTTTTTCTACAGAGGCAAGTTCAAGTAGAGGGTGAGGGGGTTGATTAGAACCTGTGGGCTCAGTCAACCCTGCCCCACTACACCTGCAGTAGATGTCAAAGGGCTGAACCAGGTGCTGGTTATCACTCCAGGAGGCAAGCCGAGCTGGAGCCAGGGAGCTGAGATGGTGTGCTGGCAGACAGTCTGCCTGCAGGAAATTAGGCCTGCAACAGGAAGTACAAGGCAGCTGATAAGTAAAGGGGTAAAGAGTGAATCACTGCCTACCTCACCAGGGAGAGAAAACTCACCTGCTGCAGAACCAGCTGGCTAACAGGAAGGGCTGAGAAGTTCTGCAGGGAGTGGACCTGATCCATCAAAAGCCTGGACCAAGACTGTGGGAAAGGCCCAAGACACTGCAAGCTAGGAAGTGGTCCACAGGCACAGTAAGGGGTTTTGTAGTCAAACCTTATCTGCTGAGTCAAGTGTCCCTGGACCAGAGCCAACTGGAGCTGTGGGGCTGACTTCCTCACCCAGCCCCTGAAGAAAGTGGCGTAGAGCCCTCTGATATGAGGTGAGGACTCTTGATGTCTGCTATTGCCCTGTGTAAGGACCTGAGTCACAGCGAGGGTCCCTGGGAGCTTGGTAGAATACTTGTTGGACTACGTGTAGCCCAGCCAGAGGGTCGCATTGCAAGGAGCAGCAGCCCAGGGCTGTCGGCAAGGGGTGCACTGAGTAAGCAGAGCCTATTATCCCACGAGCAGCTCCTGGGGGAACGTGCTGGCCGGTGAGTCACTCTTGTACGTGCTATTTTATGCAAACGTGGTTCTCTGTTCCCTGTGTGTGTTCGCTTACCATGATGCCCAACTGCATCTGATGGCTTTTACTCAGCATTCTGTGTCCCCAGCCCAGCTGTGGTTGAAGGAGCAGGATTCAACTTCTTCTGGTGTGTCCACAGTAGAATTGTGTCCCCAGTTCCAAGCCCTTGTGAGCCAAAGCAAAGGAACATGACTGCACAGGTGGTGTTGGGGGTTGACTTTAGTCTGTAAAAACCCTCTTGCAGGTGAAAGCGCATAAGGAAAGCACCCAGCTGCACCCTCTGGTCCCAGGGGCAGGGAGTAGGACTGGGAGTTAGAAGACACCATCTCTTTATTTCCCAGTGTGGGACACTGACTACATGGGACCCCAAAGGCCATTTTTGCAGACTAACTCCACACTTGAATTCCCTTTTGCTTGGATGAAAGATGAGTATTTCTCCGTTGCCTCTGGTTAATCTGTGGATAAGTGGTTCTTGCTGTTCACTGTCTGGCCGCTGTCTCTTTAACTAGCATTCCAGGTAGTGACTTTAATTAAAAATGCATTTCAAACAGTGAGCAAAACCAACTGGGAGCCCAGCTCCTGGTTAGACCCTCTCCTCCCATTCAGCTCCCACTAGAGCTACAACAGGCTGCCTCTACAGCACCTGGATATCTGGGCTGTACTTCAGGGCAGCATCCTTCTCTCTAGCAAGCAACTTCCTAAAACACAGACCAGTGATGGCCAGCTGCCCCTTCCAAGGGAAATAACTGGTAACCTGCAGCACCACAAAATACTGTCTCCTCTCTCTACTTCTGAATGTCTCTGATCCCGGTTCTCTGGTGCATGCACCGAGCTACCAGCTGGGGGCTCGATCCTCTGCGAGTGTAATGTGAAGTGAATGACAGCACTCTGATCTATACCCACTGCACTGCTGGCCCCAACCATTTCATTTCTTTGAGGTCATATGGACAATGGTGCTGTCTGGGAAACGGCACTGAGCAAAGCAGATGCTATTATTTTGGTACACACCACTTATTATTTGTATTACTGCACACAGAACCCCATTGTGCTAGGTGCTGTACACACATAACCAAGTGAGGGTCCCCCCAACCCCAAAGAATTCACTCTCAGTAAAGGAGAAGAAATGGATACAGATAGAGGGTGCATGAAAAGCAATGGTCTCAATGCAACAGAGTTCTAAGTTAGGAGCTTTTCACAGGCATCACAGACAAGGAGGTTTTAAGGAAGAAACTAAAGCAGAACAATGAGGTAGCGTTATAAAGTAACTCCATACCTGAGGAGCAGCATGGGGGGAAAACATAAACTCTAACCAATGGAGGCTAGCATTAGGGGCCAATCACAAGCACTCCTGATTAATATCCCCATAGCTGAACAAAGACAACTAGCTAATGTGGGGGCTGGAGAAGGATTTTTTAAAAAAATGCATGCATGTTAACCACTGCAATGTAATGGTAGAGCTTGAAAGGATAGGGGAATCGTGAACTGTAACATTAATCGCGGAGGGAGAAGCATTACAGTTTTCTGTGCTCCCTTAAAGACAATTCGTTACCTGTGAGGGATTCTGTCCCATACATGCTTTCTAATATTTGCATACCTCTCGGTTGCATTCTGTGCCCCAAGTGTGGAAACATGCTGACTCAAGCTAGTCCTCTGATTTAATTCCAGCAGAGTACAAGGTCATTCTAACACACTAGATACAAGCTTCTTTTCTGTAAGAAGCCTGTCCTTCTGGAATTAGAGGGGGTGGGGGGGAAAGCAAGACACCTGTAACAATAAAAAGGGAGGCTCAGACACACCCCTCATTTTAAGGGATGTTACGTGTTTTTGTCACCGATTGCTCCATGCAAATTTGGCATTATCTCACTCATCACTGAAAAACGTTTCCATCAGCCCTATAGAATCACGTGATTGTTGGTACTGGAAATAGCGCTTTTTTAAAAAGGAAGGAATCCCTGCATCTTTTACGTTTCCTACATGAGTACATTTTTTTGGGGTCTGTCATTTGGGCTGTGTCATTCACTGCCCCACATTTGGACCTGGGAAGAATGCTTTTAAATAAGCAAGTCATCCAGCCAAGACCACCATTGACACGATACCGCCTGATCTGCTGTTCTTCCCTTACTTCATTTTGTGTGACCAATTCATTAAAAAAAGTTTGATTGACTTTCATACAAAGTCCTGAAGCCCTTCATTCCCCCCTCCCCTGCAAATAACTGACACTTATCTTAAAACGAGGGAAATTTTGGATCTTTTTAACTGAATAGACAGTTTGAATGATTGTGTGGAAATGAAACATCTTTTTTTTTTAACCATAATTTATTCAAAATAAGAGGGCAATATTTGAAAGGTATCTCTCCGGTCACCAAACTTCCCCCATGTTCCAATGCAGAACCACATCTTTCTGCTAGAGAATCTTTGCTTGTTGGAGTTGGAGGCAGCAATGAGTCAGCCTCATTCTTTACTTGCTTAAAAAAAAGTCAGTAGCCATAGCCTAATGTTTTTCTGGCATGCACTAAAAAGTCAGACTTGGTCTTTTATTCCTTATAATGTACAGAGGAGTCTATCCCTGACCTCTCCGTAGAGCAGTGGTTCCCAATCTTTTCAGTAACACAGCACACTTCAGTGAGACAAACGATTCCACAGCACACCCACTTTTTTCAGCTGAAGTGATTGCTTGTAAACATCACATTTCTTATGGTTAGGGTCTTGCTAGAGAGTTTTGCAGCATGGTGCAAACAAGCTAAAAAGGATCAACTGCATTAGTGTTTCAAATCCACTGCGGGGGAAAAAATACGTGGCATCTCAATTTTGCCCTTTGGCCACCTGCATTTAGAATGTTCACGTTTTAGAATCGAAAGACCGATACCTCGCTTTTAATTGGATTATTAATTTTTATGAGTTGTAATTTTGGTTGGATAGAATATTGTTTAAGATGAAACAATGTTTTTTTTTTTTAACATTGATTTTCATTACCTTTTGTACAAAATTTCATGGCACACTTGGACAGTTCTCGTGGCACACCACTGTGCCACAGCACACTGGTTAAAAACCACTGCTATAGAGCACCCTCATCCCCAAGGGTGTAAGTAGGAGAATGAAATTAAAGAGAGGCTCAATATTAAGAGAGGCTTCTCCTCTGAGGGAGATTAGCCAAGGAAGTGTCTATTGCTCTTCAAAATGATCTGTCGCTCCTGCCTCACCTAGACCAGTATTACCTTGGAGAAACTACACAGCTTTCTAGGTTTTATTGCTTCCATCACCTACAGATGCCACCGCACTAGTTAATGTTAACGTGGTGCAGTCTATTGTAAAGCTGGGTGTGTAGAGGGCAAGGTGCCAGACTGATGGACCACAGAAGTTATTTTAGGTCATTTGTGTTAAGGTCCCCTTATGTTTGGCACTGTGCAGACATGACATAAAAAGTCCCTGATCCAAACAGTGAATATAGAATCCACCTTGGGGTGGCGATGACCAGATGTCATTATCAGTTAAATAAGCTAAATGGGCTCAGTCGACCTTCAAATAGATTGATGTCCACAAGAGTTAGTCTCTGGGTCCCTTCCTGTCAGGATCAGGTCAGACATGGAGACTGTCACTGAACCGGGCATTGCATTACAATGGCTGCTGATAAAGCTTTACTTTAATTTCATACAGCGTATTTGGGGACCTGTTTTGAGGCACTCCTAGCCACTCATGGTCAATAGGCATCAGAGCCCGCTGCATCAGGGAAGAAAATCCATGAGGGCAGCTGGGTTTAGCTGGCTCCTGCCACCAGGCTGGGGGAGCCTGTAATTCTGCTGTTGCCTGATTTCACGCCCCATAAATAAGCATGCATGTCAACTCATTACTTTATTTGTTTGACTCCCTGCAGGGGAGACAGGTCTGAGATGGAAATGCATGCAGGGGCAGTGTTTGTGTTCTGCAAATAGGTAGGGGGAGGGGTGTGTGTGTGTGTGTGTGTGTGTGTGTGTGTGTGTGTGTGTGTGTTCAAAAAGCATGTCAAAGCTGTCAACAAAGCAGTATGCATGTACTCAGCAGCTCTCCCAAATCTAAGCAAGACCCTCAAGACTTGCAAGCCATCTCTGTTACGGCAGCTAACTGGTCTGGCAAGAGATTCCAATGTTAAGCTTCTGGGGGAAGCCTGTCCACACTGAGATAATGCCTCAGAGGCCAGTGTGGTAATCAGTGGTAGCACAATACTCTAGTGCAGAGAAAGTACCTATCTTGTTCTATCTTCAAGAAAAGGGAGGAGAAGGATCCGGGGAACTACAGACTGGTCAGACTCATCTCGATCCCTGGAAAAATCATGGAGCAGGTCCTCAAAGAATCCATCCTGAAACACTTGGAGGAAAATGGAGTGATCAGGAACAGTCAGCATGGATTCACCAAGGGCAAATCGTGCCTGACAAACCTGATTGCCTTCTATGATGAGATGACTGGATTTGTGGATGCAGGAAGAGCCGCTGACGTGATATACCTTGACTTTAGCAAGGCTTTAGATATGGTTTCCCACAGCATTCTCATCAGCAAGTTATGGTCCACTCATCCAACCCATACTTCCTTAAAGTGGATAGAAAACTGGCTAGATCATCGGGCTCAGCGGGTAGGAATCAATGGCTCAATGTCTAGCTGGCAACCAGTAATGAGTGGAGTGCCCCAGGGGTTGGTCCTGGTGCTCGTTCTGTTCAACATCTTCATTAATGATCTCGATGATGGGATAGATTGCATGTTTAGTAAGTTAGTGGATGACACCAAGTTGGGTGGAATGGTAGACATGCTGGAGGGCAGGGACAGGATTTAGGGAGACTTGGACAAATTGGAACACTGGGCCAAAGAAACCTCATGAGCTTCAGTAAGGACAAGTGCAAAGTCCTGCACTTAGGACGGAAAAATCCCATGCACTGCTACAGGCTGGGGACCGAGCGGCTAAGTAGCAGCGCTGTAGAAAAGGACCTGGGGGTTATGGTGGACGGGAAGCTGCATATGAGCCAACAGTGTGCTCTTGTTGCCAAAAAGGCCAATGGCATGTTGGACTGCATCAGCAGGCGTGTTGCCAGCAGATCGAGGGATGTGATAATTCCCCTCTATTCGGCACTGGTGAGGCTGCATCTGGAATACTGTGTCCAGTTTTGGGCTCCCCACTGCAGAAAGGATGTGGACAAATTAGAAAGAGTCCAGCGGAGGGCAACAAAAATGATTAGGGGGCTGGGGCAGATGACTTATGAGGAGAGACTGAAGGAACTAGGCTTATTTAGTCTGCAGAAGAGAAGACTGAGGGGGGATTTGATAGCAACCTTCAACTACTTGAAGGGTTGCTCCAATGAGGAGGGAGCTAGGCTGTTCTCAATGGTAACAGAGGACAGAACAAGGAGCAATGGTTTCAAGTTGCAGGTGGGGAGGTAGAGGTTGGATATTAGGAAAAACTCTCACTAGGAGGGTGGGGAAGAATTGGAATGGGTTGCCTAGGGAGGTGGTAGAATCTCCGTCTTTGGAGATATTTAAGGCCCAGTTAGACAAAACCCTGGTTGGGATGATTTAGTGGGAGTGGTCCTGCTTTTAGCAGGGGGTCGGACTAGATGACCTCATGAGGGCCCTTCCAGCCCTATGATTCTATGATTCACTTAGGCTATGTCTACACTTACTAAAGTTAGTTCGAATTAGTTAATTTAAACTAACTAATTTGAACTAATTTTAGTTTGGATGAACTTAATTCATTCATGGCACTTGCTTAGCTTGAATTAGCAAATTGCATTGAATTCAATGGGCTGGTCAGTTCGAACTAAGCAATTAGTTCGAACATACATGACCATATTGGGTAATTCGAACTAACTAGTTTGAATTAACCCTTAGTTCGAATAGCATATTTGAATTTATTAGTTCGAATTAGGGAAGCCCTTAATTCAAACTAATTAAAGCCTAATGTAGCCATGGCTTTAGTTAGTTCGAATTAAGGAAGCTTAATTTGAACTAACTTGCCAGTGTAGACATAGCCTTAGAGACTCCATAACCGAGGTGGGCTGAAAGCAGCTCAGGTGCCTTCCACTGACCCTAGGCTGTAATTGCCTGCCTCTCTGTGGGATACACCTCATCTTTATTACCCACTTGGTTTTCACCTCAACAGTGGAGAGCACAGGGTGACCCTGGCTGCACATTTAAATGTCACCTGACTTAAAGAATCTCCAAGCAGGACAGTCTTACCTGACCGAGTTCACGCCAGCTCAGACAGCCTTCTGGGTTGGGCACGCTGCAGCTCCTGGTTATCGTTCTGGCAGCCAAACAAACAAGAAGTCCTGTGGCACTCTTAACGACTAACAAATTTATTTATCGCATGAGTTTCCATTGGTGTAATCCTGCTTTGTCAGATGCATGAAACAGAAGATGTAGCATCCATTTAATGCATCTGATGAAGTGGGATTATACCCACGAAAGCTCACGAAATAAATAAACGTTAGTCTTTAGAAGTGCCACAGGACTCCTTGTTTGTTTGTTTGGCTGACATGGACTAATGCGGCTACCCCTCTGGAACTTGATTCTGGCAGCAGCGTCTCTCCACTGTTTCCTCCAGCGAGACCTTCATATTGCAAATGGTCACCTTTATCAAGCAGCAAAGTTTTACAGACTGCAGAAAATGAAGTGTTTCCAGGGTTACTGTTCGTAAACATGGCTGACCTCCCCTTAAAACCTTCTCTGTCCACCCTCAAAGCTGACCCTCTGATATAAGGCACCTTGTGGCAAAGTAAAAGCATCAAAGCTAAGCACCAAATAGAGGCAAATTCCTTTCAGGTGGGTTTAAGAAAAGGCTCTTTCCCCTTTTTCTAATCAGACTGAGTGAACATAGAGCTGAAATGCCAATGAATATGGACTTGTACAGACTACTTCCTACCTCTATGCATTAATTCAGGAATGGTTTGTGAGATTTGGTCAGGTGCAGCTTTGGTGGAGGAATGAGTAGGGAGAGATGGTAGACTGGACACATGAGAAACATGCAGGGTAAATGGAAAAATACTTGGGGCTAGGTTAAGCTCTTAGATACACTAGTGTAAATCCTGAATTTCTCAGGAATGGAATCTGACCAGCCTTTGTTTCCTTTTTAAACTTTCCACGCACAAACTGACAAATATGTAGGGGGTTTTATTATAAACAGTGTTTAATTCAAATTGTACATGATGACAGATGACAGACTGGACTGACAAGTGAAATGAGAACTTTTTAGCTAAACAATATAAAAAAAATAATGCAGTAAGTGCTGACACACTTAAACCTGCCACCTTCTCCATAAACTTTCCACCCCGCCGCCACAGCAGGGTAGCAGCTTGTAACTCTTCAAAACATAGCCACTACACACATGGATAACAAGACCAGACAGACAACTATTGTTTAAAAAACAAACAAACAAAAAAAGTCACTGCAATTGTATGGATCAGCCCAAGAACTTGTATGGATTTATAATTTGTTAATCGCCTAAACACTTTGTTAGAAAGAAAGTAGATTACCGCTTAAATCATATTTTTATATACTTATGGCCCCAACCCTGTAAACACTTATGCACATGCTCAACTTTAAGCACACGAATCATCCCATTCATGTCTCAGGTTCTATTCACAAGTTTAAAGTCAAGTCTGTGTATTTATAGGATTGGAGCCTAAAGTCTTGGGAAAAGGAAAAAAGTCATCACAAGAGCAATAATAAAAAGTTATTACATAGAATGGATTTGCTAATATTTCTCAAGTTATTTTTATATTAATGTGCAATGTTTTCCTGGAGCAGAAGAACTTCACTTGTGTTCTCTGAAATATATTTCAAAGGGTAGCTCTGCCTCAGAGGTCAGGAATGTATCTCTGTGCCTTCCCTAATTCCTAGGTGTAGCAAGCACAGGATTTCAAGGAAGAAAATGCTTTTAAAAAAAAAAAAATCTCCACTTTTTTTTTTTACGTCTTTATGAAAAGGGAGACTCATCCAGTGTTATACACTTGCAACACATTAGTGTACCAGGTTTTCTGCTGCAAATGTTGGTTCTTCAGTTACTAGACCTTCTACAATAAAATACCTAGAATAAATGTGCTAAACAGCTGTATCGCTCACCAAGCTGCCAATCCCATAATTTTATTACTATCTTTTCAGACCACATGCCTTTATTCTTAACAAGAGTATTTTGATTTAACTTTTTCTGTCTCCTTAAGTAAACACCTGCTGTGAACACTCATGTGTGGCTAGTTCTCTTAAAAGGACAGTACAAAGATACCAGAGGTACAGTATTACATATTAAAACAATCTTTCATTTAAAAAAAACCCAACCACACAGAGCTTCCATAACTTTTGTTTTGGTACATCTGGCTTCAGAAGAACTCAGGCTCCAATTCTGGAAGCTAGTCTAAAATATCTGATCGTACCTTCTTTGGACTACCCTGGAGAAAAATCCCGTGGTTCAGTAGTTTCCCACTAAATGGTATTAGTACAATATTTAGTGCTAAAGAATGGCGTTGTGTAAATATATACACCGCATGTGCTTTGTTGGGACAGTTACTTGGTCTGGCAAATTTTAACTGTACTATTATAAATTTTTATCTTTATTTAAACAGAAATGTGACCAGTAACACACAATTTCTCTTACTTAGAGGGGTAGTTAGTCATAGTCAGCAAGTTTTAATGGAACAGGCATTCAGATGTTTCCCTTTGACTTCACAGTGCTTTCCGTGAACCATGAAGGGTTGTTAACGGGCTGCAAATATAGCACTTGGTTCCAGTCCTGCAACCACTTATACATACGCTTAAGCTTACTCATGTGGGTACACGCCACTGAAGTCAGTGGGACTACGCAGGTTAAGTAAATGTAAGTTTTTGCAGAATCAGGACCTTACAATACCCCCACTAGTCCCCTACCAATTGTATCCCCAAGTGTATCTAACTACCAAGGAGGAATGGGGGTCTAAATTAGAAAAACAGGAGAATTTCACTGCCCCTGTCAGAGGGCATAATCTGTGTTTTGGATTGTTTTTTTCCAGCTAAAGCAGTGTTATCTAACTGGTAAGATGAGCTACTAAGTAATGGTGGATTTTCAGGGACTACAGCTAAATCAAGTTGTCTGGTGTCAAGGAATCTAGCTTGCCATTAGGGATTATTAAGTGTCATTCACAGCAATAGAGAGGTAATGCCAATTTTGTTCACATACAACTGCAGCACTTGAGTTATCTGCAATTTTGTTTTTACCGTTACCCTCTACCAAAGTGATTGATAGGCCACCTGCCATAATTATAAGCTTTCTTTTTGCAATTCTGTCTGTATAAGCAGTGTTAAGATCCCTAAAGCCTTCAGGAATAGAAGTTTTAAAAAATGATTATAATAGGATGCCTCTGAAAATGCTTTGGTAAAGCAGGGAAATGGAAGTGGGCTGAGCTGCACCTGGGTATAGAATAAGGAGACAAAGTGATTTTTTTCCCCTCAGGTTTTGCTGGTGTGTGCACAATGCTTGAAGTTTCTTGCTATAATTACGGTAACTCTCAGTCCTCAAACAGGATTGGGTGCCAAGTGCTAGGTGTTGTACAAAACACATAGGTAGACATGGTCCTTGCCCCCAAGTGCTTAAATTTTGTGTTGGATTTAAAAAAAAAAGTTACCAAACTTCTTGAAACTGGATTCCTGACATCATTTGTGAAACAAGGATTTAACCTTGCAGCCAGGTTGAAAAGCATTTAGTCATTTTTCCAGAACGCAGCTATAGGTCATAAACAAAGAGGATCTCCTAGTTGGCCGGCGCAGCTGGAGGGTGAATAATCTGGTTTTTAGGTGCAACACACTTAGCTACAAAAAACCACCACTTTTAAAAAAAAAAAACTTTTGTAAGAGGTATTTATTCACTACATACCCATTTAGGCCTCTTTAAAGTAACACTTTGCAGTTACATAGCACCTTTCATCAGAGGACTGTGTGGGGCCTAAAGACAGAATTGTGCTTGCTCTGGCTCTTGCTCTTAGCATTAGCTATATTGACTCCATTTTATTTTGTATAACCTTTAGCTGTTAGGCCCCTTGAACATTGTTTTTTACTATATAACCTTTAGCTACTAAAAACCCCCAGGCCAGATGCTTATTCTGCTAAAAATACAAGCGACGCCTAAGTGGGACGCGCTGCTATCCAGGCGTAGCAAGCAACCACGAGTAACGGCAAGTGTCTGCGGTCGGATTAACACCTGTACCTGTCAAAGATGAGTTATGACCATGACGTCAGATACGCTGTAACCAAAGAGTAGAACTGTACTGCTTTTCCCACTTGTTTTTGTTGCCTTTGTTTCCCCTTGGGGGGGTGCAGAGACAACCTCGCGGCTGCGATAATAAACGAGCTCTTTTCTCTCCATCAGTCTTGTTGGTCAGTTTGTAGGGAATGACGACTGCAAAGCACTTTACAGAATTTAATCCGACAATGCCCATGAGGCACGAAAGTTCATCCAATTTACAGATGGGGAAACCGAAGTACAGAGGGACAAGTGACTCAAATAAGGCTTTCATCTACCCTACGAGAGCAGTTTTTAGAGCACATGCTCGATGAAGGGCTACATGATGAGTCACTTGCAGAGTTGGGAATAGAACCCAGAAGTCCTGTTTCAGTCCTTATCTCCAACACTTGGAGGATTTGTTAAGGTCACAAGCTGTCCAACAGATCCCAATTGAGCTCTTTGGAATATTCTGGTGGTTAGGGCAGGACTTGACAAAATTGGCTCCTAGCTAGGCACCAGCAGTATTATTTTTGGTCACCAGAGGGCACTCCTCTGCAGCAATTCATAGCAGAGCTAGGAACCCGGCTACACACCCTGGTCACCATGGTGACCTGGCACCTGGGTTTTGTTGAGCCTTATGTAGGACTATAAACATATATGGAAAATACTAAAAAGTGAAGCAGTTTGACCCCAGATATCCTGTTCATTTGTGGATAAGCTATGAAAGCCACCTGTGCTATGCTAAATCCATCGGTTTATACTTGCTTAATCTGAACACCTAGAATGCAGACTGAATTCAGGTCAGCAACATGGACTGTACCTTTATAATTATCTGATTTTAATGTTTTTTTTATATGACTGTTTTTCACGAACAGTCCTCTGCATTTTTATTTTTTTACCCGCCAACCAAGAATGAGTTTGTGAAATTTCAGTTTTTGAACACAAACCTCCATCAATTAGCACTGAAAATCTTTAAGTGAATGTTACCCTCTTATCAATACTTAAGAACCAGCCAGAGGCAAATGCAAGGTGTCTGGATTTTATGTAACCACTAAAACTTCTAAACCATTCTAGAGTTCTGCAACATACGTTGGGCCTGAACTAGAGCTGACATAAACAAGTCCCATTGATTTCAACAGATGTGGCCTCTCACTTATACACTCACACAAGTGAGCGTGCAAAGTAATAGTCAAAATTCTTGAGACGAGTTTGGAATTCTAGACCCATGCACTTCTCCTAGTCCTAAATTCCTAAATGAGGGCTCCATAAATGTGTCCAATTTCTGCCACAAGGGCACCTTCACACCATGTTATTCATTAGGTTGTATCTTCTTTGAATAAGAAACACTGCACGCAGAGCGATGGAACCCATGCACCTTCTGCCCGTCTAATATTAGTCACCTGCTACACAAAAATCACTTGTCTGCATAAACTGACCCAAAAACCAAACACGATAAAGCTTCTGCAGTACAGAGCTCGTAGGAATATGGTGCAGCAGTTGGAGACTCTCCACTTTTATTTAATTATTCCATTGCCCCTTGGCAAATGCAAAATAACTTCCCTCTAAGGCAAAACAAAGGAAAAAATAAAGGCCATTAAGAGACAGAGACAAAAAAGTTTGAAAATAAAACACAAGCTTGACCAGAAATTGTGAGTTTGAGGAGGAACTGCTGGGTGAAATTCTATGGATTGGGTTAAAGCAAGTGGTCAGACTAGATTATTATAATGATCCCATCTAGACCCTCATCTGAGTCTCATAGCTGGAAATCCCAGCTTAAAAAAGAAAAATTAATTTTAAAAAATTATAAATTCAATCGTATTGTGTAGAAAACCCTGTGTTTTCCAGGCCAATGTTCCCCTGAGTAAAAATGTGAGAGTATTTCTGGTACATGCATCCAGGAATTAGGCCTAGGCATACATTTTACAGAGGTACATACAAGTCTCAAGTTACTGACCTTAATAGAACAGAGTAAAATTAATTATGTACAATCTTGTCCTGCTCTGTCCTTTTTCAAGGAATCTATCAAGAGACAGAAATTGGCAAAATTGCTCATCTTTGGCCATGCCTACACTTCAATAGCCATACCAGCAGAACCGCAGCATAGACACTACCTATGTCACCTCTCTGAGATGCAGTAGCGTGATCGATGGAAAAACTCTTCCATTAAGCCATCGACAGGGAGAGTTAAGTTGGGTTGATGCCTCTCAAAGGTATGGATTTTTCACACCCTTGAGAAAGACATAGTTATGCTCATGCATGTTCCCAGTGTAGACCAGCCCAGCCCAGGCCTGTGCAAATTTTACTTTGGTGATAATACTTGTGTAATGCAAGCAGGGTTTGCTGTGCAAGTGGAAACTCTTAAGGGGAAAACTGGTCTCTGAGTCAGCTTTACTACTGACTACTGTCAAAGAAAAACTATTATCTACAACACATGAAACCAGCAGGTGGTCTGCCACCTCTTGCCTGGCTGCGAAGTCCATAATCCAATATAAAATTGCCATGCCTCAAAATTGGCTGCCCATTTTTCTTGTATGAGAACTAAGAAAAGCCTGGTTCATGTTGCTCTCTAGACAAATGAGGCAATTTGCACCTAGAGAAGGATTTGAACTGGGAATTATAAAGTTTTGGCACTACAAAAATGATTTACGGTGGGGTAACGTTGGCATAACCGTCTCTCAAGGGTGTGCAACATACACACACCTGAGTGATTGTAACTATGCTGATTTGACGCCCAGTGTAGATAGTAATAGGTTGTTGATACCTGTAGGGAAGGTGGATTACCTATGCTGAAGGGCGACCCCCTCCCACCCCCATAGGTAGTTGCTGCACTGCTGATGATATAGCAGTTGAAGTGGGGACATATCCAGTATATGCAGCAAATGCAGGTGGATTTCATCAGTCTTCTGCAACGTGTCTGCTTAGTTGGTGGCTCGACACTAGCTGCTGCTTTCAGGCCTGCAAAGATGTTCCCTTCCCCTTATACGTACTGTAGCTCAGCAGCTAAGCAGTGGGAAGAGCAAACCCAGAGTCTGATTCCACGGGATTGATCAGGAACTTTAAATAGGATAGCCCATCTGTCAACAAAAGAATGCTACCATGCTTTGTGGAGGTCAGCAAAACCCCAAACACTCTTAGTTTAGGCCTGGAGACTGAAGGTGAAAAGAGAAGCATCAAATACAAACAAACGTTTATACCCAGCAGCTGTTTTGTAAGGCCACAGTGAAGCTATTGCGCAGGAGACTGGCATGAATTACTAAGGGAGTTACAAAAACAAAGACTTCATTGCACAACCAGAGTTAATGACATAACCCTGGCCCTAACATGTCATCAGTACTTCTTGGCCGTTATATTCCAGCACCTTAGGAAACAGATACCCCTGCTGCCATTTTATTTTAAGCTTGTGAGGAGATGTTACTCAACTGGAGACTAGTGCCAGCTGAATGCAGATTTGTTTTTTAGATCAATGGTGAATGAGGTTAGTGAAATATGCCTCTTTCCTTTGTGCCTGATTCTGATGGTCCAAGCATGTTCAATCCTCCTCTGAAGTCAATGGCAGCTGATGGCGCTCAGAGCATAGAGTACGCCCAGCATATTTCAGGATAAATCCAACTAGAAAATGTCAGAACTGCACCGGAACAGCAACACCCCCAAAAGGCATTTAAAAAATCTTAGCCAGTAATTTGACACTGTAAATTTTTGCAATTTCTGCAATTCACTCTAGTAATATACCCTGTAATATGTAACAGGGCGGCCTGGCTTTCAGGCCCTCAAGGTAAACAATCTAAATAGCTATGCTGTCCTATCTGTGCCTGGAAAAATAAGCACTTAAAACGTAAGCGTCAAGGGTTAGGAGGCGTAAATATAAGCAAAGCAACCCTAGTAGCAGGAAGCAGTACCTTTCATCTGTCCTGCTTGCACTCAGCTCTGTCATGTTCAAACTAAAAGTGATCTATTTTCTCCTTAAATCAAGTTACAAATGGTGTTGCATGGGCAGCAAATGATAGAACTATTTATAATAAAAATAAAAGTAAGTGTTTTAGGCTACCCAGTAACTTTGAAACTGTGTGTAATTAATATAGTTAAATCTTTGAGGCAACAGATCTTGCTGTAGTGTTGAGTTTAATCAAAATGACCACAGATCTGAGAGACTGAGCCAGCACTGGAGATTCTCTTATGAAGAGCTACAAAACAGCAGATATCACACTGGAAAAAAATGAACTATTGTCCTGTTAAGGTGACCAAAAAAACCCCAAACTGCAATTAACTGTTATAATATAAAAATTAAATAAGACAACAAACAAGTACAACATTCACCTACTTGGTTTCAATCAGTCACGCTAAAGTGGTATAGATTCTTTTGCTGAGAGGAAAAGAGGAGTAATTCTTTTCATTCCAAGTAACTGGAACAAACTGACATTCTGTAGTTCCATAGACAACGAGTGGGGTTCTCCAGCGACAGGAAAAAATGAATAAGTCACTATCATATACAAATATACTATTTTATTCTACGGGAATCTTTCTGTAACTTCTATCAAGGGAAAACCAGAAATTTGTTTAAAAACAAACCTAACAGGATGTCTTGATTGTTTCCCTTGCTTATTCCTTGAAAGAATTTTACACAGCTCTCTAATAGAAAGGAAAAAAACCCAACCCAACAAAGACATAATAGCTGCACTCATGAGGAATGTCCAAGAATTACAATAATTCATGGATATTTCCTGTGATGTATCAATATTGAGGTTCTGGGAAGACGTGCATGCAACTGAGACACTCCTTGTTTTGTTTTTATTGGGGGAGAGTGAGGGACAGCAGGGTTTTTGGTGTTCTTTACAACTATACAGTATCTGTTAGTGAAAGGCAGAGGGATTTTTTTTTCTTCCTGAAACACATCAGCTGTCCAAACACAGAACAGCACACTTGCTATCTAACTACTTTTAATATTATTACAAGGAGGTTAGTAATTATACACTGTGAAATTAATGTAGTTGAATCATCAAGCCTCCAAGCCTCAGGGTAGTTTATTGGTTGGGTAATAGCTAATGGCTGTGGTATTTCCCCCCACAGCTTTAGGACAGGATGTGAAATAAAGAGTGCCCAATGAGAAGTGACACACACAGATGGACTTGGATCATACAGAATCAAGGGCAGGTTTACTTTTCACACAGGTTTCTGTATTCAAAAATACATCAGTGAAATCCGGTACAGGCAGGGACAGGGCTACTGAGTACACAACGTCAATAGACTACTTTCCAATTTTATTGTTTAAATTACCTTTGTTACTGCTAAAAGAAAAAAGAAAAAAAGAAAAAAACCCAAACATTTAATTCAAGGCTGTTGATTTTCAACTCCTGAAACTGCAGTGACAGGGTCAGGTATCAAAATCCCTGCTACAGAAGTTGGGCAACTGGCTGCAATGAGTGCTCTTTATTTTTAAAAAAAGTACACGTCTCTTTAAAAATAGTTTTGTGTTTCCAATGTATTTGACTTGTTGCCCTCAGAAATGAGCATCTTAAACTTGAGAAAATGGAGACACAGATGTTATTTAACCATCGTCCTGCCCTTGGGATACTATAAGGGAGATTTCCCCTTTTAAAGAGATACAGTAACAGCCAAGCAATTGAAAAAATTCTTTCGATTTTCCAAAACTATCACTACATTTCTTTGGATGGGGTAGGGTAAAAAAACACACAAGGTACTTTTCTACCACAGTTCTGTTGTCAAAAGTAATACTGCATCCTTTGTACAACACTGCACGCGTTGCAAAGGTGGAAAGAGTATCTTCACTTTGAAATGTCAAGGCCCTCCAGATTTGTACTTTATAAAACCAAAGAATTATGGGGAGTGAGAGAAGGAGGGAAGGAAAGCTGCCTTAAGACAAAACAAAAACCATTTCTGTGCACCACACCATTTGCTAGATTACATCAACAGACAGCAGAGGCTATTCAGGGGATTTGCTTCATGCAGCCCTGGACGCTTGCTCTCTTATATGTACTCCAGAGATTTCTGTCCCGTAACATGATTGCTCTGATGCTCGACTTGCAGCATCTGACCCACATCAGAGATCCAAGAGAGTTGTTGTTCCTAGTATGGACTAAGAGCTAGACTCTGGGGTCATGTGACTGTTGGAATGCAGTCCAGGTAGTCGTTCAGGAGGGTAATAATCTGGCAGATGTGCCATTGACTTCTGGCCTGATTCTAAATCTTTGATCCCAGTAGGAAAATAATAATAAAAAAAAACAACCTAAAAAAGTGTGTGTATACATAACGGAAGGAGTCTATTTGTCTAGACCTCGCTGCACTTTGTCTCCTGTCAACATGGAGATTGCTAAGATCTCCACAGGCTTTTCGGCAGCAATGGCTGCCAGCTGAAAAGTCATGTGAGCCACAGTCTAGTTCTCTATGCCCATGGTTACTATGGTAGAATTTATACAACAGTTTTCCTTAAAAATATTTCACAATTTTGTTTTAATCCCAAACAAATGAAGGATTTATGCACCGCTTCAACAGGTTAATTCATCTTGTTTGTTTAGAGGATTTATCACTGGACACTGGCGTTTCTTGCAGCTTAAAGTAGTTTTGTTTCCTTCTGATTCCAGTTTGCACATCCATTGTGGTTCAAAATATGCCTGTGTAGTGACGTTAACTTGGCTTATTTGATACACAACATTTTCTGAAGGCTGGATGTGTTCACAGTTTGGTATTTGCAACGTATATTGAAAAGAAAATACCCCACTTCAGTTAGTCTGACAATTCAATATCAGAGTCCTCTGATCTGACTTTGGCAAGTTCTTCGTGTACCTCCCTCACCATAAGAATACGTGTTAACATGATGTCCAAGGTCCCGGGGTCTATTGGCAATGTGGAGTACCACATAGGGCTATTAGGTACACAAGAACGCTCGGGTTGAAGGTAAAATACATCACTTCTCTGCTTCACGCTTTCGGAACTGTTAGTGTAAAGAAAGGAAGACTGTGTATCAGAAGGCAGCATTAGCGGTCCTGTTTACAACACAGTTTAAGAGACAGAAGAGAAAGTAGCCTAGACCCACCTGACATTACCTTGAGATTAAATCACTACAATTTAACACGCGGCGACTCAACCTCCCCCTTCATTGCAATGAGCAGCCACGCTATCTCCAACCCAAAGAGCTTAAAGAACCAAACAGAAGAGCTGTGTCTCCTTAGAGGTGGTCCTTCAGTACCAGTATCGTCGTCTTAACACAACTGGCATTCAAGCTCAAAATAAAACTGGCTCTCGGAGCTCCTGCTAAGTATATGCAGACTAATTGCATTACTAGTATTTCTCAGGACACTGATAACTTTTGAAGTGTTATTTGGGATATGGGCGATACAAGAGCTAGGGATCTACAAAACCAGAGCCTAGCTTGCCTGGTAGTGATGACAAAATGGAGAGAACCGTTCCACTTAAAAGACTGATCGTCAGCATCTGAGAGAGGCTCTGTAGTTTTGCCTAGCAAGAAGTAAAACCCTCAGCAAAAAGGATTCCTTTGCCTGCTGGGCTTTAGAATTGTCACCTTAAAATCCAGAATGTGAAAGGGGCTTTGAGCTGCTACTACTACAGAGGTTGCAAACGTGTGCTAAGTCAGAATAACACGTTCTGAAGGTATGCAAATGAACACAAGGAAGGTGCGAAAGGAGCAAGGATTGAAGAGGGTTGCCCAACATTGGTTTGCCGGAGAAGGGCTATTTTGCACTAATTCAGTTGTGTCAGATAATGATTTTATAAGGCTATTAGCTGGTACTAATGATATATTGGCTCTCATGCATGTCCCCTCTTTTGAGAGAAGAACGCTAAATGCCATTGCTCAATGATCTTATGTAGAGAGGGAGGGAGGGAGAGATTAATGGCTTTCTATGTGTGTCCTTGTCCTGCAGCTTCCTTTGTGACTCCTAAAGTTAATCTCACTTTCCATGTAAGGAAGTCAGCATTTCTACTGGTTACCTAAGTCATACTTTCCTATCCTGCTTTATAAGGAAAGTACTACTGAAATTTTAGTGGCCCTGCTCCTCAGAGCAAGGGAACAGATTAAGTCACTGTGCAGGGTCCAGGATCCGTGAGCATGCGAGGGAAGGAATGGCAGGGGTCTCTGCATCTTCCTCTCCCACTCCCACCACGAGAACTGCTTGGCTAAGTTAATGCAAACCACAGCAATATTATGTGACAGCATTTCCTCATCACTTGTTGGACCCCAGGGGAACCTGCTGGTGCCCAGCTCCACTGGAGCTGTGATGCAGAGTAGGAGAAGAAGGGAGCCTCAAATCCTGTACGTAAGCAAGGGCTGAGGGGCTCAATAACTTCTTTGCAGGACAAGTGTGTATGTGTGGGAACCCCTGCCCTGTGGAGGTGTTTAAAGAGAACTCCCCCAGAGGAGCCCCACAGTTGCTCCACCCAACAGGTTGTCCTTCAGGAGAGCAGTCTGACCCAAGTATAATCCAAAATTAGGGTATGCCAATCACTTACCATTTTGACAAGTAGAACTCATAGAGTCGGACTGGACACCTCAGAGGGTTATCTGTATTTTCAGCCATTTCCACTGCTGTTGGAACCTCTTCATCTTCACTCCGTTTCCTTTTTCCTACAGATAACTTATCTGGATACAGGAAAATGACACCACATAAGCACAGTAGAGAAGAGTTTTCTTCTTTGAAAGTGAACTGAAGCTATGTGGTTTAGTTTTGTGCACTGATGGATGCGCAGCCCATAAACAAAGTGCTCTTTGAGATGATCACTTTTCATGCAAACTGGCATTACCAATTCAGCACTGGAAACAATCTGATCAAGTGAATATAGTCATTTGTGTCACTGATAGATAAAAAGGGGCCCAACCTAATAGACAGGATCTGTTTCCACACACATTTAAAAGGTGGATCAGAAAAATGTAATGGCCTAAACGACATTTAGTTTCACCTTGTTAATGCTGGTGAGACCCCACACCTCCTCCCACAGCTCAAGTGCTAGAACACCCTCGCATCAGTGCTTGGTCGTCCTCGGTCTACTGTTGTTCCACACCTTCTTCAGTGCATGGACATCAGGGTGGACAAAATTGGCTCACAGCTAGGCACCAGCAATTTTCCTTTTGGTCACCAGAGGGTGCTCCTCCATTACATTTCTGCAGTGGAACTAGGCAACAGGCAACTAAAACTGATCGGCCGAAACATTGATTTTTCGAGGCCTGGTGTACATCCTTTCCAACACAGATCCAGTTCCCCCACATCATTCTTTTCTCCTCTCCTCTCGCTTCACCTTCAGAGAATACACCTCAACTACTTTTTACTATCTGACTGCCCCCTCTAATTTTAATAGTAGTTGTATAAAAATTAAATAAAGCTCTATCTCTGCCAGGACACAGAATGAATTTTCAGTATGTTTCAAAACTAAAACATAATGGCCCAATTCTGTACTGACTCAATGGAGCTACACATGGTGTAAGTCAATGTAGAAATTGGCTCTGTGCCCCCAGACCCTAGAACAATCAGGCCAGGCACATTATAAAGGGAGCCACCCCCCAGTGAAAGATTCTATGAATAATAAAATGGCACAATAGCAGAAACCACTTCAAAAACATTTAAGAGATATTTTATGGTCAGTCATTTAGAAAATAAGTAGTACAAGTTATCAGTCTTATCAAGAACTTAAGCTCTAAGAGGGAAGAGTAGAAGTGTTACTCCCCTCCTGGAAAAAGTAAGATCTAGCCCCAAGCAGAAGCACATGAACAACAGCATCTATCCTGACACAGAGAATTCATGGCATATCAAAATTAACTAAAGTAGCCAGTAGCTTGATGATCCTGCTTGCTGTCCTTATAAAGTCACTGACTGTGGGAGTCTGCATGTTTCCACAAAGTTTTTAATTCATCAACAAGTCAAATATCAACAGTCCATCACCAGTTCCTCACTGTGGCTGTGTCTTGACTTGTAAATTAAGTTGACTTAAGCTTGCTTAAGTCGACTTAATTTACCCTGCATCTACACTACGGTTTCCTTAAGTCGACTTAAGTCGACTTTACTAAACCTAGATTTAAGTAGACTTAAGGCTTAATTCGACTTTTTAAAGTCGAATTAAGCCAGTGTAGACATGGGGTAGACCTAAGTCTACTTAAGGAATACATAAGGAATACAACCCTTGTGTCCTTAATGGCTCATCAGGTTACTCCCTGGGCCCATTGTAGCTGGCAGATTCCTTAACATTAAGACGACAATGGTTTTAGACAGCCTGTCTCGGGCGTTCCCACAAAATCACACAAGTTAAAGTATAGATATAACACCAAATTCCTAACTTCTAATCCAAAGACAATTCCTAGACAAACTATATAATCATTCCCAGCAAATTACTACTTTTCTATTGATACCAAACATGACACACAGTTCCTATGGATTATAGCATATATGAGATATTAATAGAAAATATCAAATACTTCCCTAAATCCAGACAGCGTGACATCCTGCCCACATGCCCTGCCAGGGTCCCTGTCCCCCTTTGCCCCACTGTACACAAGGGGTGTCCCCACCACCACCGTGGACCTGCCCAAGGTCCCCCTAACCCCTAGAAGTCGACCTAGGCGTCCAGTGTGGACGCTCTAGGTCGACTTTGTAAGTTCCCCTTTAAGTCGACTTTAAGTGTAGACTCACTAAGTCGACTTTAAGTCGACTTAGTTAAAGTCGACTTAAAATTACAAGTGTAGACATAGCCCGTGGGCTCACTGTCATCCTCCATAGAATCAGATTTAGCTTTAGCCTTTCCCAGCCTACAACAGAGCTATGACCACCACAGCAGAAAAGGAAATGTGCATTCTCTCTCTGTCTTTGGGGCCTGCAAAAGTCGCTTCCACTCCCTCCTCCTAGACTTCGTGTGTGTCAATAGCTCAGGCTGGCTTGGCTTTATCTGAACTGTTGTCCTGTGGCTGGTCTGGCTTGGGGCCTGACCCAGTGTGGTAGGGTTTGGCACACTACAAAGCAGACTAATTTCACCTGCCACTGACTTTCATGGAGGTTGACAGTGCTCAGCATCATATGGAGCCTGGCTCTTCAGGCCATAAGCTCTTCAGGAAGGGAACAAGTCATATTCTGTACGTGACCTGCTGGATGTGCTTATGATGCTCTAACATGAGTGATGCTCTTTCAGCAGCTCATCCGTAAGTTTCTATTAGCTGTCTGGGCTGTTCTATTAGCTGTTCTGATTTAAAGGCAGCTAGAAGCCAAAATGAATGGGGACAGGAAGTAGAAGCGGAAGCCCAACTATTAGTGAGTGCAAAATAAGCAGGATTTCCCCCTCATTTTAAAATAAAGCATTAGCAAAGCTGCTGGGGGCTATGCCAACCCCAATGGAAAACTCTCAAGTAATGAGAAAGCTGCCACACACCTGATTCTACCTCTTGTTTTTGAAAAGGGGGGAAAAACCGCAAGTACGTCATCTTGGTGTTGTATTTCAGAGTCCGAGTGCGTCTCATAACGTGGGCAAAGGACAGCTTCAGATGCTCACTGACATTCTTTAGTTGGAAGTATTTGGTATTGAAGAAGAGAAGTGTGTTCAATAAGACTATAGGGGAATATGCACCAAGCTGTTTACATTCCCATAAATGCTCCTCTTCAATTCTCGAGAACATGTAACCTGAGGATAATGGAAAAGGAAGAGTCAGCTCTTTGCTAAGAAGCCATCTTATTGTAAGTGCAACTCTGTCCTCAGATGTGAGTGATCACCTTCCGGTGACCCGAGGACACAATGTGACCCCTGAAGATTTTCAGAGGTTGAGGAAAGCAATAAACTGCTGTTGTGGGGAGGGGAGAGTTGCATTAAAAGGCAGGTGCTGCCAGACAAATTATAATATAAATGGAATCCTCCAAGACCACCTGAGGCATGAATGAATTGTACATCAGGTCAAACTCAGACCAACTGTAAGCAGATTTAACTTGACTGAAATCAACAGAATGGCATATGCTTACACAAGGGATAATGACCCACCAAGCATGAGAAACAAGCTATTAATCAATGAGACTTTTCAAAGCTAATGGAAAGAAGGGTCTAAAGCAGCTATTATTTATCTCAATAAGATCTCACAGTTTTACGTCATAAAGCTCAATCAACTGCTCAAACTTTACACTTCCTTGGGTGTAGAGCATGGATAATTTTGGTATTTCCATGTGGAGATAAATTGCTTTGACCCAGTGCGACTGAAAAGGAGTCACAGAGGCTAATCACAACCAGAGATCTTGGTGGATGTAGCATCGCATAAACGAATGAGGCTTTTTTGTTTTTTATTAAAGGAGAAACATAGAAAGATGGTCATGAATCCAGGTACACAGTCACAACAATCACTAACAGTTCTTTGGTATCCTGAGACCAGTCTAATCTATCCAAATTACAATAAAAGTGTTCAGCTGTTTTAATTGTATTTATAAAATTTGTCTCATTTAGTGCCCATCCCAAGTATACCAACCACCCAACTCTGCTGAAAATAGAGGGAAGATTTAGAACAATACTTTGGAAACCTTGACTGAAAGATGCTGGATGAGGAGCACTTAAAACATTAATTCATGAAGCTCATGATGTATGATTAAGGGAAGTGTTGTACCTATTTTACAGAGGAGCAACCTGAGGCAGAGCGATGTTTAAGTGTGTCTTGCCAAGGTCCCATTGCAAGTGACAAGAATTGAATAGGGAATCTAGAAGTCCAGTCTACAACAAATTACTACCTGTTGTAGAGAGGGCAGGATAGCCCTTCAGAGTATGGATCATGCTCCTAATCATGGTACACTTAATGGAGTAGTTCAATTTTGCTGTTCTTTCACCCACAGCACTCTTGAGATGGCATGTACTGTAAGGAGCACCCTTGAAGACATTTATTTATAAAGATGGGATTCACGGTCAGACATGGATATAAAAACAACACAATATGAAAAATAGTTGTCCTACCATTTGGAAGTATTGTAGGTTCCCAGATTTTCAATAGTTTTGTAAGTTCAATCATAAACCTGGAATAGGGCTCGGTAAAAATGTTATCTATTCTACCATTCTCAAACAGGTACTACAAGAGAAAAGAAAGGAAGACATACAATTCATAATTACATAGAAGAGTGCTGACAGGTTACAGGGTGTCAGATTTATTTTGGTTCTCTCCTATTTCTATTTGCCTTCCTTTTACCATTATGCCCAAAATGAATGTGCATTTCCACATGTGTTATGCTCCAAAGCATTTTACTGGCATTCCAGATGATGTTAAACAGAGGGGCTGGGGCCTCCCTTATTAAATGGGAGATGCAGACAAGAATTATTATGATCAGATCTAGAACAGTGTTCTGAAAATTCACCCTCCTTGAATGCAACAAAATACATCCCCTGGAAGCTAGCATAATTATATTAGCACTTTTCTAATGAACTGTATATGTTAATACAGCACCTCTTGCTACTACAGACAGTGCCTAAGATGAGCTTATGAAGGTCACAACCACTGCCTTCTTATGCCATAGGCAGGTTTGCTCTCAGTATGTTCAGGGGAAAAGTTCAATCTTCATCATTAACGTATAGTCCTTGAACGACTAATGAACTAGGATAAAAAGATGCTACTGCAGTCAGGGGGAGGGGTAGCGGGTGGGGGAGAGGGGGCAGGGCACAGGGAAGGGAGCAATGTAAAGAAATTTTGGATCTTCCTGGATGCTGGTCAAAGGCAAACCAAATGTAGAGCTTTTCCTCCATTTTGTCAAGCATGTGTGTTGAAAATGAGTTAAGGTAACAAGTCAACCACCAACCAAATGAGGTATAATGCCAAGGAAAGCTTTTGATCCCAAATCTCTGAATGGTTACTGGAGAGAATGAACAAATATGTTCCACAAGACAAAACTGGAACCATGCTGAATTGAGTCAGTGTGAGTTTTAAAGAGTTAGACATACGGTTCTGTGAATTTGTTGTCATTTACTTCAGTTTACGACAGGCAAGCAAGCCACAATCACTTGTTACATTTTTTGTTCTTATTGGTTAGTTCTAATTGCATTGTTCTGGTGGTGGTGTTTCTGTCAGTGGTATCTCTGTGATGACTTTCCCAGCTATGCTGGCATGTTAGCAAGGCTTTCTTTAACCACTCATGAGAGCGACTACCCTTGCCACAAGATGCAGTTTGAGAGGTATAAGTGAGGGTGTAAGAATAAGCCATGAAAATTGGGTAACCAAGTGGCCCTTGTCTCCAAAATAAAACCAAACCCCAACAACTACTCAATGCAATAAAAATCTCACTAAAAAATCCTCTTTTTAACACTCCTCGTAATGCGTTAGATCAATGAGTTACCTGCTGAATGCCAAGGCACAAATATAAGATGCTATCGGGATCGTATTTTTCACCATTTGGTCTCCGCACCTCTTGGATAAACTGGCACAAGCCAAAACTCAGCTCAGCAAAAGTGCAGGCGAGAATATCCTCCTTGAGTTTCACGGGCCGAACTGTGGGGAACAGAAACACAGGAGACGTAAAACTCCATTCTACAGGTTGGTCCTTCTGTAGAGCCTGGGCCTGTACATTACCTGAGCAGAGCTGTTACAAAATCCACCTCTTGACACACAACCCATCTCATGCCTAAAACAACAGTGCATTGCGTTCCATTTGTTTGTTAACAAGTGTGAGGTACAGTTACTGTTTACTGAATATTTCGTAACAAAACCTTAACTGCCAATATAGATAAACAAAACACATTTTAACTGAGCAGTACAAAGTGGATACTTAAAACTAAATGAGACTGTATAGTACTGTGATCACTGAACCCAAGGAATAGTGATTTCTGCTTTAGACTGGCAGTGCAGGCTTAATAGATTAATTTCACCTCTATGGATGGACCTGTCCTAGGGGAATCTTGAAGGGGAGAATGATCTTGAGTATTTCCTAGTGAATCCAGACATAAACTGAGTGCATCATGTTTGACTCCTTAAAGGGAGGAGAGTGGGAAGAGCAAATGTAAGAGTTGGTTCCAGAAGAAATTATCAGAGAACTTTGAATGCACTCTGCCTCCCCTCTCCATCCCATGTGCAAGTTGCTCCTCCAGACCAGACAGAATACCTTTGTGGGGTAAGTTTGGATGCAGAGATCGCTCCTGAGAGCGTGAAGGAAGATAAGTGAAGTTCTCCCGACCACAAAAAATAGGACAGGCAAAACAACGGTAGGAAAGGAATGGTTTCAGGTTGGCTGGGATACATTTGGGAGATTTTCTGTGCAACTGTAAGGGCAAGAAATGAAGGGCTTGATTCTCCATTTCATCATTCACTGTAAAACCCATGAGGAGATATAAAACTGGCATATGAATGCTTCAATTCTGGAGAAACAGATGGGGACAACACAAAGATCAGTACGAAGTCCTACCCTATATCAGCTCAGTAAGAACCCTGCACCTTCATAAACACACCTGCGCTTCAAATAAAGTACCACTATGCACAAATGATCACTATATAGGGACATTTGAGACTGTAACATTTCTACGCTCAACTCCCAAATCTCAGTCTCGGTCCAGCTTCAATAGGTGACATAATAGATTAAAAGAAACAGACAAACAAGATTAATTTTTTAAATGAATCAGTAACCATGAAATGTGAGACCTGTTTCCTAAAACCCTTATTCTGCTCATGGGGAAATGGGCCTCAGTACCAATGGCATGCATCAAATCCCATTTTGGACGTGACATCACAACCAGTGCCCTCCAAGTAGCAAGTTGCTTCAGTAGAAACAAGTTTACCTCCAAATTTCAGTTCCCCTTGGTCTTCCTGTGCATTCTTCCACTGTACCCAATTTCTCCAGGCATTTACCCCATACATGTATTTCAAGGTCATGCCAGAAACGGAACAGCCTGGATAGGACCCCTGCATAAGATTCCGGGGCTCCACTGACACTATGGACTTCTTCCTTCCCTGCAGGAAATCCAAAAAACTCTCATATAATAGGGCAGTCAATTATGGACAACTAGTAAATGCTTACACATATTGAAGTTTCTTTCATAACAGAATTATCAGAGGACTTCACAAAAAGTGGATAAATATTAAGTTCATTTTAAAGGAGGGATAACAAAGGCACTTGGAGGTTCTGAACAAAAAAGTCAACGACAGAGACAAAACAAGAAACATAGGTCTCCTTTCCTCTAGTTCCCTGCCCTAAGTACTGGACAACAGGGCCACACCCCTGATTAAAATACATAAATGAGTAAAACTGGGTAATCTTCTGTGCTGTATTATACTACTAAAAATACAGGGTCCAAAAGAGTTGCTTTTAAATGCTACCCCATAAAAAGAACATTGATTCCCCTGTACATAATTGTGCAGAATAAACATGACGTATAGATAAAATATTTCCAGTCCTGATCATTGTTTCCTTATTCTGATGTTTGTTTAAATTCCTAAGAAATAAATATTCATATAAGCTTAACACCGCAGCAACACGAAGTGTATATACTGTAACAAAACTTTCTTACCCGTCTCTTTGGCTGTGGAAACCCATCTCTGTGTCTCCGTCTTGCTCGGGAACGTGAGTGGAGACCCAGTCCTTTACTGAGCGGGTCAAATGAGTCTAGAGTCAAAACAACATCAGCACAAGTTAAATTGATTAACTGGACTAGTTTAGAAAGGAGAACTTGAGACATTACTAATTCTTTTAAAATTAGAGGTGCCAAATCTGGACATTCCTATTGTATTACTACTTTTTAATTAAGCAGTATTAAGCTATAAAAGCAATTCTGTCAATGTTGTTGGCTATAACGAAGATCTGAGATGGAGGACTCCCTTGTAAATGTAATTTTCAGGGTGTGTGTGTGTGGGGAGCCCCAAAACACTGATGTGTTTCTGTACATAAACTGATATCCTTGGTACTCATGAAAATCAAGATACTCATCCTCCACCCCCTCAGGTATAGAGGGATGACAAATTCACAAGGAGTCAGGAAAGGTAACCACTATTCCCTATCAAATCATCTAAACTAGGTTTACTTTTATATGTGACAGCACATTTTTCGACATGTTACACAAACCTGAGGGAAAGTCTGCCTCCAGGTCCTGTTCCATGTCCCCTTTGGAGAACTGCCTCAGATCTGGGTCTGGATCCTGCATGGTATTTGATCGTAAGGCATAGTGATTCAGCTCATCCTCCCAGCTGTGTGGAGTTGACACTGCTTCCGATTCTAGATCTCCACTATAAGTGCTGCCCTGATCTGTAATTAAGAGGACCCATATACAAAATGCACCAAAGGAAAAAGAGATGTAAAGGAGGACCAACATCCTCTTTACAAATGAAACACCAACCTTTCTCAAATATCTTAGGGTCCAGGAACAGCTCATGCTCCGATGTTTGGGATCCTTAAGAAAAAAAAAATAAAATCTACAACTAGAGTTCTTATGGACAATGAAGTATTTTACTTTATTTTAAACAGCAGCTTAAATACAGACTCTCTTAGCTCATACAATTGATCCAAAAGGTCAGGAAACTAACAGGTAGAGCTTGGGCTGCTGTCCAGATTCTGTCTTCTGTCTTCCACCCGTACCTCTACCTTAAGCTGGGCCCCAACACATCTCATGAAAAAATACTCTTAACCTCCCATTATTAACACACCAACTTCTTAAGTTTCTCCTCCCCTTGGCTATGTCTACACTGGCAAGTTAGTTCGAATTAAGGAGGCTTAATTTGAACTAACTAAAGCCATGGCTACACTAGGCTTTAGTTAGTTCGAATTAAGGGCTTCCTTAATTCGAACTAATAAGTTCGAATAGGGTATTCGAACTAAAGGCTTAATTTGAACTAACTAATTCGAATTAGCCAATGTGGCCATGTTAATTCGAACTAATTTCTCAGTTCGAACTAACCGGCCATTGAAATGAATGGGGATCGCTAATTCGAACTAAGCAAGTGCCATGAATGGCCCTTGCTTAGTTTGAACTAACTTTTTCTAGTTCAAATTAAGCTAATTGGAACCAATTTTAGCAAGTGTAGACATAGCCCTGGATATTTACTGTGGTCATTTGCAGACAATCAGGATCTTTGTTTTCTTCTTTCTTGGGTTGCCCCCCACCTTTCATCAGGAGGGATTCCCCCTTCTTCCCCAAACCTCTGCTCCATCCCAGTTGATGAAAACCTGGCTTAACCAGTCAGCTGGGAAACTCTTGGATGGCACAACCTGCTCCATTCTACTGCTCCTGGTGCACACCAGCTGACAATGCGCAAAGTTCTGAAGCAAAAGTTCAGCACTGGTTGGAGTTTGTTACAGCCAATGCAAATTAGACCAGACCCTGGGTTCCCCCAGAATCAGGGAAGTACAAAAATGGCCACCTTTGGCCCCAGGCACCTCCTCTGGTCCTATGACAAGTATAGCTCAACCAAACCCCAGGTTCTAGCCCATAAACCCCTGTTAAAATCTCAAGTGTCTACTTGTGAGTTGGGGAATCAGGACCTGAAATGGGAACCCAGCAGCAGCTGTGAATGAACTTTAAAAGAAAAAAAAAGTCCTCAAAATAAACAATAAAAATACAGGTAATAGAAATAATTTTGCTTCTATATCCTAAATGGACTCTGCGTGTAAGTATTCAAGAAGGCATCCTGACTTTAAGAGACAGGTAACCAAAATCCCTGTAATTTATGGAGTAAGACTATTTTCACTGCATGTGCCCCATGGAAAACAAGAGAGCAGCTTGCTGATGGGGCAAAAGAAAGACTTGTCATAACATGATGCAGGGCCTGATGAAGGCAAAATTGACAATTACTTACCTTTCACAGGAACATTAATGTCTCTATCTTATTTCTTTTAGTATCCTTTTAAACATGATCACGTACCTCCATGAGAGTGTGTTTTTTCCTTCTCTTCATCTTCCGCAATCATTTCTGCCATTTGAAGGAGATCAGCCTCAAATGGATTTGTGGGAATCTTCTCCTTGATGTCCTGAATAGTCTCTATGATCTTATCAGCATTGTCCAGTGTAGTTGGGATAAGCATGGGAACTGGTACCTAAGGACATACAGGAGAGTTTAGATTTCTGAGCAGTGACTTGGTTTTGTGGCAAATGAAGTTGTGTTTTGGATATCATATACATTCAAGAGGAGGATCCAGCTATTCTTTTTCCCCTGGCTCAGACTAAGGGGGCAACAAAGACAATCTGGAAATTGGACAACTTGCTGTAGCTCTGCAATGAGCTGAAGGATTCCTCTTACTCTTCCCACCCCAGCTTTATAACCCCTCCAATTTTTAAGACCGTGCATAATGACCAAAATCCATCAATTAGAAGAGGACTGGATGGGATTACCTCCAAACCCCTTCCAGAGTTCCATAACTGACCAGAGATTTGTATGCCAAAAGAGCTCAGTGCCTTCCTGCAACCTCCAGCCTCTGAAAACTCTGGGACCTCAAGATGAGGATCTGACTTTGAACCCAGGATTTCCACATTTGGTTAGCCTATGCTGATTTTTTCCTAAAAGGTTGTTTACAGTACTTTTACATTGCTAGAGGTTCTGAAAGCTCCAGGAAAGAGTAATAGAAAAGCTACATAATCAGGTATTTGATTATAGATAAAAGAGACTCTTCAGGAATATGTTAGGAAATCTCTAATTCAAATCTTTTGATGATGAAGTTGGGACCCCTGGGTTAGAATTTAAAGTATAGCATTAGAGGTGCTTTTTGGGGATAAGTATTACATTTTAAGAGCTCTCTAAGGCCATATGACATGACGGTAGCTCTTGCAACCATTTCCCCCGGACATTGCCTATTGAGATGTATTTAGACCAGAGGTGGGCACGGCCCGTGGGCCGGGTCTGGCCCACCAAAGGTTGTTGTCCAGCCTGCCACCAATGGCCCACTCCCCCACCTTCCCCAGCTGGTGCTGCGCTGCGCTGCTCCGGGGCGGGGGCCAGGGCTGCGCCATCCCCTTCTCCTCCCGCCCCAGCACCATGCCGCTCCGGGGCTCAGGCCAGGGCTCTGCCACTCCCTTCTGCCCTGACCGGCCTACACCGCGCTGCTTCAGGGTTTGGGCCAGGGCTGTGCTGTCCCCTCCATTCCCCCACCCCCTGCTGGTGCTGCGCCACAATGCTCTGGGGCCGGGGCTGCTCTGCCCTCTTCTGTCCCCCAGCTGGTTCTGTGCAAACACCCTCCACGCCCCCATCAGCTATCCATGCCCCCAACCTGTTCCTGGACCCCCAACAGCTCTCCTCCGCCCGCCTGGGCCTGGCCCGGCTTTCCGCCACCCCCACCCGCCCACCTGCAAATTTTATTGCCAAGCCCTGATTTAGACAGAGTAAGAACAAAAATAACCAACACTATTCTTTGTTCTAGTGAGATCAATCTTTAAACTGCAGGCCACAGAACATAACCCATAAGTTGTCAGATGAGCTGCAGGGTAACTTACAGGCACAGGGATCCCAAGAGGAACTGGAGTATACTGGGTGTAGAGGTGAAGGGGCACTGGGACAAACACAGGCACAGGAACAGGCATCACAAGGATTTGGGGTCGAACTTCATCTTCCTCTGTCATATTTTTAAAAAAAAAGTGGTTTGGTTCCCAGAGACAAGGGAACATATGACAACTCATTATCTCATTCCATGGAGAATTATTATTAATACTTCCATTTACTGTGACTTCTGCTTGTAACTCCCCATGCACAAACTAGTACAGTGGTGCCTTGACTTACGAGTTTAATTCGTTCCGTGACGGAGCTCGTAACTCAAATTACTCGTATGTCAAATCAATTTTCCCCATTGAAATGAATTGAAATGCCATTAATCCGTTCCGGACCCCCAAAAAACACCGCATTCTTTTGTTACATGTTTTTAAATAAGAAAAACGTGCTTATAAATAACGAATATTGTATAAAAACACAATACAATAGAATGTACTGCAATAAACTGGTTTTATTAAGTATAATGTACAGCATTTGCCTTGGAGATCAGACGACTTGAAGATGCTGACGAAGGTGGAGGAGAGAGGCTGAACTGAATAACTGAATCTTATTCGCTGATTTTTGCCCGTTTCGCCACGCTTTCCTCACTTTCATCTGCAGGGGTTTTCGATAAAAACCTGTCCAATGTGGTCTGTTTCATCCTCCCTTTCAGAATGTTTCTGAAATGAGTTAGGCAAGTGTCATTAAATAGCGCCGTTGCACGCCCAGTTGCAACTTTTTCTGGGTGTTTCTTTTGAATAAAGTCTGAAAGTTTCTCCCACATTCCCAACATTTCCTTTATCTCACTTGTAGAGATAACCTCCTCCGCCTCCTCCGCGTCACCTATTTCCTGCAAAACCTCCGTGTGCTGCTGCTGCGTCTGTAGCTCCTTTAGCTCCTCCGTTGTCAATTCCTCTGAGTGCTCCTCGATGAGCTCGTTGATGTCACCTTCATCCATGTCCAGGCCCATGGACTTGCCGAGGGATACAATCTCCTCCACCACTGCCACTTCGGGTTCGAGTCTTTCAAAGTCCGTTTCAGACACAACCTCAGGCCACAGCTTCTTCCACGCAGAGGTCAAGGTCCTCTTTGTAACACCCTGCCAGGCCATATCGATAATTCTGAGGCATATCACGATGTTATAGTGGTCCTTCCAGAACTCTCGAAGGGTGAGGTTCGTGCTCTCCGTCACCTCAAAGCAGCGATGGAACAGGTGCTTGGTGAAGAGCTTCTTGAAATTAGAAATCACCTGCTGGTCCATGGGCTGCAGGATAGCGGTGGTGTTGGGTGGAATGTAGAGAACCTTTATAAAGTTGAACTCTTCGAGGATGTCATCTTCGAGGTTAGGTGGGTGAGCAGGCGCATTGTCCAGGACGAGAAGGGCTTGTAGGGGTAGGTTATTTTCCTGGAGATAATTCTTAACGTCAGGACCAAAGACCAGATTCACCCACTCCACAAAGAACTGCCTGGTGACCCACGCCCTCGGGTTTGCCCTCCACATAACCTGCAGTTTTTCTTTCAGGATCTTATGTGACTTAAAGGCTCTGGGATTTTCCGAATGATAAACGAGCAGCGGCTTAATCTTGCAGTCGCCGCTCGCATTGGCGCACAGTGCGAGGGTTAGCCTATCCTTCATGGGTTTGTGGCCTGGCATCCTCTTCTCCTCTTCCGTTATATAAGTCCTCCTTGGCATCTTCTTCCAGAAGAGTCCTGTCTCGTCACAGTTGAAGACTTGCTGGGGGATGTATCCTTCGGCTGCTATAATTCCGGCAAAAGTTTTGAGGTAATCCTTAGCTGCCTTCATATCCGCGCTCGCTGCCTCACCATGCCTAACAACGGAGTGAATGCCGGTCCTCTTTTTAAAATTCTCGAACCAGCCCCGACTGGCTTTAAACGGCTCACCCGATGCCTCGTCCGTCGAAGTGCCTGGGGTCTGCTGCAGCAAATCAGCGTAAATAGCTCGTGCCTTCTCGCAGATTATAGCCTCTGTCACGGTATCTCCTGCGAGCTGCTTCTCCGTCAACCACACCATCAGCAGCTTCTCCATATTTTCATTGATAGCTGTCCGCTGTTTAGAAATTATTTTAACGCCCTTGGCTGGCGTTATAGCCTTTATCGACTCCTTCTGCTTCAGTAAGGTGCAGATTGTAGAAGTGCTACGCTCGTACTGCTTCGCCAAGTCGACTACACGCACACCTTGGTCATGTTTTTCGATAATTTCTTTCTTTAATTCAATGTACATCATCCGCTTCTTCTTCTCAGCACTGTCCGCACTCACTTTCTTCGGACACATGGTTGGAAAAACGAAGTTCTGCAAAATAACTGCAAGCACAAATGTGAGCACAACACTGATGCTTCCACTGCGAGCTAACCGCTTAAAGTGAACGAGTGAGACATGGGATGCTGGGCGGATGTTGCGGCGTTCACTGCGCCAACTAGCGGTGGGGTATCTGAAGCTGGCTCGTAACCCGAATTTTAGCTCTCAACTCAAAGCAAAAAATCAGCCAAGAGACAGCTCGTATCTCGAAAAACTCGTTATTTGGGACACTAGTAAGTCAAGGTGCCACTGTATATTCATTCCAGTGACTGACACATTGACATAGTGGTGTGAACACCTCCTGCACCTAGCTCTTCACAATGGATTACATTTCAGATTATACAACAGATTTACCTGAAAGAGGGAGGATAGGATTCCTCTCAGGACAGATGCATACATCTGTCACAGAAAGTCAAGGGCTGGGACTTGGACCTATTTTCACTGGACTAGCGCCCACCCCTTTGTAGGGCAAGGGCTAAATCCTGCTCCTAAAAGGTCCAGTGGGAGTTCTGCAATTGATTTAACTTGAACTGGCATGTAGCCCTAAAACATTTAGGTCAACTATTCAAAGAGAGCACCAAATTTGTGCCTGTCTGCATTAATAAAAGCCAGCATGTTTATTTAAAAATTGCACCTGCACATCCCAAGTGGATTGTTCCATATCTAGCTATTTAATTCACCCATGCTGAGTTTAAGTGCGACAATCCCCTTTTTAGGGACTTATTCTACCAAATCCGTTGCCTCTTTCTCAGTAGTGATATTTAACTTTAGTGCTGTTATTGGAAACTGTTAGGTTTCAATTCATTTGTAATTAATGCTGTGACCATATCCATGAACAGTGAGGGAGAAAGAGGCATATCATACACTTCTTTGTGTATCAGAAGGATGACTGAGATAAATACTAGACTGCGTGCTTGTGTCTTGTCAGACTGTGAGCCAGAAATTCCTTAGTTCTAATCTTAGTTCGTCTGTAGCCCTCAGCATGTCACTTGACCTCTCTCTACCTCACTTTAAGAAGAGAAAGATAGCATCCTTGCGAAGCTTAAAACCGATTCCAAGACCCATGCAGCTTCCCCAGACTTCAAGGAATACAGATGGAGATCAAGTCTTATATCATTAAAACACAACACAATGCTTAAAAGCACTATGCAGGCAAGCAAGACATTGTGGGGTTGTTTTTTTTTTTTAAAAAAAATATTAAAAATCCTTCTAATACACTCTTACTCTTTCACCTGCAATACAGGCCTTTTTAAAAAGAAGAAATGTAATCTGACACATACCTGTCTGACATTCCTTGTTCTGTGTATGAGGTTTGCAAGATGTGGCCTTGGTCTGGGTGATCGGCTTGCACAATAATGCTTTGTTTTTTAGAAGCCTTGGAGGTTGTGATGGTGGTAGTTTTAGGGCATCTGTCTGAGTACTAGCCTGGTTTTAAAATACAGAAAACACAGTACGGTAAGATCAGTAACTTATCATTGGCTATAGTATTTTGTTATTATACAGGAGGCAAGCCTTCTGCAATATAATACAGCTGTAATTTAAAATGGATCACTTGGTATGTGACACTTTACTATTAAAGTGTGGTCATCATATAATAAAAAAATGGCAAAACTGGCTTATTTGCTCATCATGAGTCTTCACATCTATCTCATATTTCTGTCAGTGAAGCAAAGGTTTTGTTTATTGTTGTCAGCATTGCTGAGAAGAAACCTGTGTGGGTGGGTGGGGCTGGCTTTAGACCACAAATAATGCTTGCTAAGTTTGGATTTTAAAACCTTAATTGCTTACCAAAAAAAATTAAGAACTAGAAAGAACACAACTTAGTTTTCAGATGCCAGATGGGGAATGCAGTTAGAACTATCCCATAAACTAAGCAAACTGACGTGAAGTCACTGAGAGGGGGGGAAAAAAAACACACACACACCAAGTCTGTCCATTTTAGGATCACTTTTTTGATTGTAAGCAGATTGATTATTTTTGCTTCTAGTTTCCGGCACATTGTGCTGAATCTCTCTCTCAGTCATCTATTCTAATAGTACATTCAGATTACAAAAGAAACTCCATTAGGGGAAACATATTTGTAGTAATATGCATAAAGTACACTTAGCTTAGAAGATCATCAGTTTACCAGTGCACACCAGAAGCAAGCCTTCTGTGCAGTAAAAATTCTAGCTAGGTATGACAATATTAGCAAGTTGGGTGCATTCTGAATTTCAGTCACTGTCAGAAACAAAATCAGTTCAAAACACTGCTGCAATATTATATGTGGAGCGGAGATATTCAATATTTGGATAATATCGGTAACAAATCAGTGTGTCTGAGGAAAGTGGGAGGTGGAAAGGTTCTTTTGCAAAACTTACATCTCCGATGATCTTTGCTGTCACAGTAGGAACTGCACCTGTTGATTAAAAAAATGTAAACAATTTCTGTATTGACTAACAGCAAGGATCCCACCCTATTGAGGTCAAGTATGAATTTCCATTGGGCCCAACTCTCCACTGAATTTCATTAATGTTGAACAGTTATTTACCCCCATGCAAACTGAATGTGAAATCTCAGCCATTCTAATTTGGTAGCATTTTACATTCATCCTGCAGTGGTGTAAGTGAAAGCAAAAAATGCAGGGAAATGAGGAACTGGGCCTGTTGTCTTCAATGGGAGCAGAACCTAATGTTGCACCTCAGATTTCTGAGCACCCAAAATACAAGCCCAAGAAAAGAGCTTAATGACTCTAAAATAGCCATCAAGTAATCCTACCTTGTAAGACGTTGTTGGAGTTAACCGTGGGCTGGGCAGCAGGGGCACTTGCTAGGGATACCACATTTGCTATAACAGGAGTTGAATCCTTTCTAAGAGAAGGAGGGCCTGATGAAGAAGTTGGTGCCATGGAAAGGTTTGCTGTGTAGAATGAGCAGAAGAAAATATAGTGAAGCATTAATACTATTGATAACAGGGTGTGTTCACAGCTGGTCTAACATTTTGCAAGACCCACTCTCCACTCCACTCACAGTAAAGGCACATGTAAGTGTGCACTGCAGGTTTTCAATTTAGATTAAAAAAAAAAATCTGTTTGTTTAGATTCAATATGCAAACCGTGCTTCCCTGTCAATGGGACATGTCAGAAGTTCATCACAGCATGAAAAGGGGCATTTATGTTTTATTACATAAATACTTAGAGGCCAATTGAGAACAGGATCCCACTCCACCAGTTTACAAAGGGTTTTTTTAATGAATTCTGGGGGCTGCTACAAGAAAGCCAGGTGCCTGACATTTTATTACCCCTATTCAAATATGCTGTCACAAAGAGTGACATTCAGAAGCAACTTCAAAGGTGCCTTTTCTTCCCTAAATTGAGCATTTGGATGTACTTAACATGCAGAGAAATCCTGTTCCTCTGCTACAGAGGTTTAAAGTAACCAGAGGCAGAAGAGCTCTATATCGGTGTTTCTCAGCTATGGGAAATACTGTGGTTAGGAGGGGGGAAACTTACATTAGTACTGGGCTGGCAAGTAGGGCAACTGCCTTGGGCCCCATACCACAGAGGGACCCACAAACCTAAGTTACATATTTCAGCCTCAGGTAACAGGGTTTAGGCTTCGGCTTAGTGAGGGTGTTGGGGGTGTTCGTGACTTTAAAGTTCAAAGGGAGTTGTAAGCACAAAAAGATTAAGTAACACTGCTCTATATCACAGAATCAAAGGGTAAGAAGGGACCGCAAGGGTCATCTAGTCTAACTCTCAGCCAAAATGTTGGATCTAATAGAGTCCATCCACTGGCTAGTCTCTCAGTAAGGGAGTTTATATTGCATTATTATAAAAAGGTTCACTGAACTGAGTTTTCTCTGAAATGGTCATATTGCATTATCCAAAGGAACTGTTCTATTCTTATGTTCTAATTACATCCTATTTTACCTGTGTTGTTCTGAGGTGGGGGTTCAGACACAGTTTGCTGATTACAGAACATCAAAATACAAAGCAGGTTGCAAAAATGTTTGATCTCCCCTTGCCATTTCATGGACTCACTGAGTTTACCTTGTCTCTTACAACCATCACACTTTGCCATCTAAAAAAAACCAGCAAGGGAAAAAACAATTAAACACACAAATACCAGGATAACAATGAATGTATTCCCACCTAGCGCCAAAAAGATTTCAGCTTACATGCTGGTACTTTTAGAATAGCTGCATCATTTATTGGCACTGCCACAAAACAGCCAAGGGAATGAGAGCTTTAGATTGTCTTCTCCTATGAGGCTCCTGTATATGCAGAACTGTTATTTAGAACTTGTAGGAGGAGACATTCAAAGGCACAAAGGGGACCCGGGCACCTAACTCCCCTTTCTTCCTTCTGCTATCTCCTCCACATAGCATAGAAGCAGCGCCAAAGCCAGTAAACAGGATTTTATAATTATAAAGACTCAGATTGGTGAGCTCTGTTTGCCCCAGAGCCAACTAAACTGACTAATTCTGACAGTAAAAGCAAATCACTGAAGAGTGAAGACTTTTTTTGCATTCAGCACCCACCTTTATGCAAGGTCTGATTTAAAGGAAGCAGAGGTCCACTGTAGACAGTTTGACATAGCTCTTGGGCTTCAGAGATTCTTTTGTTATGGCATTTATATTTCAGAAAGTGACTTGTGAAAGCTATTTACCTGATAAAACAAAACCGTAAATTTAGACATGCATTCTTCTGAGCAGAACTCTTCCATCTTCCCACCAAAATGATTCTGGACCAGTTTTGGGGAAGCCTGTAAACAGTAACTGCACATTTTACAGTGGTTTCCCCAGCGTTTAGCCAAGTCGTGTTTATAGAGCAGTTTACAACCTAAAAGACATCAAAGAAAGGAAAAAGAATCATATTAAATTAAGCTGCTTATCTAATTCTTGAATTTAATTGTGACTTTTACAATAATTTCTTTAATCATGGAAGTAAGTGTCAAGTATGGACAAAACCTTAGTTAGGTTAACAGATGAGATTTCTCATTTTATTACTCTACTTTTATGGCAAGATGCTTTCTGAAGGATTTACCTGACTTACAGGCCTGCTTTTTCTTACCTTCACTACAGAATGGCTTGTCTATGCCTGAGAATCGCACTGTCTCCTTGATAATCTTCTCAATTTTGCAGTATGCACACATTGCCATTACACTACTTCTCTTCTTATATTCATCACAACAGGTCTTCCCACAAAACTGAAACATTTTACCCTGCAATGAAGCAAGAATAATTCAATTACGCCAAACTGTTTCCCCCCAAAAGCAAGTTAAATAGTTTTTAAAAAAACCCAAAAGCCACACAAACAAACATATCAGCAATTTCTAATGCTGGTGAAAAGCATCAGTTGATGGCACTGGAGAATGAAGTCCTCAGAACAGGTGCAGCATAAATCATAGCTCCACAAGATTCCCACCAATGGGCCCATTGCTGTGCTTCACTCCTGACCGAAGATATCTTTCTAGGGACAAGAAGGAACACTGCCCACATAATATCTTAATCCCTCGCCTTTCTTCTGAGGCCATCAAAAAGCAAGCAAAACAATGGAAATTTTGGTGGCTGCTCTGCTGTATTGAGCCTGCTACCCAAATCCTATGATAGCTGGCCATAGCAAGACACCCAGGAACTAGTGCCAGATTCTTGTCCCCAGTTATGGTTTTGGGTATGTTTCTGATTCAGAAAGATCTATGTGCAAAGCCCTGATCTTTATTACCTTGTAGTCAAGCAGTTCCGGTTTAGTTGCAAACAGTCGATTACAGTGCTGACACTTGAGTTTCACAACAGTGCGGGCAAAAGTAACTTGCTGGGACTGAGCAGCGAGCCTTTGGAGACCAGCTGCAGCTGAGCTGCTCATGGAGCTGGGAGTGACAGTCGAGGTTGTGCCCCCTGAGGCTGACACCGTTGCCCCTGAAGGAATGCTTACAATGACTTGACCCTGTGACAATGGCACCACGGAGGAGTTCATTCCTGCAGGCTTGTTGAACAAATTCTGTTGGGAAGCAAACGAGGATGGTAGATTTTGAAACAGGAAACCCATCTCTTGGAGATTATACCCACAGCCTGCCATTCTATTAATTGAACTTGGAAAGGAAGTCTAGACATGATACCTGAAAAGCTACGACGCAACTGTAACTGCAAAAATTGCGTATGCTCCCGTCTGACATAGCCAGGTGATACTGAGGGATTGCTGAAGTTTTACAACTGTTACACTGAACTTGGACACCTGAGGGAAAAACAATGAAAAAATAAAATCCAGTGAATAACAACAAACAAAAGCATCTGACGAAGTGGGTTATAGTCCACGAAAGCTTATGCCCGAAGAAATCTGTTAGTCTACAAGGTGCCACAGGACTCTCGTTGTAAAAGCATCACAAGTGGCTTTACATTATGCACACAAAAACGATTCTGAATAAGCAGGTTATATCTCTGTCTAATAAAGAGCATGACCAACTTCCTGTAGAATAAGAAGCAGCAGCCAGAACACATTGGGCACTGTATGCTGTGTTGACGTGAGCACTGTAATAATGATACTTAGGGAGGAGGAGGGAGCTAGGCTGTTCTCGAGGGTAACAGAGGACAGAACAAGGAGCAATGGTTTCAAATTACAGCTGGGGAGGTCAAGGTTGGATATTAGGAAAAACTTTCTCACTAGGAGGGTGGGGAAGCATTGGAATGGGTTACCTAGGGAGGTGGTAGAATCTTCATCTTTGGAGATTTTTAAGGCTCGGTTAGACAAAACCCTGGCTGGGGTGATTTAGTGGGAGTGGTCCTGCTTTTTAGCAGGGGGTTGGACTAGATGACCTCGTGAGGTCCCTTCCAACCCTATTATTCTATGATTAGTATCTGCCAACTACTTTAATGAATGCTCCCAGTATTGCTGGCAGGTCAGGAAGCATTTGCCCATTTGCAGGAAAAGCGTCTGAGGGACAGAATCTAAAGCCAACGGGAGAATGAGTGTCCATTTGGGATATTAAAATGCAAAAAGTTTCTGGGTCCACCCCTGTCATTTGTGACATATAAAAAAACCTAAGCCCCCTTCTAAACAAAAAATAAAAACACAAATACTGTTGTTTAAACAATAACACAATGAAGGGTTTGGGAGAGAGATGATGAACTACGTACAAGATATAGTTCCAAAGGGGTAGCCGTCTTAGTCATAGACTACGTCTACACTGGCAAGTTAGTTCGAATTAAGGAAACTTAATTTGAACTAAATAAAGCCATGGCTACACTAGGCTTTAATTAGTTCGAATTAAGGGCTTCCTTAATTCGAACTAATAAATTTGAATAGGCTATTCGAAGTAAGGGTTAACCGATGTGGCCATGTTAGTTCGAACTAATTGCTTAGTTCGAACTAACCGGCCCACTGAATTCAGTGCAAATCGCTAATTCGAACTAAGCAAGTGCCATGAATGGCACTTGCTTAGTTCGAACTAAATTTTGCTAACTAACTAAAAGTAGTTCAAATTAGTTAGGTCGAATTAACTAATTCGAACTAATTTTAGTAAGTGTAGACATAGCTATAGACTCTAAGGTCAGAAGGGACCAGCATGATCATCTAGTCTGACCTCCTGCACAATGCAGGCCTCAAAACCTCACCCACCCACTCCAGCAATAAGCCTCCAACCTATGACTGAGTTAGTTACCTCCTCAAATCATGCATGATTTAAGGACTTCAAGATACAGAGAATTCAACGATAGGTGAGCCATGCACTGTGCTACAGAGGAAGGTGAAAAACCCTCAGAGCCCTAGCCAATCTGCCCTGGGGGAAAATTCCTTCCCAACCCCAAATGAAGCAATCAGTTAAACTCCGAGCACATGGGCAAGTCTCAACAGCCAGTCATCCAAGAAACAATTATCTGTAATAACTCAGAACCCACCCCATGTAACCTCCCTTCTTAGGCCACTGACATATCCACCACCAGTACCCTAAGATCAAAGAGCGATCAATTTCCAAAATAGGCTCCCACCATACCATCCCCTCCATAAATTTATCAAGCTCAGTTTTGAAAGCAGTTATGTTTTTTGCCCCCACAGCTCCCCTGGAAGGCTATTCCAGGACTTTATTTCTCTAATGGTTAGAAACCTGTGTCTAATTTCAAGCCTAAATTTCCTGATGGACAGTTTATATCCATTTGTTCTAGTGTCCACATTGGTGCTGTACTCAAATAATTCCTCTCTCTCTAATATTTATCCCTCTGATGTATTTATAAAGAGTAATCATATCACCCCTCAGTCTTCATTTGGTTAGGCTAAACAAGTCAAGCTCCTTGAGTCTCCTCTCATAAGGCAGCTTTTCCACTCCACTGACCATCCTTGTAGCCCTTCTCTGCACCTGTTCCAATTTGAATTCATCCTTTTTAAAATGGGGTACCAGAACAGCACGCAGTATTCCAGATGGGGTCTCACCAGTCCTTGTACAGCGGCACTAACCTCCCTGTCTCTACTTGAAATACCTCTCCTGATACATCCTAGAGCCACATTAGCTTTATTCATGGCCACATTGCATTGGCGGCTCATAGACATCCTGTGATCAACAAGTATTCCCAGATCCTTCTCCTCCTCTGTCCGTTCCAACTGATGCGTCCCCAACTTATAGGAAAAATGCTTGTTATTAGTCCCTAAATGCATGACCTTGCACTTCCCATTATTAAATTTCATCCTATTCCTGATACTCCAGTTTACAAGGTCATCTAGATCTTTTTGTATGATATCCCGATTCCTCTCTGTATTGGCAATACCTCCCAACTTGGTGTCATCTGCAGACTTTATTAGCACATTCCCACTTTTTGTGCTAAGGTCAGTAACAAAAAGGTTAAATAAGATCAGTCCCAAGACTGGTCCCTGAGGGACTCCACTGGTAACCTCCCTTCAGCTCGACAGTTCACCCTTCAGTATGACCTGCTGTAGTCTCCCTTTTAACCAGTTCCTTATCCACCATACTATATTCATATTAATCCCCATCTTCTGTAACTTATCTAATAATTCCCTATGTGGACCTGTATCAAATGCCTTGCTGAAATCTAAGTAAATTAAGTCCACTGCATTCCCTTTATCTAAAAAATCTGTTATCCTCTCAAAAAAGGAGACCAGGTTGGTCTAGCACGATCTCCCTTTTGTAAAGCCATGTTGTATTTTATCCCAGTTACTGTTATCCTCAATATCCTTAAGTACTTTCTCCTTCAAAATTTTCTCCAAGACCTTGCATACTACCGAGGTCAAATTAACAGGCCTGTAGTTACCCGGATCATTTGCATTCCCTTTCTTGAAAACAGGAACTATATTAGTGATTCTCCAGTCATATGGTACAACCCCCGAGTTTACAGATTCATTAAAAATCTTTGCTAATGGGCTGGCAATTTCATGAGCTAGTTCCTTTAATATCCTCGGATGGAGATTATCTGGGCCCCCCGATTTAGTCCCATCCAGCAGCTCAAGTTTGGCTTCTACCTCAGGTACGGTAATATCCACTTTCATGACCTCATTCCCATTCGCTACTCTACCTCTATCCCCCAGCTCATCTTCACTCTCATTAAAAACAGATGCAAAGTACTTATTTAGACATTCAGCCATGCCTAGATTATCCTTGACCTCCACCCCATCCTCAGTTTTTAACAGTCCCACTTCTTCTCTCTTTGTTTTCTTCCTGTTTATATGGCTAAAGAATCTTTTACTGTTGGTTTTAATTCCCCTCGCAAGGTCCAGCTCTGCTTGACTTTTTGCCTGTCTCACTCCATCTCTACATGTTCTGACTTCCAAAAGGTAGTTTTCCTTGCTGATCTCTCCCTTTTCCACTCCTTGTAGGCTCTGTGCTTCCTTCTGATCATCTTTCCGAGATGCTTACACATCCAGCTTGGTCTACAGCTCTTGCCTATGAAATTTTTCCCCTTCCTCGGAATGTAGGCTTCAGATAGTTCTTGCAACTTTGATTTGAAGCGATTCCAAGTCTCTTCCACCTTTACATTCCTGAGTTCTTCAGTCCAGTCCACTTCCCCAATTAATTCCCTTAATTTTCTAAAGTTAGCCTTTTTAAAGTCAAAGATCCTGGTTGCAGATTTATTTTTGTTTATCCTTCCAATTAGTTTGAACTGAATTAGCTCATGGTCACTTGAACCTAAGCTGTCCCCTACAACTAGTTCCTCTATGAGGTCCTCACTACTCACCAGTACCAAATCTAAGATGGCATCCCCTCACATTGGTTCGGTAACCATTTGGATAAGGAATTCATCAGCTATCACATCCAGGAAAATCTGGGCCCTCTTATTACTACTAGCATGTCCTCCAATCTATATCTGGGAAATTAAAGTCTCCCAAAATCTCACAGTTCCCAGTAGTATTTACTTCCATAAAGGCCTTAAAGAGGTCCCTATCTGTGTCTAAATCCGATCCTAGTGGTCTGTAACACACTCCAAGCACTATCCCCGGAGAAACTCTAGTAGCTTTCTTCCCCAATGTGATTTTTACCCAGATTGATTCTGTCTTGTTAATTCCATCACTTTGAATTTCCTTACACACCTTCTCAATGATATATAAGGCCACTTCCCTACCTTTCCCTTTATATCGGTCTTTCTTAAAGAGCACATAGCCTTCAATACCGGTACACCAGTCATGACTACTATTCCACCACGTTTCAGTTATCCCTATGATATCTGGTCTCAGTTCTTCTACCAGTAGCTCCAGTTCCTCCATTCTGTTACCCAGGCTTCTCGCGTTAGTATATAAACATTTTAGTTTTTGCTGCTTGGCCTCACTCACGTTCTTTGCCTGATTCGGCACAGTCATTCTACAGACACTATCTCTCGCTAGACTGGCATTTACACTACTCCTCCTCCTAACCTCCATGCTGTTCCCTATTTCTGTGTCCTTTCTTATTTCATTTTCCTTCTTCTCAACACTAATATCAAGAGTGGAGATTATTCGGGCATCTCCCCCGACTCCCTAGTTTAAAGCTCTCTTGATCAGTTGTGCTAATCTCCCTCCCAGAAGTCTGTTTCCCTCCCTACTCAGGTGCAGTCCATCCCAGGAGAACAGTCTTCTGTTCATGAATGCCTCCCAGTGACCATACATGCCAAAGCCCTCCTTATAGCACCACTGCCTGAGTCAGCTGTTTATCATCAGGATCTAGGTCAGCCAAAAAACCCAAGGAGTCCGGTGGCACTTTTAAAGACTAACAAATTTATTTATCGCTTGAGCTTTCATGGGAGAAAATCCCACTTTGTCAGACACTTTGAAGATATAGGAAGCAGGGTTCTAGAGTGATTAAAATCTGCCTAGTGCTTCTGGCCATATGAAAGACTGGCACTTTTTAAAGTTATCATTGCAATACTGGAACACAGTGAACAAAGAATGTGAAAGGATGTATGTTCCTTGGTAAGACCTCCATGGTCAACTGTCAGAGAGAACTTGGCCTGCAAAGAACTGGAGTGTTTTTACAAACGAAGGCCAAACAACAAACCATGCACAGGTTATCACCTCAGAACCATCATTATGCACAATTTCATCGCAAATGTAGGCGTGCCCATGATACTGTGGTGCACTAAAGAAGTGCACCCTTCCACTCACACCACATCTATCTCTTTCATGCTTGTGAAGAGGAAGTACATTAAGATTTACAGGTATCTTCCGGCTCTCTGAAGTCATAGAAAATTCTGCACATGTTGTTATTCTAGCGGATAGGGAATAGGATGTGTATTAGATATATTAACACAGCAGATAGTTCCACTTTTAGGGCTATCAGCATTCAAAGCATGCAAGTAAGTGGGCACCCAAGAACACGAAAAAGAGGTAGTAAATCAAACACTGATAAAACTTTAGCTGCTTATTCTTTTTTTTTTCCTGGCAAAATAAGATACTATTTAAACTGGAAGCATTACATATTTAATAGTTTTTGTGTATACAACAGGAAAAAAAAGCACAGCCCTCATTTCAGCCTATTATTCAAATTATTTTTAAAGCTTTCTTTTCAAGATAAACTAAGTTTGTTCTGAACTAGATGGAACTACAGATGTAAACCAAACACAAAGGAATAAAGTTACCTGCAGATGTAACCATTTTAACTCTGTATGCCGACAAGCAGTTAACAGAGCAAAAGAGTTCAGTCTTTCCTAAATTATTTGTGCTCTCTATCATCTCAGCTGAAGATCTCAAAGACTTGCACAGTGCACAGGGTGTAATTTTTGCTGATTTCTGTGGAAAGAATAAAATAGGTCACTCGTTTGAAGCTTAAAATTTGCATCAAACCTGCAAATTAACCATTCTGGCACCTAAAGTGCATAAAATATGAAAGCCAGGCTATGTGAAATTTGATTTCTTACAAAATTATTGCAGTGTTTAGTTCTTATAAAATGCCTTCACTGTAACCTTATGTTCCCTCATGTTTGCCTGTCCTCCTTGTCTTTATATCTAGATTGTAAGTCCATCTTTGTATGTGTTTAAATAGTACCTACCATAACTGGTCAGAGGCCTCTAGCGACTGCTGCAAAACAATCCCTGTCTCTAGTCCCTTTAACGAGAGTTTCTCAAATATATTGCTAACATTAACTTTCAATACACCAGTGAGGTAGGCATGCAATATTACTATCTTTGCAGATGGAAAGAGAGAGGCACAGATAGGTGAAGTAACTTGCCTAGGGGCCCAGAGTTGATGGCAGAGCTGAAAAGAGAGACAACTACCATCTCCTAACCCTAAAAATGCATTTTGTTCTCTAATCAAGTAATGTCAGAATTTTGTGGAAGGATACAAGGACAAGGTAGACTAGATACAATTTAAGGCTTTAAAATAGAATAGACAAGCAGTTGCTTAGAACTGGTTTATCAGTTGTGGTTAGTAAATTTTGGGCGTAAGTCCTATAACTACAATGGAAGACTTAATTTTTCATTTTCTTTGTCATATATTACAGCTGTGCCAGAGGTTATGCTGAGACTTGCACAAGCAGAAATGAAATCCCTTTTTTCACTGTTTAATTAATTTGGTTTCTAAATTTGTCCCAATAGCTCTTCAGAAGACAATTTAATTTTGTAGGTAATTTTCTGGATGAAATGTTCCTACTTTTCCAGAATAAATACTACAAAAAACCCATCATTGTGAAATTTATTCCCTTTTTTTAACTCACATAACCTGAATAATGGAATTACAGGCTCTTCAAGTTACATACTTCATGTTTACACTATCTACTGCCTAGGGAAAATTTTCATAATTTTCATAAATTTAAATGTAAATAATTACGGTTTTTTTAGATGTAATTTGTCATAACATTTTTGTTTTAATGATAAATCAACAGCTCGTGTCTTTAAGAGGCACTATTGTAACAAAAGAGGTAAAGATGAATGGATAGGGAGATATGGATGACCCTACCATTGACCCCTCCCACATTCCTCTTCACCTAGCTGGCTCCCCACAGCACTGTTTTCTGGAGTTGAAGGAACAGAAGAGGAGAGTGAGGATGTGGGATTGTTGGAGATGTGAGGGTCTGCTGGGACATTTAAGTACCACCACTATCTGCAATTGTACAAGATATACAACTACAGTTGTACAAATTTTTTCTAAAGTAGAGAGGGGAAAAACCAAAACAAAAAAAGGAGGGAGGATGCAACTGGCCAAAACTTAAAATATACTGAGCCCTTCACTGAATTTCTTAAAGCCCTGAGGGGTGGCGGTGATAGAATTATTTGCATCATTTGCAGGAACAGAACCTCAGAGAGAAAAGAATAAAGAAAGGAAGGCTGGAGGCTGTCATAAGTACAGAATAAAGTTACAGTTGTTTGGGTGTCTTGACTATACATTTCTTGAAATTGTTTGATTGTATAAATTAAGTCTTAACTCTAATTTTTTTGGAGTCACATTACTTTTGGGGGGGATAAAAATATCCTTGTAATTTTGTACCCTTCAATTATTGATACATACTCTTCAAACTTAACTCCAGATTAATGAAGATTTTTCACTGGAGATGTATAAACAAAATATCAGTGATGCTAAAATGGTTATTTTATACAGCTAATCGTTTTTTGCTGCAGAGCTATAAAATATTCACTATTCACACTAGAAAGCAACAATTAGCGCACGCTCTCTCTCTCTCTTTTTTTTTTTTTTAAAGTTACAACCGATCTGAAAGTATAGTGAATGAAGTGGGACTGGGAAGAGAAGAAATAAAGCCCTTCAACTGACTGCCACATGAAAATGTTTGATATGTGTTCACAACTCATTTATACTGCATAAATGGATTTCTCCAATGATACATACAATGTAACCTAAATTTGAAATTATTTTTTCCTAGATTTTTACTAAATGAAGAGACATTTTATCTCCCTTTCCCCAGTTCCTTTCCATCTAAGACATGTTCCTTGCTCTTTCATCCAGGTTTAGGCTTCAATTTTCAGCAATGGCCATTGTTTTTTAATACATATTTGCATCTACAGCTCAGTTAACTGCAGGTACAAATGCCACCATTTAATCTGCCAAGTACCTGATTTGCATGAATAGCCAAGTATCTTGACATCTTAATGGTGACACCTGAATGGATGATGCAAAAATGGAGGTTACATCTAAAATATCAGGACTGTATTATTTATTTTCTATACAGTGCTATAAACGTACAGGGTATTATACAGTGGTAGGTAGTTGTTCAACTGGTCCCTGTGCTTAAGGACTTGTAACCTAAAGAGAACAAAACAAGGGGCACAGCCATTAAATCTTGAATGTTCAACATAGGGGTTCTCTTAGAGACAAGCTTCCACTATAGTTTGGATGTCAATGTCTCCAAAACTGGTGGTATCTGCATATGTAACTTTGGTTCAGGTCTATTTCTAGTTTCCCAGAGGTAGAGTTGGAGGGAGCTCAGCATATGCTGGTAACCATTCAAGGCATACAAGAAGTATAGGGACAACATGACATGTTTGATCTGAGCTTAAGAAACCAGAGGGCAGAAAGGTATTCAGGGCAGAGATAATCCAGAACTGAAGCCATCTATTAATTAATCAGGGGAAGTCAATTTTTGTCCAGGTCCAAAATCCAGAGAAAATATTAATTAAAAAATGATGATAATATGTAAATAAAAAGCTTTCACAGTCCATTCAAATGCATCAGGTGTTGGCCAACAGTCCACCTATTCACTACCCCTGCCTTAAATGGTCTAATTCTAAAGTCCACCCTTATCAATTATAGTCACTTCTCAATCAATGGAGCACATGAAGTTTCCTAAGTATGAAATTAAGTACCTGTTTGTATCCAGTAACACATGTTGAACTGCAGAATTTCTTTGACTGTCCCTCTATTTGAAGCACATGGCATTGCCCAGAGCCACTGTAACAGTAACCTCCACAGTTCTCACAGCAGTTCATCGTCAAGTTATTAGCAGAACGGAACTTGGAGAAGCAGGCATCGCTGCAGAGTTTGTGCACAACATTCTGATAATTTACTTCGTGTCTAATCTAAAAAAGAATAAGAAGCATAATAACAGGTGTCTGAGACATTAAACTGTTCTGACCTGCAGGAAATTCAAATTACAAAGTAGAAATTACATATAAATTACCACTGCATTCTTCTGGCACATGCTGCACTTTGTTGAAATGCTGTTAGTATGAATAGTAACAACGGGTTTCCTTTTCAATTCATATGTAGAAAGACATGACTGGCTGCAGAAATCCTTACTGGAGTTCGTATTATCAAACTGTGCAGTGATCACATCCTTTGGATTTAGAATGTCTCTATTAAAAAGAAAAAAAATGAATAAACTTCAGTTTCATATCGGTTTACCACACTCATGGCCCTTGGCAGACCGAAGAGATTCTCTGAAATAGTAAAGGTGCAGTAATAAAGAGCATTACAGTCTCTCACTCCCCTGGGTTTTGCTTCAATACAGTAGCCTTCCTCAACTATAAACCCAGCAGAATACACCGAGACAAATTTCTTAGTTTAAACATCTTCCTCTCAAGGCGGGTTATGTTTTTGCTGTTGTAACTGCTTTACACATTAACTCAGACTATCTGATGTGCTGAGATGTCTCTCTAAGTAACTTTGCTTTTAAATGTAGTATGGAAAATAAGATGGTGTAGATTGTGCAAGACAAATATTTGTCAAAAACTTCAGAAAGCAGGACACAAATACAGAAGAGAGTTCCTTTAACAAGGAAAATACTGATCAGGGGGGAAAATCCTCAACACTAAATTACTACTCCTGATCACTGTGAAGCCCATCCCAAGATGGCTTGACCAGTGCTGTTCCAACCCTTCCTCTTTTTGCTACTCTATTTGCTTCTTAACTGTTGAATTTGACAGAGACAAGTTAGTTTTTCCTCTCATTTCCTGCCCTAACCTCTCAATCATTACAACTCTTTTAGCTAAAATGCTTTAAAATTCGTAGAGAGCAAATCTTCCATGCCAATGATCTTGATGGAAGGCTTTTGACAGTGACCATCAAGTTTAAAGTAACTGCACTTATATCAGATGAGAACTATTTCTCTGCACAAATACGAACTGCAGACAACTGAACAGCATTATATGGGATTTTTCAGAGTGATGCATTAAACAAACAAGTAACAAATTGCTGTTTTAGATTTAAGCTGACCTCCTAAATCCAAAGGTAACAAATCTGTTGTTGAGGAAGTCACAGAGTGATCTATAAACAAAGCAGCATTCACTCCGCAAAGTGACTTTCATAACTAAAAACACCACATGAATAACTCTTCAGATCCTGCACATCTATGACTCGGAGATTATTCATTTGCTTCAAATGATGGTATATATTTGATATATGGTCAAATCACAAAGAATGACTATAAACAAATAACACAATTGTGTAGGGGAAAAATCAGAAAGGACAAGGCACAAACTGAGATCAAGCTAGCTGAAGGCATAAAGGATAATAAAATTTTTTTAAAAAAATAATTAGAAACAAGAGGAAGACCAAGGACAGCGTAGGACTTTTTTTCAGTAAAGAGGGAAAACAGTAACAGAAAATGTGGAAATTGCAGGGGAACACAGGCTATGTCTACACTTGTTAGTTTAAGTCGACTTAGCATGTCCACACCTAAATTTTAAGTCAACTTAGGGGGGACCCTACAAAGTCGACCTAGAGCGTCCACACTGGACGCCTAGGTCGACTTGTAGGGGGTAAGTGGACCTGGGACTGGTCCATGGTGGCGGGGGGGGGCACCCCTGGCACTTGGGCACGCCTTGCCAAGTGCCAGGGGGCTCAGCCTTTGCCCCATTGTACCTGGGTACAATGGGGCAAAGGGGGACAGGGACCCTGGCAGGGCATAGGGGCAGGGTGGGCAGGGCTCTGCCCTGCCCTGTAGGGAGGCATGCCAGACTCTCCCTGTGCCAGCCACCCTGGCAGGGAGGGCAGTGGGGAAGTCCTGGAGAGCCCTAAGTCGACTAAGAGTCGACTTAGGGCTACTCCACGTCTACACTGGCTTAAGTCGACTTTCTAAAGTCAACTTAAGCCAAAAGTCGATTTAAAACTAGGTTTTATAAAGTCGACGTAACTTTTCCTTAAGTCGACTTAAGGAAAGTGCAGTGCAGACGCAGAGTAAATTAAGTCGACTTAAGCAAGCTTAAGTCGACTTAATTTACAAGTGTAGATGCACCCACAATGACTTCTTTGTTTCGGTCTTCACCAAGAAGGTTGGTGATAATTGGGTGCCTGATGTAGGGGATGGCAGTAAAAATGGGATAGGATCAGAAGCTAAAGTAGGGAAAGAACAAGTTAAAAATTACGTAGACAAGTTAGATGTCTTCAAGTCACCAGAACCTAATTATATGCACCCTAGAATGCTCACAGAGCTGACTCAAGAGATATCTGAGCCAATGGCTATTATCTTTGAAAAATCATGGGAGACTGGAGATGTCCCAGAGGTTTGGAAAAGAGCACATATAGTACCCCTCTATAAAAAGACGAATGAGGACAACCCAGGAAATTACAGACCAGCCAGTTTAACCTCTGAACCAGGAAAAATAATGAAACAAATAATTAAGGAATCAATTAGCAAATATCTAGAAGAAAATAATGTATTAAGTGATAGTCAGCATAGATTTGTCAAGAACAGATTGTGTCAAATCAACCTGAGAGCTTCCTATGATGGGATAAAAAGCTTTGTGGATAGAGGGGAAGGGGCAGATACGGTATATCTAGACTTTAGTAAGGCTTTTGCATCACCTTCTCATTAACAAACTGGGGAAGTACAACCTGGATGGAGCTACTATAAGATGGGTGCAAAACTGGTTGGATAATCGCTCCCAGAGAGTAGTTATCAACAGTTCACAGTCATGCTGGAAGGGCGTAACCAGCGGGGTACCGCAGGGATCGGTTCTGGGTCCGATTCTGTTTGATATTTTTATCAGTTATTTAGATGATGGCATAAAGAGTACACTTATAAAGCCTGCCGATGATACCTAACTGGGAGGGGTTGCAAGTGCTTTGGAGGATAGGATCACAATTCAGAATGATTTGTACAAACTAGTGAACTGTTCTGAGGTAAAGAGAATGAAATTCAATAAAGACAAGTGCAAAGTACTCCACTTAGGAATGAACAATCCATTGCACATGTACAAAATGGGCAATGACTGCCATGGAAAGAGTACTGCAGAAAGAGATCTGGGTGTCATAATGGACCACAAGCTAAATATGAGTCAACAGTGTAACACTGTTGCAAAAGAAGCAGACACCATTCTGGGATGTATTAACAGGAGTATTATAAGTAAGACACATGAAGTAATTCTTCCGCTCTACTTTGTGCTGATTAGGTCTCAACTGGAGTATTGTGTCCTGTTCTGGGCACCTCATTTCAGGAAATATGTGACAAATTGGAGAAAGTCCAGAGAAGAGCAACATGAATGATGAAAGGTCTGGAACACTTGACTTATGAGGGAAGACTGAAAGAGCTGGGTTTGTTTAGTCTGGAAAAGAGGAGACAGAGGGGGGACATGATAACAGTTTTCAAGTACCTAAAGGTTGTCAAGAGGAGGAGGGAGAAAAACTGCTAATGACAGGACAAGAAACAATGGTCTTAAATTATGGCAAGGGAGGTTTAGGTTGGACATTTGGAAAAATTTCTTAACAGTGATTAACCACTGGAATAAGTTGCCTAGGCAGGTTGTGGAATCTCTATCGCTGGAAAGTTTTAAGAGCAGGTTAAACGAGCACCCGTCAGGGACGGTTTAAGAGGGTACTTGGTCCTTCCAGGAGTGCAGGGGACTGTACCCGATGGCCTCACATGGTCCCTTCCAGTTTCTATGATTCTGTCATACTGATGGCAGCTTGAACAGCTTGAACAAAGTTTCCGTTGGTTTATTTTGGAGATAAAGACACAAAAGAAGATACGGTTTTCACAAATCAAAACTGCTTCTGGAGCAGATGATGACAAATCCTGGCTCAAATATAGAATAAGAATGTAAAATAGAATGCCACTCCCTTATTCAGAACAGGTTTTTCATATTATGTCTACAAAGGAGAAAATCTCTTTTTCCATACTTAACAGAAGTTGTGAGCATCTGATTTAGGTCCTGATATCCCCCTAAACCAGAAACTTATTTCATGCTTAATCATTTCATTTTTTCAGCTCAGCAAGGCTTAGATATTACATAATAAAATGCTAACAGTGTCATTGCCGATGGTTTCTTTGGTCAAATATTTAATGGACAAAACCTAATCTTGCAAAGTGGAGAAACTACCCCTACTACTAATTTTGATAAGTAGCTTGGTGAGCTAGAATTGGTAGGGAACCTCATGAAATATCAACTACATTCAACTACTACAACTTGATTTTACTACGTTGACTTTAGTAATTTAATTTCTTTAAGGTGTAGAGCATCTGTTAAATATCTTCTCAAATTATATTTAAAAGCTACAACTAAGTCTAGTTTTGTGTATGATTATTTTAAGAATTGGAGGAAGGGGGCCCAGTATCTTTTGAGAGGCAAACTTTCATTTCCAGTTGATTTTAACTGGAAAAAAGAAGTTGTGCATTTCAGGGCAAGCGTTTTAAAAATAGGGACAGTGTCAGAAAACCAAGATCTCACTACCATTTACAGACATGTCAATCAGTGGAGGCAAAGAATGAAACATATGTCTGAGGGGCAAGACTGGTGGCAGCAGTGGGTACATGTGCACGTGATGTAAAGTAGCGATCCCTTAACAAGCTCTCTTTCCTTCACAAACAAAGCCTTTTTTTATTCATCTGAATTTCAGTTATTACTAGAAAACTGGCTTACTTTGAGCAGCTTGAGCACGTCTTCTTAGTAGAAGCTGGTGGACGAGAAGTTGGAACAGTGTATCCAGTGAGGCACAGAGTGGAGCAGAAGAGCTGAGTAGAGCCTTTCCTCTGGTATGCTGTTTGCCCCTTCTGGAGGATTTTTTTACAGCCAGAACAGGAAACCCGAATGGCTGTGGTCGGAACTGAAGGCAGCATTTTACTCATGCCAGAGGATGCCACAGCAGGCTGGAAACCTGATGTCAACTGTGGGGCTATAAAAACAAGAGGAAATAAATGTTAACAGCTAAAGTGCACTGGGTGAAATTCGCCCTGTGCAGAGGGCCAGCCTCTGCATTTGAGGGAATAACTGGGATTTTAGTGGTGCAAAAGCCACACCCACCCATCCTGTACTGGCCTTCTGCACAGGAGCAAATTTCACCCACTGTTTAATATTAAATACGTACTTTTACAACCCTTTCTGATTTAATTCTCTCTTGGGTTCTGAAATACAAGCGATTTGTAGCTCTTCAACTGAAGTGTGTCCAGAGTGTCTATAAGCTGAATCACACTTCGTTTCAGCTGTAGTTAGATAGCAAATGAAAAGCATGCTAACCCAGGGGGTCATTTGCTTGAAGTAGAAATATGTGGAAGATTTAATTAAATTTGTGTTTTCCTGTTCCTTACCAAGAGGACTGCCACTGACTGAAAATACAGCACTGATCTTCAGCTCTCCTTCCTGAGTTTTTGGCTGCTGGCCATACTCCTGAAACAAAGGGAAAAGAAGAGTAAACAAACAACCTAACAAAAAGTGACATTAAAACAAATTAAATGACACCAATTCCTTCATAATGTCCTACTGAATACAAGGTCCAAGAAACCAAAACATGAGGACTCTTCAAAAACTTCTATGTCAAAAATCAAGGGCCAGATTTACCAGATATTATTGCACACAAAACCCATGCACGTATGTACGGCATTCACAAAGCTCACACTGGTGTATGCAAATTGAGTAAGTTCTGTGTGGCGATCTCATAGCAAGAAGTATATATTTTCTTCCTCAGTTATCTTTTCAGGACACTTTGATGGCCAAGCTTTAAAACAAATCCTAACTTCTCCCCAAATAATTTGCAGTTCTATACAGCTTTTCTTCTACAAAGCACATTGCACCTTATTACTCTTGCATTTGCCTTGTAAGGTGGGCAAGTATAAGCCTCAATTTATGTATGAGAACACAGAAATTAAATGACCGTCCCATGGCCATAAGGGGAGCAGGTGTCAGAACTAGAATAAGAAGTTCCTGTCTTCTATTAAAACCATGCTCACCTATTTGCTCTCTCCAGACATTTAAAACAAGTAGCAGCCACCACCCAGAAGTGAGGTACATTCCATATGCAGATTCTAAAGTTCAAAAAAAGTTTCCTGGAACTATGTAAAAGTTTTTAAATGATTTTCAAAACACACATGTTCACATGCACACTCAATCCTTCAGAGCAGTGGCACCCTTATTACACAGAAGGGTCCTATAAACCTAAGCACAATCTTGGGTGGACAAAACAGATTCTATATATTTTAAACAGATTTAAAGTCTCCTGTACGGATCTATGTTTTAAGTTCATCTTGTTCCGTAAGTATTTAGTTAGGTTGTCTCTATACATTGTATTGACTATTTTCACACGTGTGTAAACTAAAATGATGTAAACCTGACAACAAAATGCTAATGAATCAGCCATTAGTATATTGCTTTGGTGGGCCATATACAGCCCTCAGGCTGTTAAATGGGCAACCTTGCATTAGATCAATAATTCTCAACATTAGAATCATTACAGTTTTTTGTATATGGTCACAAAAATTTCTTAAAGCTCAAGTTCAAGAAAGCATTTACGCACACACTTAAGTATTCCTATAACTGAAGTCAATGGGACCTAAGCATGTGATTAATTGATTTTGTGACTCAAGGCCTCTAGGGATACATCTATATAGGATAAAACACCCATCGCATGGCTACGGCTGGCCCACAGCAGCTGACTTTGGCTCATGAGGGTCAGGCTCTGGGATGATTTTTTCAGCCATGAAGGGTCCATGCGAGAAGGTCCCAGAGCTTAGATTCCAGTCCAAGTACCTACACAACGATTCTTTAACCTATAAGCACAAGCCCCATGAGCCTGAGTCAGCTGATCTGAGCCAGCCTGGGATTTTTAACCGCTTTGTGGACATATGCCAAGCTTTATTTCCAAAAAATTGTTTTTATCCCTTATGCTTATGAAGAAAACTTTTCGGGTGTAAACAGCAGCTGTAGTCTATTTTTATACACTTCTAGGGTGTGACTATTCACAAAATAGTCAATAAAAACTATGGATTATACTTTAGATTTCTAAAAATTGAAACAGCATAAAACATTCAGGGATATGGTGTCATGGGAGGGCAAAAAGTTTCATTTTGGGGTTGGTAAAACAAAGAATCCCTGCACTAAGCTCTACTTCTTGTCAGAAATCTTGTCAGCTTCAATCGATAACCAAGTGCAAGATTTAATCTATATCCGGTTTGTGGAACTGAATGTAGGAAACCAGAATATGAAAAATAATGGCAGACTTACCTCAGAGTTATCAGGTTCATCTTTAATTTTGTCTAGCAGTCCCTGTGGTGCCATAGCTTTATCATATTCATCATCCAAAGGCTCTTCCTTAATTCTAATATTTGGTGCAAAGGAATTCCCCAGCTCCTGACTAATGGATTCCTTATTAGCAAACAGATAGCTAGACTCCTGAAGTACAACAACATGAAAAAGAATTACACAATATTCAATAATTAGATGACTATTTCCTATATGTCTATTTCCCTTTCTTCTTCAAGTGCTTTGCTTTTGTAAACAAAGCAATAACCACTTAAAAATGGTAGGCTCTACAAACACAGAATGAAATCATGGTCCCACTGAAATCAATGGTAAAACTCGCACAGACTTCAGCAGGGTCAAGATTTCAATTATTATGTAGTTTTCTCCCGAAGAAAAACTCACTAAAAAGCAACCACTTGTTTAGTGGTTGGTCTCTTAATGTGGAACAACTTTATCATCAAGATATATCCCCAGCCAAAAAGGGTGGCCAAAATTAAAATAATCTGCATTTAATCTCTTAAAGTAGTAAAATATGTACAGAGACAAAATTGCAGGTATTTTTTAGAAATTCATTTTCAAAGTTACACTCCCACACATAAAAGAATTACTGTACTATGAAATACCTAAACAAACACATTTTCTATACTGAAAAAAAAAAAACCCAGTGATCCAAAACCTACCCTGAAGTTAAAGCAACAAAAATCCTGTGGCACTTTAAAGACTAACAACTTCTTCGAGCACAAGCTTTTATGGGCTGCAACCCACTTTATCGATGCAAGTTGGGTGGCTGTAGCCCACGGAAGCTTATGCCTGAAGAAATTTGTTAGTCTTTAAGGTGCCACAGGACTTGCATTGTTTTTGCTATATATAGAGTAACACAGCTACCCCTCTGGAACTTACCCTGAAGTTTGTTTCTGGAATCTGTGGTGCTAACTGTGTTCGCAATGTTTCTTCTACTTGATTAGTAACTGTAGAAAACATATATTAAATAAAAGTGAATTCAGTTCTTAAAAAAAACTGCTTCAAATCTGTTTAGGATCTTATATTGATGTCCATCACCAATATATAATAATCAGCATTGCCTGAGTACTTCAAATGTATTATAATCAAACTTCTCCTTCTCTTCCTTCCCAAAACAGGTAAAAAAAAATCATGCTCAAACAGAATTAACATTTTTGTTGTTCCATTAGGTAATTAACTTCCCCACATCAATAAAATGGTCATAAAATTCTGAAACAGAAACCTCTCCCTGTGAGTTATTTGCATCCGAAATAACTCTGAGGATCCTCCCATGTTTCTGCATTTACCTTTATATCTGGCTACTGATTTTTCAAAACAAGGAAGCAAAGACAACATCTATTTCTTACTTTTCTTCCCCTCTGCCTCTCCTTCACTCGATAGGTACTAGATGTTAATACACTAGAGAGGAGATTTATTCAGAATATTCTTTTCTTAAAATGTTAAAAAATACTTAATTTGTTACATAAATCTGCAAATTTGTGAACATTTATAATAGGGTGAGTGGCCACTTTACTTAAGATTGCAAAAACAGTTTGACAGCTTCAGCTTTAAGTTTATCATAATATTCTAAAATACTGGCACAGAAACATTTTGTGCTTAGTCTCTGTCTAACGAGATGGTTTGAGGGAAAAAAATCCCATCTACTTTTATCTCCACTTTAAAAATTGCACTTTTCCTGTTCCCTTTATCCTCACACACATGTTAAGATTGCAAGGCGCTGATTTTAAAATACTAGTAGAGTTGCAAGCATTTGAAAATACAGGATTGGGTATGCACAGGATAAATACCAATGTTGCAAGTTGTACAGAACGCTAAGAGGCAGCAATCAGAAACCTCTTGTTCCAGGGCCAGCCTTATAGTCTCTCTCTCTCTCCATCCTCAAAGCTATCTGAACATGACTTGATCATATATCAATTCAGCTTGCCTTGTTACTCTCAAGCTTTACATCCCCCACTACACTAAGGCTTCCAGAGCCTGGGAAGTTTGGAATACATGCATGAGGAACAGGACCATCAGGCCACTTTCAGGGTCCCCTGACTGAGGAGAGGCTCCCCAGGCATCCATTTAGCCATACTGGCTGAAGAGAGAGTCCAAGAAGCAAATTCCTTGTCCCAGTAGAGAGTGGGTCTCAAAGCTGCTCTCTAGCTGACACCTTGGAGGCACACGTTTAGTTCTAGTAAACTTTCCCCCAACGCTACTATGAAAGACACATTCCTTGAAGGGCACACATATTAATAACATGCACTACACAAGGGCATCAGTACACCACTGAAAACTTTTAAAGACAAAAATCTTGGAAGAGAAGAATGGAAGCAGAAGAGCTACTGAATAAGAGACTGTGAAGAACATGATCGGAACCACGGCAAGAAATGTCACGGAGACATTGAGCTCACTTAATAAAGCTATGATAACAAGGTTTAGCTGAGATATTCAAAGAAGCCTAAGTGAGTCAAGCACTCAATGCCGGAAAGCTAGAACTTTCAGAAGAGCCTAAACATGTAATTTATAAAATATGCATTTCTCATTACAGGGCTCAGTATGAAATGCCTTCCCTGCACTCAGGTGGACATGTTATCCTCTCCAAGATAATGGGTTACATAACTAACTCTACAGCTGGCCTAAATTTAGTTCTTTTTTCCCCTCAACTGAGCAGTTATTTCCATGGCTTCAACTGTTACCTGCTTTATCAAGGAAACTGCTTTTCAATCTGGAATCCAACTCTTTAGGAATTTTTTCCAAGCGTTTGTCACGTTCTTGGAAAGGTCCTTCTCTGTTTTTCTCTTTTGTTGAAAAAGTCTCTTTGCCATTATCTCTTGCTATGCTAAAATCTTTCCGAATGGGTTTAAATATAGGGCCCTGATCACATGATGAAGTTATGTCCTTCTGGATTGCATTTTGTATTTGCAATTCTTTTTCACTGTCCATCTCGTGTTCCATAACTCTCTTTCCATCCTCCAGGCTATCTTCAGCGTGAATTGTAGAAGGGAGACTGTCTTTTGGAGTAAAATTTTGATCATCCTCATTGTCACTCCCAACAACTGGAATCCCTGCAAGATCCCCAGAGTTCAGAAAATAATCATCTTCATCCAGCAATGAATTTTCAGATCCCGTTCGATTCTGCATTTCATAGGATATGCTTTCAAGGGCAGGTATTAAATTGTGATCCGTATCTTCAGACATTTCTGCATCCAGAATATCACCACCTATGATAAAGGAAAAAGAGTGCAGGTCTTCAAAAACCACCATGTCTGGGTTTAACAAAGAATATTCACACACTAAGCTTTAGCTTGCTCAGAAATACATACATAAATAAAAGAAGCACTTACATTTCTCTGTAATGCCAAAAACTGCATTAGATTTGTCTTCAAACTGTAAGAAGGAAAGCATTACATCATTATCCATGGCAACTGTGATGTACTGTGGTGCAATTTACCCTACAACAAAAATCACACCCCAAAACCATCTAAGTTTTCAATACAAAATGTCGTAAATTAGGATTACTTGATACTACAATATAACAAGTGACATTTATTGTAGTTGCTTTAGTAGTGTACAGAAAAGCATAGCATCAAGGTTCAGAATTAATATTGCCTCACTGAAGAAAACTTGGTTTCTAACCACAAACAAATGAACAAACCACCAAGTAAAGTTCAGGGAATCCACCTCAGGTAAACTAAGGCCCAGCATTGTCCAAATTAGCCTTTGTCATACCAAAATACCATGGTGACCAGTGCCCAATGAATATACAGACAACACACCGAACTTCATTGTCTCTTATGGACTGCATAACTCAAAAGGCTACACTAGCCATTTGGCCAGTCATTCTTCTCTTTTCTGTAACACACATAAAATAACACCCTATTTCATAAGAGTTTTGATATTGCATGTCAGTTAAACACAGAACTGGAAACTGCTTGAACATGTGTTCTCATTATGCATTCCCTGGTAGATGTTAACATGGATAGCATTCTTTGATGCTTTTCAAAGCAAGAATGTGTGCCAAGGAGAACCAGAATGTCCAACAGAATTATTATTTCTTCTGCTGACATTTTTTCTTTCAGTGGAAATGGTAGTTTCCTTTTTAAGTCATATATATCTGTTTTCTTCAGTTCTGAAACTTTTGTTCTTTGCCATGTCTCCAACTCTATGTGATCTTTCCATGAGGTCCCATCCATACTTCAATCTTTAATGCATGCTAAAGAAATAACAGGATTTGATAGCAAAGGAACAATCTCAATTCCATGGTACATTGAAAATAGTTTGTTTATAATGTGGGTAGGGCTTCTGCAAGATTCCTGAAGAACTATTAGTCTTTGCAGGCAATCCATAGAAAAGGATGGCACAGTATCTTTTTGACAACTCATTTGATAGATGATGTGACATCAGATTTATTTTTTTACTAACTAGCTAAGAAAGAATGAAGGCACACTGAGCTCCTTCAATTTATGTGGCATTTATGAAAATTAACTTTGGTGAGGTACTGAGCACTATTGTGTCTTTGTGAAGTATTCAGCATTGCTCTTCCAATGAAAAAGCCCTAGCCTAGAATTCCAACATTCTGTGAGTGGAGGAGACTGAGGACAGCAAGACAACTTTAAGAATTTAAAAAAAAAAAAAAAAAAAAAAATTAACTACCTATCGAGGCTAGAATAATCTATGCCCTCCTCATCTGGAGCACAAAGTAAGATTAGACAGACAGACATTCTTTGTATGTAACATAGCTCCTAGAAGGCTTGAGCTTTCTTACTGCTGCAACGAATTTGGCAGTTTCTGCTGAGATGTAAATCTCATACTGATCTATGGACCCAATTCTCTTCTCAATCACACTAGTGTAAATCAGGAGTAATTCCGCTGAAGTTAACTGAGTTATATTAGTGTAAAATCAGTGTGCGAATAAAATCAGCTCTATAAATCTGGTACTCTTCCTAGTGCTGGTGCCTAGATGTTGAGAAATCGAGAGAAAAAGATGTGGTATTAGAAGCATCCATGGTAGCAGAATCTCAGCAGGCACAGGCTGCCATTTCTCCAGGGTGTTCAGGTTCGTATGCATACTGGAAGTCTCCTGGAGATACATGAGGACCAAAGATCAGTTCTCCATTCAGATTCAGTAGCACTATCTTCATTTTAATTCATGAGGACAAAGAACATATTAGAGAGAACTTTCTGGTGGGGCTTTTTAGTTTCTAGGGCAGGTGAGGAGTTAGATCAAACTCATTCTCCTTCTTGAGTTGCATCACAATCTTAAATGAATCTTGAGATGATGTGAGAATCTCTGGGAACTGATTTTTATAATCCACCGCAATCTTTGTAACCAACATACACATGTTCAGAATCTAGCTATTCTGCCTCCTTTCCAGAACCCACATCTGTTGGCAACATGCTGAAGTCCTGTAGTTACTAGAGGCTGTAGTGTTAGAATCCTAATAATTGCTGCTCGGTGGCTGTTCCATCGTGGGTGGGGATTCAGAACAAGAATGTGTTAGAAATGAAGAAAGGACCAGAGAGATATTTGCTTTATTGCAGATTTGAAGGATGTATCCCTTACAAAAGTCAAAACCTTGCCCTGACCAATCTGACAAGGAATACAGATAATGGAGTATACCTGGAGGAGGTTGCAGATGGAAAGCTGCATGTCAAGAACACATCAATTTTTCCATCATTTAAGTCTTTTGGAAAGAAATCCTTGTGAAAGAGACATTTATACTGCAGAGGGTCTCTCTAACTTGGGGACCTCAACATAGTACTGTACAGTCTTCAGCACTCAATAAACTAACTGCTTCATTCAACTAAGGTTGTAAACAGTGTTTGTACAGCACCTAGCATTACAGGACATTCGGTGCCAACACACAACAAGTTCTTTTTCTGAACAGGTTAAAAAATATTTGTAAGTCAAACAGTTTAGAATGGCTCTTTAAAGTGTTTACCACATTTTCAACCATCCGATTATTCTGCAAGAAAAACTTGCTTTGGATTTCTTGTCTCTTTCCTCTATGAAACAGTCAGAATGAGAGTTGACATAAATGTTCAACATGGGCATTTTTAGATCTTTTTGGATTTATTCTTTTTACTAGACTCACTCAAGGCATACATGAAAACATGAATAAATCACTAATGCTTTGTTTTTGGTTTGGGTTTTTTTTTTAATACTTTGTTTTACTTTTACTGGCAACCACTGAAGGCCCTAGTTTTATATATATTACACAGTCTACCTGAGTATTAAATATGCTTTTTGGTAAGTTTCTTCTTGGGATCCTTAGAAGAACTGAGGAGCCTTCAACCATAGAAAGAACAAGGAGTAAAATTGCCGTGGGAAAGACATACAAGGCTATGTCTACACTTACCAAAGTTAGTTCCAATTAGTTAATTCGAACTAACTAATTCGAACTAACTAATTCGAACTAATTTTAGTTAGTTCGAATTAACTTAATTCGAACTAGCATGGCCCCACTGGAATTTTAGTTCAAACTAAGCAAGTGCCATGTGTGGCACTTGCTTAGTTCGAATTAGACAGTTGCACTGAGCTCAATGTGCCGGTTAGTTCGAACTAAGCAGTTAGTTCGAACTAATATGGCCACATTGACTTAATTTGAACTAACTTATTCGAATTAAGGGTTAGTTCGAAAGGTATAATAGAATTTATTAGTTCGAATTAAGGAAGCCCTTAATTCGAACTAATGAAAGCCTAGTGTGGCTAAGGCTTAAGTTAGTTTGAATTAAGCTTCCTTAATTCGAACTAACTTGCAAGTGTAGACATAGCCCTAGAGTGTAAACTGCTTAGGTCATTGACAAAGTAAGAACTGGGAACAGAGATGCCAAATGTAAATATGAGGGAGGAGCTTCTCTGCCCATTACCAACAAGGCCCATTATAGAACTGCAGAACAAGGGAACAAGAATACCTGATAAGTCCATCTACTCCCCTGTCTGGTTTCTGATGGTGGCCAGCACCAAAAAAGTAAAAGAATCCTCAGAATAGGCAACTGAATGAGCAGTCTACTGGGGCTGGGGGAAAATTCCCCTATTAATCAGTGGGTTACATATGCACCAAAGCAGAAGGGCTCACATCCACTCCCCCCCACCCCAACTAATTTAACTGTGGATGTTCTCACTACTCACATGCATTTTTAACCCATATAGCTCCATATTATCTCATGGAAGTAAATTCCACGTTTATACATTTTATTGAAACAAGTAAATACCTTCTAGCAGTTTGAAATTTGTTGCTTTCAATTTCTTTGGTTGTCCCCACCATTCTTGTATTATGAAAAAGGTAAATAAGAATGCCCAAATGAACTTCTCTATATCTTTGTTAGCTGCTGTTCTTTACTGTGCTCTCTCTCTCTCAATTCTCATCTCTCTAAGAAGTCCCAATATATCTTCACATGGAAGTCTTTCTATGCCCCAAACAAACGTCACCTGTCTCTGAATGCCCTCTATTTATTCTGCTCTATCCTTTTGGAATATTTTTTTTTTCTATCCCATTCCTTATGTATCCCATTATTGTTTACCTTTAAAACAAAAAATCACTGCTGCATATTAAACAGAATTTTTCACTTAACTTCAAAGGAGACCCTAGTAATGGCTTAGCCCATGCATGCTGGAGGACAGCCCTGTTTCTTGACCTATCCAGCCTCCCTTGGTCTGTATAACCTACTGCTCCTGCTCTTTTCTCTCATTGTACTATTACACTGAGGGAGCAGATCCCAGGACCATTTGGAGGTGTGGGGTGGGGACTCTGCCGTGCTCAGGTTATCTCCTAAGAGGTTTATGACTCATCCAATGTGTATACAAAATCAATTTCCTCCATTTTTGAGGCATTACCTAGCAAGTAGCACAGAATCTGCATTCCCCTTTTTCCCTTTTCAGCCATTCTGAGCACTAGAGTGCTTTATGGGAAAGGAGAGGCCAAAACAAACCATCCCTCCAAACTCTTCTGATCTTCCAAAACTGAGGTGAGACTGCCTAATTCTCACTACAGGAAAAATCCTGTGACATGATGAGAACCCTCAACTCCCACATATGCCCTTGCAGATTGAGGGACATGATGAAGTCCCAAAAACATAAGTCTGCAGAGTGACTATTGATTTTTTTTTTTTTTTTCAAATAAGGCAGATATTTTGGTTGTTGCCATGCAATCTTACGAGGCCCATCCCTTAAACGTCTACTCTATCGCCGCTGTAGCTCCAAGGAGGGGTGCACAAGCGTTCAGTAAATATTTCCAGAAAATTTTAGGTGAAAAATATATTCCTATAGATGCATAACTGGGAAAAAGAGCTGGCTTCAGAGTTTGAGATTTATTTGCATAAACAATAATGCATAACTGTATAGAGCAATTTGCTAACAGCACTGTAGCCTACTGATTACACGAAGTGATCCACAATTACTACAAAGTGGAATAATGAGAACATAACCATCTCACAGGAAACAGAAAAGTCAATATCCAGAAACAAGTGGTGCTGTGCTGAGTAACAGAGTGCAATTAAAATATCATGGGTTTATAAATTATGATATTATGCTAATACAGACGTTCTAGTATGAAACTGTAAGTAGACTCTCCACTACTGCAATTAACAAGCTGCAGGAGGAGAGAGAAATGTTTTTCCCCATATAAAGCTGCTTGACCTGCACTGCCCTACAGCTGAGTTTTAAGGAAGCTGGAAGCAAAACTTAAGAGTTTCAGTGATCCAAGTACTGGATTGAAGTCCAAGAAGTCTAATCATCATTCAGCTGCTGACCCACTGAATTGCCCTCAGAAAGTATATATGAACACTGCACTTCAGTTTCCCAATCTACCATGAAGATACCAATACTTTGCAGAGATGTTGTGAGGATTACTTATTATCTGTAAAGCTATTTAAAACATTGAAGTTGCTATATAAGCAGCAACTGTTATTCTGGAAACAATATCCTACTGCTTATAGGCCTGATCTTCTGAAGATCTTCAACCCCTATTCAAGTCGGTGGGAACTGGGAGCCTCTGCATATCACATGAAATATCCTGCCCCTTGCAGGATAGAGCGCCATGTACAGTATAGATCACGCACACTTCTTTGTGATGCACATTCATTATAGCCAGAAGGACCTAAGAGAAGCTGCCTCCAGATTATAGACCTGTTCTAGGGAGTACATCATGCTCCAATATTCTGTGCCTGACATTCCAAGTGAATTCCCAAAAGGTATATTCATAAATTAAGGCAAAACGTAGGAGTGCTGCGCCACTTTGTTAGCCAAAGAGCTTTTTTTTTTTTGAAGTGAGGATGTTTTATTTTATGTATTCATTTCACATCATCTCTATAAAGTGCACTTAGTATAAGAGGTAACAATTAAGGTATGCCTATTAAAATTCAGAGCCTAGGAAAATTATGTGCTGCTGTTTTTCACAACGGAGATGTTTTAGAAGACTAGGGGTTTTAGGTATTTTCTCTAGTTTGAAGATTACATATATTCTGCACAACAACGTACATAGAGGAAAAACTCAGGTGTGCACACAACAAGGTTCCTTAGATGTTAGCTTGTCTACAGAAAATAAGGCTTTTGATAGACACCAAAATATTTAGAAGAATTGTCAAATTAATTTAAGGAAATCCAATATGTTGTCCCTTAGTTTGATTTCTCCCTTTAGGCTTAAAAATCTAAGCAATCATACTGCTGTGTAAACTGTATTTTACTCAAGTTACAAGGTTCTCAGACACTAGCATGCTCTCCACTAGCCCCATTTTTGCCTGGCCTGGGTGACAGAAAGGCATTAACTGTAGTTTAGTGCTACACACTTTAATCTGTAATAATTAAAAACTTTCAGAGGGGTAGCCATGTTAGTCTGTGTACGTGGCACCTTAAAGACTAACAAATTTCTTTGGGCATAAGCTGATGAAGTGCATCTGCATCTGACGAAGTGGGTTGGAGTCCACAAAAGCTTATGCCTGAAGAAATCTGTTAGTCTTTAAGGTGCCACAGGACTTTAATGAAAAACTTGATCATTACAATGGCATTCCAGACAGCAAGTGTTACAACATCCAAAACCCAAATATTTAATTAATAGATTATTTTTGTGTAATACATAGAGTGAGGCTGCCTTGAGGCTGGCAATTTCATTTTTTATGCAAATCAAGTAAGTATAACATTTTTAAAAAGAAACCATCAAATTCCCTCCCACTGTTCCTTTGTAACAGCCCTTTGGAAGCTTGAAATATTTTTTCCCTTCACAGTTTTTCACCACATAGAATTTAGGGAGGATTATGAACAGGGATGCTAGGTCATCTGTAATATGTATTTTTAAAATCAAACATTCCAGTTTCCTGCTGCCTATGCAGTTTCCCTTGTGCATACACACCACAGCCTATAAACAGAAAACTTTTACAGTAGGCAAGATTTAAAAAAAAAAAAAGTCATTCAACATTTAACTAGTATTTCTGAACCCAGGTGTAATGAGGTCAAGAAGTGTTCCCTGACCCTTGGTGCATGACATCACTAGAGGGTTGTTAGGAACTCAGCCAATCACATTACTCCTCCTAAATTTGAAACCTGTATAACACAAATAGTTAAAACTGATCAGTGGGCTCTCCCCAGGGCTCCTTTTACAGAATAACAGAGAGACCAATTGATTCATACCTTCAAAGCACCTAGAGAGTGAAGAGAGCAGAGGGTAACAAAGAACCAGCCTGCTGCAAATACCTGCTACAGGAAAAGAAGCACTTCAACAGGAAGAGAACCCCTAGAGGTCAGAAGAGCCATAGAGATCTGAGAATAAGAGAGCCACAGAGTTGTGCATGAAAGACTGCTATTTAATTCTACAGAGCCCCCTAGCAGCTTGAGCAGTTGCAGCTGCCTGTAGTGAGTGTCTGATTTCTGCCATTCGGTAGCAATGGGTGTGTGGTGTATTTCTATGTTGTTTCTGGAGCTAGTTGGAATAAAGTTTTGCTATAATATGTCCCTGGGATTTTAATTTCTACTACATTGCAAGCATTTTTATATACAAATCTATTCTGAAACAGAAAAAAAACCAATTATTAAAACTAAATTTAACAATGGAGAAATATCAACAAGTTGCTGCACAATGACCCCTTTACCTCTCCACATGTATTGAGGGGGAGGGATATACATGGTTTATCAGTGAACCCGCACATTTTATTTTTAAGTCAGAGAAATTATTACAACATGCATTTTAGAGAATAATTCAAAAGTATATGAACTTTATAGACATATAAATGTCCTGACACTGTGAGGGGTATCCTTTAAAATCAAGATGAACTATAAGTACTCAGCAATTCCTAGAATTGGCTCTGGTGTTTTTAAATCAAATTTTAGCCTATCCTTGATAGTGCCTCTTTAATTACAGTTATTTTTTTAAAAGGCATAGGCAATTCCTAACAATTCCTAAAAATACCCAAGAAAATTTTTTGTTTCATATTGCTTCTGACCTTGTTGTTCAAGAAATAAAACGTAAAGCAATGCTTTTTCCAAGGATACTAGACAACTGAAGCACCAAAATAAGAATTCTCAAAACATCCTTAATAGTTGAACAGTGAGTTCCTAGTATCTTTACCTCACACATCCAGGCTCCTACAATACATGAAGCCCAAATCTACATTTTGCTGGGTGGCAGCACACTCACCCACCCATAAATCTCAGTTGCATTACTGCAACAAAGCTATAGAAGGTCAGACAAATGGTTTTCCTACTGCATACACACAGTTTATTGCATGATTTTTGAAAATTACTTAGTACTCTTAATTTGTACCCAATACAAGCAGAGGGGACTCTGATACCCACCAACACCCCCCCCCCCCCCATATCACCAAAAATATGCAACAGTGGGAGGGGGGCGGAGGGAAGAACCTTCCTACCTGGCCCCGTGACTAGCTGTTACAAAACCACCAGCCTAGTGCATGTGGAGTGGAAGCAGACAGTCTAGAGATGCATGAAATCTAAAAATGGCTTAATAAAGGAAAAGGGGTGGGGGAGGGCACTTATATGGGTTACATGCTAAACATCCTTCCTCCTTCTGCCATTTAAGGCATTCCACACATCCCCAAATCCTTAGATTTGTGGTGAAACCCATCTCCAACTCTTTGAATTTTAGAAGGACACTCAGACTACCAATGTAAATCAGGAAGAACTCCACTGAAGTTAGAGTTACAATGATGTAAAACCAGGATGAAATCAAAATCAGGCCCTATACATTTTAAAAACAGATATTACTGATGGGATATTCATTAGATGAACTATTCCAAACTACTTCACTTTAATTATTAGAATACTTGTATTTTCTAGATTGAAAATGTATTCTTAGAAGAGCTTGTCTGCAGCTCCCAAAAGATTAACATTTCCTCAGTTAGGGGATCCTATTTTGTAAAGTGCTGAGTGCTGTCTGCTCCCATTTAACTCACTGTAAATTAAGGAGGTCACTCTACCTCAGAGGACTGAGGTTTTGATCACATTATTTTAAAAAACCCATGCACTTAAGACATTCTATTTGGGTCCAAATAACACAGCCATCTGACCATGATGACTACAGATATACTGTTTGGAGCCAGAGAACCAGCATTCCAGAATCTAAGAGTCCCATTTTCCTTTGCTCAATGTATCTCCCAAGAGATTAACTAGTTAACCACACTAACAAATATTTTGTCAGCAATTACATTACTAACAGAACATAGGTTGTTTTATTACACTTTGAACATAGTGACAAATCTAGAAAGAAAGTTTCCTTTGTTTCCTTCTGGTTTTGGCTCTAGCACACCCCAAGAGACCTAAAAGAGGACTTTGCATGTAAATTAAGGGTATATAGGAGTGAAGAATCCTCTGGTTGCTGATTATACTATGCAGGATCCCCAAACTTTTTCACCATGTGGCCAACATTATATTAATAGATTGGTTGGTGGATCAGATAATAGTCCTGTAGTATTTACAGACAGTTGCCTCTCTTCTCAGAACTGTCTTGTGGCAATTACAACAATTGCTTACATTGAAGATAGTAGGAAAACCTTTATTTATTTTTAGATATCTCCACTACAATGGGTTTTGCCCTTACTGAAAAATGTAATCATGACATCAACTTTAATTCATATTCTATGCTGATGCTTTCTTTTTCTTGTTCCTCCTCTCCCCTTCATATGCTGCCCTGCCGCCTGGTCCTCTCCTTCTCTATCTCTCATAACCATGGAAACTCTACTGCTGGTAGCAAACCTTCCAGTCTAGCCTGTTATTCTAGTTCCCACGGTTAGCTCCTATTTTCTCTTCTCCTACTACATAACTGTGGTTCTTAGTAGAGACACCTGGGCTATGTCTACACTGGGTAATTTAAGTCGACCTTAACTAAGTCGACTTAGTGTCTCCACTTAAAGTCGACTTAAAGGGGAACTTAGAAAGTCGACCTAGAGCGTCCACACTAGACGCCTAGGTTGACTTCTAGGGGCTTAGGGGGATCTAGGGGAGGTCAATGGGGGCAGGGAGGGCACCCCTTGCCCAATGCCAGGGGGCTCAGCCTTTGCCCCATTGTACCTAGGTACAATGGGGCAAAGGGGGACAGGGACCCTGGCAGGGCATAGAGGCAGGGTGGGCAGGGCTCTGCTCTACCCTGTGGGGGGGCATGCCAGGCTCCCCCTGTCCCCCCCGGCAGGGAGGGCATTGGTGTAGCCCTGGGGTAGCCCTAAGTCGACTTAGGGCTACCCCACGGCTACACTGGCTTAAGTCGACTCTAGGGAGTCAACTTAAGCCTTAGGTCTAGTGGAAAGGAGGTTTAATAAAGTCAACTGAATTTTAATTAAGTCGACTTTATTTTTCCTTAAGTTGACTTAAGCAAGCTGCTTAAGTCGACTTAAGGAAAGTGTAGTGTAGACGCAGGGTAAATTAAGTCGACTTAAGCAAGCTTAAGTCGACTTAATTTACCAGTGTAGGCGCAGCCCTAGACTGGATGTTCCTCTTTGTTTACAATATCTGTTCCATGTAATCTGGATACCTTCAAAAACTGGTGGAAACCAGAAATAGCAGCACACTGTGACCTGAAAACTCTCAGCGATCCACCAGCAAGTGCTCTACACTACAGGACAGTTGTGAATTGTTTCACCACATAAATAAATGGGAGCACAAAACGAAGAGAGTCTGTACAAGATGCACCAGTAAAAATAGCCAACATAAATTAAACTCTCTGGAAAAAACTATCCAACATGAGGATCCTAGTGATAAAGATTAGAATGTCTCTCCTGTAGCATCTGGCTCCAATGGCCAATACATAGTGGATGAAGAGTAAGTTCACTGTGACAGATCCAGACCTGATGGCTACAGGAGGGTGGTCCTATTTGAACGACTGGGAAGTGGGCAGACACAAGCCCGCCCACTGCTAAAACCACTCCCCCAGCCTAAGGGGAGGAAGCACTAGACCCAGCTTCAATTAAATTTGGGGAACAACTAATGAAAAAATAGGAACGGGTGTGGAGGTCAAAGGTTTAAAATGAGGGATTCGGAAGGGGACACCAAGCAGAGAACCCCGGACAGCGCCCACTGCTCTCAGAAGGTGTCAAGGGAGCCAGTGGACACTGCCCAGAGGAACTCTGTCCGGAGATGTGATCGGACAAGGGACCGGAAACAGGCCCCACAGTTGCCAAGAACCCCCTCAGCCAACCTCCTCTCCCTGGTTTTGTAGATAGCGACCTTGGCATA
>ML685764.1:27578470-27591473 GCA_007922175.1 Pelusios castaneus
GCCCACTGGGGGTCCTCGCCCTCCGCTGGTGGTTACAGGAGGGTGGTCCTATTGAGAACCGGGAAGTGGGCGGGCGGAAGCCCGCCCACTGCTAAAACTCCTCCCCCAGCCTAAGGGGACGGAGCACTGGACCCGGCTTCAAGTGAGTACGGGGGACAACAAATGACTAACAGGAACGGGAGTGAGGGTCAAAGGGTCAAAATAAGGGATTCGGAAGGGGACACCGAGCAGAGAACCCCGGACAGCGCCCACTGCTCCCGGAAGGTGTCGAGGGAGCCAGTGGACGCTGCCCAAAGGAACTCCGCTCGGATGCGTGAATGGACGAGGGACCGGAAATAGGTCCCACAGTCACAGGAACCTCCTTCAGCCAACCTCCTCTCCCTGGTTTTGTAGATAGCGACCTTGGCATAGGTCAGGAGGAGGTTGACAAGGAGGTCCCATGACTTTGTGGAGCCACGGATAGGCTGTGCATACAAAAACAAGTGGGGGGAGAAGTGCAGCCAGAACCTCAGTAAGATGTTCTGGAGGAGCCGAAAGAGGGGCTGCAGCCTGGCGCATTTTAGGTATGCATACGCCAGGGTCTCCCTCATGCCACAGAAAGGGCAAGTATTAGGGTGAGGGGTGAACTGCGCCAAGTACATGCCCATGCTCACGGCTCCGTGGAGGAGCCATCAGCTGATGTCCCCGGCAGGCCTTGGGGTCAAGGTGGCTTATAGATTGGCCCACTGGGGGTCCTCGCCCTCCGCTGGTGGTTACAGGAGGGTGGTGGAAGGCAGGTATATTAGTTGAAGGCTCAGCAAGGCCCTCTTCCCAGGGTAGCCGGGGCAGGGCTGCTTTGAGCCAATTAAGGCATCTAGAATCAGTTGGAGCACTTGACTCCAATTAAGGGTAGAAGATAAAAAGCCCCTGTTGCAGCCAGGCAGTAAGGGAGTTTGGCCGTGTTGTTTGGAGGTGGAGGTAGGAGAAGAATGTGGTGTGTTGAGGAGAACAGAGTGAAGAAGAGTGAAGGAGAGCTGACCAGTAGCTGTTACTGACAGCACCTAGGAGCTACAGGCAGTTAGGGCAAGTTTGCCCAGATAGGCCTTAGGGCCTCAGGCCCAGCAGCTTACGGGCCGGGGAGCCCAGCCCCAGGGTAGGAGGAACCGAGTATCCATCGTGCTGGGGTTTTGGAGGTGGGAGAACTGTGCCTCAGCTGGCTGCCACTACGTGATGCGCAGGACCCACGGGGATTGAGAGCACTCAGTTTGCCACATCACATAAAAACTTAATATAAACACTGTTGCTGAATTTTAATAAATAGCCTTAGTATGTGTATAGATGATTTCAGATATTTTTAATTCAACAGGTAGCTGAACCTCAGAGTTACAAACACCTCAGGAATGGAGGTTGTTGGTAACTCTGAAATGTTTGTAACTCTGAATAAAATGGTTGTTCTTTCAAAAGTTTACACCTGAACATTTAGTTAATACAGCTTTGAAAATTTACTATGCAAAAGAAAAATGCTGCTTTTAACCATCTTTATTTAAACAAGCATTTCATTTAAACAGAAACAGTTTCGTAAGCTTTTTAAATCTTATTTAAACTTTCTTTTGTACTTTATTTTTAACACAGTACTACACTCTATTTGTTTTAATTTCTTTTGTGGCTGCTGCTGCCTGATTGTGTATTTCTGGTTCCAAATGAAGTGTGTGGTTGACCAGTCAATTCATAAATCTGAGGTTCTACTGTACTTTCTAGTTACAGAATTAAATTTACATGTAGAGCTCTCTTAGCTTTTCCATCTAAACTGAAAAAGCACAGGTTTGAGGCTTGTTACAGTGTCGTTTGAATGGGACTTTTTTCTGAATGGTGCTCTAAAAAGTATGGTTTGATTTTGAACTTAGGGAGACTGGGCTTTAATTTTTCTATTATTACTGTATGTTTAGTACAGAGACACTGTACTCTGGCCTGAGGGATAATGAGGCTGTTAGTAGTTCATATCCCAGACTTTATTGTGCTACACTGTCGGTATTCAATTGGACCATTCTCCACTGTCTCTGCAGCATGACTGGAGATTCCACTCTTGGTGGTTTATGAATAATTATGGATACAGTTCTAAGGGGGGAATTTATGAATGCTGTATGTGTTTTAACTGTCTCAAATGCCAATTTCAGGAATTACCTTTTTGTTTTTGTTTAAGTGCCAAACATTTCTTGGTTTATTTGCACAGTGAATATTTCTACTTTATTTGTCCCACCTATATATTTAATATTAACCTAGCTTTAGATGGAAGTCTTTTGAACATAAATATTTTAAAAAGACAGAAATAAATGCTGATTATCTTCCCAAAGACAAAGCATTTTTTTGTTTGTAAAAACAACTGATTTTCCTTAATAATTTTCTAGCTAATGCTACATTTCTGTCATAGTATAAAATAATATTAAAAAAAATTTTTTTATAGAAGAGACAACCTTAAGGCAACAAACTAAAAGGAAGAAAACAAGATATTTAGATTGGTAACAGTTCTTGTATGAGGAATTTTCATCATCACCTTCAATGCATTTGTTTGCAAAAGGTTGGATGGCCAGTGTAAATATGACCATCCCACTACAGTTTCTAAACTGACCATCTGACCTCTTGCAAACAAATGCATTGAAGGTGATGAAAATTTCTTGCACAAGAACTGTTACCAATCTGAATAATTTGCTTTCTTCCTTATAGTTTGTTGCCTTAAGGTCATCTCTTCTAAAAAAATTTTTTTTATATTATTTTATTTTTGACTTTTTGATTTTCAATGAAAAAGAAAAGTAGATGAAATCATCAGAAAAGAACTTCATTTCTATCATGCAAATTATCACTCTGTTTTGCAATGACTTTTACTACACTAAATTCTGCTTATTGTATCTCGCAAATTACAAAGTCTGTTCAGTTCCTGCAGAGCAGTCTGGTCACAGACATGGGGTCCTATTAGCTTAGAGGAGTCGATCTCATCAATTTGCAGCTTGTCTAAGGACCGGAATCTGCTCAGTGACACAAAAAACTGTCCAAGTGCAAAATATTTGGAGCCTAGATTGACCACACCTCAATCTAGTGTGGTTCCTTGAAGTTTATGGACATTGCTGTGTTGTCATTGAATGCAGCTGATTTGGGTAGCACAGTGTTTTGCACATACTGCATGACCTGTTAGCAAACACTGCAATTTCCCGTTGAAATGAAGCCACTACCTCGTTCAGCTGCTCTTTGAGTCGTTGACGTTTAGCTGCCTCTCTGTGTTGGTCAGTTTTCTGCTGCCGACGTCTTGCTGCTCCTTCACGATCTTTTTGAAGTCGGGCGTATCGTTGTTCTTCAGTTTCTTGCTGGCGACGTCTTGCTGTGGCTTCACAAACTTTTTGAAGTCGGGCATTTCGTTCTTCTGCAGTTTCCTGCTCGCGACGTCTTGCTGCTGTTTCACGCATTTTTTGAAGGCGTGCACTTCTCTCCTCTGCACTTTCATTCTTTTTCCGTGTCATATTGTACTGGGGCTAATGGCTGACCTGGATTCACAGGAGGGGGGAAGGCGCTTGAACAGCACTTGCCAGGCCTGGCTGGTAATGGCTGGCCTGGATTCGCAGGAGAAGGGAGGGGGCTTCAACCGGGGCTAATGGCTGGCTTGGATTCACAGGAGAGGGGAGGGAGCTTGAACAGCTCTTGCCTGGCCTTGCTGGCCCTTGAACAGCACTTCAGTGCTGCCGATGTGTCTATGTGGTTTAGGAGAAACAGGGCTAATGGCTGGTCTGGATTCACAGGAGAGGGGAGGGGGCTTGAACTGGGCCTAATGGCTGGCCTGGATTTTCAGGAGAGGGGAGGGGGCTTGAACAGCACTTGCCTGGCCTGGCTGGTTATGGCTGGCCTGGATTCGCAGGAGAGGGGAGGGGGCTTGAATAGCACTTGCCTGGCCTGGCTAGCCTGCCATCTGCTGGAGAAAGGTGGGAAAGCACAGGGAATACAAACAGACAGAACCAAAGTTAATATAAAGGTTGTCTAATTAAAAAAAAGTGTCATTTTCCATAAAGCACAATGGCAATGTTAACAAGGCAATATCAAATTTCACAGACATACATGTTAACAATCAGTATAAAACAATACTTTATCATGAACTGAACTATTTCAGTACATATCAGAATGAAGAAGCAAAGAATTTCTACTTCCTTTTTAGCTTGTTGGAACTTTGCAAAAATTCAAGAATCAACAAGCACACTTATATAAATTATTGAAATAATAACAAATTACAATAAAAAAATTTAAACAAAAACACAAATATCTGCTGAAGGAAAATTTTTGTTCGGCTGAGTTCATTCCGCCACAATATTATTTGCACCACATGCAGTATGAGACTTAAAGTGGGCACAGATATTATTTACTCTCATTTTCAGTCTCTTTGCCAGAATGGTGGAGAGTGCCTTTATTATAAATGAAAATCCAACCTAAATTCTCTGGTCTTATGCTCCTGTGTTTAAAATCCTGCAGTACAAGGTAGTATGTAAAGGTTATTTCAGCACTTGTCCTGTGGACTTACACTTGTCTTTGTGCCACGTTTGTCAAATCAGAAAAATTATTTAAATTCTTATATCTTGCCAATCTCAGCCTTGCGTATCATGGTCTAATTAAGAGATTTATACTGCATGTTGGCAAAAAAACTGCTTGATAGCTCTGATTTTATGTTTTTGAAGTAAATGATCAATTCTATGATTTCTATAAAATTGGAACCACAGCATCATATATATTTTTCAATACAAATTAAGAATTGCACACTCATACTTTGAATCTTAAAAATGTGTTCCAATATGCATATGCTTTTGAAAGGCCACTTAAAAGTTTCTATATATGCAATTTCATTGCAGTGTTATTGAGTATTGTCAAATCTCAGAGAGTTCCCAGAATCTGAGTGCAAGTTCTCTCTGGATGAATTCAAAGAAAAAACGAAAACATTTTTGATATCTGACCAACTGTGATTTTACTTTTCTAATTTATTTTTTGCCAAAAGCCAAAGAAAAGCAGTGGTTTTATATTGATAAATCAAATATTACATCAGAGACTGCTTTTTAATATATAGCAAAAATGTATGGCAAATACAAAGCAGCCATGGTTTTCCGCATTACCGGTTCTCAACCGGTCATATATAAATAAATAAATAAATAAATAAAAGTGAATAAGTAGCATGCATTTGTTGAATAAATACTTTATGTAACATAAAGCTAAAGATAATAAATCTTTAACAAACTAGTTACTTTTATTTTTGTTTCCCTTGCAATTTCTGGAAAGTAGCATTTGCAGAAAGACAGCACTAATGGAAAGGAAAGGGTAAGTAAATGTTGTCTCTTTCTCTAAATCATGAGGTCACCACCAATCCCTTACCTTTCTCATGGTTACTGGGGTGTCCCTTCCCTCAGAAGGCTAAACAACAAATCAGGGCAGCAGACCTACAATCTTTCTCACACTAACCTATCATATGATCTTTGCTTCACCATGACACAGGGAAGACACTATTTGCTGGTGGAATCAGTTCCACACAACAGGCCAACTCCCCAGACTTCCTATTGCATTCCTGATATAATCCATTTCATCGTTCCTGTAGCACAGCTCAATTTCTTCTCCAAGTAATTCCCCACGTGTACCCTTGCACATCTCTTTTTCTGTTCCCTTTAGACATCTGCCACTAAAAAACATTCTTCTGTTACTTTTTCTGCCTGTCTCCCTGTCTCACTGGCAGAGACATGATGTTGCTTTCGCTATGGAACAGAAAGCATAAAAAATAGGCTAAGACACTAGAAGGCAGGAGCAGCTGCCACCCTATTGACAAGTGCTTGATGAAAAGTCCTCTACAGAAGTCTTACTTTGACAGGTAGAGATGATTACAAAAGACAGATGTTATCAGCAAGGACAGGACCAGACTACAATAGCTTTGTTTCTATGCAGCTAGGAACTTAAAGATGGACAGATGCAAGCCATCTGGATAGAGGGGCTATTGAAAGAAGTCCTTCAGGAAAATTCAGTAAATCGAATCAGTAACAATCTTATTTAGACATTTGAAGGTGAAAATGGAAAACAGATCCATTTCAAGAATATTGGCCATGATTCTCACAGCAAGGCCACTTTACACTGCTCTAATTGTATGAAGAGCTTTAAAGTGCGGGTAAGTATATTTTACTTCCACTTGAAGGCCCCCTTTACGCTGATGTGGCAGTGTAAAGTGCCTTTAATTAACAAGAGAATTGGGCCCATTATGTTCACATACAGCAGCCAAATATGGAAGGATAATGGTAACAACATGTTCTTTGAAAGGTGGATTGTGATAGCAACTGCATAGGACTTTGACAAGTTCCAAAAGGGTGGCCGTGTTAGTCTAGGTCAGCAAAACAAACAAGGAGTCCTGTGGCACTTTTAAAGAGTAATTTATTGCATGAGATTTGGTGGGAGAAAATTATACAAGTAGGACTTTGACTTTGAGAATCACAGAATCAAGGTGTTAACGGGACCACAAAGGTCATCTAGTAGTTTAACCCCCTGCCAAGATGAAAGGGTGTTTGTAAAGTCTTTGTACCACTGGAGGAGGTTCAGCAATAAGTCTCAAATGAAGAACATTTCCCTTCATTTTAAATGGCACAAGAATCAGGCTGAAGTTAACAACTGTTTGAAGATCTCTGCTTTATTGATGTAAGATGCCCACTTTTCTATCAGTAGCAATTTAAATTCCCAAGGCTGCTCATCTTCATTCGCACTGAGTAGTACTTCACAAATAGCCTCACTGACTTCAGTAAGGGTGACAGAATAAGAACCTAAATAAATACATGCCTTGTTTGAACTGTGGTCTGTTCAAGACATGGACATTACAAATAACTAAGAGGAAAGTGCCATACACATCTGAGATACTGAATAAAAAAGATCCAGGGAGTAGCTTTGTTAGTTTTACTGAAATTAATACAAAAAAAAATTGACTTCTTCATAGAATTAGTGGACAACCTCCAACTTAAAACCTTTAGCATTTACAAATATACAAGTAGTTATATAATAATTTAAGTGTGTTTATTTATATTCCTAACAAAATGTATCAGTGTTGCTTTGGGGAAAACACTAATTTCCCTTGATAATGATTTTTTTTTTAAATATTAAAAGTTGCAGCATGTCCAGTGTTTTTGGGGTTTTTTTTGCAGTGACAAAGAGTTCCTCATCCCTTCATTCTTTGCAGATGTCCCTGAATCGAGTTGCAAGATGGAATCCAATGAATTTAGCAAGATGACAATTTCGATATGTACAGAACTATCACTTACGAGTGAGGCAGCATAGAAGGTACGTGTGGGGGAACAGTAGGGGGCAAGAAGTGGGTCTTAACACAGATCAGAGCAATTTCTGACTATGCAAGCGTTATAACTTATCCGGCTACAAGGAAGTTTAAGGGTAACTAGGATTCATGATCTTCCTCTTTTCACAATACATTACACTACGTATCCCAAATATCTCTTCTCATAGATGGAACACATTTGGAAATACACATTGCATAACGTACTTAAAAGGAAAAATCCAATCCACAGAAGGGCTATATTACTAACATCTGAACTGACGGGAAATGAACTTTTGCTTTGTATTTTCCAATTAATCTATGTCTCACCACTTCCTTCCCCTCCCCTCCCAACTCCTTGCTTATATCTGAGGTCCTGATCAACACACACACACACTCTCTCTCTCATGGACACAGTTGCCTCATGTTCAGGGGGGGACTGCTCTTGAGTATAAAGCCACACAAAAGTGTTTGAAGGATTGAGGTCTAAGACAACACCGTTATGGATGGTTTTTGCTCCATGAACGTTTGGTAGTTGAGCAATATAAAACTACTTAGGCAGAGTCTCCAGTTACATCCAGAAGATTCACATATTCTACCTGGCAACAACTAACCAATCACAATGATTATGCTATTTGAAACAAATTAATTAAGTTAATCTTCTCTTATATATAGGAATAGAAAGTTTAATAGAGAATACTCATTGTCTCTAAGGACTTTATCATAAACAGCACCTCTCATACAATAGGACCTGGACAGCTCAGAAGAATGGTAAATGGATATAGAACTTTCACTTCTCACCAGAAGTTCAAATCCAGGTTAGGGGTATTGATTCATTTGTTACTAACAATTTTACATGAGAATTATACAGTGAAGGACCACTGACTTTTATTTAGAAAAATGCTTTAAATGTTTTTGTTCTCAGTTGTTCTTCAAGAAACTGAACATAGGGAGTAAGAAATCTATTTCTAAGTTCACTCAGCACTGTGGGTAAAATAACATGACTGACACATACGCAGACATAACTGTGAAACTGAGGGACCATGCCTCAGCATCACATGGGCTAACAACAGTACTCAGACACTGGCTGCAGTCTGACTTGGATGAGCCTGCCATGCTGAGAACTCACTTTGGTTTGACATGGACAATTAACATAACTTAAAAAAAAAAAATAACTGTGTGTACTTAAACAAGCTGAGTGATTAAATACCCATGATGAAACCTAACAGACTTGAATTGTATTGCTTGAATGCCACCCGGAGGACCTATTGGCATCATCTGTAAACACTCCCTTACAAAAATGTTAAGCAATTAAAAAAAACCACTCCAAGAGGTAAGATTCCCTTCATTGCTGGCACGGGACCATTTCAGGGAACCCTACATCAGGTTCAGCACTTGTGATGGACCCTTAGCTGCGGGCTTCCCTCGCTCCCCTAGTTAGCAGGGACTTTGCCAGCTGGGTCCCTGCATCCCAGCTCGCTCTCTTAGAGCATCTCCCAGCCCCACAGGCCGGGACCTTCTGTCCCAGCCCCACACCGGGACTCCAGCGCGGGAGGCGGCGGGAAAGGGGAGGGTCTCCAGCCGGCCATCTTTTGTAGCTCCCTTTCGAGAGGGACCTCCCGCACGCCCCTCCCGTCCTGCACACGCGGCCGCCCCCTGCCCTCCAGCCGACCCGCAAAGCGGGAAGGGCGGTACGACGCCTTTAAGGGGCGCAAGGCTGAGCGCGCGCCTGAGCCCCGCCCTCCGGCTGTCACCTCCCCCCCACCGCAGACCGAAGAACCTGCTCTCGAGCGCGGCCCACCGCCAGCCCCCTCCCCGGGCCCCACCTGACCTTTCCCCTTTGACCTCCCCCCCACTCACCCTGCCGCGGGCTCCGGGTCCCTCCTCCTTCGCTTCCGCCATGTTTGGCCCCCGCAGCCCTCACACCCGGGGGGGGGGGTCTCCGCTGCGCGCCCCCTGGGGGAGGAGATGACAGCGAGCGGTGGGGGGCGGCCCCGAGCCTTGCTGCGGGGGAGGACGCTCCGACCGGGCTCCCCGGAATGGGGGTGTCTGGGCTGCTCTCTCAGAGGAGGGGGCTGGTCGGACCCTCCAGGCCGCGAACCTCTTAAAGCTGCAACCACAAGCCCCAGCGGGAGGGGGGAGTGCGCATGCGCTGAGCGCATGCGCGGGCGATTCACTTCCCCCGCCCCCTCTCCGCGCATGCGCACTTGGCTCCCCTACTTCCTTCTGGTCTAGGTTGGCTCTCTCTTAAAGGGCACCCCTTCCATTCATAGGCGGAGCTGGGGAGGGGAGGGGAAGAGGAGTTCAGCCTGTAGTTACAGTGGAGCCCCATGGTCTCTGTGCTTTAGGTGGAGGGGAGTGGATTGGGTATAATAGTGGGGGTTGAACTACACCAAGCAGAGCCATGAACCAAGGCCAGTCTACTGTGGACCCAGGGCTCCTTGAGCCAAGGCAACCCTGTCTCGCATGCCTCACACCATGGTGCACCAGGACCGCCTTCACCCTCTAGCATGTCCATCTTTTTTGCACCATAGTTCCTCCACCTCACACCATGAGGCTCCCTTGCATGCTGACCCACTTCATGCCATGGCCCATTTTATGTCACACCGGTGGTTCTCAACTAGTGGTACATGTAACCCTGGGAATGCGCAGAGATCTTCTGGAGAGGTGCACCAACTCAGCTAGATATTTACCAAGTTTTCCAATAGACTTACATAAAAAACACCAGTGAAGTCAGTACAAACTAAAATTATATACAGTACAGATAATGACTAGTTCATTCTGCTCTATATATAATGCATTGAAATGTAAGTACAATATTTATATTCCAATTGATTTAGTTTATAATTATATGGTGAGAGTGAACAATTTTTCAGTAACATCGTATTGTGACACTTTCTTTATTTTTATATCTGATTTTTGTAAGAAAGTAGTTTTTAAGTGTGGTGAACTTGGCATACACAAGACATCAGACTCCTGAAAGGGGTAAAGTCTGGAAAGATTGAGAACTACTGCCTCACACCACCCAGGCCATGGTATCACAGTGCCTCTGCTATTCATAGTACAAGCTGCCATTACACATCACAACATCCCCATCTCATGCCATGTTGCCCTCCTCCCTTGTCTTTGGGACCAACAGCTCAGTGAAGACTGGTTGCAAGTCGCCACCATCTGTGGGATTGCCTGGTGCAGTACTGCAATGACCAAGCTGTTCACAGGCTCCCATCAGAATCATGTTTGAACTGACCTCTTGGTGTCAGGACGTCACTCTTGGAAACGTATGTATTTGTTTATTTGAAAGGAAGCTGGCAGGTTTCCTCCCTTATGTTGCTAATCATTTCTGATTTCATTAGTACTGAAGGGATGTTTATTTTTAATCTTTAAGGCAATCTATTTTTATTATCAGTATTTATATGATGACAGAGATATGAGGTGCATCCCTCCCATCCCAGGATCAGCATCCCATTGTTCTAGAGACAAAAGTAGGCACAGTCCTTACCCAGATGAGTTATTTATTGTTTGCAGTTCATTTGGATTGGCCAATGAAAACTAGACATGTCAGTTTTGCTTTTGTTTGTAGTGCCTACGCTATGTCAGTCACTAATAATAATATCAATATTCAGTTTCTAGTTAACTTCACTTTTTTGCAATGCAAAACTCCAAAATATGTGGAGATATTTTATTTGTTTTCATTGGAATTTTCAAAATTTTGCTGAAATATTTCTATTGGTCACAGGTTCAGCAAAGATCTGTTTCTGCAGACCCAGTCCTGCAAAGATTCATACATGTTTAATTTTAATCCCACGAAAGATCTCCTTTTTAAGAACATGAATAGTCCTACTGTAAACTTATGCCTGTGTGTAAATCTTTGCAGGATCAGGCCTTAAATCTTTAAAGCATTGTAATGGTGTTCATCCCCTTGGCATCGCCCACAGAACATATGCCTTTAAAAAAAGAGTGAAGACTCTAAATCCTTCATGATAGAGACAGTCCTCATTTTTTAAACCCGTCAAACACATTGTAAAACAAACAAGGTGTCTTGTGGCACTTTTAAAGACTAACACGTTTATTTATCACATGAGTTTTCGTGGGAGAAATCCCACTTCATCAACACCCAGGGATAATAGATATGAACAACTATAATCTCTGTTGTCTCCTAGTTAAATAATCTAATTGTTAATTAAAAGTTTTACTAACTAGAGTAGTCTTCCATTCCTAATCTGATGTGTTGTTGCTTAACAGCTGTTAAACAGCAATCACATGGTGCTGCTTAGATAGTTGCATTTCAGTGATGGGTGAAATGATCTCTGCATAAACTGTATCCTTCACTTCCTACCCTAAACCAGTGGTTTTTAAACTTTTTTTCTCGGGACCCAGTTGAAAAAATAATTTATGCCCGCGACCCAACAATTATATCTTTGAGCAATGCATTCCAGTCTTTTGGCAGCGTCAAGCAGAGGGTTCCGCGACCCAGTGCCTGAGGATCTTCAATCCAGTACTGGGTCCCGACCCTAAGTTTGAAAACCACTGCCCTAAATTGTTGTATCCTGTTGTGATTCATGGTTAAAATCCTGTCAAGTCTCTCTGTAGAGGTGGCTGACTTCCAGTCGTGGTGAGATAATTCCTGTATCTAATAATAATTAATAATAAATTATTATTAATACTTTATTTTCATTCTTAAGCGAATTAATTATTTAATACTTGATATATCTTTTATAGTTCATATACCAGTTGGTATTTTGGGATCTTTCACAATGAAAAATGATACATAATATAAATAATAAGTTTGTTATGAGATTTAAATAATATTTATAAAATGCTTACTTGAATGGATGGATGTGCAAAGTATTAATATTTATTAATGGCCCAAAACAATGGAGTAACAATACCGTTGAATCCTAAAATTATGATGAAGTTGTCTTAAAAATTATTAATTTAAAAAATAAATAAATGTGAAGTTCTTCTTTGATTTCTCATTTCTGAGCCTATAAGATGTTCTAGGATCACATCTTCAAAGTTTGCTTCACAATCAGGAGGACTAGAAATTTCTTTTTCAAATGAAAGCTGAGATTCTTATGTAATCACATAACTCTAGATTCTGGGGCTTTAAGAAAGATCATCAGACTCAGGATGAAATCACAAGTGTGGACAACACTGATGTTGTGCACTGCTGTGTCTGGAACATTTTATACATTTTTCTGCACACAATTACAGGAAGGACAATGTGCTATCACGGGCTATGTCTACACTGGCAAGTTAGTTCAAATTAAGGAGGCTTAATTTGAACTAACTAAAGCCATGGCTACTCTAGGCTTTAGTTAGTTCGAATTAAGGGCTTCCTTAATTCAAACTAATAAATTTGAATAGAGCTTCAGAAGTAAGGCTTTAATTCAAACTAACTAGTTCGAATTAGGCAATGTGGCCATGTTAATTCGAACTAATTTCTTAGTTCGAACTAACCAGCCATTGAAATGAATGGGGATCGCTAATTCAAACTAACTAAAATTAGTTCACATTAGTTAGTTCGAACTAACTAATTTGAACTAATTTTAGCATGTGTAGACATAGCCAAGATGTGTGCTTGATAAAAGATTTTCTTGTATTGATATAGTGTTACTGATAATGGGACAAAAGAGTCTTGTGGCACTTTTAAAGACTAACAGATTTATTAATCGCATGAGCTTTCGTGGGAGAAAATCCCACTTCGTC
>ML685764.1:27597234-27650480 GCA_007922175.1 Pelusios castaneus
GTAGCTCTGAGCAAGCTTCGCCGTGAGTCCTGTACAGACTGGATCCTGGGTCTCCAGCTGCTTTCCCCACAGGGATTGGGATTGATTTCTGTGGGGCACTGGAGAGGGGCAATTGAATGAATTTTGGCCCACCCAAAGGTTACAACTTCATGTTGCAGTGATCTGCAGAGCATGTTTGAGTGTGGTCCCTTAGACTCCATGATAATGGGGGTTCAGTTCCATTTTTCTTATTTATATCAAAGCAGTTTGTTCTCTATGGCTATGTCTACACTTACTAAAATTAGTTTGAATTAGTTAGTTTGAACTAACTAATTGAATTAATTTTAGTTAGTTCGAATTAGCTTAATTCGAACTAGAAAAAATTAGTTCGAACTAAGCAAGTGCCATTCATGGTACTTGCTTAGTTCAAATTAGCGATCCCCATTGATTTCAATGGGCCGGTTAGTTTGAACTAAGAAATTAGTTCTAATTAACATGGCCACATTGGTTAATTCAGTTAGTTTGAATTAACCCTTACTTCTAATGCTCTATTCGAAGTTATTAGTTCGAATTAAGGAAGCCCTTAATTCGAACTAATTAAAGCCTAGTGTAGCCATGGCTTTAGTTAGTTTGAATTAAGCCTCCTTAATTCAAACTAACTTGCCAGTGTGGATATATATAGCCAATAGTTTTTAATAACAAAGTAGTGGCTTTGCTTTTCCCTCTAATGGAAATCCTTGAATGAGAAAGAATCCCCTTTAAGGAAACACCTCCCTAGCTGTACTCACTGCTGTCTTGACATCTGCCCCAGGAAGTTCTGGATCCACCTGTGCATTAGTTGATGGCTGGTGTGGCTGGGAACTGCAATATGAAAATGTTACATTGTAGTCTAGCCTGCATTAGGAATCATTCCTAAACCTTTTTTTGTTCTGTGGCTTGTCATACTGAACATACTCCTTTCCCACACAAAGATGCTTCCTATTGGATCTCGGATGTCTACTACTGGCTTCCAGCTCTGTAGTTGCTCATATTCTCAGTTTGGGGACAGCTTTCTTCTTCAGAGGGTTTCTTTTGTATCCACAGTATCATGCGGTGTCGGCCATCGTTAAGAAATCACATTCATCAAATGTTGCTTCACAGCCCAGGCTATTTTTACTTGGTTTCCAGCTCATTTCCCTTCTGCAAACCTCAGTCCATGCTGCTCTCATTTTCCACTTGGAAGTAGTAAACCGAATTGTCACTATTCTGCCCATTAGTACACAAGGGAAACACACAATACACCATCCTGACGAGGTATTTGGTTTGCTTTCTGAACCCACTTGCAGGACAGCTCAGCTATGCAATCTCTTTCCTTCTCCTCAAATCTGTCACCCTGCAAGGCCTTCTCTTTATTCACATCACTGCATTTCTCTTACTTTTTCTCCTCCCACTACCAGCCAGCAGTCAGTTTACTTGATCCATTCAGGCCAGTGTCCATTAGTTTCAGTAACGCGCTGTCACTCCATAGTACACCAGGGAACATCAGGGAAGGGAAAATGGGGGTTATCCAGGGACTGCTTTGTCTCCCTTCAGGTAGCATTATGGGTTATGGGATTGGAGTCCTTGGCTCCCCCTCTCCTTTCAGCATTGAAGCAGTGGAGAGAGGGAGTGGATGAATGGTTACAGAAAATCTGTTAACTATCAGTGGAAATGGAAATGAACCTGCAGTAAAGGGCTGGGAGTGTGAGGACGAACTAAGGTTTGTTCTGCCAGTGAGAGGGAGGTGAATGACTTACCAGGTCTGCATTAGGGATGGTCTACACTTCAGAGTTTTGTCAACAAAAATCAGCTTTTGTCAACAAAACAGTGGAGGTGTACACACTGAAATACTCCCCTGCCAATGTAACTCCCTTGCTATGTCTATAGAATAAAACCACCTCAACAAGAGGGGGTGTAGGGCTTATGTCGGTGTAGTTAGAGTGATGCAGTGTCAATGTAAACACTGGTAGGTTCCTCATATGGACTGATGGCTGTCCTTCTTGTCAAGTTCTGGGAAACTGACAAGAAAGCTGGCAGCTAGAGCCCACTTGTCACCCACTCCCCTGGAGAACTGAGTGGCTGGACCCCGCTCCATCTGGGAGCCAGGCAAGAAACCTGGGAGACTGGACCTCACTCCCAGAACCTTCTTCACCAGCTCCCTGCCAGGAGCCAGGGCAGCCTTATCAATTTCATGGCTTGTCAGTTTCTCAGCTACTTGTGGGGAAGGAGGAGTGAAGGGGAGAAGCCCTGGCTGGCTGTGGCAGCCAGGCTCCTGCCAGTGGAGCTGAGAGACTGGACTCTCAGCTCCTCACACTGCCCCAAAAGTCGGTGGAAGCATTCCTGGTAAGGACGTGCATCACCGACCTAAGGAGAGTAGTGTGGACATCAGCCATTGCAGTGATCAATGCGGTAGCTGGAAGTCCACCTAACATAGGTTGACTTATCTTTGTATTGTAGAGAAGATGTACTGGAATGGCTATAGTGCATGGCGATACAGGCAAACCCTTCTAGTATAGAGCTCCAAAGGGGTAGCTGGGCCAGTCTGCTTTGGCCAGTCTAGCTAGCTTATACTAGTTCAGCATGCAAAATAAGCTCTGCCAGCAAAAGCACTTCTATGCCAGTATAACTGTGTCTGCACTAGGACTTTAACTGGCATAGAAAAGTCATCAAAATATTTTATCCCTAACTGGGATTACTCTATCACAAAAGTTTCTAGTGAAGACCTGAATGGAGAGGATTGGTGAGTAGGGACACCTTGCAGGGAAAGCAACTATTCACAGTCATTTCACCCTTGAAACCGAAAAGGTGAGCCAGCAGGGAGCTGTGAGATCTCAGGACAGGATCACTTGAGAGGAACAGATAGCAATGTTCAGAGCTGGGCCTTCCTGCCTTTGGTAGGATGTGGGGAGAGGAGAGGAGAGGACAGTGATCACAGGCTCTGAAGAGGATGGCAGTAGGAAAGGGGAACTAAAATTGACTCAGGGCTCTCTCTCCAAGCAGAAACTCATGGAATCTGTAACAGCTGAAGTTTATACTCTGCATTCTGATCTTCTTACCTTTTTTCCTGTGTAGCTTCAACAGAGTAGCTGCAGTGGCAGCTCTGGTGTAGATAAAGGTGCTGGCTACCTTTTAACCACAGCATTGTGTAGATTTGCTCTGAGTCAGGAGATTTAGATGACATGGTGCTTAAAATGCTGGTGGCCCTCTGGAGCCCTACCTACTCTTATGAGTGGGGCTGCACCATTTAGCAATGGTGAGCAACAGTTCAGGAAAAAAAACTTGTGTAGCTATAATCTTTGTGCCCTGGCAGCCCAGGAGGGAGAGGAAGAAATTATATGAAGGGAGCAGCCTCGGTTCATTTTTCTTTTTCTTCTATACAGTTAGCATTGCTTTGTCTCTGAACCCTCCCAGCACAGGGCACCGTTGGTGGTGGGAAGGAAGCTGGGAGACTAGGGGGACGGTGTAGCAGCAGGAGTTCAGATTACAGTGTGGTGATTTGCATTTCCATGGCACTAGTGATGTCATAAGGCCTACTATACTAAAAAGGTCTCTTGAGGCTCTGAAAACAAAGGGGAGCAACAGCAAGCATGGAAACAACAGAGACTGAGAAAAGACAGGTGCCAAGTTTTAAAAAGAAATGCATTTAAGAGGCTCAGTCCTATATCCATTAACAGAGGAGTGATGACTGGGTCATAATTTTTTTCTTTGCAGTTCACCTTTAAACTCCCCACTCACACAGGTCTCTCAGACTTGCAGGGCTGGATTTGTCACTGAGAGATAACATCCCCTTCCCCCAACTCCCACTGTTTAGTGAAGGAACAAACAGTAAGAAGTAGATTGGATTTCTAAAATCAGTCCATAACTTTAAAAAAGGAACTAGTTTGTTTACATATAAGATTTTTAGTTGACAGTGTACTTCCTTGAGTTTGTAATTTTCTCTTTTTGTATGTGTTTCCTAGGTTCTGTCATTTAATGCCAAGTTCATATTTTGGAAATAATTATCTTTAAAAAAATTGAGAGAGAAAATAAAATCACCTGTTCTCTAAGGATCTCTGAAAGATGAGCCAGCGTGGTACTGAGCATGAGGACAGAGATGAGCCTGCAGCTTCCTGCCATCCAACTCAAGCCCTTTTGGGTAGGCTGACACTGACTTAAACAGTAGTTTAGGGTTGCTGGAGTTTCTGAACTAAAGTAACACCGCTACCTCTCTGGAACTTGCATGGCTGATGTATCTGTTTCCCTATTGGCCCTTGACTTGCTCTGTAGGAATGTGATTATTTTTGGCAGCTACTTTGACATCTTACTTCTTTTTATTATAAATGATACTATTTGAAGTTCTAGTAGAAGAAATGAAGAATGTTAACTGTAGAACAACGATACAGTTTATATTTCTAAAGCACATTTTGTCGTGGTGGAGCTCAAAAAAGCTTTACAAATTGATGGCCCACTCATGAGTGCTTCCTTCAAGATTTTGAGCACCCATTTTCCCAAGTGCCTTATCTGGAGACAAGGGCACTTCCACCCTCCCAGGAGGCATACTCAGCATGTTGGAGTATGTCTTTAACAAATATACACAAGGATCTTCCAAACAAAGCCTGTGGCACTTTTAAAGATTAACAAATTTATTTATCACATAAGTTTTTGTGGGCATAATCCCACTTCCTCAGATGCATGAAATAGAAACTGCAGTATGTTAGGTATATATACAATGCAGAGAAGAATGAGTCACAAGGACAATTCAAACAGTTCCAGAGGGATAGTCTGTTAATCTATTTCAGCAAATCAAGCAAGTTCCTTTAATTCAAACTATGGATGTGGGCCTTTAACAACTATAGATGAGAAGGTGAGAATGTTAAAAGAGGGGAAATTACCTTTTATAGTGAGTTAGCCATCCTAAGTCCCTATTCAGACCCAAGTGTAATGGGGTCAAGTTTGCATATGAATTCCAGATCAGCAGTTTCACACTGAAATCTGATTTTGAAGTGTGGTTTGTTGTTGGTTGGTGGGGTTTTTGTTTTGTTTTTGTTATTTTGAAGTACTGTAACTTTCATGTCTGTGACAGAATGTCCAGGGAGATTGAAGTGCTCCCCTACTGGTTTTTGAATGTACCTCTGATTATAAAAGCAATGGATAATTCTCACTTCTTGTGGCTGGGGTTCATTCCCAATTAGTGCCAATGTACCGCCCACTCCACGCAACTCCACAAACTAGACTCCAATTTTAAAAGCATTTACTCCCGTGAGCAGGCTCAGTAAAGTCAAAGAGCAAGAGAAGTTATGTGGGTGTTTATATGTTTGTAGGATCAGAGCTCACTTAGGGCTGGGTTTTCTGATCCACTGAACAGCTCAAAATAACTGTAAACCAGCCAGATAGTCCCCCTGTGGACTCCTTGCCCATCTGCACTGCCCACCATAAAAGAAGGAAGGTGGTGGGGAGGAAAAAGAAGGGCGCTTGGCAGAGCATGGTTTTCTTCTGTCAAGTTCCTGACTGGTGTAATGTCCCTAAGTTTTAGTTGTCCCCCTGAACCTTTAACCTACACAAGACCAACTTTTCCTCCTTTTTAAGTCATTTTTATGGCAGCTTTGAATTTTCACTGTGGGCTGGGATATGCTGCCAGTGACAGCAAGAGCAACTGTATCAGTGACTTCACTGGGAGCAAAACAAACAAGGAATTCGGTGGCACTTTTAAAGACTAACAAATGTATTCATCGCACGAGCTTTCATGGGAGAAACTCCCACTTCATCAGACCCTTGAAGATGGAGAACCTATAGAATTACAACAGGTGATTTTGCCTTCTTTTTAACTCCCCGCCCTCTAAGGCCTTGTCTATACTAAAAAAACTGCAGCGATCTTTATGGATCAACGGAGCAGAATCGATTGAGTGGCCAGTGTAGGGCCACTCAATCGATCCCAGAAGCATTCTCCAGTCGACTCAGTAACTCCACCCCTCCAAGTGGAGTAAGGCTGCGTCAGCTGCAGAGCACTTCAAGTCGACACAGCTGAGTGAAGACAGCGTGGTAAGTAGGTGTAACTAAGTCAACGGGAGATACGCATTCTACAGCATGCAAATTGCATATCTCCCAGTGACTTAGCCCCGTAGTCCGGACCGGTCCAACCATATAGGTAAACTAGATGGTCGCCTAGGGCACCAGGCCATGAGGGGCACCAAATTAGACAGAATTGAATTTTTTTTATCTATTTGTAAAAAATATATTATCTCTTATAAAACGTGGGGGAGAGGGGGGTGCCAGTATCATAGTTTGTCTAGGGTACTAAAATCCCTTGGGCTGGCCCTGCCCATAGTATAGACGACGCCTAATATGCTGTTCACCACTGTTTGAATCGAACCAACTGCTTTGATTTGCTGTAATGGTCTGACCTGATCCTATGACTTGCACTCCCCTGCATTTCCTCCCATTCTGTAAGTTCCCCATCTTTAAGTGTCTGGCGAAGTAGGATTTTCTTCCAGAAAAGCTCATGTGATGAATAAACGTGTTAGTTTTTAAAAGTGCCACAAGACTCCTTGTTTGTTTTGCTGAACTAGATTATCAAGTGACCTCTAGGAGAGTTGCTGAGAGCTTTGTCTCTCTACTCAAGATAATTAAATCCAAAGCAGACTGCTAAGGGTTACAAAGGGATTTCACAAAACTGGGTGGCTATGCAAAAAAAAGCAGATGAAATTCACTGTTGATAAATGCAGAATAATACACACTGGAAATCATAACCCAAGTATACATATAAAATGATGGGCTCTAAATTAGCTGTTACACTCAAGAAAGAGATCTGGGAGTCACTGTGGATAGCAAAAAAAGCTAACACCCATTTTGGGATATATTAACAGGAGTATTGTGGGTAAGACATGAGAAGTGATTCTTCCACTCAACTCTGCACTGATAAGGCCTCAACTTGAGTACTGTGTCCAGTTTTGGGCGCCTCATTTCAAAAAGGATGTGGAGGAACTGGAGAAAGTCCAGAGAAGGGCAACAAAACTGATTAGAGGTCTGGAACATTTGACCTATAAGGGAAGATTGAAAGAGCTGGGTTTGTTTAGTTTAGAAAAAAGAAGACTGAGAGGGGATATGATAACAGTTTTTAAATACCTAAAAGGTTGTTATGAGGAAGAAGGAGAAAAATCATTCTCCTTAATCACAGATGATAGGACAAGAAGCAACGGGCTTAAATTACTGCAAGGAAGGATCAGCCTAGACATTAGGAAGAACTTCCTAACTGTACAGGTGATTAACCACTGGAATAAGTTGCCTCAGCAGGTTGTAGAATCTCCTACATTGGAGGTTCTAAAGAGCAGGGTAGACAAACACTTATCAGGGATGGTTTAATGGGGGTACATGGTCCTGCCATGAGTGCAGGGAACTGGACTCCATGACCTGTCAAGGTCCCTTCCAGTTTCTTTGGCTATGTCTACACTTGTAAAGTTAAGTCAACTCTGTTAAGTCGACTTAACAAGGTCAACTTTAAGTCGACTTAACAGAGTGGCTACACTTTAAGTCGACTTCACAGTAGACATAGCCGTCCACACTGGCTTTAAGTCGACTTAATAAGGTCAACTTAGTGCTATTCCGTGTCCACACTGGCTTTAAGTTGACTTAAGAAGTTGACTTAAGGCTTAAGTCGACCTTCAGAGGTGGTGTTATTAAGTCGACTTAAGCTGTTATTAAGTCGACTTAAGGAAGCACTTAAGTTGACTTAATAAAAGCCCAGTATGGACGCGACTTTGTGTAGGTCGACTTAAGCATCCTTAAGTCAACCTAAGTTGCCAGTGATTCTATGATTCTCTCAAAACATTCACTCAATGTGCAACTGCTATTAAAAAAGCTAACAGAATGTTGGGAATTATTAAGAAAAGGATAGGTAAGATGACGGTAAATATATTGCCTGTTTCTAAATCCATGGTACTCCCATATCTTGACTATTGTGTGCAGATCTGGTCATCCCAACTCAATTAAAGATTTATTAGAATTGGAAAAGCTACAGAAAAGGGCAATTAAAATTCTTAGAGGTATGAGAAAGCTTCCATATAAAGAGAGATTGGACTGAAACTTTTAAGCTTGGAAAAGAGATGACTAAGGGTGGATATTATAGAGGCCTATAAAATCATAACTGGTGTGGAGAAAGTAAATAGGATATGTCATTTACTTCTCATAACACAAGAACTAGAAGACACCAAATGAAATGAATAGGCAGCAGATTTAGAATGAACACATGAAAGTATTTCTTCACACAATGGACAGTCAACCTGTGGAACTCTTTGCTGGAGGATGTTGTGAAGGCAAAGACTATAAAAGGGTTTAAAAAAAGAACTAGATATGTTCGTGGAGGAGAGGTCCATCAATGACTGTTTGCCAGGATAGGCAGGGATGCAAAGCCATGCTCTGAAGTGTCTCTAGTCTCTGTGTGCCAGAAGCTGGGAATAGGTGATAGACTGAGGATGGATCAGTTGATGATTATCTGTTCTGTTCATTCCCTCTAATACCCTGTACTATGGCATTGGCCTCTGTCAGAAGACAGGATACTGGACTAGATGGACCGTTCTGACCTAGTTAGCTGTTCTTATGTATTAATGGATTTTCTTTCTCCTTATATGCCATGTTCCTATATATTTGTAACAGTCTTCTAAGGCTACTTGGCTATGTCTACACTTGTGACTTAAGGAGGCTTAGGTAGACCTAACTTAGTCCCTGTCCACACCAGGCTTTCATTAAGTCGACTTAATTCCTTAAGTTGGCTTAATGAAAGCTTAGGTCGACTTAATAAGAACCACCGGTTAGATCGACCTAACCCTCAGGTCGACTCCTTAGGTTGACCTAAGCGCAGTGTGGATGCTTAAGTCCACTTTATTAGGTCAACCTAAGAGCAGTTAGGTAAACTTACTAAGTCCCCGTTCAGGGAAAGCACTTTGTTAAGTCGACCTAATAAGGTCGACTTTAGGTCGACTTAACAAAGTCGACCTAACTTTTTGTAGTGTAGACATAGCCTTTGATAGCATTAGCCTATCTTCCTTCAATTTTTTAACTGATTCTGAGAATTCTTGTTTGGTTGCCTCCTTCTATTCTGTTTCCACTTCATGTGGTTATTGGCCTCAGAATGCATTGTGAAGCCCTATTAATTTATTCTTATTCCTTGTAGAGGAACTGTAGTCTGTAGTGACTCATTTATAGTGTCTTTTAGGATTCCCTAGCATTTTTTCACACAGATAGATTTTAATAATTCCTTTATGCACCTTCCTCACCAGATTTAGAAATTGCCTAAAATGAATGTTCTTGAAGTCTAATGCCTACAGCATTTTGTGAATTCATTCTTTACTATTGCATCCTGACACTAAGAGTACATTGAGAGTTGATCCAAAGAATTGCACCTAGTTTTCACTCTGCTCCTGTTTGTGGGTCTGTAGCAAATGATCATATTCTTTCTTTCATTCCTTGTATCCTAATCCAAAGAATATTGTCAAATAGGAACTCCCTAAACTACATATTATTTTCATTTAGGACACAGCAAAGGCACATATATAGACCATATATAATATTCTCTGGTCTCACTGCCTACTGAATGGAAGTAACCCAGAGTGATGGAGAAAATGCCAGTTATTTCTATTTCTGTTAGACTGAGTTTAAAAATATGCTTGCTCCCCTGGTACAACCACCGAGACACCTAGTGGTGGACATACTTACTGCTCTTGGCAATTGGAAGTCACATCTCAGTAGAGTATCCATTTTAAAACATTATTTTGGGTTCCATCCTGCTACCATTAAGTTGATTGACATATCATGCCCTTTATGTATATAATAATTTGCAAACAATTAGAGGTGTAAGAAATGTTTGTTTAAAAATACAAAGCCATAGTGAAAACCATGAAACTTTGTTTCATGTGATTATGTCATGCTCTGCGGATCATCCTCAGCCAAAAGCTTGACAGACAATTTCAGAAAACTTGGGTCTGATTTAAAATTTCACACCAAAACCACATGAATGTTTTGGTTTATGTGAAATCAAGCAAGACATTTGGTTTTGATTGAGTTCAGGGTCTCCTTCCAACCTGAAATTGAATGTGAAACAGGGATGGAGAAGTTGCAAACGTGCATGGACAAACCCTGAAAACTGAAACTACTAAATGTCACATGACTCTAATAATAGTAAACTAAATAAGTCCATGGTTTAACTTCATTATAGTCAATGGTGCTATCACCTGGGAAGTATTTGGCCTATTGTCTATAATGGTCTATGGAATATTGTGACAGCACTATTACAGGGTAGAGTTTTATATGTTTAATATTACATTTAATAGGAGTTCTCTTGTGAGGCTTCCCATCACAACTTATTTTGGATCCCAAATCTGCTTTTCCCACCATCTAGTTGACATGGGTTTTTACTATGCACCCATTTTAAGTTGGTAGTAAAATCTAGCAATGGGACAAAATGTTACCACAAAGCTCAAAGCCACAGCTTAAATGTATTGACTAGCTCTGAGTAATAGCAGGGGCTGATTTATATGGCTTTATTTTTCTAACTGAAAAAAATTCACTGGTGATTAAAACTGAGTGAAATATTTCACACTAAACTTCTTTTGAGGAGTAGGATGAAAAATGCAGATTTGGTGAAACCAAAAACATTTTGTGAATTTGTGTTGATTTTGCTAAATAGTTCATTTAGGGGAAAGAAACAGAAATTTAAAAAACCCAAAAAATGTTTTGTTTGACATTTTTGAAAGGAAACATTTCAGTTTTCCCCATTGAGATAATGATGTATAATCCAGAAGGGCCAACAAAAACAGCTTGCCTGACATGTTCAAAGCAACTTCTGATTTTGGATGCCCAGACACCGTTTCCTTTAATTTTATTTAAAATAATTAAAAATGTTTTTAAAAAGGTCACAAGGAGATATTTCATTTGACCTATAATTAATTTAAATTTACTTTTTGATTTGCCTGAAATTTTCCAATCTGAAATGATTTTTCAATATCTCAAAATTGCCAAAAAGTCAACAACCTGTTCTTTGGCTGTCTTTACTTGTGATGCTTCCCTAAGCTGTAGATCAGGCTAAATTTAATAAAAGTGTTAATGATTGTAGACCCCTATATTTTCCCCAACTGTTCAGTTTCTGATATTTGGGGAGCCCAGACGCCACTGACATCATTTGGTGCTGGAGGTATTCAGCCCCCCCTGAAAATCATCTTAAATTAGGGATGAAAAACAGGAAGAACCCCAACTCAGAGGTTGCTTTTTAGGGTTGCAGTGACTCCATCCCTGAGTAAAGAGAAGACCCCTATTCTGAGTCCCAGACGAGGCAGTGCCTTATAGCCACAAGAACAGGCTCCCTCTGGCATTATAGACAACAGAGTCCTGTGGCACTTTTAAAGACTAACAGATTTATTTATCGCATGAGCTTTGACCTCTTGTAGCAATCAGTGGGTGCTAGCCACAAAACAGACCCCCGGCTCCTTCTATACCACACGGTGTGCGAGTGGAGCCTGCAGTGTAAAAGCAGCTAGTCACGTTTATATGCACCACGTGGCTCCCTTGAGCCTGCATGGCGGATAGAGGAACCTCTAGGTTATATTTCAGCAGCTGCCAGATGCTATTCTTCCCTGAGGACATAGTAGTTGAGCAGCTTGAGTGACTCAGCTATCATCCAATCGCAATACAAATTTTCTATTGTCCGACCCGTCTGCCGGTCAAGTTGTCCAATCAGCCCACAAGAGTTTAACGGACGTCATACCATCCGGGCCTCAGAGATCAAACGGTCCAATCAGCAGGGAGCAGACTTCTGACCAATGGGAGAAAAGATATGGCGTAATCAGTGCAGCCTATTGGCTGTAAGCGCTATCAGTCTTTGCAAACTCGGCTCTCTATTGGTTATTCAGGGAAGGAGGGTGGCTTCCGGGGGCGGAAAAGGTATATAAGAGGTGGACAAAAGCGGCGGCGAGGCCGTTTGGTGTAGCCGCCATTTTGTGCGGAGGGCACAGCGTTAGAGCCTGAGAAGAAGCCGCAGCAGCAGCCGCGACACCATGTCTCGGGATCGATTCCGTAGCCGAGGCGGAGGCGGCGGCGGTTTCCACCGGCGCGGTGGGGGCGGCGGCGGCCGGGGAGGCCCTAACCATGATTTCCGATCCCCACCGCCCGGCCTGGGTCTTGGCCAGAGCCGCGGCCCCATGGGGGGCGGCCCGCCCGGCATGGGCGTACCGCCTTCCGGGGGCCCTAAGCCTGAGCCCCCGAAGCCTCCCGTCTCGACCTCCACGCCGCCGGCCTCGTCCTCTCCCGCTACTGCCGCTACCTCGGGCCCCTCCGGCGGCCAAGTCGGCTCCGTGGCCGCGGCGGGGCCTACGCCAACTGCGGGACAGCAACAGCCGCAGGCCCAGGCCGCCGCTACCGCGCCTCCTTCCACCCCGTCCGGCCCGGTGGGACAAGGGCAACAGCAGCCGCCGAAGCCGAGCCCTAGCCCTGCTGGCGGCCCCAAGAAAGGGCAGGGCCAGTCCCCGGGTGGCGGCGGGCCCAAGGGCCCGGGTGGCCCCCAGCAGGGCCCCGGCGGGCCGCACCCCAAAGGCGGGCAGGGGCACCGCGGCGGGCCGGGCGGCGAGCAGCGCGGGCGCGGCCAGCAGCACCAAGCGCAGGGCCCCCCTTTGCAGCAGGGACCGTCGGCTGGAGGCAGCGGCGAGAAGGCCACGGACGAGGTGAGCCGAGTCGCCGCCCCTCCCCCATAGCTTCAAGATGGCGGCGCTGGCGCTCTCCGCGCCCGACGCCATTTTGAAGTGGGGGGGAGGGCGAGGCTTCCTCGTGGGCGGGGACGTGGTCAGGGGGCTGTCGAGATGGATGTCTGGTGCGGCGCTGTTGGGGGTGACGGAAATATGGTCCCTGCGGCCTTGCCTAGTTGTGCTTTGGGTCCCGCGGGGGTGTAGGCTCCCTGTGCGCCTTGGTACCCGACTCCATATAGTCATGTGTCCTGAGCTGTTACGACAGCATGGGTTCTTTTTCCCATTTATTTGTGGTATCTGTGGGTGATTTGAGTGTGTGGCGCATGTGCCAGGGTTTCGCATGATCAGGAGGGTGGCACCATTGTCTGAGCTGCTTTGATTTGTGGCTTGGAACTCCTATGAAAGCGATGGGTCTTCGAACATGGCTGTTTTCTCTCTTTTTTTTTTTTAGGGTTTTAAAGCAAATTTGTCTCTTCTGAGGCGACCTGGAGAAAAGACTTACACCCAACGTTGCCGTCTGTTTGTGGGGAACTTGCCTGCTGATATTACAGATGAAGAGTTCAAAAGATTATTTGCTAAATATGGGGAACCTGGAGAGGTTTTTATCAACAAAGGGAAAGGTTTTGGCTTCATTAAATTGGTGGGTTTGCTACTATAGCTGTTTAAATCAGTTGTTAGTCAGCAAAATTAAAGCTTTTCTTTTGTTGAAACTGAGTCTTATTAAATTTTCTCAGGAATCCAGAGCCCTGGCTGAAATTGCAAAGGCTGAACTTGATGATATTCCTATGAGAGGCCGACAGCTTAGAGTTCGTTTTGCCACGCACGCTGCTGCTCTCTCTGTGCGTAATCTTTCACCCTATGTGTCCAATGAGTTACTGGAGGAAGCTTTTTCACAGTTTGGTCCAGTTGAAAGAGCTGTTGTGATTGTAGATGATCGTGGCAGATCAACGGGAAAAGGCATAGTTGAATTTGCATCTAAGCCAGCCGCAAGAAAAGCGTTTGAACGGTGCACCGAAGGAGTGTTCTTGTTGACCACGTAAGCTTTATATAGAAATTTATTATTTAGATATGGTGGTTACAGGTGATTTTTAGTTTACTGTTGCTGTTTTCTCACAAGTTAGATTAAGTGCTAATAATTGCAAACAAATGACCAGCATTCAAACTGTAAAAGTCCGATTTTTATTTTTTAGTACTCCTAGGCCAGTTATTGTGGAACCACTTGAACAACTGGATGATGAAGATGGTCTTCCAGAAAAGCTTGCTCAGAAGAATCCAATGTATCAAAAGTAGGGGCATTCTTTGTTTTTCTTGGCATAAAGATAAGACATTGATTTTAAGTATGATACAGGACATACTGTTTACAATGCATGAGTGTTTAGTATTTGCTGTGAAGCCACTATTGAATGTGACAATCTCTCATAGGTGTTTGAACCTGAAAAATGCTAAATTATTTTTTATAGATCTTATTTTTCTTTCAATTCACTAAAAGGATGTTAACATAAAAATCACTCTTCTGTATAATAATGGTTTACTGTTTTTGTAAGTAAAAAATAAAATGTTTGCTTGCTTTGTGCACTTAACAGCACATAGCTGTTTTCACAAAGTAACATGGGAGAGAAATTGGGGAAATAGAATGTTTATAAAGCAGAAACACTGGATGGGAGGTTATAATATTTGATGCTGGGTAAAAATGTTCAGATGTACTCAAGTCAGTATTGAAAATGGGACTTCAGTACTTCTGAAAATAAGTTGATTTTAAAAAGACAAGATTTCAAATTAATGCTACTTTATGGAAATATTTTATTTTAATGTTTTGATATTAATGGTCTGAAAACAGCATATTAAGACTGAAGTTTACACAGAAATGAACTTTAAAAGAATTTTAGTGAAGATGTGAATAACTTTAGACTTTTCAAGGAGCTGTGCTTGGACCCCTTTTCAGTCCATCTGTTTAGTCACTTTTCATGGACAGGATCTGGTTCATCAGCCGTCATACAGAATTTTTTCTAATTACTAATAGAAGAAATATCTTTTGGACCCAGCTACCAATGTTGTCCTCTTTGTTCATTAATTTCCTAAAAGAAATCACTACTACTACTACTCCACCTAGGATTCACTGGATTCTTTGTTTTGAACATTGGCATGTGGCAGAATACTGAGAAGATAGTAGTGTCAGCAGCCACAAAAGTCTTTAAAAAATCTAATTAACCATAATTAGAATATTTCTTGAAGATACTGTGGCTTTGTTAATTGCCCCTTATTTAATTGGTTGGTTTGTTTTTTTTAACTGAGCACTAAAGTGAATATGTTCTTCAATCCTTCTATGTTTTAAATTCATTACTAGTGAGTATTTTCCATTTGTAGGGAAAGAGAAACGCCACCTCGCTTTGCTCAGCATGGCAGTTTTGAATTTGAATATTCTCAGAGGTGGAAATCCTTAGATGAAATGGAAAAACAGCAAAGAGATCAGGTTGAGAAAAACATGAAAGATGCCAAGGACAAGCTTGAAAGTGAAATGGAAGATGCCTATCATGAACATCAGGCAAATCTCTTGCGTCAAGGTAATTGGCATTGATTTTTCTGTTGCCATTTGTTTTCTGGTTTGGTATGCTAGCTACACAAATCATATTATGTGGATGTTTGCATTTTCAGTTTTCATGAACTGATCCATAGTAAATAATCAGGCGGCATTTGAGAATTCTGCTTTTAAAAAACTGTTTGCAACTTACATCTTATCTTGTCTTTTTTGCTCCCTGTAAATTCTTTTTTGCGTTAAAAAATATGGGAGCCTATAAACTGGCTTTGTATGTACTGGATTTACAAAGTTGTTCCTAGTCTCACAGAGCCACAACTGTGGTGGTTCACTAGGATGATGTGAGGAGAAAATTTCCCCCGTGGTTGTCATTTTTTTTGTAAGCATAGTTCATTCTGTTTGGCCAGCTGTAATTTAAAAGGACCATGGTTTATCCATGATTAATTGTTCAGAAAAGCAATGGTGTGTCGTTGTATGCCATATAGAATGTAACTGGGACTAAAGTAAGTGGTGGTTGAGATTAGGTAACACCGATTTTCAGGTTGAGAATAAAAACATGTAAAAAAGAAAAGACTTGTACAAAGGGGATATCGATAAATTATTTTTACAGACCTTATGAGGCGTCAGGAAGAATTGAGGCGTATGGAGGAACTTCATAATCAAGAAATGCAGAAGCGCAAGGAAATTCAGCTGAGGTAGGCCTGAGTTTGAGGTTTAAAAAAAAAAAAAAATTCACTGAAAACTAAACTCTACCACAGTCATCTTTTCTTTGTCCAAATGACAGTTGTACACATCTGATGCAATTTTCAAGTTGACGTTTGTGTGTTAAAGCTATCTTATCTATAAAAAGGCTCATGTTTTTACTTGGACATCTTGAGAGATTTGAATTGTATAATTAATTTTCTTTAAACTATCAGGCAGGAGGAAGAACGTCGTAGACGGGAAGAAGAAATGATGATTCGCCAGCGTGAGATGGAAGAACAGATGAGAAGACAGAGGGAAGAGAATTACAGTAGAATGGGTTACATGGATCCAGTAAGTTGTGGGTTTGTTTGTTTTAAAGGGGGGTTCCTCTGTGGCTTTCAGATAATTTAAACTCAATTCATAATATACCAGGACTTTTTTTAGTCTTTTGTTTTAAAAAGTTTGAAATAATTAATGGTGCTGTATTTTTGATACATGAATGGATAATGTTAAATGATGTATCTGCTTCGTGAAATGCAGAGCTTGCCGGGGGAGAAGGACAGAACTGCTTGCTCATTTTAAAGTCCTATTTTTTCCTTTGCAGAGAGAGAGAGACATGAGAATGGGTGGTGCCAGCACAATGAACATGGGAGGTAAAAAAAAAAAAAAAAAAAAAAAAAGCTAAATATCTTTACGTGGTTGACATATAACTGCTCAGAATATGATTGTGTATTTTTTGTTCTTAGATCCTTATGGTGCAGCAGCCCAGAAATTCCCACCTATGGGTGGTGCCGGCGGCATAGGTTATGAAGCCAGTCCTGGAGTTGGCCAACCAGCCATGAGCGGTTCTATGATGGGAAGTGACATGGTAATGTATCCTGTGATGGCTTTACTTTAGTACAGGGGAAATGAAGACAGGAAATTCAGAGCGCTACCAGTTTTTGAATGGTAGATGGTTTAAATCTTTCTTAATTGCTGACTGCTTTTTTTTTCCCCCTTGGTATATGTAATAGCATAGCAGTATTGAGGACTAGTCTGGCAGTATGTACAATAATAGCTTAATTCTTATGAGTATGGTCATTTAGACAGTTGGAAGTTGTCTGTATAAACTAATCCAGATGTGCTGTTAAGCACATTTGCTGTTTAACTGGTCGGGTTTTGAGTTCCTGCATTTTTAGTTAGGCTTGGAAGGACTTATTTTTCATGAGTTTTGATGTTTCAGAATACTGGATTGATTTCCAATAGCTTTTTTTTCCTAACAAGAAATAAAATTAAGGCTTATTTATCTAGATGTAATTACTGGAGAAACTAATTTTCAATAAATTAAGATGAGAGTTTGAAATTTGTCAATTCTGTCTCGACTATTTTGTGATTCAAGCATTCACAAATGCTACATGGTTCTACTCTGATTCTCTGAAGTGCAATTAAAATCTGGTCCTTCCAAGCCTAGTTACAAAATCAGTGCACCTTTGCATTGACACATAGCAAAATGCAAATCTATACTCGTATGTTTATGCAACAGATTACTCATCACTGTCAACTTGTGAGTAATCAAATGGCAAACAGCATACTATATTCTGTGTGCTAATGTTTGCCATTAATATGAGAAGAGCAGAAATGGAGTTATTAGCTTTAGGCATGTTTAAATATTCCCATTACTCCTCAACCGTAGTCATTTTGTGACTATTATCGGACAATGGAATTATGATAGCCTGTTCTAACTTGTTGTTTCCCACTTGTTGGACATGACTGTAGATACAGGTTCTTAAACTACTGCATACCTTATGTTTAGAGGTATGTTTCCAAACAATAATAGCTTTTGGCACACTAAATGTGTGCATGGGCATGGAGTCTGCTTGGTGCTATCCCACTGGAACAGTACTGACAGCTTACCGCAGTGCCTTAATAGTTAGGATGGAAGTCCGTTCTGGGTCAAGCAGTTGATAGTAGTGTGCTTTCACTCTCCCTTTTGAGGGTACACACCCTCTAGCACAAAATGCAGAAAATATTTTTCTGGGTGGGTTTAAGGTTAGACTGTACTCAGGCCTCTGGCTTCATAGGTGTGCTGCTATAGTAGATACTAGGTATCTTCTGTTACGGAAACCATACCTCTGGACTCTTAACTTGGGTAAGCATTGATTCAGTAGAGGATGCTGGTGGCCTTAATGCATCTACAATCTACTGGTAACATTTTTAAGCAGTTCATAAACATCTACTGAACAAATAGGTAGTTTGTGGTGAATGCTGTGTACATTTTTTTTCTGCTTTTTTAAAGTTTTGGTACAGGTGCATGTTGAAGTTGTATAATATTTTAGAACAACTTGATACCATCAAAATAGTTTTTGATGTTAAGATGGTTTAATTACCGAAGTTCCCTAAGACATGGCTCTCTGTCACGCATGCTGTCCCAGTTACTAAACTCAAATGAGTTGCAATTAGACATAAGCTGGTGTATAAACTGTGTAAAGATGACATGAATTATGGGAAAGCTAGAAACTCCTTGTGTTCTGAAAATTCTTTCCTATAAACCAGTAACTGGAGAAAAGTCTGAATTTAGCCACAATCTGTACTTAAAGACTCAGTTTAGTAAACTGAATTTACTGTTGCTCTTTTATGGGGTAGGGGAAAACTATTTGAAATGGAAGTTGAAAGCTATCTTTAACTTCATAATACTGATGTAACTTTTAGAGAACTGCTGCCAGCCACACCTTACTTACTTATCTGGTAGCCTGGAAAGAACGTGCAGCTAGATGATGCATTAATAAAGATATATGAAGTCTCTGCTTCATTTGCAGTCCAATACAGTGTTTACAGCTCCATGGGGAGGTAGTCCATGAAATCTTTCAATAATTGTAAAGTCTTGGTGGACTTTCCAAGAGCTTGTGGTGAAGCTGGGGCAAGGGGCTTTAATGGATGCACCTAGTGAAACGCACAAAGGGCAGACTTGAAACAGTGTGATTAAAATGTAGTTCTGTGAACACATTTTTACCTTTGGCTATAGCAGTAGAACTGAAATTGTGACAATAAATGGAGGGCCTTTGATCAAGCAATTGTGTTGGTTAGGTAAATCACTTGTTATTAGCCTTTCACTTTTTTCATTCTTGTAATCCAGTAGTACTGTATTACAGTTGTCTGTTTTACTACTTAAGGCCTCTGCAGTTTAGTCAGCAGATGTAGTCTTAAACCCATCTTGAAAAGCACATGGTCTCTAACGCAGCACATGCCATTAACTGGTGAGTAGGCATCCTCTTTACAATGACATATTATTAATGTCAGCTCATACTTCAGTGATCTGAATCTGCCTTTTCTGGCTAGGCTTATTTGGAAATAACTTACTGATGTAAACGAAACTTGTACTGAACTAAAAGTGAAAGTTTGCAAACTATTTGCATAAGGTTGTTTGAAAATTGCTAGAGCTCATTTTGGTAAAGGTAATTCACATCTGCACTAATGCTTACATTCTAGCACTGCAGGGAGTATCTGTTCTTTGTAACAGATGTATGAGAATGCATCAAGTTGGGAACATACCTCAAGGCATGTATTACAATAAACTAATTTTTAAATTACCCTTTTTTCCTTTCTATGTTCCCGGTACCTGTGGATCGGCTCAATGGTGATTGTATCGACGAACCTTGACTACGGAACCTTCTAAAAATATATACTTAACACACATGGACATCAACTACATATAATGAACTGTTAATACTGTTCCAATAGCGTGCTGAACGCTTTGGGCAGGGAGGTGCGGGGCCTGTGGGTGGCCAGGGTCCTAGAGGAATGGGGCCTGGAACACCAGCAGGATATGGTAGAGGGAGAGAAGAATATGAAGGCCCAAACAAAAAGCCCCGATTTTAGATGTGACTTGTAGAGTTTCATTCCAGTTTGTTTTTGTCTGCCTTGTTTAGACACCAACTTTTTAATTCTTGCATTTTAGTAAGAAAGCTACATTTTTATGGATGTTAGAAACTATTGACCTAATATTTGTAAGTGGTCTGTTTGGCCAAGTAAAATTTAATTATGTAATGCAGTGTTTCAAAAAAAATTAGCTGTTTTTTGATGTATAACATCCCTAACTTGATGGCAGTGTACCAACTTTTTTTTACTGTGCTTCAAATAAATAGAAAACTAAATGTAGTAACTTTTAATTTTAAACTTGCCATTCATGGTTCTAAATGAGGCTAAACATCACACTGTTCAACATAAAACAGACAAGTCTTGGAGTTTAAAAGTCTGTTAGACAAGGATCTAGAAAAGTAGCTAAGGATGAGCCTCCTCCCATTATGTCTTTAGCTTTAAGTTTGGATCAAATAGTCATAGCTTAATGCTTGGTTTTCCAATGGATACAGGTTTTCAGAGCATTCCTTATACTTCAATAAGGAAATTAATGGGAAGCTTGCAAGTATTATAAAAAGCAGTAATGAAAAGTTAAACGGCTAATGATGCTGCAGTCATGTAATGAGTTTCAGATTTTAACAATGGAGTATATGGGTTGGTGGGATGGTGGCACACTTACCTCTTTGGCATCAACTGCATGAGATCTTCTAAAGATTTTAAGCAGAAAAGTTGAGAAGGTCACTTTAAAATAAAATGCACAGAATGGCTTGGATTGAGTGACTTCCTTATTAAGGGATTAACATGATGTTTGTTTTATATGTAAGCTTGTCTGCTTGAGAGCGCAGGATTTGGCCTGATTCAGTATTAATACGTAATTGAAATTGCTTGGCAAGAAGATGAGGGAGTATTACTTGAATAAAACAAGGAGAGTGTTTAAATTTGTACTCTGTAACTTGTTTGTCCTTACCATAATTGAATGGACTAACGTCTGTGGTTCAGAAATCAACTAGTGTAAATTCCAAGGAATCTGAAAACCGAAATAGTCTTTCATAGACCTCATAGTATGTAAATTCTAAAATGCAGCATGTTAAATTCAGATAAATAGCTTCTTGCATTGTAGCAGGGGTTCTCAGCCTTTTTTTTTTTTTTTTTTTTTTTTTTTTTTTTTTTTTTTTGAATCATGCCCACTGTAGCATTTCCTATTACTTGGACCCCCTTGCCACATACCAGGTCACAGTGCTATTCTTTCAAGTTTTGCTCAGCTCACTCTGCCTCCTGGTTGAGAACCCCTGCACTGTATAATTGTTGTATCTTAATACTGAGGTTTGGAAGGAAGAGTAGGACTAACCCTGGAGTTCAGTAGCTAGTGCTGCTTAGTACAAATAAACTCCCTCTAAAATTCTGTCAGGAGAGGGCTGGATGAATTTGCAGTTTGCTAGCAACTGCATTAAACCCCGTAAGAATTCAAGCTATTCTGTACTCTGATAATAAATGTGGTTATTTTACCACCATGATTGTACCTGACAAGCTGGGAGCATTGCTTCCCAGGGTAAAATGCCTGTGTGTTAAGGCAGGACAGTCAACCTACTTGTGCAAAGTAGGTAAACTTGGTTTGGCTGTATTTTTACCTGACTTCCAAAATGTTGTGTTCTGTGGATAGCTTTTAATTGTTCGAAGGTCTTTCCACTGTTTGTGCTATAAGCAATGGGTAATCCTAAATTCTGTGTCTGTATGGATAAAACTTTAGTGTTCAGGTTTTGTTACCTTGGAATGAAAACAGTCCCTCTTCAGAAGTCAGCATGGTTTAAATGCTGAGTTAAACTCTAAATGCTGTGAAATCTGTTAATGTCTAAATGTTAAGTGTCTAAATAGAGGCTCAGCCAGTTTGGCAAGTCTTTTCCTATTTTCCAAGAATCTTTTAAAGAGGCTAGATGACACTTTACCACCTTCAATTGAAATCTTGGACCAGCAGTTCTTAAACTGGAGATCAAGGCTCCTTTGTCTAGGATTCTTAGTTTAAAATAAGCAGTCCAGTTACAACTTGCATAATTTTTTTATAGTAGGGATTCAATGCAAATAGTTTCAAAAAGGGTGTTTGTGGACTCCTACAAAGTGTGAAAGTGTCTGAGATGGGGGACTCTGAACATAAACATTAAATTAATGCTTTTCAGTTTATTTTTCAGATTACATGTCATTCTTTATTAAAGAGATGCTGGCACATACCCTAAAATGCTTTCTCTTGTAGTACTGTAACTTTGAAGAGTGAAGGTTGCTGATGTCTTAATTCTTACCTTCCCAGAGGTTTTCTTTTTGGTACCCCTGTTTGTATGCAAGCTGTTGCTAAGTCTTAAAAATACTGTTTGCTAAACTGTGTTTTGCAAACATATTGAAAGATTCAGCAGTTTCTACATCATCTGAAATAGCTTTATTAAAGAGCAACCAGTATTGTAGCTTTATAAGAAGATTTTTAAAATAAAATCAAGCCCTGCTTTGAGTTGCATTTGTTAAACAGGCATGTGGTAGCTCCTGGCTGATTTCAAAATCTTTTTAAAGGTACAGTCTTAAAAGCTGACAGACAAATGTCAATTTTAAAATTTGATACCCAGTTATTAGTTGGTGGGAGGTGTTAAGGAACTTGTCATGTTTCTCTGGTCTTTACCTATGGTTCTGTGGTTTGGGAGTCTTCACACAATTAGGAGATCTACATAAGTGAAGTAAAGGGTTTTCAAATCCATTAAGAAAAGCCCTTGATTTGGCAGACCCATTTCCAGATGGTCTAGACTATGTACAGCATCATTTTTTGGTATCTGGCTTAGAGAAAATACTGGCTTTTGCTTTAATTAAATTGTGCCCATTTAAATTTCTAATCCGTTATCTCAGTTCTGCAGCATATAGAAAGGGGTATCCTTTGCATGTTTTCACACTCCTTAAAAATGAATACAGAGCATATCGACGGTACTGTGTAGACACATCACACTACCTAATAGAAATACAGCTTGTGAGAAATTGAAACTGCTTTTGAGAGATTTTGTGGTATTTTTATGGTAGAAAAAGTCTTGGCTTCTCCTTGGCAACCACTTACTGTGGCAGCAAGTTTTTGTTGGAGTTTTTGAGACTGCAATTTTACACTCTTAAAAGTAGTGGCCTGCTACATAACTGCACTTAGCCAGCATTTCTGCAATGCATAACTTTGAGGAACGTAGTACCACAAATGGCAATGGACATTAGGACCCGGATGTAGTATTCCTGCTTGCTCCAAGATTCTCATTGCCGACTGCATACAGGTAGGTAACAAGCAATATAATATAACTTGGTGCCTTTCTATGTAACCTTATTCTGTGGGTATTCTGACATCACACTTCTGACTATGAAATTACAGTGCAGCACTCTTCATACTTGCATAATGTTTAGCTTGCATCAAAGCTGCGTGGCTTTCGGTTTTAAGCTGTATCTTTTTTAGCAGCAATGAGCAACTTATTGCAATTCTTGGATAAATATCTCAGACCCGATTCCTTTGTACATATGACTTGGCTTCTGTGGACTTTCTTAAATACGTTGTAATGAAGATATTTTTAGGGTGAGCTCTGTGGGGAAGAGGGAATGTGATCTTAGAATAACTTTAACTAGTTAACTAGGTGCTGTTTGCACCTAGAAAAACTCATATTGACTTTGTGGTAACAAAATGACTCATCTGCAGTGCATCCCTTTGTAGAGTCTTGGCTATTTAGGGAACATACTGATAATGTCATTCTAGCCTTGAGTGAACTATGCAATAAAAATGTAAAGCTCACTGTAGTGAGCTTTAAGACTGGGGTACAAGTATTTCTTGAGTCATAAATTGTGTTCAAATATCTCTATTAATAGTTTTCAAGGTTTATCAACTATTCAGGTACATTTGTTTTAATTTCTCGGTGGCGGTGATTGACATGTTCAGTTAAAGGCAACTGAATATCCTGAGAATCCATGGATTCCTGTTTTTAATGATCTTGATAGTGAATGTACTGATCAAAGTAGCTTAATTTTCTTCAAAATACCTTTAAAGGGGGTGCTTATTCTAAATTCTTTACTGCTAGAAGTACCAACTACAGTGTTTCAAAAGGTTACATGCCTAAATGTTTCTACACATCATAATGTGTTGATCTTCAGCTCCTATTTGCTTTGTTGTGCTAGTTAGTTGTAACTCCAAAGTCTGAATGTCATACATTTTCCTTATTTCCTCCCCTGATCTGGTTCTTGGCAATGCATAAGAAACTTTTTCCAGAGGTGGTTGTAAGGGCTTTCTACTTGAGGTGCAAAGTTTTACTTTGCATGCCTGTGTCTGGTGGACACTTGTCAACTTTGGATATTGTACTTCTGTATGGTATCTTCCAGAAAAGACTCTTACTCCTTGGTAAGCAGTTTATCTGTAAACTAGACAGGCTTGCCCTCTGCTGTTTATATTCATGTTCTTTTGAAAAATCAAAGTGGTTTCTGCACTTCATAACTCAAACAGTAACAGCTCTTTAATGACATTGAAAGTGTGTAGCTGAGCATCAGCTATCCAATTTGTGACATCATTTGTCACTAAGCCAGTTTGGTGGTTACCAATGGATTGTTAGGGTCTTTCTGTGCATAAATTTCAGTAATGACTGGATGGCAGTATGTTGTAGGGATTGCTAAACCAGTGGTCAGCTCTATTCAATTCTGCCAGTGTTCTGAGTATTTTGCTAGACACATGACTTCAGGAATATCAAGGGGTTACATGGACACACCTGTCCTGTTCCGCATACTTGGAATGCGAATAGGTTATTGACAATCCGGTAGTAAGCAATTTTGACTAAGCCATGGGTTTCATACTAGTTTTTATTTGTCTGCAGTAATGAAACTTAGTGCAGTAAGTCTCTTAAAAACAATCATGTCTGTTTTAACCAAATAACTTGTAATAAGTGGGTATGAGAAATAATACACTGAAGTGTTTGCATTGTGTTTCATCTTGGTTTTATCTTTCTGTATGAATTATACTTTTCCCAAAAGTTTATTTGAAGCTCAGAAGTGTGGTGCCAGAATACATATGCGTACCTGTTAGATCAGATACTGGTGCTGTCAAGGGAGAGCACAGCAGTGTAGTGTACTGGGGGGTTTTTACAGTAACATTAAGCATACCAAGTGTCTATTGCTTGCGGTTTCCCCAAATAGTAAAACACTGAACAGCAAAATACTGAGGCCTGTGAGTAGTTTAAGGACTTGAGTGGTATTGGGGTTGCATGTCTCCGTTAATCATTGCCAGCTGCAGTGACATGATCAGGAAGGCCTGTGCTTTGTAACATTAAGGTAAATGAGGCTAAGCGTGTTGGAGAAATTGCATAAAGAGTGTGCTGTTTGGAACTGTTACTTTGCTGCTTCTACTACTAGCAAGGCTGGAATCAGCTGATCAGCTTCTGATTTCTCTTCATACCAGCTAGTGGGGTTTTAAATAGCTGCCTACTAGAAAAGCAAAAATGGGAGGATTGGCCTTCTCCCATGTCTGTCATTGCTGCTAGATAATGATTGACAAGTTAGGACTTGATTGTGCAGTCCCTCTGGGCTGTGAATATCCTATCTATGAATGTGGCTGTTGAACACCAGTACTGAAAAGCTAACTGGAGAAAAGAGGGGTGGCTATAAGTGCATAATATGGAGGGTTGAAAAGATGCACAAAGATATAGTATCCCTTATGCAGGGTGTCTGGTGCTACAGCATAGGAAACAATGTGCGTACTACATTTTTTCTACTGTCAACTTATAATTGAGGGTCAACACTGTACCAAGAGGTGGGGTTGAGATTAAATTCGGGTTTCTCATCCATTTGGCTGGCTAAGTAGATTGCGAAGGCAGTGTGCTTTGCCTCCAACTGAGGGTGTGCACAGAACTTTGTATAGACGTCCCTAGTTGCTGATGAGTAGATGACCCCTCAGCCTTGTGCAGTTTGCCCTCAACATAGCTGTGGGGAAGGAAGCTGTGACATAGAACAAAGGCAATAAAAAGCTGATGACAAACTCTAGTGTTTTCCTTTTGGCTTGCAGTGCATTTGTAGGGTTCTTGGGTTGGGTGCAGTTAGTATTGGGGACACTTATGCTTCACCCATATGGAGTGTAGATGATTACTACAGATAAGCCAAACTGGTAAAATAAACGAGTCTAGTTTGACAGTTGTTACATACCTTCACATAAGGGATAGTATACCTCTGACTGCCATCAAACTGCATTGTACTCAGACTGGTGAAGCTAGCCGTTTATGGCTTGATGTTTAGACTAGAGGAAGTTCTTCACATTCAGCCCCCTGCATATTCTTTTACTTCCTTACAAGTGTTTAGACTAGCCTACTTCTGCCCCTTACACTACTTCCACCTACTATTTTGGAAGAATTTGTAAATTCCCTCATAACTAATCAGTCCATGTATCTTTTAAATTTCTACTTTAAAGGTTAGAATTTTGTAATTGGTTAACTTTTTGTTTTCAGAAACTTTCTATTGTGTATATTTTTATAATAAATTCAGTTGTTATCCTTTAGGTGAAGATGATGTGAGCTGAGTGAACCAAACGTGCTCATCCATGTGAAGTAAGTGTATCTGTTAATTTTTTAAAAAAAATTTAAAACAGTGGTCTGAAGGACAGGCATGCTGGTGATGGCTCTTGTTTCCAGGAGCTACATTGCATTAAAAAGACGATTACATTTCCTGTAAGCAACTGCTGTAGTTGCCACAGACAGTCCATTGTGATAGTGATTGGGGAGCATAGATAGTTCTCAAAAGAACAAAACCAATCAACGAATAAACCCCCACCTTGATGCGGTTCACACTCTGAATGAGTTTTTGGTAACCCCATGATAAAATAACATGGTTTTGACACCCCAGATAAGTTATGATTGTGCAAGTTGTCTTTTTTGATTGGTCATGTTCTACTTGCAAGTAGATTCCAGCCTCCTCTCAATTTCATGTCCTCTGCTTTGCACCTAACACGGGGAATGGCCAAACTGAAATTCACAAAATAAGTGACTTTTATAATTGGGATATAAAAGGACTTTATGGGAGTTGTTAACGCTACATGTTTTCTTCTGATCCAGCAGTAGAGCCTGAGCACTACCCAGAATGTAAAGTCATGTCAGGTGACATGGAGTAGCCAAACAGCAAAGTGAATGGGTGAGTAGTAGATTAATTTGCAGATACCTATCTGAAAGAGGAAATGTCCCTAAGTACATAGCAGTTTCTGCCCAAAATTTGAACTGATCTTAAGATTCTTAAGATGAAAAGTCATTCTTGAATGGATTTTTATATGCAGCCTTTTAATCTTTCTTTTGTAGAGCCAAGATAAGCATTGTTTGAGGTTCTCCGGCTCTTCAGCATCATAAATCCTGCCCAGTGAACACTTCAGATACTCAGACACAAACAAGGAAGTAATATGTTAGATTCAAGCACAATAAGAAATGTGTGGTGCAGTAGGAGGAGAGAGGTTTGGGGCAGATAGCTTAACACTTGAATAAAACAGTTCACTGAAATAAACTTGCACAAAAATATTGGTTCTGCTTTTCATCTTCAAAACATTTTACAATCAGTTGAACTTCACAGCACCCACCCAGCAAGGTAGGTGAATCAATATTATATCTGTTTTAAATGTGGGGAAGCAAGTAGACAGTAGCTAGTATGCAGGGACCATAAGGAGGAATCTGCACAGTTGGAATTAAAGTAGAATTCTTTTCTTCCATCATTTGACTAGACTTCAGTCTAAAACATTTGACAAAATAGTAAGTTAGTATTTAAAAACCTAGGCATGGGAAACCTGCTAAATATTCTCAATTTATGCAATATAGATGATTGTATGCATCTGATAGATCCACTAGGCAGATGTCAAGAAATAAACACTTCAAATTTGAAACCAGTGATGTAAGGATCCAGATGAGTTGATTCCTAATGAAATCTTGTCCAATTCAGAATTGCTTCTGTATTCCTGTTTCTATGTTGTGAAAACTATACTATTAACTTTATTCCGGGTGTACCCTGGAAGCTCATCAACATTGCTAGAGAACATGTTTGGTGGCCAGGTATATCATTGTTTTGTATGCTACTTCATCATTCAGTATTTGAATATGGCTGGTAACATCTCTTCAGGTTTTTTGGCCTAACTTTGTTTTGCATTCACAGGAGGAAGCAGTGTTTGAAGTTCAGAGCTCAACAGAGAGGAGCCTGGGACTAAGTGGCAATCTTTTTTTGTTTCAATAAAATACTCAATTCCTGTACAGATGGCATTTTTGTTCTCTTGAGTTTATGGCAGAAGTTCACTTAATTGAACATAATTATGTACTTGGATATCACGGCTAAAAATGAAAAGAGGGTGGGGAGACTAGATACCCCCAGGTAGAATCTGTGGACCTTCTCAAAGCATCCAAACACAGCATTGTGGGGAGTACTGGAGACTCATCTTTTTTTTGAACTTGTGTAAGCATTTACATGGTTGGTGTCTTCTAGCATCCTGTACCAAACAAAACAAACCCAAGACCCTAATGAAGCATAGAAACAATAGGCAGCTGCAGGAGCTGAGGTGGAAATTGTCTTCCATGCTTACAAAATAGAAGCCTGACCCTGAAAGCTCCTAATAGACAATGTCTTATTTCAGTGCTCCTTTATAGAGATTTGCTTCTCCAGTGCCAGTGAATCTCAGAATTGTAGGTACTCATTAACCTGCTGCTAGCAAAGGAGGCCCATCATGTCTTAACTTTCCACAAAGAAAAAAGACACAAGTTTATGCTCTTACAGTGAAGCATCCCTTAGATGTGGCTCCTTGCAGATGATGCTTCATGTGGATTGATCTTGGAGTAGGTCCTTAAAGTGATTTGGCTGGGTATTCATTCCGTTTGTGTATCTCTGGCAGTCTTATTGTGCCATCAAAGCTGTCAGTGCCTGTGTTACTGCGAAGAGTGGAACAGCAGCCCTACGTGAACATATTGGAATTGGCTGGTCTTCCATTCTAGTATGTCCCTACCAAGAAAGACACCCAAACCAAAGCAATCCTGTTAGAGGTGGTGGCTGGGTTCAGCTTTGGGTATCTTTTTGCTCTTGTCCTGCCTCTTAATATGGAGCATATGATGAAACTTGCACTCTGCCAGTAATCATTGTGTGCTTATTCCTTTGTTAGCCAAGACTTGGGTGTAAACAGGTTACAGCACTGCCAATTATTATCAAATTTGAATTACATCAATTGTTCATTTTTACTCTGCTGGTCTTAATGCAAGTGTTTGAGTGGGTATTACACATTGCAGAAATAATTAGAAGGTATTTTTGAGAAACCACTAAGCAAACAAATGTGAGGATCTTGTTAATCAAACCTCACGCCACCATTCTGCAACTAAGTCCACCAGGTAGATGCTGGCTGTGGATGTCTGTGACATATCAGCTACATTTTTCCCATATATGTAACCAACCTTCAAGTAAAGAATCAAAAGTTTCCCTTTAGTTTCTTGAGCCCTATAGAGGGGTGTCACTCAACCAGTGGGATGGGCCATATTGGGGGACAGGACATTTGATATGGGCCAAAGTGTGTCTGGGCTGGGCCCCTTGCCCACTTCCCTTGTCTGCTGCCGCCTCTGAGCCTTGCCTGCTTTCTGGTCACCTTCAGCAGCCCTTGCCTCCAGCTTCCCACTTCACCTGGCTGGAGCTGCAAGGGTGATCACTGTCATTCCCTAGTCCAGCTATGTTGAGTGTGTGCTGGCTGGGAGATAAACAGCCCCACACTGCCTTTTGGGCATTTTATGGCTTTGCCTCAGGAACAGGCAATAGCTACGCCCACAGAATGAAAAGCAAACTACAAGAACCTAAAAAAGCTTAAAAGGTTTTGTGTGATCCTACAATTACTGTTACACCATGAACTTTATACAGCTTCCCCCCCCCCCCCACAATTTATCTCTTTATTTCCATCATCTCATCAGCCAGATCTTGCCCACAGGCCTTGCTATAGAACTTTCTTAAAAACAACCTGAGAAATGGGTTAAATTGAAGAGGGCTAGTGGGAGAAAGCAGCCTTTATTTTATTGCTGCATGGGTCTATCTGAACTCCCTGTAGCAGCTGGACTAGCCATGGAAGTTTCAGTAGGAAACCTACTTTCAGCTCCATGAAGTTTTAAAAATTGACTGTCTTCTGCTCTGGGAACATTCATGGTGCTCCTTTGGGTGTTACTGGAGGGGGAGAATAGCATTGGATAGGAGCATATACCGGTACATATATGTGGGGAGTGCACTTGGCTTCTAAGTGAGCAATTAATCCCATGCACATAACAGGCACTTGAATGTAATGTCTGTCACTTCTGGTTTGGCATTTTGTTTCTAACTGCCCGCTCGAGTACCACTCCAGCAATTGGAACAACAAGTGGTGTAACTTCTACCTGCCACAGTCTCCTGTGGACTCAAGTTGTCCCTAGCAACCACTCTCATTCCTGTAATTAGTTTGCTCAAAACAGGCCTGAGGACGGGGCTATAGGCAAAGCAGCAGGGGGAGCCCAGGCCCCAAGTAGTAATATGAGGCTTTTCTTCTTTTTTAATTCTGCTATCTTTGTTATCCAGACAATTGGTGAAATATTTGTTCCTGGGGGGGGGGGGGGAAGAAATGAGTTTGTCATCTGGCATCCTGTAAAAGCCATTGCTTAGTTTCTTTTAAGCAAGTACAAAGTAAGAGGGTTTCAGATGCAGAGGGATGTCTAATGTTGCATTTTCATTGTGTGAGATAATGCAGCCATTTGTCTAGCAAGATTGTAGGCAAGTCCTCATGTTACATACTCCAGATGACTTCCCTTTAGGTTTGAGTGGTAATTACATCCCATTTTACTCATCACTCCTGAATATTACATAGAGTTCAATAGCTGAATTATTCATTTGTTAGTTTAGATCTTAGCTAAAGAGGAAAGTGGCAGAAGCACAGGGAAAGAGGCTTAGAACTCTGCCATGACTAGCCTGCACTGCTGCCTTTGGGAAGTTGCAGTGAAATGAATAAATGCTGTAAAAAGTTACTTAGCAATGCTGAGCAGCCCACTTGTTCTGGACTTGAAACCAAGGGGAGGGGCCCCTGCTCACCAGATCGTTCTCCGATGAATCCTGCTTTTCCTAATGCTGAAAAAGTGGTTTTGCTGCCCCAACTAAAATGCTCTAACCAGCAGCAGTGCCGTCGGAAGTTGCCCTTTGAAAGCCGGTGAGTCCCCTACTGCCTTCAGTGTTCATTGCTGTGTAACATTTTATTAAATACTTGTAAGGTCCCTTTTACTGTGCCTGATTAAATCAGGAAATAGAGATGGGGTGGAGGAGAACAAGTCCATGTCAGTCTAGTTATTTAATGCAGGATTGTGCGCTTCTCCACTATCCAAGCACTCTGTTCTACAATGACTTGTTTTAGCTTTGTCACCATTTTGGTGGCTTCTACCAAGCTTGAGGGAAGGGATCCGTAATAAAACAATATAGCACTATATAGCTCCATGGTATGCTTGCATGGTTTTTAGCTGCCACATAGTCCACCTGTGGACTTAGTTGCCAGGGGATGTTGAGAATGCCAAAGTGTAAATGGTTTTAAAAAATGAGAAGTTTGTGGTGAATAGATCCATCAATGGCTATTGGCCAAGATGTCAGGGATACCAGAGCATGGGTTATACAGCTGTTGGGACTGGATTACTCAAAATTGTTCTGTTCTGGTCATTTCTTTTGAAGCACTTGGCACTGGCCACTGTCAGAGACATTATACTGGACTAGATGGACCATTGATCTGACCCAATCTGGCCATTCTTATATATGGGGGGGATCAGAAATAGGGCTACAAATTTGGTTGGGGAAGAGGAACTGCCAAGAGCACAATAAAATGGGCTCAGTGCAAAGAATAGTGGGAAGAAGATGTCAGTGACAGGGAAAAAGTATGGGTTATACAGAGGACAAGGGTGCAGATGGATGGAAAGGGGGACAGCCATGAGTAGCTGCAGAGAAGAGGGGTTTAGGCAGTGCTTGGAGGAGAAGAGAGCTGTTGAGGTAGATGAGGAAGGGAAATAAGCCTGGGGTGGAGGGTAAGAAATAGCTGAGTTCAAAAATAGCACTGCCCCCTGCAACAGGACTCAGCATTTCTGCAGTCCTCCAGAGAGTGCCCTAAGTGTCTCCCACTAAGGCATAAATTCCATATTCTCATCAGCAATCAATCATGGCTGCTTGCTCTCGCTATATGGGTTACAGCTTTAATGGGAGTTGAGACTGATGGCAGTTGTAAACTGCTTCTGCCTCCCCTGTGCCACCCCAGAAGTTTTTAATGGAATCAATTCTTTGTGCTCCAAAGTGTTTTTGTCCTTCCATGCAGATGAATAAATTAACTTGCTTGTAACAAAGCCCAGCTCACCAGTAGTCAATGCCCAGCTCCTCAGGCATGTGGATGTTGTCCAAAGCAATGGGTTGTTCAGGACTCCTCTATGTTCTAGAGGGCACCCCAAACTACACTGTATTACAGCCCAGGCTTGTGGGATGGAAGTTGAGAAACTGCTGCTTTGCATCACCATTTCTCAGATTTTAGGATCAGGTGTCCCACATCAGTGCTGTACAAGTACTTGGCTTGTCGCCTTCATGGTTGCAATCAGTATAGTCAACTCATAACAAATTCTTGTTCTGCTGCCAGCCTGATTTTGGCCTATGCTCCATCAGTGGTGCATGTTATGTCTGGGTGAGACACACTCAAAGCAGAAAGAAGCCATTTGAATCTGGTGTAAGCAGTGAACTCACCCACTTGGCCCACCATGAGGACCTCAGTGGGACCTGATCTATGGTCCTGGCTCTCCAATTTTATTTGTAGATTTCCTAATGAGACTGACCCAACCTTTATAAACTTTATAATGGCATAATCTGAAAAGCAGTGCCCAGCTTCTACCCTGTGCTCCTGTTGCTGGGCAGAGTGTTCGTGAGAGGAACAGCAGCTACTGAAACCCAGCCCCAGCTGAAGGCAGCTCTTGCAACAGCCCTGGGGTTTAAAATGTTGTGCTGATGTGCCAGGAAACATGTCAGCACAGCCAATCTGGAGTGGGAACCATCCCTGTCCTGGGCTCTACTCTTATTGATTCTTAGGCAGCGGGGCCCTGTTGGAGTCTTTCAAAGGACTTCAGTGGGCACTGGATGAGGTCTCTGTCTTGCAGTTTGAATGCTCAGTCTTGTGCCTGCTCCCTGAGCTAACCCCTGGTGACTGTGGTCTTGTCTTTAAAGTAGGTGCAAAACATCCCTTACCGAAAGTGGACACTCTACTCTGCAAGGCCTCCTAAAGAAAAGCCAGTTACCTTTCCAAAAACCTCCTCCACGGCTCATCTGCCCCACAAGTAGCAGAGCACAAGATGGCTGCATTTCCAATCTGAGGGAGAAGACAGGAGCACAGCAAGAGCTGAGGGATCGACACATCTACCTGCACTTCTCCAGGACCATCCGACCAGTAGTCAAGACATCTCCCAGTGAGTGGAGGCCTGATGGGAACAAACTACCAGCACAAGCAGTGGCCCAGAGGAATATGCCGCCAACAGTGCTGGAACACGTGACTGGTGCTGTGGTGCAGAGTTTGCTGGTGTGTGGAGCTACGTGCCTGCCTTCACCCTGGGAGGATCTACCTTTGCTGCCCCCAATCAGAAAACCCAGAGCAGAGATCCACGTCTATATACCCAAAGGAGAAGACAACACAGATTGTGAATCGGTGGGGGAAGACATGGACAATAAGCTGAGTTATTGAGCTTGCAAGATGAGAACATAAGAACATAAGAAAGGCCGTACTGGGTCAGACCAGAGGTCCATCTAGCCCAGTATCTGTCTACCGACAGTGGCCAGTGCCAGGTGCCCGAGGGAGTGAACCCAACAGGCAATGATCAAGTGATCACTCTCCTGCCATCCGTCTCCATCCTCTGATAAGCAGAGGCTAGGGACACTATTCTTAACCCCTTTCTGGCTAATAGCCATTTATGGACTTAGCCCCCATGAACTTATCCAGTTCCCTTTTAAATATTGTTATAGTCCCAGCCTTCACAACCTCCTCAGGTAAGGAGTTCCACAAGTTGACTGTGGGTTGTGTGAAGAAGAAGTTCCTTTTATTTGTTTTGAACCTGCTACCTATCAGTTTCGTTTGGTGACCCCTGGTTCTTGTATTATGGGAGTATTTAAACAACTTTTCCTTGTCCACTTTTTCCACATCAGTCATAATTTTATATACTTCTATCATGTCCCCCCTCAGTCTCCTCTTTTCCAAGCTGAAGAGGCCCAGCCTTTTCAATCGTTCTTCATACGAGGCACTCTCCAAACCCCTAATCATTTTAGTTGCCCTTTTCTGAACCTTTTCTAGTGCTAGAATATCTTTTTTGAGATGAGGAGACCACATCTGTACACAGTATTCGAGATGTGGGCGTACCATGGATTTATATAAGGGCAATAATACATTTTGCAGTCTTATTTTCTATCCCCTTTTTAATGATCCCTAACATCCTGTTTGCTTTTTTGACCGCCTCCGCACACTGTACGGACATCTTCAGAGAACTATCCACAATGACTCCAAGATCTTTTTCTTGACTCGTTGTAGCCAAATTAGTCCCCGTCATATTATAGGTATAGTTGGGGTTATTTTTTCCAATGTGCATTACTTTACACTTATCCACATTAAATTTCATTTGCCATTTGGATGCCCAATCACTTAGTTTTGTGAGATCTTTTTGAAGTTCTTCACAATCTGCTTTGGTCTTGACTATCTTGAGTAGTTTAGTATCGTCTGCAAACTTAGCTACCTCACTGTTTACCCCTTTCTCCAGATCATTTATGAATAAATTGAATAGGACTGGTCCTAGGACCGACCCTTGGGGAACACCACTAGCTACCCTTTTCCAATCTGAGAATTTACCATTTACTCCTACCCTTTGTTCCCTGTCTTTTAACCAGTTCTCAATCCATGAAAGGACCTTCCCTTTTATCCCATGACAACTTAACTTACATAACAGCCTTTGGTGAGGGACCTTGTCAAATGCTTTCTGGAAATCTAAGTACACTATGTCCACTGGATCCCCCCTGTCCACATGTTTGTTAACCCCTTCAAAGAACTCTAATAGATTAGTAAGACACGATTTCCCCTTACAGAAACCATGTTGGCTATTGCTCAACAGTTTATGTTTTTCTATGTGACTGACAATTTTATTCTTAACTATTGTTTCAACTAATTTGCCCGGTACCGACGTTAGACTTACCGGTCTGTAATTGCCGGGATCCCCTCTAGGGCCCTTTTTAAATATTGGCGTTACATTAGCCAACTTCCAGTCTTTGGGTACCGAAGCCATTTTAAGGGACAGGTTACAAATCTTAGTTAACAGTTCCGCGACTTCACATTTGAGTTCTTTCAGAACTCTTGGGTGAATGCCATCTGGTCCCGGTGACTTGTTAATGTTGAGTTTATCAATTAATTCCAAAACTTCCTCTAGTGACACTTCAATCTGTGACAGTTCCTCAGATCTGTCACCTACAAAAGCCGGCTCAGGTTTGGGAATCTCACTAACATCTTCAGCTGTAAAAACCGAAGCAAAGAATCCATTTAGTTTCTCTGCAATGACTCTATCATCTTTAAGCACTCCTTTTGTATTATCATCATCAAGGGGCCCGACTGGTTGTTTGGCAGGCCTCCTGCTTCTGATATACTTAAAAAACAATTTGTTATTACCTTTGGAGTTTTTGGCTAGCTGTTCTTCAAACTCCTCTTTGGCTCCTCTTATTACACTCTTGCACTTAAGCTGGCACTGTTTGTGCACCTTTCTGTTTTCCTCACTAGGATTTGACTTCCACTTTTTAAAGGAAGTCTTTTTACCTCTCAGTGCTTCTTTTACATGGTTGGTGAGCCATGGTGGCTCTTTTTTGGTTTTTTTACAGTGTTTCTTAATTTGGGGTATACAGTGAAGTTGGGCCTCTATTATGGTGTCTTTAAAAAGCGCCCATGCAGTTTTCAGAGATTTCACTTTAGTCACTCTACCTTTTAGCTTTTGTTTAACTATCCCCCTCATTTTTGTATAGTTCCCCCTTTTGAAATTAAATGCCACAGTGTTGGGCTGTTGAGGTGTTCTTCCCCCCACAGGGATGGTGAATGCTATTGTATTATGGTCACTAGTTCCAAGCGGTCCTGCTACAGTTACCTCTCGGACCAGCTCCTGCGCTCCACTCAGGATTAAATCTAGAGTTGCCTCTCCCCTTGTGGGTTCCCATACCAGCTGCTCCATGAAGCAGTCATTCAAAGTATCGAGAAATTTTATCTCTGCAATATGTCCTGAAGTGAAATGTTCCCAGTCAATATGGGGATAGTTGAAATCCCCCACTATTATTGGGTTTTTAAATTTGATAACCTCCCTAATTTCCCTTAGCATTACATCATCGCTCTTACTATCCTGGTCAGGTGGCCGATAGTAGATCCCTAATGTTATATTGTCATGGAAGCATGAGATTTCTATCCATAGCGATTCTATGGAACAAGTGGATTCGCTTATGATTTTTACTTCATTTGAATCTACATTTTCTTTCACGTATAGTGCCACTCCTCCTCCCGTACGACCTGTTCTGTCCTTCCGATATATTTTGTACCCCGGAATGATTGTGTCCCACTGATTGCTCTCTGTCCACCAGGTTTCTGTGATGCCTATTATATCAATATTCTCCTTTACCACTAGGCACTCTAGTTCACCCATTTTATTATGTAGACTTCTAGCATTTGTGTATAAGCACTTTAAAAACTTGTCCCTGTTTATTTGTCTGCCCTTTTTTAATGTGCCAGATTCTTTGTCATGTGGCTGTTTATCATCGGATCAGGCCCCCTCACCATCCTTTTCTGTCCTCTGTTCCTGATTATAACTATAACCTGGAGATTCCCTCTCATCAGACTCTCCCTTAAGAGAAGTCTGTGTCTGATCCACCTGCTCCTCTGCAGCAGTCAGCTTTCCCCCATCCTCTAGTTTAAAAACTGCTCTACAACCTTGAATTAGTGAATTAGTTCTTTAGAAATTATTAGTCTAGCCTTAAATGCAAATATCCGTAGTCTCCGATGTGGTTCTGCTGCACAGCAGTGTGGCAACTCCAGCATTTACCAATTGATTTTTGTTCTAATGATGAGCAGCGGTTAAAAAAACCTCATCTTCTGAGGTCCTTCCATCTGTGGTGGGAGTCCTGTCTAGTTTTTAGGACAGAGGGCAAGATTCCTGGGTTGTATTCCCTGCTCCAGCACTGTGTCTTTGGGCAAGTCACCTAACTTCTTTGAATGTCAGTCTCTGTAAAATGGGGATGACACCAACCTGCTGTGAGGTGTGATTCAGCAATATGCATAAATGAACTTGCTGGAAGAAGCAACTGGAGTCAGGTGTGAGTCTTCCCAGTAAATCATAACCTGGGAGTTTATTCTGTTTGTAATCTTCCTTTTTAAATGCTGGGGTGTGAATTCATGCTTGGATAACCCCACAGAGGTCAGGAATGTTACTTTAGCAATGCTTTAGGCCTTTGGCCTTTGAAATGGGCATCTTATATGCTTATGTGAGGAGGAATTAAATGATTCCTGCAACACTTTTGAACATTTAAACCAGGCCTCTGTTTGCACACTAAGGAGCCCCAGCAAGAACACACCCCACAGCGCTACATGCACACACACAGGTGGAGACACACACTTAAGGTCTCATGGGACCTAATGAAACTAACGCCAAAAGATTGCTCTTTGCTCTCCAATGGAGAGAATTTGGCTCAGTGGTCACTAGGAGTTTAACACAGGAAAGGATTCTGGTGAAAACTTCTAAAAAAACCCGGTTCTTTTCAAGGCAAAGTAAAGTGATTTCTTTCTCCTTGTGCCCTTCTACCCTATCCTGCTTCTACGAGAGTCCTGGGACTGGAAGAGCTGCTTCATGCAGTGATGAACAAGGTCGTGCTGCAGACACAAAAAAACCCATCGTGGGAGGAGGCTGCCATGATTCAAGAAGGATATATTTTTAAAAGGCTTTCACCGCAAACGCCCTTAATTCTGCCCTCCTCCCCCCCTTTTAGCAGCAGACCAAGCGGCCGAGCTCTGCGCTGGTGCATTGCCTGACCCGCATGTCCAGAAAAACGCCACGGACGGATCTGCCCGAGATTTGTTCCACCCGTCCCCAGGGATCCGCTGATGGCAGCGCTGGCGGGGCGGGGCGGGGCGGGGCGGAGCCCGGCGAGGGCAGCCCCGAGGTGTGTTCCGAGCGCTGGGCGGCACCCGCAGGCCCCCACTTCCTCGGGAGGCTGGGGCGGGAGGAGGACTCGGGGCCATGGCGCTGGTCTTCACCGCCCTGCGGGTGCTGCTGGGTCTCTTCTTCCTGCTCACCGGGGTGGTGAAGCTGACGGACCGGATCTCGGCCGAACTCTACGAGCAGCTGGTGAGTGGGGGCCCAGCTCGGCCCCTCCGGGCAGCGGCTGCAGCGGGGGCGATCGGGGCTGGGTTCCGGGGCGGACGGCCCTTTCCTTCCCCGCCTGGGCGCGCTCGGGGAGGGCGGAAACTGCGCTGCATAGAGCTGCTGCTGCTGGTTGGCTCGGCCGGGGGCCCTGCAAGGCGGGAAACGGCTTCTTTTCACTCTCCAGGACCGATCCGTACCCAGAGAGCGCGGCCTGGTCAGTCTCCCTCGTCCCTCATGCACTGTGAATCGCGGGGCGATGCTCGCCACTCCGCCCTCGGGTTGAACCACCCAGAAAGGCCACCGAGCCCAGCAGACGCAGGGCAAGAGCTCTTCCCATGGCTGGTGTCAGACTCAGCACCCTTGCGGTGCTCGGCGCTGCACGGAGCCGCCAGAGGTGGCCTCTGTCCTAGCAAGCCTGCAGTGGAGGTTAGAGGTCGCCAGGGACTGCTCACTGCTGCGTTGTGCGCTGCCTTGTCCTGCGAGAGTGATCGCCCAGGCCTGGGGGCTGGAATTTGGTAGCCCATGGGATAGAGGGGATATTTTATGTTTCCACAAGGGGAGTATCTGGCAGCTTCAGTCGCAATACCACTGCACAGGGCGTTGGGCAGGTCCATGGCTGCAAAGTGCGTTGGGCAAGGATGCCCAGACATCCCCCTCTCCCTGAAGCTGAGCTCTCTGCAGGCATGAGGGCCCAGATTCACAATGGATCTCTAGACATCAGTGGAAGCTAGGAGCCTAAATCCCTCTGTGGATCTGGACCAAGAACTCTGTGGAATAGGGTCAGGGCCATGGGGTGGAATATTTCCCAACTAGAGTTGGCACAACTTAAAAAACTTCCAAATGTGTTTTGAGAGATCAAAACCTCGACTTAGCATTGCCATGCGCCAGCAGGCTTGTTCCGTGTGTTAGTTACGAGGTAAACCTTGCCATTGCGGAACAGGTCGGGAGTGGAGAAATTTTCTTTCCCCCATGTTTGTTTACATTGTATGTCTAACATCAATTTGTCTATGGTGGTCACTTGCCCTGTTCCCTTATGTAGTCTGTAAGTTCTCTCTGTTGATTGTGTGACTTCCTCACAGAGAAAAGCAAAGCACCAAAGAATAAATGGCATTTGTATTTAGGTTCTCTTCCCATCTTTATCCCTGACTTTGGGCAAGTCACATCAACACTCAGTGCCTCTGTTTCCCCTCCCATCTCTTGTCTCCGTTGATGGTGCCTGCCTTGGAAAGCTCCTATGTGTCCCTCTAAAAATGGACCTTTCCAAAAAGTCCTCCTAGGCCCTAAACATAAGCCACTACTCTTCTGCTCCCCATTTTACACAACATTTGTGATGCTTACACTTCAGCTACAGTGCAGCCAAGGATGATATTTGGTTGCGGGGAGGAGAGATTAAAGTCACTCGGGAGTTCCTCCACCTAAAAAGATGTCCCTTGCCAGCCCTAGATCAGAACCCTGAGCCTGGATTTGACTTTGTGCCTTTTAAGAGCTGCATACAGCCGCTTGCAGTGCTTAATAACATCCAGCTTAGGCCCCATCATGTGCGCTGCAGTCCTCTGCTAAGACAGCCAGTGCTTCACAAATGACGTGTGAAGACCCTTGACCGTCTCGGCTGTGCTGGCAGCGTATATGCAGTTATGTTGGCAGGGCTGTGTGTTTACTGGTCAGGCATGGTTCGTTCATACGGGGTATTTTTACTATATGGATACAAAGTTCAGCTTTGCTGGTATAGCTGTATCCACACTAGGAGCACTTTGCTGGTGTAGTATCCAGGTTTTAGTGTAGACATGGCCTCACGTGTGAACGATATGACCGAATCTATTCTTACACTCCACTGGATGGGCAGACTTTCCAGATGCTTGAGATACACATATAGACCCACCACCAGAGGTGTAGCCTAAATGAGGGATGTCCCTTGAAATGCAGGACAAGCTGTGAATGAGATTGTAGAATTTTGTGTTCTCAGCCATGCAAGTCACTTCAGTTTTGACTGCTGCAGATTTTTGTTGCAAGTCATGTGGAAACAATAAGCCATACCCGTGTGCAAAGCAGTAAACAAGCTGTGTTTCCCACCAGACTCTAGATCGCCTCATGTGCTGTTTGTGAGAATGAGAATGAATGAGTGATGTGTTACTTGCCCATCAGAAAAAAGAAATCCTTTCTTCAGGTGAGGTTACAGGTGGATTTTTTTCAAGGTGGCAGAGAATGCTGCTCTGATATGGGCAGTTTATTTGACTGTAGCTCTAGATGACATTCCAGTGCTAAAACTCCTCCCATGATAGTTTTTCCAGTTGGTAACATTGCTCTTTAGCAACAGAAAACAAACTATGGAGACAGAGAACTGGAAACCTTTTGCTCTTTGCTCCTTTATTCCTTGTTGGCCTAGTTTAAATCAAAGTTCATTTATCTGTGTGTTGTGTCAGGGGAAGTTGAATAATAGATTTAACTACTACTTCTCTTCTCAGTTAGTTTCTGCAAAGCATCTTGGCAGGGTGCTACAGAGTGATATTGGCTGGTCCTGAAAATTTGCCATACCATCCCACAACACTAGCAACAGACACTAAGGGCTATGAGCCAGATCCTGTATCCACCAACTAGTGTAAGAACATAAGAATGGCTATAATGGGTTAGGCCCATGGTCTATCTAGCCCAGTATCCTGTCTTTCAAACGTTGCCATTACTAGATGCTTAAAATGGAATGAATAGAGCAAGTACTCCATCCTGTTGGCCAAACCCAGCCTCTGACAAACAGTGATCCCTGCTGATCCTGGCTAATAATAGTAATTGATGAATCTTATCTTCCATGAACTTATCTAATTCTTTTTTTTTTAATCCTATTATAGTCTTCGCCTTCCAATATCCTCTGGCAAGGAGTTCCACAGGTTGCCTGTGCATTGTGTGAAGAAATACTTCCTTTTGTTAATTTAAACCTGCTGCCTATTCATTTCATTTGGTTACCCCTAGTTTTTGTGTTATGAGGAGTAAATAATGCTTCCTGATTTACTTTCTCCACATCATTCATGATTTTATAGGCCTCTATCATATCCCCTCTGAGTCATCTCTTTTCCAAGCTCAGAAGCCCCAGTCTTATTAATCTCTCTTCATATGGAAGCTTTTCCATACCTCTAATAATTTTAGTTGCCCTTTTCTGTAGCTTTTCCAATTCCAATATATCTTTATTGAGTTGGGATGACCAGATCTGCATGCAGCATTCAAGATGTGGGCGTACTATTGATTTATAAAGAGACAATATGATATTTTCTGTCTTATTATCTATCGCTTGCCTATTGAGTCCCAACATTGTTAGCTTTTTTGATTGCTGCTGCATATCGAGTGGATGGTTTCCGAGAACTCTCTCCACAGTGACTCCCAGACCTCTTTCTTGAGTAGTAACACCTAGGATGGATCACATCATTTTATATTTTCCAAAGGGTAGCCGTGTTAGTCTAGGTCAATCAAAAAACCAGGAAGTCCTGTGGCACTTTTAAAAACTAACAAATAATCATTTTATACGTATTGTTGGGATCTGTTTTGCAGTGTGCATTACTTTGGATTTATCAACACTGAATTTCATCTGCCATTTTGTTGCACAGTCACCTACTTTTGTGAGATCCCGTTGTAACCCTTCGCGGTCTGCTTTGGACTGAATTATCTTGAGGAGTTTTGTATCATCTGCAAATTTTCCCACCTCACTGTTTACCTCTTCTTTTCAGATCATTTATGAATATGTAACTTCCTGCAGTTGGTCTTTATTGATGTGGGTGGACCTGAGAGCAGAATCAGGCCCCCACACTTTCAGAGGCCCAGCCCCCACAACTGGGGATCAGGTTTTCCGAGCTCAGAACCTAAACTGCTGTTCTTTGCCTAAGTGAGTCTAGGGAGTGATTATGCTCCTGATAACTGCAAACATTGATGTGGAAAGTAACAGAGAATTAATTTATGACGACCCTGGCACAGTCCAAATGGTTGTTTATATCAGATCTCTGCCCTTTGGGGTGGGACGCATTGGCAGTGCCAGATTTTCTGGATTTCTCAGCATCCAACATGTAGCCCATCCTCTGCAAATCTGTGCTCTCCACCCCTTCAACTCGTATTGTGGGTGCTGGGCCCTTTTGAATATTTGGCTATGGGGGTGGAATCCTGGCCCCTTTGAAGTCACTGGGTTTTCGCATTGTCTTCAGCAGGGCCATGATTTTACCCTGAGATATTTGCTTTGGGATGGGGATCAGGTCTGGCTTTGCAACTTTCTGTTATACCAGCCCATTTGCTCTGTATTTTTGCGACTAGGTAGCTTTGTTGGGCTTGCAGGACCTGCCGAGAAATTGCCATTGACTTGTGTTTCTGTGGTGGGCAGAGAGTCTCAATCTCAGTTTAACACACTGCGACCTGGATTAAGCTATGTTCAATTTGCTATAAATGACTCCTGCTCCTGTGACGGTGGGATTTGGCTGACAAGGTCTGTGCCAGGCTGCCAGCCATCCTCAGGCTGAACGCTGCTTAAGTGCCACTGGAATGGAAAGCTTTCAGAGAGAGCTCTCATTGGACAGTTTACTCACTGGAGATATTAAGTACGTAGCCTGCTACAGAGCAAACTCTGTCCTGTACCCATATGGAAATAGAAAAGGCATCGTAGATGGTTTAGTTCTCTGTTTGGCTGCTATGGTGATTAGCATTGATGATCACAGTACCTGGAACACTCTGGTAACACTGGCTGTGTGTCCTGCCCCAGTAACATTTAGTCCGTATGTAGCACCTTCCATCCAAAGAGGCGTAACTATCCAGAGTGGGAAATATTGTTATCTCTGTTGTATAGAGGGGAAGTAATATGTCCAAGGTGATCCGCTAGTGTCAGAGCCAGGGAGAGGACCCAGGAGTCCTGGCTGCCCAGGCCTTCCACTCCACTCACTAGAATAACCCATATATTTAAAATTCCCTACGTTAGTTGTGGGGAGATTCTTAAAACACCCCCCAGTCCCAAGGAAGAGCCTGGAGCCAGTTCAGAAGTAGCCTGGGGGTGCAGGGCAGAGATGTATGCCATGGAGTTCCAAAACCATGGCTGTCAGGCTGGGACCAGCTTTGTCAGGGGCTGCCCATCTCCTCTGTCATAAGGGCCAAGCACCATAACTGGGCAGCCAACATGCCATGGGCCCAAATGCCCCCTTACTTGGAAGGGAATTGCCATGGCCCTGTGCTCTCTTCCCTCCCCCACTGATTGATGCTCCCTTCCCCATTCCAGAAGTCCCAGTTTGTGCAGTTTGCTGATGTCTTCCCCCTGAAGGATTTTGGCTACAAGCCCGAGCCAGGGCAGTACCTGCAGGTGGTTGGCTTGATCGAGGTGGTGGCCGGGATGTTGCTGGCTTTTGGGCCCCAGCTCCTGCAGGAGATCAGCAACTTTGTGCTCACCATCGTCATGATTGGTAGGTGGTGGCTGCTGGGCTCCGGGGTGAAGATCTCAGCCCTGCCAGCTGTTCTCCTCTCTTCCCACAGGGAAATCCTTGTCTTCTCTGTGACAGCCCCAGCATTGATCTTTTTTTTCTCTCTCTGTTGATGCCACCCCGTCCTCCAGAGATTGCAGCCCAGCCACCAGCTCTCCAGACAAGGGGCTAGGGTCCCCATTGGAGCAGCCACTGCTGGAAGATGTTCCCTCCCTCCCCAGGGGCTGGGAGTAGGGTCCCCACACTATCTCCTGCTCCTGGGGCAACAGAATGGCCCCTCAAATAGCAGGCTCTGCCCCCATGAGCCTTGCTGTGCCCATGCTGTGACCTGGGTATGGCTAATGTAACCTGCAGTGAGAGATTGGAAAGGTCAGTCAGGTCTTGTCTCTCCTGCCCCCCTCGGTGGGTGGATTGTTCCCTCTGGGGCTTCCTCCAGTTCCTTCTGCCCTGATTTTCCATTCTCCCCCAAGCCTGCCTGAGACAATAGCTGGTACAGGTATGAGCTACCTCCATCCGTCTCGTGGAATCTGTTGACTCTGAAGTGTAATGATAACGATTCAAAGCCATGGGGCCACCTTCGAGAGCCCTGTGCCTTAGGAGGCTGGCTCAGTGAAGGCGGCTGATGTTTCATTGGTCCATCTCGTGACTCTTACCCAGCATAGTTTCTTCTCCGTGTCTCCCCAGGTGCCATCTACACCCTGCTGGTGCTGAAGGAGCCCGTTGCCATGTGTGCTCCAGCGACCGTCTGCTTGGGCCTCCTGCTGCTGCTCAACATCCGAGGAAGGGGGGGCAAAGCCAAGTCCAAGTTTGAGTGACTGAGCTGAAAGGAGGGCAGGGGGTACTGGATTGGCCAGAAACAGTGTCCCCCAAGCCATTGCTTCCTGCCAACGAATGGCAGCTCACACATACTACCGACTTCACAACGGCTGGTGAGAGATCCGTGGGCCCTGCTGGCAGAACCAGGACCCGGTGCTGAATAATCCAAGGCGCACTGGGGTACCTGCTGTAACTGTGTGTCAAGCATGGGGAGCCACTGCCGGGCCCTTTGACTTCAACACAGGTCAGCCCCAACCTGCACTGCAGGGTCACCATCACCAGGGAAATGTTCTGTCCCCTCCTTTCCCTGCCTTCTGGGCCAAACCCTCAGGGCCGCACTCTGCACTAGGTCGGTCCGTCCAGTCTCAGTTCTCCCCACATGCTCTCCTTGCCCCAGGAGCCAGCTTTGCTGCTCTTGCGCTGATTCCTTCAGGCTGCAGTGCTCTGGGGTCAATTCCCTGCCATTGTGTTGCTTCCCCGTCTCCTCACTGCCCATCCCAGCTTCTCCAATGAGAATCCATGTCTCCTCGGTTCCAGGACCAGACAACCCGGGAGGCATGAGGCAGGGGACAGTGGGAGCTGTTGGGCTGGACGAGACACCACCTGGGATGTTCCATGGAGGATGGGGGGCTGCTCGCTCTGCTCTGTTGCTAAGAACTGTATCTTGGTGCCATGCCCCTTGGAGCAGCCTGGCCAAGCCTTATGGCAGAGGGGTAGGGGAGGTGGTGCTGACGCTGCTGTATGGGGGGGGCCACATGGCACTGATTTTTAAATAAAACCTCTATTTCCAATATGCTGCCTCTTGTTTTCCGAGTCACAATCTGGCCCCCAGCATCCAGTAACTGATGCAAATGGGTGGGGTTACTCTGATGGACTGGGCCATCCTTGGCACTGAGGAATGGAGATATGCCTGTGGGGTAGGGATGTGGGGCTGAGAATGAAGCACTCATCAGCCCTATGTGGGCAAGGCATGGTGTGAAGGAAACTGGCCTCTAACTTTTTTTCTTGGGACCCAGTTGAAAAAAATGTATGCCTGCAACCCAACAATTACATCTTTGAGCAATGCATTCCAGTAGTTTCGTGGCGGCCGCAGGGAACGCCGTGACCCAGTGCCTGAGGGTCTGCAACCCAGTACTGGGTCCCGACCCATAGTTTGAAAACCACGGCTCTAGGGAGACTCCCTGACGGTGTGAACATAGGGCATGGCTGAGCAAGAGGGGACTGAAACATAATGGACCAAAATTTATGCTTTGGAAATTTGACCTAATTGGTGAGGTAGGGAAAAAATGAGAGGTGGGACCATAGCCCCTCATCGGTTTTGGGGCCCCTTAAAAGAGGCTTGGGGGGGGGGGGAAGAAGGAGGAAACTGCTGCCACCACTGTGTCTGTGGCGGAAGGACTTTTCCTGTGATGCCAAGACCTTGATACTCCTGTGAGATGACACTTGACTGTTCCTGCTGCCCTAGCGAGGATGCTGGCTTGCCGTCTGTGAGATCCTGCTCCAACTACCCCCCGTCTGTCTCCATTCCCCATGGTCAGCCGGCTGTCCTCTGCTTTTCACCTGTCCCTCAACTCAGCTGCACTGTATGGCAGGATGAGACAGCCCAGCCAGCTCTGTCCTGAAAAACAGCCTGATGCTGTCCCTGTGCAGGGAGGTTAGCTGGAGACCATAGCAGCAGCTGGCATGGCCAGCTTGCCAGGCCGGAGCATCCACCCATCCCTGATCAATTGCCTTGCATCTGTATTATCGTTGCTCTTCTCTCCCTTCAATGTCCGTCTGTTTGGTCAAACACAGGGAGCTGGCATTCCTGATCCAGACGTACGGTTCCTTCCCTATCAGGAAGGGCCATTTGGCAGGATGAAAAACTCACCAATATGCACCCTCTAGGAAGAGGTTTTGATTGTTTTGCATCATCCCTTGCTTCTGGTTTCAAAACCTCTTGGCCAGTTTTGATGCTTTTCCTGTTTGTGGGTGTCAGTACATTTCTAGCCTGGGGCAGGACTTCTCTGTGGGGTTTGCCATAGGGCTGAGAGGCCAAGGTCTCCAGATACCAACCCCCCACCTTGTTTAACCCTGTTTAATGTTGGACAGTGGCAGAGCCATGGGTCCATCCACATGAATGCAACAGCCTGGGCTGTGCCCCAAGGACGATGCAGCTTCCTTCCCTCACTTGCAGCCCTGGGATGGGAGCTGAGGGCGATGCACCTTACAAGGGGTTACGTTCACTTTGCTGCAGCAGTGCTGGCCCCTCTGGGCATGCTCAGTGCAGCTGTGCCTCAGTGGGCCTCTGCATGAGGCTGTGAGAAGAGGCACATGCAGCGCCCAGGCACGAGGGGGTATTGGCATAGTGTGCTGTACCCATGCCGAGTGGCGGTTCTAGTGCCGGCTAGATCCTAAGCCCTGGGCTGACTCGCCTCTCCCTTGCCCAGTGGCTGCACTAACTCCAATTCACTCTGCTGTCAGGGAGGGGAAGATCTGGCCATGGCAGAAAGGAGTGGGATGGGGGCCAACGACGGCCTGCACAGAGTTGCGGCTCCTACAGCGCAGCCTCTAACTGCAGCAGGAGCCCTCGGTGCGCAGATCCCCGGTGCCAGGAGGGTGACGTCTGCTGCAGCCCTGCTGGGGGCTCTCATTGGGCAGGGGGCTCCTACCCTTAAAGCTGCATGAGAAGATGGCTGCTCAGCGCAGGCAGCGCAGCCTCGTAGGGCCATGGCTCACTGGATCACAGGGCAGCTGCAAGGAATACGGGGAGAACAGGGAAGGGCAAACTGACTGGCACCCCCACAGACAGGCTGAACCCCTACAGCCACCCTTAGCTTTGCCTGCCCTGTGATTCCCCAAATCCCTACTGCAGGGGATTGTGACTACATCAGGTGTGGCTGGGCCTCAGGATCTGGGGACAGGGGCAGGACTGACCATCCCACAGCTGCCAGGGCTCTCCAGGGCTATGTCTACACTTGGCCAAATAAGTCGACTTTGTTAAGTCGACTTAGCATGTCCACACGATAAAATGAAGTCAATTTCAAGAGGACCCTGCCAAATCGACTTAGAGCGTCCACACTGGATGCTTAGGTCGACTTGTAGAGGCTAGGTGGACCTGGGACTGGTCCACAGTGGTGGGGGGGCACCCCTTCCAAAGTGCCAGGGGGCTCAGCATTTGCCCCATTGTGCAATGGGGGCTGAGCATGACAAGGACAGTGACAGGGCATAGGAGCAGGGTGGGCAGGGCTGTGTCCTGCCCTGTGGGGGGGCATGCCAGGCTCTGCCTGTGCCAGCCACCCTGGCAAGGAGGGCAGTGGGGGAGCCCTGGGGCCCTTTAAGTCGACTTAAAGTCGATTTAGGGCTAATCTGCGTCCACACTGGCTAAATTTACTGGCTTAATAAAGTTGACTTAGCCAGTAAAGTTGACTTTAAAGTAGGTTTAATAAAGTCGACTTTAAATTTCCTTAAGTCAACCTCAGCAGCTGCTTAAGTCCACTTAAGGAAATTGTAGTGTAGACGCAGATTAAATTAAGTCAATTTAAGCGGGCTTAAGTCGACTTAATTTGTAAGTGTAGATGCACCCCAGGAGCCCAGGCCTCTGGGGGATGCCTGAGGTTCCAGGCTTCTTGCTGGCTCCCCATCCCTCACCCCTCCGTCCTTTGTAACATTCCTGCATTACCCCCAGCCCCTTGTGGCTCCTGCCTTTAAAGGAGCAGGAAGCACTTTCCTTCCTCACCTGGCATTTGCCAGGCAACCAGCAGGGTGGCCCCAGGGGCTGATGCCCTCAATGCGGGGCAGCGCAGGGACTCTGTGGTGGGACCGAGAGCAAGGTTTAGTCCCTGGTGAGCCAGTTAGCCCCCTCACTGGCGGACTCAGAGCCCTAGGGCTGTGTGTAGCCACAAAGCCTACAGGGGAAGGGAAGATGCATGTTGGCAGGTGGTTTTGTGCTTTTCACCTGGCTTGGGGGCAAGGGGCATAGCCTGTTTAGCAAACCCCACAGCTGCCTGGCGGGTGCCTTCCCATCAGCCACAGTACAGGGAGCAGTTTCCAGTGTGGAGCAGATGAGCAGATCAGAGAGAAATCAGCCGTCAGGAAGATGGCAGGTGACGCACAGCCGCAGCGGGTATGGGAGCTGGAGCCTCTGAGATATGTGCTGGTGGGTCACCAGTCGCAGGGCCAGGGGTGAGGGCCCAGAGCACTACCTACCCCAGAGATCTGAGACTGCTGAGGCCTGGAGATCAGAGCTGGGCGTGACTTGGATGGGCTGGTCCAGAGAAGTGTGGCAGATGTGTTCGCTGGTATTGATCAGGCTCATCGGGGCTTTCTTCTGAGGTGAGGTACTTTAGCATGTGTCTGTCTTGTGCAAGTTATGCTGCTCCTGAGATCCTGTCCTGCACACACACATACACATAGCGCTGTTGGACTCAGAATATAGGCTCTGGTCTCCATTACCCTGCCTCGGTGCCAAGTGGGTGTGGAAAGCCACTCAGTTAGAATAATGGCTCTCGCTTTGCATGGGTGCAAAAAGCTGCATGAAGCCCCTGGGCAATGGAGAATCAAGCCCAGAGGATTTGTCTGGCAAGCTCAGCCAGCGTGTGTCTAGCTAACATCTGAGCCCTCAGAGAAGAACGAAGTCCTAATAAAGCTCCTAATTGGGATAGATTTCTTCCTGACCCCTACCATGGAGCATGAGATTTGATTACCACCACTATCCTTTGCAGATCTATAAAGGGTGGGCCAAATCCTGTCCATCTACTGAGCACCTGAAATGCCTGCTGGAGTCCATGAGATTGTCGTGAACACTCAGGACTTGTCTCTTTATGATCCATCCTCAGCATTTGTCTTGATGACCTCCTGCTGCAGGATGTTCTGCAGCTTGATTACATACTGCGTGAAGAATCACTGGGTTCATTTTGAAAACAAAGGAAGACCCATCTGCCCTCCACTCTAATGCTATGGGTACTGAGTTGCCAGCACCACATCATAGCCCAATGAACTGCTTGGCAAACAGCTTCTTGGTCTGTTTTTTGCTGACGATCAAAAGGAGTTTTTTACCCCTTCCCCAGCCTGAGACAAATGGCTCTAAGTGGGTCAGACCACGCGACACAGCATCAGGGCTCGGCTCAGCACCTCTGACCCTCTGGCTCTTTGTTTCTGAGCAAGGAGAATTAATTTTTGGGAAAGTCGTGGGCTGAATAACCCCTGAGAACCAGGTTCCCTCATGCTTTCATCCACCCCCGCCTGTGTGAGAAAGAGCTGGGCTCTGAGACCAAAGAACAGGCCAGCTCAGACATTGCCACTGGAAAACCCTGAGGAGTCTGAGTCCCAGAGAGAGGCACCAGACCCCAGCTCTGGACATTTTGCTGCTGCTGACCCCAGTCTCAGAGGATAGCCAGCCTCTGGGAGGGTGCCTCATCAGTGAACAGGAAGGGCGCTCGGTGTGTTTCTAGCATTGATGATTCAGTTGCAGAGTGAATAGAAAGGAAGCTTCTTGGTGCATGTAGTCTCCCTGTCACAGCAAAAAGATCTCCTAGTGTCAGGTGCTCCTCAAACCTCCCAGATGCAGCAGGAGCAGGCATCTCCCATTGGCAGGGGTTCAAGCTCCCAGTTTGGAGATTGGACCACTGGAGGAAAGGGAGCTCCTATTGCACCGGTGCTGGCCAGGACACTGTGTTACACTATCGCTGCAAAGAAACCCCTGCAAAATGTGGCTGTGTGCCTGCATCTGCCGACAGACTGCCACGCCGAGTGGGCTGTGAACACTGGGCACCATGGATGTTGACTCTGAAACCTAACGATGGCTGTAAACACCAGCATGTTTCATCACGGATTGTTTTAGTTAAAAAGTGAGTGAATCACAGAACTTGGCCTGCTGGCGGGAGCCTAAATAGAGAACAGCCACTTTGCCTTCCACAGCCTGACCTGTGCGTTGAGCGGCTCTGGGGACCAGTACATTAATTATTCTCAGGCTTCTCACTCACAAACGCAGAGTAGGTGCCCGGTGTTGGGCCATGGTTATTTACGGTCACATGTTGGTCTCTCAGAATGTATTTCTTCCCTTTCTTCCCTTCCCTTCCAGCCGTGGTTCTCAGTGTTACATAAGTAGTCTGTGCAAACCCTGTTACGCCGATAGGAGGAAACTGAAACCTGAGAGGGGAAGCGATTCACCCTCAGGCATAACTCAAGTCTGGGAACAGAAGCCAGTTCTCCTGACTCCCCAGTGCTTGCCTGAGCCCTTGGTGAATCAGGTGCTGAGCACGTGCCTGGCTGGGCCTCCTGGGAACCCATATCAATTCTGAACTTCACTTTGAAACGAACAAAGAACGAATAAAGCAACCTGAAAGGAGCAGCAACTGCAGCGGGGGTCTCCCTTTGCCACTTGTTCTGTACAGCTGGGGACTTGGGGAAACCTGATCACAGGTCGCTTTCATGCTCCACATCCAGCCTGCGGGCTGCCGCACCTGCTCTGATTCTCCAAGCACTCGCTAGTTCCTGGCCCGCGGACTCGCCCATTGCTTGTTCTGTTGAGCCAGTTTCCAGGGGTTCCTGCTAATGTTTCCCTTGGCTCAGAGCCAGGGAGGTTCAGGCCATGATCCCTGCTCCCCTCTTTCCCACATCATTGACTAGTGTGATCTTTGGAGGTGTAAGCAGCTGTAGTGAGTAAAAGAAGAACAGTGATTTTACTTCTGTATGCAGCAATGCAAAGACCAAGACTGGAATGCTGCACGTGGGTCTGGTTTGAAATAGGATGTTGGGGGCAGAGTTATTTGAGGGCCAGAGAAAATCCCCTGCAGTGGGAGACTGAAAGCCCTTCCTCTATTTACTGGGTCAAAAAAGAGCTTGAGCCGTGAGTTGATACAGCGGACACCTAACTTCCTGGGGAGATCTCTGTTCTGCAAGGGGTCTTTAATCTAGTGGAGAAAGTGGAACAAGAACCAGCGGCTGGAAGCTGAAGCCAGACCCAGTCAGATGGGAAGGAGATGCACGGTTTTAGTGGAACATGCTTCCAAAGCGAGTGGATTCTCCATCACTTGATGGCAGCAAACCCTTTCAGAAAGAGCCTTTACTCAAACCCAAGTTCCTGGGCTCAGCACAGAGGTCAATGGGTGAGGGGCCCTGGCCTGTGCTGTGCAGAGGGGTCAGACAAACTGAAAGGCTCTCCTGGCCTTGGCATTTAGTCACTGGAGTCCCTTGTTTCCCAAGGTGAGGGGCTGAGCTCATGGCCAGTCACTCCCAGCACATTGCTCCATTTCCAGCCAGTGGTGCAAGGACTGGTGTGGCTGGGCTGTGATTCACTGTGGTGCATCTTGCCCAAATAGTTGGCTGCCAGCAGATGTAGCCAGCACCCATCTCTCCTGGGAGGGGGTGGAAAGCGGGGACAGGCCACCTGGGTTCTGCTTCCAGCTCTGCTGTTGCTTATGGGTGAATTGCTTCCCCACTCTGTGCCTCAGTTTCCCCACCCGTACATGGGGTGAGTGATGCCCATCTCTTGGCAGGAGGTGGGGGAGCTGTGCGTATTCATTTCTCCAAGTTCCACTGCCTCCTTTCCAGTCCCGATCCTGTGGCAAGGGCTCTGTGGTCAGGCCCCTGAGCCTCACTGCAGCCCAGGCCAGCGCCAGCATGGCCCCTGGCTTGCTTCTCAGCTGCTGCATTGCTCAGTCTGTCTGGGCCAGGGCACGGGGAATGAAAGGACCCATTATCCCAGCCATGTCATACACGGCTGATTCATCCCAGCCGCTTTCCTGCTGGGCTAAGCTGCAGGGTGTGGGAGGGAGGGCTGCCTCAAGAACACAGGAACCCCCTCCACACACAGTGGCCCAGTTGCTTTGTGCCCTGGCTGTTAGGTCTCATTGTTCCCACCTGCACCCCACTTAATGCTGATCGTGTGTGATGTGGGCTCTGCTGCCCACAGCCTATGGCTGAGCTGCCTGTGGGAGCCAGAGCGGAGTCCCCGCCGTCCCACTTGCACTGCTGCTGGCCCTCAGGGGCTTGGGGAAGCCTTAGAAGGGCTTTTCCTGTAGGAGTTGCCCTTTACAAACATGCACAGGTGCTGCACCCTGGTCTGCCTCCAGCTGCCACCCCATTCCTTAAAACACCCTGAGGATTAACCCAGGCCAGAGAGAGCGAGACACAGCGCTTGGGGGCTGCAGAGCGCAGACACGTCCTCCCTACAAGGCGCACAGCCTGGCTGGGCTCTTTAAAGCTTCCCAGAGCCCAGGCTGAGCCAGACAGCGAAGTGCAGCAGGGACAGGAACGCTGCCGACCCCCAGGCCAGCCTAGCAGGGTAAGACACTGGCTTGGAGCGGCCTTTCCAACCCAGGAACCTGGGTCTTCCACTGGCCCCCCCTCCAGCAGCGACATCTCATTGCCGGGGAGGACTTGGAATTAGCCAGGTCTTTGGATGGGGCTGTCTCCGAAGTACGGGGTGACTTGCTGGGGTTGCGTCTGGAGCTAGTTCCCTCCCACTTCCAAAATGAGTGAGCGGCTGGAGAGTCGTATCAGGGCAGGCTGTGGGAGCCCCATTTTAGCCCTAGGCGCCTTGTCCTTTACGTGGAGAAGGATTTGGCTGCCTTCCTTCGTAGCTAGCTGCTCTGGTTTCCCATGTACAATAGCCATGGCAGAGCCCTGCATTCCCATGCTCACAGGACTTAGAATGGGAAAGTCCTAGAGGTCGCTGGGTTCCTTCTTCTAGGCTCCCCTGATAGATGATACGGTGTGAGGCAGACCAGCTTAGTGCTGGGGTAGTGTTGTTAGAGTGAGTTTTAAAGTTTGTATCCTGGGTGTATAGGGATGTGTGTGAAGAGTATCTATCTATCTATCTATCTATCTATCTATCTATCTATCTATCTAT
>ML685764.1:27656883-27749118 GCA_007922175.1 Pelusios castaneus
GGGAGGTGTGTGGGGAGAGATGAATGGAGGGAGAGCGTGGTGTGGGTGGATGGCTGGATAGAGGGGTGTGGATGGAGAGCTGGCTCAAGGGGTATTTATGCATGGAGAATCAAAGAGGTGGGGGCCTGGGTCAGGCTGGGGCTATCTTTGGAGATTTCTAAGGCCCGGTTAGACAAAACCCTGGCTGGGGTGATTTAGGGGGAGTGGTCCTGCTTTTAGCAGGGGGTTGGACTAGATGACTTCGTGAGGTCCCTTCCAACCCTATTATTCTATGATTCTATGTTGCTGACACAGCTTTATGGCTCCTAATACGTGTTGGATCCCCCATCTCAGAGCTCTGACCCTATTCCAGGCATGTGGCCCAGGACTACCCTCTGACTGTGCCCCCTCTTGTCTTCCAGTAGTGCTGAGATGGAGAACGGGACAGCCGAGCCAGCGACGACTGAGGCGCTCGGGGCGTGCGAGCTGAATGACCCCGTGCAGTTTGTGCTGGTGCCCCTGGTGTACTGCCTGGTGCTGGTCGTGGGGCTGCCAGGCAACCTGGTGGCCCTTCTGGCCTTCCTGCAGAGGGGCCGTGTGAGGAAGGCCATCCGCATCTACCTCATCAACCTTACGCTGGCGGACATCCTCTTCAACCTCACTCTGCCCCTCTGGATCCCCTACTACTTGGCCAGAGGCCGCTGGGCCCTTTCTGATGCCATCTGCCGCCTGGCCGGGGCAACCTACTACATGGCCACGTACAGCGCCATTACCTTCATGGCCCTCATCAGCGTCAATCGCTACTGCACAGTGCGGGTGACCATGCTGGACTTAGCACTGAACCGGCGTCACGGGGCTGTGGCAGCCTGTGTGATGGTCTGGCTGCTGTGTCTGGGCTGTGCTATCCCCACCTTGGTGACCCGGCAGACCTGGGAGAGTTCTGGTGGCACCAGTTGCTTTGAACAGCACGCAGGGCACAAGAACTACGCATATGCCATGGTGGGCTTCTTTGCTGCTTCTTTTCTGGTAGTTCTGGGCGCCTATGTGTCCATTCTGAGGTCACTCTCTGCCACGGCCACCACCTCCCACGGCAACCACCGCCGGCTGGCCCGGGCCATGGTGCTGGGCATGGTGCTGGTGTTTGTGGTCTGCGTGGCCCCCTACCACCTCACCCTGGCACCATGGGTAGCTGGTCGGCCGAGGGCCCCCAGCTGTGGCCCACCCTCCTCCTTGGACATCCTTCATAGCCTGAGCGTGGCCCTGCTGAGTCTCAACAGCTGCATTGATCCACTGATCTACTGCTTCTCTATCAAGCGCTTCCGGGCTGATCTGTGGAGGACAGTACGCAAGATTATCCGCTGCCTTCCCCTGGCTCCCTCCCCGCTGGAGCAATCCATGCCCAGTGTTCTGTCCTCCTCCTTCACTTCCTCCTAGTGGGGGTGCTGGCTGGGGGAATAGCTCATGACTTGGCTTGGCTCCCTCTCCTGGGCACTGCCCAGGAGCACTGGTCCATCCCCACACCAGCTTCCAGCATCTTGGCCTCATCGTGAGCATCTGAACTTGCCACCAGAGCTTTTCCGGTTGGATGAGTGAGGTCACCTCAGAGGATCTCCCTGGCCCGAATGGCCAGTGACCAAGTGCCCAGTGCGAGTGGGGATCTGCTCCCCACTGATGTGTCCTGTCTACCTGGCCCGTGGCAGGAGGTTGGCAGGAGCAGATGTGACCCAAATGGTTTGCTGACATGTCTGAGCCAAGCTGCATGGACTGACCCAGCCCTTGTTCACTGCCACCCCTAGATAATCCAGCCCCCAGTGCTCCCCTGGGACGTGGGCCTCCTGGGGCTTCGATGGGATCTGCAGATGTGGGCCTTGGCATGTCTCCCTCCTCAGCTGCGCTGCCTTGCTGCCTTCATGCCTCTGCCAAGGAGAAAGGTTTCTCCAGGGCTGCTCCTGCCAGAGAGGGAGGCCGGGGTCTGCTGCGTCTGCCCCTTTTGGCACCCCTCCTTCACTCAGCATGGCTGTGGAGCTGGCCCTATCCCAGCCTCCCTGCTCCTCCTTGGGCAGATATCCTTTATCATCGCTGTGTGGGACACGTCACTCACCCACTGGTCCCATCACGGTGTCTCCAACCTCCTGGCTTTAGCACTAGCAGTACATAGCTGCTAGTTCTTCTGCTGGGGATGGGCCCCAGAGAGTTGCGGCAGGCTGTGACTTGGTAGGAGGGATGCATCATGAAGGACCTGGTGTAATGCCCATGGCCAGGTCCCCACTTTAGCAGGAGCAGGACAGAGGGTCCCACCTGCTTGGAGACAAGGCCACATGAATTTGTGAAAACACTGCATTTTCTGTTCTGAGTTCTTCGCTACATCTCACCTCCTTGCTTGCCATGGCTGGAACGGGGTGTGGTCACCAGCCAGCCCTGCCCAAAGGCCTATTGACAAGGGGACGCAGGCAGGGGGAATCAGGGAGTACACTGGCCCTTTAAAAGAGAAGAGACTAGTGCACCTGTGATTGGTCAGTTGACTCTCAAATAGGGTCCTAGAGGGTGGTGACTGGGTCAACTGGGGTCTGAGGACCAAAGGGACAGAGCTGTCTGGGATGGACCTGGGGAGAAGTAGGTGAGAGCTGCTGGGAGCTGGGCTGCTGCTGGGTGGGATTGCCCGGAGTCCAGCACGGGGGCTGGCCCTTGACCTTTTTGAGCCAGAGAGCTGTTGGGGCCGGCCAGGACTGAGCTGTGTTCAGGTCTAAGAGCCATGGAGTGTGGCTGGCTGGGTGAGTGGGGTCTTGCAGCAGCGCAGACTAGAACTGGTGCATGAGTGCTGATGGGATCCTGGATAGGGGGAGTGGAAAACAAGTGTGTACTGATATTTTGCTGGGGGGCCTGGAGGAATGGTTTCCTCGGACCAGTGCATGTGACCAGGAATAAATTCTGCCTGAGAAAGGGCATCATTTGTATCTGAGAGTGAGAGAGATGGTGCTATTTTTTTTTTTTTTTTTTTTTTTTTGGTGGCTGGGCTGAGGGGAAACGGAGGCATGTGCCCCTCAGGTTGGGTGCCTACTGACAAGAAACTGTAAGGTCCCTTCCAATGCCCAGCAAAAAGGTAGGATTCCAGACTAAAGGGGCGGAGCAAGGGGGCAGTTCTGACTCTTGAGGGTTGCTGCGTTGCTGGTGGGTGCTCAGCCACAGACTGTGCATTAGTGGCAGTTGTGGGGACAGTTACCCAGGACAGGGTGCTGTGAATTAGCAATGCCCTGACCATGTCTAGCAGGCACAAGTGGATGGTGGTTAACTAGCCCTGTGTTTGCACGTTTGTCTAACTCTCTCAAAGTGTTTGACCCCTGCCCAGTGTTATTTTATTCCAGCGGAGGCTACTTGGGAGCTTAATGTCCCTCTCTAGCCCCTTCTGAGCGGCAGGGGCTCCCCAGTGTGTGCTGGAGCCCCCCAATCGGCTTTCCTGTCTGTGCTGGGTAGATGTGAACAACCGTTGTGGTGCAGTTCATAAAAGCAGGCAAGGCTGCTCCAGAGTTCTCAGTTGGGGTTTCCCCTCCCCGGTTGTGCAATGTTGCTGTACGCATGACTGCTGCCCTCTGCCCTAGAGGTGGCTGCATTTTAGTGGGTGCATGTGGTTGGTGAGATGCTCTAGGATCCTTTCGGATGAGAGGGGACCAGAGGTCCCTGTTCAGTGTTAGTTGGGCAAACACATGGTGCTGCTGGGAAGTGAGTGAAATCTGCAGTGGGCCCATCCCTTCCAGAGACTATTTTCCAGGGGAGCAGAGAGCTGGAGCCAGGGTTCACCTGTCCCTGGGGCTTACACCCACAGAGGCTTTGGGTTTCATGGTGATCTCTGGCAGGACGGATAGCACCTACCATGGACTTCTTTTCTGTGTGATGAGTGGCTGGAGGTGGGGGTGACAACAAGCCAGGAGAGATGCCCAGGCCTGCATCTCCAGAGCTGCAGTTTCCAGCTGGGTCCTGACTTGCTGTATTTGGCTTCCTCGGGGCTGGGGTGTAGCTGTCTTGAGCAAGTGAGTTACTGTGCTCAGTGCTTCTGAGGAAAAGGCGGGAGGTTTTGTGGTCTGCATTGTGCTTAGGTCAGACTAGATGTCTCTTCTCACTTTAAAACCCAGGAATTCAGAGACAGCCAGTGTCCATCTTGAGTTCTGAATGGGCAGGTGCTGCCCACTGGTGCTGGGGTCGAGATGGGGACGGCTACTCTGCTGGGGTTCCGGGGAGAAAGATGCGCTGTCAGCCTCCACTCTGCTGTAGCTACGTTGGACGCATTTTGGTCACTGATATGTTTCAAAGCGAAGCTGGTAGACAGCCAGCCTGGCTGTGCCAGGAAGGGGATTGCTTGCATTAGAGGCAGTGCCAGGGCTGAGAGATACATGGCAGCCCCACAAGATGAGCTGTCAGAGGGAGGATTTGTATCGTACAGAGTCATGCGGGGCTGGTAGGGACCTCAGGAAGTCAGCAAGTCTAGTTTGTGATCTGAGGCGGGTCCAACTAAACCTGGACCATCCCTGACAGGTATTTGTCCAGCCTGTGCTTAAAACCTTCAGTGCTGGGGATTCCACAGTCTGGTCTAGGATTTCATAACCCTTAGTTAGAGAGCTTTTCTGACTGTCTGACTTGAATCTCCCTTGCTGCAGAGTAAGCCCATTAAATCACATTCTACCTTCAGTGGATGTGGAGAACAGGCGATTGCTGCCCTCTTTTATAACAGCCCTTAGGATATTTGAAGACCGATCAGCTCCCCACTCAGTCTTCTTTTGTCAAGACTAAACAAGCCCAGGTTTTTAACCTTTCCTTGTGGGTTGGGTTTTCTAAACCTTCTACTGTTTTTGTTGTTCTCCTCTGGGCTGTCTCCAGTTTGCCCCCTTCTTTCCTAAAGTGTGGTGCCCAGAACAGGACACAATAGTCCTGAGTAGAACAGCACAACTACCTCCCCTGTCCTATCCCTTTTAATACACCTCCAAATGATATTAGCCTTTTTTGTGCAACTGTACCACATTGTTGACTTATTCAGTCTGTGAACCACAATAACCCCCAGATCCTTGTCAGCAATGCATCTGAATTTTGTTCTTTGTTGGGTGAAGTATTTTGCACTTGTCTTGAATTTAATCTTCTTGATGTCAGACCAGTTCTGCAATTTATCAAATTTGTTTTGGATTCTAATCCTGTCCCCAAAGTGCTTGCAACACCTCCCAGTTTAGTGTCATCTGCATGTTATTATGAGGGGGCCTATGTGTGTATGCGTTTGTGCTATGATCTGTGCAGTGCAGGGTGTGTTTCTGAATTTTGTGCACATCTCTGATATGTGTAACTTCCCCCAGCATCAAATTCCAAAGGGGTAGCCGTGTTAGTCTATTGTAGAAAGACAACAGAGTCCAGTGGCACTTTTAAAGACTAACAGATTTATTTATCGCATGAGCTTTCATGGGAGAAAATCCCACTTCGTCAGACGCTTTGAAGATGGGAAAGTTGCAGAATGGGAGGAAATTAAAAATGCAGGGGAGTGTATGACATAGGATCAGGTCAGGCTGTAACAGCAAATCAAAATAGGTGTTAGGATTCAAACACTGGGGAACAGCATATAGAGGAGGGTGAGGTCAAATCACTTGTTGTAATGAGAGAAAAATCCATAGTCTCTGTTTAACCCTGAAACAACTGAGTCAAATTTGCATATAAGTTTGAGTTCTGCAGTTTCTCTTTGAAGCTGTGATTTGTTGTTCATCTGTTTCAACACAGCTATTAACAAGTCGTCAATGGAGTGAGCAGGGAGATTGAAGTGTTCCCCTACAGGTTTTGTAGTGTTGCAATTTCTGATGTCAGATTTGTGTCCATTTATTCTTTGGTGCAGAGACTGTCCTGTCTGTCCAATATATAAGGCAGAGGGGCATTTCCGGCACATGATGGCATAAATCACATTGGTGGACGAGCAGGTGAACGAACCCTTGATGGAGTAGGTGGCTTGATTAGGCCCTGTGATGGTGTCATCAGTGTAGATATGAGGGCAAAGTTGGCAGCGTGGTCTGTTGCAGGGCTGTGTTCCTGCTTTAGTGTTTCTGTTGTGTGATCTGTAGTTGCTGGTAAGTATCCTTTTAAGGTTAGTGGGCTGTCTGAAAGCAAGGAGAGGTCTGTCTCCTAAGGCTTGAGAGAGTGAGGGATCATCTTGTAAAACAGGCTGTAGATCTTTGATGTGTTGAAGATGTCTGGCTTGGGGGTTGTAGGTGGTGACCAGTGGCGTTCTGTTGTTGTTTTTCATGGGCTTCTCCTGCAATAGTTGACTTCTGGGTACCCGTCTGGCTCTGTCAATTTGTTTCTTCACTTCTGCGGGTGGGTACTGTAGTTTTAAGAATGCCTGGTAGAGATCCTGAAGGTGTCTGTCTCTATCTAAAGGGTCAGAGCAAATGCGGTTATATCTTAGGGCTTGACTGTACACAATGGATCGTGTGGTGTGTTGAGGATGAAAGCTTGAGGGTTGTAGGTAACTATACCGATCAGTAGGTTTGCGGTATAGGGAGGTCTTTATGTTCCCATTGCTAATTTGTACTGTAGTGTCCAGAAAGTGGATCTCTTGTGTGGAGTGTTCCAGGCTAAGTTTGATTGTGTTGTGGAAATCGTTGAAATCTCTATGAAATCTTCAAGGGCATCTTTACCATGGGTCCAGATGATGAAGATGTCATCAATATAGCGTAGGTAAAGTAGAGGTGCTTTGGGATGAGATGTGAGGAAACGTTGTTCTAAATCGGCCATAAAGATGTTGGCATATTGTGGGGCCATGCGGGTACCCATGGCAGTGCCACTGACTTGAAGGTATAAATTATCTTCAAATCTGAAATGGTTGTGGGTGAGTACAAAGTCACAGAGGTCAGCCGCAAGTTTAGCTGTGTCATCATGTTGGATGGTTCTTCTAATAGCTTGTAATCCATCCTTGTGTGGGATGTTAGTGTAAAGAGCCTCTACGTCCATAGTGGCCAGGATGGTATTTTCTGGAAGACCGTAAATGGATTGGATTTTTCAGGAAATCTGTAGTGTCTCTCAGATAGCTAGGTGTGTTGATAGCATAGGGTCTTAGGAGAGAGTCCACATAGCCAGATAATCCTGCTGTAAGCGTGCCAATGCCTGAGATGATGGGGCGTCCGGGGTTTCCTCTTTTATGTATTTTTGGTAGTAGATAGAATATCCCTGGACGGGGTTCTGGCGGTGTGTCTGTCTTGATTTGTTCTTGTGCTGCTTTGGAGAGTTTCTTGAGTAGGTGTTGTAGTTCCTTTTGGTATTCCTCAGTGGGGTCAGAGAGGAGTGGTTTGTAGAACGTTCTATTGGACAGCTGTTTATAAGCCTCCTGATCGTAATCTGATTTATTCATGATGACGACGGCACCTCCCTTGTCAGCCTCCTTAATAATAATGTCAGAACTTTCCCATCTTCAAAGCGTCTGACGAAGTGGGATTTTCTCCCATGAAAGCTGATGCGATAAATAAATCTGTTAGTCTTTAAAAGTGCCACTGGACTCTCTTGTCTTCCCCCAGCATGTCTGTGTCCATGCTGTGTGCATTTGCACAATCACAGATTCATAGATTATGAAGCCAAAAGGGAGGACTGTGATCATCTGTTCTGCCCTCCTGTATAATGCAGACCCAGACCTGAACTAATTCAGGTGGGAACTAAAGCAAACCTTTGAGAAAGACATCCACGCTGGATTTAAAAGATGCCTGGGATGGAGATTCCACCACAACCCTTGGTTATTGCTTCAATAGTTAATTGCCCTTACTGCTAAAACGTGTGCTGTCTCTCCAGTCTGAATTTGTTCTAGCTTCAACTTCCATTCACTGGGTCTGTGGGTGCGTGTGTCTTTGAAGCGCCTAGTTGCACATGTGTATGTTCTCATGCACTTCTGTGCTGAGCATAACTGCCCAGGTCTGGGTGTGCGTGCAATAGGCCCCTGTGTGTGTGAGATAAGTCAGAGCTGTGGTTTCTTTTAGAATCTGACAGTTTGAACAGAGCCACTTGTCATGCAAACAGTTCAGCTTCCTCCTTCTCTCCCCTCCCTGGGTCACTGTGGTTTAGCAAGGTCCAGAGGCACAAACCTGCCCCTGCTGTGTACAGTGCTGAGAGGAGGCTGCAACCCTGGGGGAGGTTCCCACAGTGAGATCACCTGTTGGATGCATGGGCAGCCTGATCACCTGGAATCCTGCAGCTCCAGACTGAAACCTCCATAACGCAAGCCATGGCATCTACTCCACTGTAGCAATGCCTGGGGAGCATCACCCCTGTGGGGCACTATAGACACGCTGGGAGTGAACATCTCGGCACACCTGCGGCTCCAGCGGGGGTTGGGGGCATTGCACAGTCTCCAGATGAGAGGACACCTGCCCAGCAACCCCCTGTGGCAGAATTGGACAGGCTCTGGTGGTCCATGTAGTTTCCCCTGCACTGAAGAAGGCCCCTGGGACAAGGGCTGAGCCAACTGGCTGCACCGTGCCAGGCCTGATACCCTGATCCCATAAGCAGGGTGCAGTAGGGAAGTGACATGGGAGAGATCCCTTGCAGAGGCAGAAAGCGGATTCATTCTGCCCCACCTGCTGCTGTGCTGTACCTCAGGCTACCAGGATGGAGAGCAGTAGCACAGACCACACAGCTGAGTGAGTTGTGGGGCTTGGTTGAGAGTTGTGAGGGGGATGGAAGAGGGGCTCCATTTCTCTCAGTGACCCCACAGGTAGTGTGTGTGTTTGGATGGCTCAACAGGTGCCTGGAAAAGCCATGAGAATCTCTCTATCCTTTGGCCTGGCCCCTCTGGAGAAGTTCACTGGCTGGGGCAGAGCATGGGGCCAGGAGAGGGATGGATGCCACTTCCCACTACTTGCTTCTTCATGCAGTGCAGAGATCCCCTAGGAAAGGCAGCATCCCTTTCAGAGGATCAGATCCCTGCAGCAGGTGCAACAATCTGGGCTCTGCACAGAAATCAGATGCCCCAAATCTTGGTGATCCCATGGAGGCAGTGTGGCCAACTCATGCCAGCCCAGTGTTTTCCTTAAATCCTCAGCTCCTGGAGTCATGTGAAAATATCACCCTTCAAAGGAAAGAGGATGTTTCTAGCCTTGGTGATTGCCTTTCCTCCAGCCGTTCTCTACAAAGAACTGCACAGTGACTGTGATCTCTTTAAAAGACTGGGGCTTTGGGGCATGGGGCTGGATCTTGGTTCCTGACCCTGTGTGGCCAGAATGCTGACCCTGAGTTCTGGAGAAGGCAGGTGGCCAGCAGCTATCCAAGAGGACTGTTGTACACCCGTGCTCCTGCAGAGGGCAGCAGTGCTCCTGCCATGCACAGATAAGGCTAGGGATCATTAACAAATGACTCCCGCCAAGCCAGGTGTGGCTGCTGCCTGCTCCCTGGGTGATGGATGTGAACAGCAAGGGGTGCCCAGCCAGGGTGCCTGCCCCCTATTGCTGGAGCTGGAGGCCACCACTGTTCTCAGCTGATACCTATCTCCCAGAGGTGGCCTTAGGCTATCTGGGGCCCTAGGTGAAAGTCCATTGTGGGGGGCCCGCCTATACGCTCCCTGCTGCTGGCCCCAGGCCCTGCTCCTGGGGCTCTGAAACACCCCTCCACAGCTGGCCCAGGTCCCCATGGCCACCCCCACCTCCCCAGGAGGCCCTGGGTCCTAACTCTGCACCATGTGTCCTGCAGGGTGGGAAGCAAATGAGGCTTTTGGGGTAAGCGAAGGGGCCCCTTACTACTTGGGGTCCTAGGTAGGCACCCGCTTTGTCCACCTCAAAAGCCGCCTCTGCTGTTTCCACCTCACACCAACAATAAACTGGTTCTGGCATGGCTTAGCTAGGAAATGCTTCCCCGGCCTCTTCCTTTGCCCAGCCAGGTGGGGGGGTGCTGCTCCCTACTAGCCACCCCTGGCTTCTGTGGGCCAGGAAGACTCTACCACTCATGGCAGTGGCAAGGACAAAGCCAGATGCCCCAGTTCTGCCTTTGAAAGGGCCTGGGCCCAGCTTAACACTGCAGTAGGTTAGGGCAGGACTTGATATTAAGGGATTTTGCTTGCTGCGCTGGAGGGGAGAGGCTGGGCTAAGTATTTACGGAGGCTGGCTCAGCATTGCGGTCCCAGCACCACAGAGCGGTGCTGCCCACGGAGCCTGCCGTGGCGGGTCAAGTGTGGGAGAGAGATCCAGAGCCATCAGGTGGGTGCTGCTCATGGCTGAGTCCAGGCCTCCAGGCTTGGTCCTCTTACTCTGACCACCAGCTTCCCTCCTTTCCCAGAGTCAGAGGGGTTGGAGAGCTCTTTAATCGCTGCACAATGGTGCAGTCCCTGCTGCTGGTGAGGAGACTGGCCCCACAGCCTGTGAGCACAGATGCTTCCCAACCAGCTGGGAGCTTAACAGAACCTAGTTCCTTCAGGGTGTGCTGATGTATGGAGAGCCCTGGCTGAGAGCAAGGACTGAACCCATAAACCATTTAATCTTCTGCTGCTCGAGCCAAGCAGCTCCATCAACAGTGGTAGGCAGGAGGAAGAGGCTGTGAAGCTGCTCTGTTGTCCAGCCAGGCAGGGCTGATGTCTGCAGGAGGAGAGCTGGGGAAGTAGCTGGAAGGGAATGAAGTCGGAGTGGCTGGGAACAGCCTATCGGCTTGATCCTCCTGTCCTTTACCGAAGTGCAAATCAGGCTGTCTCTGCACCATGTTCTCGTCCTTGTATGGTTAGCATTAGCCGGCGAGCTCTCTGGGGCAAAGACCTGGCGGTCCCCAGCCCAGTGCGGCCTGGATCCCAGGCAGAGCTGCTCAGTGCTCCCATAACACATGGATCCCCGTTACATGGGAGGAATCTGCCTTGTGTCCAGCTGATACAACATTAGGGACCTTGACATTCACTGGGGCCGGTCCCAGCCTTGAGCTTCTGAGCCGGAACAGCCTCTCAGTGGAGCATGATGCCCAGTCTCCTTGCCAGCCTGGAGCCCGTCAGGCTGATAGTATGGCTGTAGTGATTTGCAGCCAGCCAGGATACTCCGGAGCAGTTCGGCAGGGCAGAACCGGAGCGGGGTCTTGCCCTTTGCAAAGGGAAGAGGCTATGATGGTGTTTGATGAGGCGAGCCCAGGGGTGGCAGGTACATGGCGCACATTAATTGCTGGGCGCTCCAGCCGACTCTGCAGCCGGATTGCTTCCCGGGCAGCGAATGGTCACAGCCGCTATCAACCAGAGGAGCAGCCAGAAAGGTGCTAATGGAAAGGCTCAGCTATTTCCCCGAGATGAAAGGGATTCCTCCCTTATTGCCCAAATGCCTGGTGCTTTCTTTGCACTTACTATGTCTAAAGGATGGTTCCTAGCAGCTGGGAAACGGAGGGAGAGAAAACAGGAGCTGGCCTCGGCCTCCTGCCAGGGTGTGGTCTCAGGCCCAGCCCTCCAGCTCTGCTTCTGCTGTGTTTATTTTACCATCTTAAAAATGCTTCCCGGGGCACCAGGGCTTCCATGCTGGCATCTCCATGCAAACACTCGTGCAAGTCCCTGTGTGTGTGGCCACTTGTGATACTTTCCCCTTCCCTTGTGCTACTGGAACATGGCACAAGCAGAGGTTTGTGGGGCAGAGAGACCCCCAGTCTCCACCAAGCACCTGGCTCCTTCCAGGGGAATCCAGTATTCCTGCCTGGCCTGTGAGGATTGCCTGGCTCTGAGGCCTGGAGACTCTTGGCTCCAGATTCATGGTCAGGCCTGTTTGGTGAAAGTAGCTTGTCAAGTCTCGCTCCAAGTCCCACTGGGCAGGGATCTGTCAGCACCGCAGGGCTTGGCTTAACCCCCTTGTTAGCAACATCAGCACTGGGGAGAGGCTGGCTGGGCTATGGGGCTGGTCTAGCTCGACTCGCTCCTGCAAGGCTGCACAGCGGGAGTGGTGGGGTGGCTGTGCCCAGCCCTCAGGGGCCCTGAAATCCCCAGTGAAGTGGCATGGGGTGTGCACTGCTCTCTGCAAAAGTCATGCTGGTGGCCCCAAGCTGGGCCCGCTCTTGCAATCACATTGGCTGTGGTGCTGCCCAAAGGTGCTGGCAACAGGGAGTGCCCCACATGCAAGTCACTGGTCTACTGCTGGCCGGTCCACTGTCAGGCAACTGCCTGGTTCCCAGCATGCCAGGCTGGGCAGTGCCGGCTGGAGTCAGGTTAGCGCAGGCAGTTGCTGGGTGAGTTTCCTCCATACAGCCCCTCACTCCTGACCCTCAGCCCCCTGCACTCTTCACCACCACAGCTCTGTTGGTGCCCCTCGCTCCTGACCCACGGCCCCTCTGCAATTCTAAGCAGCCCTGGGCTGGGGATCTGGAAAACCCATCTCCCTATTTCTTCCTAGGATCCTGGGCCTGGCACTGTGGAAGGGGCTTGGGGGTGGGTGTGGGGATACAGCTGGGCAGGGCAGGGCAGTGCCAGCTGTCCGAGGGTTGCTGGGATCTGTGTGAGAAGGAGTTGGCGTTTTACCAGTCCTGCCTCATTTCTTGTGCCTCCCTACCTCCAATCTGCAGCGCCATTTGAGAGGCAGCTGCTAATTGGCCAATGAGGGAAACGGGGTGGCTCTCTGGAGAGCCCAGCACCTGCGGGGACAGTGGGCCACGCAGAGGTCTCCAAAGTGTGCTCGCCTTCATCAGCCGCTTGGTTTGCAAATCTGCCCCATCCCCTGCTGCTGTCCCAGTGCCTGTGTGTGTCCTTTGACCCTGGCGGAGGGGCTTCTCGGGGAATGCTTCATTCATTGGCACTCTGAGTTGAAAGGGAAAGGAAAGTGGAGTTGGCTGGGATTCCCTTTCTTTTTGCTACCTATGGCCTTACACCTACCTCTGCCTCTCAGTCTGTCACCCCTACACCACCCTTCTAGCATCTTTACCCACCCACCCTTAGTGTGCTGGGTGGGGCTTTGAAAGAGACATCACTGTCCACCTAAGTAACTTCTCTGGCCCCCTCACCACAGCACCTGAGCCCCTCACAGACTTTAACATATTTACTCTTCCACTCCGTGAGGCCGGGTACGGCTCTTATTTCTATGGGACAGAGGGGAAACTGAGGCACAGAGAGGCTAGGGGGCATGCCCGAGGTCACACAGTGAGCCTGTGGCAGGGCAGGGAGTGGAATCCGGGATCTCCCATGTCCCCAAACCAAAGGCCTCTGACCAGAAAGCGCTGTCCTGTCTAGCTAGCTGCTTCCCCCCGTGAAGATGCTGAAGTGAAGGGAGGCGCTCCTGGCCAAACTGACTTCAAAGCCAGCTGGGGTTGTTGCGATCATCTGCTCTGATCTCTTGCATCATGCAGGCCAGAGACCCTGCATGTGGATCCTGCCTCAAGCCCAGACACAGCGGCCCAGCTGGATGGCACCCTCTAGTTGCAGGGGAGGGAGGGAATCTTTATGAAAGATTCTCTGCTCTGTCACCTCCTCCTCTGTTGATTTAGCCCTTTCCCCTTGTGGTCCACCACTGCTCTCCATAGGGATACAGGATTCACCTTCACCCCTTCTCCTAACCTGCAGCTGGAGGCTGTGAAACAGTTGCCATGCTCTCTCCCAGAGGTGGCTGCATTTCTGTGGCACTGGAAAGTTGGGAGTGACTCTCCTGTGCCGCACTTTGGGCCTTTCAGAGCTTGCTGTGTCAGATGAATGAGTATTAATGGAGACTTAATTAATAAACATAATTGTAGGCGCTGGATGTAGGGGTGCTGTGGTGTGCTCTGGCTGGCAGCGGTTTCCAGTAAATCCAGGGCTTACAGTTTGGTTCAATGGTTCACAGCACCCCGGCTAGCCCCATTGTTCCAGCCCCCAGCATGACAACTTTTCCCACTTGCCTCATAGAGGCTTTGGATCTGGCATTGACAAGCCCATTTGCTTTGGTTGACTTTTAAATGGAAAGTGACAATTGTTTAGAATAAGAGAGAAAGGTTAATACAAAATAGCCTAGAGCTTTAAATAAAAGAAGTCCTTTTTGCCCAGCAGGGACACAAAGAGTTACCAATACCTAGGACTGCGGTATGCATCAAACCAGCCATCGTCTCCCCATCAGCCCCCTTCTCTGCAGCTAGAGCTGGCTTTCCTAGCCCCCTTCCTCTGGGGTGGGGGTCATGCTCCTTTTGGGGTGGGGGTTCTGGGCTCTAATGCAGGTGGGGTGATCTGGAATGAGAGGCAGACCCAGAGCATTCCTAGGTTGGGATGGAAATCAGGCTGGGTCAGTGTATGTGTGTACCTATTATATCTCTATTTTCTGGCCAGGTGCCACGCACTGATAGAGGTGGGGTGCTCTCTATCAAGTGCAGAGATTGGAAAGGCTGCCGAGCTGCAGGGTTGAGAACATCTGCTAAATATTTCAGCCAGCGCTGAGGAAATGAGCTGTGTGGGGAGAGGGTGCTGGTGGGAAGAGCTGGTGCCACTTTGGACCCTGACCCTCCTCTTTCCCCACCACACAGCATGCACGGCAGGGCCATGATCACACCCTGGGAGCAGCCAGCCGTCCAGGTTGTTGGTCCAGTCTGGCTAGGGGCTGGAGCTGTGTTAGCTGAATGTAGTACATACACCAGCCTGGGATCTGTTGTACCCCGGTTGGGAGCTTCATCCCGCCTTGGCTTCCCATCTCCACTGGGGAAGGGTCATTGCCCTGTGTAACCATTCAGCGGGATGCCCTGTGCAATCCACTGGGGCCAGGCAAACTGCCAGGGGTTCTCTCTGGAATTGGGGAGCTTCTCAGGACCAGAAACTCTCTGAGCCCTTGGCTGCTGATTAGGGGCCCCTGAGCATTGAGGATGGAACCTGGAAGGGGCTAATTCCCACAACGGCCAGGAGAAAGCACCATAGTGGTGAGAGAACTCTGGCATGCTCCCTGTATTATGACCACATAGCCAGAGCCCTAGGGTGGGTACAATCTCCCAGTGCCATCCCTGGGCAATAGGGAATAGTCGGGTGTTGGCAAAGGCTGGGGTCCCTTCACTGTGACCTCTCCCTGGCACTGCACTGCCGCTTCCCCCTGCTCTGAGTGTGAGGGGTGCGGCTGGGTTTCCAGAGGGAGCTGGCGAAAGAAGGAAATCCACGGCCTGCTGCAGTGGCATGTTGTCACTGGCTGGGCTTCCCTTTGACAGCTGCTGAGCCTGGCTGGGGTTCAACAGAGACAGGCCCGTTGTTGGAGGGAAGGCTGAGCCATGGGACAAGGGAGGGGATCTACAGGAAGGGCTTTCCATGAGCCGAAGATGAATATGCATGATCCATAACTCAGGGTGATTGAGGACCTCATCTGCCAGCCAGCCAGGGCTCTTTAATTTACGGAATCATCAGGGCTCTAGCGCACTCTCTGGGCCCTCGGGAGGTTGTGTTGGTTGTGTCTGATAAGGTCGTGCTCTTGTGGGAGGCGTTAAAAGCCTGCGCATTTCTGTGCGTGGCTGTTTGCTGCCCTCGGCCCTGGGCAAAGCTGCTGCACGCATCTCACAGCTCCCTGGCACGAGACATGCCAGAGAGGCAGAGAGCTGGTAAATCTCCTGCTTTCCCTTGCAACCCCCTTCCCTAGTAGCGTGTGAGAGTCATGGGGTCAGAGCAACATCAGGTCTGGCTACACTCTGCTGGGATGAGGACTGACTCGCCCAGAGAACTCGACAAAGCAAAATGCCGTGATCACCTCCGTTCATAGCAGGCACCATCTGCTTTACAAAGAACATATGTAAATCGCCTCACCCGCTGCTGATGTGGAGCCACCTCTGGGGTGGAACATTGCCACTGCTTAGTACCACTTTGCTGCAGGCCAGGAGGGGAAGGAGAGTCCTGTGTTGTGTTGAAAGTGCTGGGGTGGAGATTTGCAGGGCTGGGCCAGCTGGGGGGGATTGAATTACTCCCATTCTCCCTGGATCCCTCTGTGCCCCAGGGTGGGAGCCAGGCTCTGGGGGCAGTGTCTCTAAAAGACTGAAGCTGTGGGGAAGGGGTGGAAAGATGGTGAGTTCCAGGCCCTGCCCTACTCCTGAGCCCTGTGGCTGAAGGAAGCCCTATAGTCTCTGGGTTTGACCCTAAAGGGGCAAGACATTGATTCTCTCATAAAGCAAATGATGCGCAGTGAGGGAGCGCCAAGCCAGGCAGATCCCTCTTGGGCAACACCGCACCCTGCAGGCAGGGACTGACAGGGAGGGGAGAAGAGACACCACACCTCAGAGGAAACCTCCCTCCTTCCCCCTTCCCCCACGGCTAACCTGGGTGATATCTCTGGAGAGACAGATGCATTGGGGGATGGGGCCTCTCAGCCTTTCAAAGACACAGACCAGATTCCCCCAGTGGCACCTTCTCAGTGTGTGACAGTGCGTGTCCTGCAATGCCCATGGGGTAAGATACTGGGATTAACCTCCTGTTACAGCTGGAGGAATGGGAGGAGGCCTGGTTCTCACCCTATTCTCACTGGCTTCAGCCCAGTTTCATTCCATGGGGCTGAGGGCCAGTTATGCCCATCCTCCATGTGGGGCTGGGGTAGTGTGTCTGTGTCAAGGCTGAGGTGGCTTAAAGCCAGCTTAGTGTATCCTGTATGCTGGGCAATGCCTGAGGGGGGGGGCCTGCTTGGCCCCATGTCAGAAAAGCCCCAGGGCTGTTCTAACTTAGGTTCTGCTCCAAATGGGTGCTGGGAAGTAGAGGATAACTATAAGGCAGTGCAGAACAAACACATGCCTACAGTAGGGCTGGGAGCAGAGCTTAGGCACAGTCTTATGACAGGTCTGTACCAGCTCAGGAGCCCCTGGGGATTGCTTCCACCCCACTTGGAAACCTCTTTCTACCACCAGGGTTGGTGAAGGGTGACTGAGAGTCACTGGCTTCAACAGTTACCCCGTGCTGTGCCAGTGGAAGGAGAGCCAGGTGCAAAGAGTGGGGTGTGTTGGGGAATCTAGCTGTGGGTGCTGCAGTGCAAGCTGCCGGTTGTGGACAATCTGAGAGTGAAGAGAGGGGCCAAAGTCGGTGTCATTGCTGGGCCGAGGCCCTCAGGGCTGGTGATCTGTCAGTTCGAATGCTGCCAATGTGCAAGGACCCCAGCAAAGTCAGTGGAGTGATCCAGGGTTCCCCTCACTGTAACCAGGCACTGGATCTGGCCCCCGAGCTGGCTGACCTTTGATTACCCCCTCATCCATCCATTGGATCGTGGTGCCGTCTCTGACAATCCCTTTCTGATCCTGCCATGGCCGGCTCTCATTTCCCTACTTGCCAAGCGAGGAGAATCAGCCAGAGTGGCTGGTGGGGTGTCAGCTGTAACACGTGCTCCCCCACCCCAAGCACCATCAATTGGTAATGAGGTTTGAATGGAGCTGCCCAGAAGCGCCTCACGTTGCTGCCTGGATAGAGTATGAATTTTTAAATGCACATGTTAAAATTGAATTCTAATGTCTGTAACTTCTCTGCACTGGGCTTGGAATGCCTTGCTCTGGTCCCCTTCTTGGCAACCACGGGCCCACCTTGGTAACCAAGGCTCCTCCAGTGATAATTGCTACACTGAGAAGCAGCACAGATGGGAAAGCAGCAGCAGGAAGGTTTGTTGTAATCTGGATCCTGCCCAACGCTTCATGTAGGCAGACACCAGCCTTGCTAACCTCAGACACCCAGGAACCAGGAGTTCTATCCTCACATCCCCCAAATCAGGAGGTTTTACAAACCAATAAGTCTTCTGGATTCTTTTAAAATTCACCATAAAAAAAAAACTGTGTTAGGGTCACATTTTCCTGCTTTTCGCTGCACCCCCGAGGACTAGAAAATGAAAACTAAGATTCTCATGGAATCCCATGACTCCAAGAGCTGGGGCTTTTGGAGAAGGCCCAAAAAGCTGAAGGCTCACAGAGCTGGGAATGCTGTGGGTATCATATAACACATGAGCCAAACAGAGGTGCATCCCTGCATGGCTGCTCCAGTGTTTGGTGCTCACTAAAGCAAACCAGTGTGGTGTTGCACTTCGGCTGGGACACACCCAGTTCTCTCCCTTCTCTTCTGCAGAAGCTGACTTTCCTATCTGTACACTGTGCATCAGGCATGGGGTGGGGCTGCATGAGCCCTTTAAACTTGTCTCTTTGACTCAGAGCTGCTCTCCCCCCACAAATTGTGTGTGCACTGGTGGTGCTATAAGAAAATGCTGCTTGCAGCTGATGGCGCAGATCATCCCTCTTCACTTGGCTCAGTGGGGAAATGTCCATCAGTAGGTTTCAGAGTCATCACCTGGTTGAGTCGATTGTTGTTTCAAGCGGTCTGCTGTCAGGGGGACGTCGCTGGGTGTCAGGCAGTCTGCTGCCAGGTGGACGTCGCTGTGTTTCTTTACACCAGAGCACAATTGGAAGGATCTTGGCTACTGTAACAGCATGAAATTGGGCATGGCTCAGGAGTGGCCTTAGTGTGGTGCCCTTCCAAAGGCTCACGGTGCCCCCTGCAGCCCTTAAGCACAAGCTGCCTCCCCTCTGTCCCTGACTTTGCCCCCCCAGCCCCACAGCTTGAGCCTAACATAGGGAGTCAGGGCTCCTGGGTTCCGCCACTGACTCACTTGGGAGAGGCCTTGCTCCTTTGTGCCTCAGTTTCCCTATCTGTCAAGAGGGGGTTAATGACTCGTTCCCTTTGTGAAGGGCAAGCGGAGCTATGCCAAGCTGTCACCATGGAGCAGTTGGTGATTTTCCATTGGTCCCGATTCTGCTGCTGGGTGAGAAACTGCTGGAGATTCTCCTGGCACTGGCCAGCCTGTCCTCTCCCTGCAAAGAACTGCAGCAGGTGGCTTGGCAGGGAGAAAAGCCCCAAGCCAGTAAGAAATCACAGTGCCGGTGAGCTGTGTTTGCTTGGAGAGCGTGTGGGTGTATATCTCCCGGCCTCCTGCTGCTGCCCTGTGGTTAATAATGCATGAAAATGCAGGGATACGTTTTCTTAAAAACAAGCTCCAGGAACCTGTCCAGGTTCTGTCCTCCCCCCTCCTTGCCAGCCAGTTTCCCTTTGCATCCTGCTGTGTGCTCTCTCCCTTCAGCTGTGCTTTGCATGGGATGCTAGGAACCCCCCTTGTCCCCTGTGTGTGAGTTCCTCCTTCATCCCTCCATAGAGCAGGCAGCACTCAAGCGGAACTGGTTGGCAGGAGTGCCTGAATGTGGGACTTTCAGCTTGCAGCACAGACCTCTGCCATTGGAGCTAAAGAAGTAACCACTCAGCCAGTAGTGGGTTATTATCCTTGATTGGACCATCCGCTCGATGGGGATGCGACACACCTTCCACCCCTGTGTGACACATGCACACTTGGGCTTGACTCATGTACTGAGGCACAGAAATGGGAAGTACCTTGCACTGCAGGTGGGGAGCAAAGTTAGAAGCGCTCCTCTCAGCTTCCTCCACCTGCAAGTCCCATGTGCTCCCTAGATTCTAGTGCCCAGGGGCTCCTGGCTAGCGGCACAGAGCCAGAACACAATAGCTGTGAGCTTCTCATTCTCTTGGGTGGGAGGGAACCTAGAGGAAGGGGAGTCAGAAAACAATGCAGAAAGGGGAGCATCTGAAACTTCACCACCGTTTTGTATGTAAAGCATACATTTCCCTTTCATTTATTATTTTATTTGCTGGATGAGAGTAACAGGTGGCGCCTCGCCGCCTGGGTCAGACTCCCAGCACAGACCCTGATGTGGCCGCCGAAACTAGCTCTTGTCTCTGCTGCAGTCAGGTTCAGCCAGCTCCTTCCCTCTGGCTTCTCCATCTGTTCCCAAGTTGCTGATATTTCGCTTTACTTCTGAAGCAGAGTCTCCTTGCTAGTACAGCCCAGTGGCGTGCACTACAGTCAGGAGAGAGTTCACCCTGCTGCCAAGACTCCCATTTCCCTCTCTTGTACCGATGGGGAAACTGATGCTCTGGGCAGGGAAACTGCTTACTCAGAATTCAACCAGGACTTCGTGTCACAACTGGAGTTGTCAGTTGGGAATTCCTGGCTCCCTGGCCATTGCTCAGACCGCATTGCACTCTCTGGCTCCTTTGTGGTTAGCATAGCTCACCATGGAGCTGGACATATGATTTCTACCCCATCTTGCTCCATGGCTGTGAGTGGGTCACATTCTCCTCTGTGCCTCAGTGTCTCCAGCTGTGAAATGGGGCCAGGAGAGTGTATTTACCTGCTCCACCTCTGAGGGGGCAGTGGAGTGGGGTTGGCTGAACTCATCTTGAACCACTTTGAGATCCCTAATTAAAGGTGCCCTGGATGGGCGTGGTGCTGGGGTGTTTCGTGTTGCTTTAGGAGGCAGGCAGAGGAGACTGGGTAGGGTGGGGATAGACGGATTGTTCCCAGTGTAGGGTGTTCTTCTGCAGCAGGAGGCTGGCTCCTGCTTTTTGCCTGTCTGTCTGGGCTGGAGGCCACTGAGCAAACAGCAGGCAGCAGTGGAAAGGGGCAGTTGGTGGGGGGGGAGTTGGCCCTTGGAGCTGGGAGCGAGCACCCCAGCCTTACTACGTCAGAGCAGAGAAGATGGGCTTAATTTCCAGCCTGGCTTGGTCAGGATAGGTTTATTGGAACTGGAATCTGATTTTTCATTTCAGGATCTGCTGCCTTTGGAAGGTAAGGCAGCCACAGTGCAGGGCCAGCTGCTGCGCCCAGCCTGCCTTCTCCACGCTGGGCGTGGCACTGGGCACACGGAGAGAGGCATTGCTGGGCAGGCCAGGCACCTGCCCTGCCTGCGACAGCTCTGGCTCTGACAGGGGAGGGATGCTACGGAAGGAGGGCGAAGGCAGGGGGTTCTACATATCCTGAGCTGGGGCACTGAATACGCAGGGCGTGCCCACAAGCTCCTTTCTAGCCCCCTTCCCACTGCTGTGCCCTGGAGAAGTGGATTGTGGGAGATTTCAGAAGGACTTTGGGGAGCTCTGGGTAACTGTGAGAGGCCAAGCTCCTGTAATTCCTCATGGGAAACCCCACTTACAGGCCACAGTGAGGCCTGGATAGCTCCTGGTGAGGGGGGTGCTGGAGATCCGGGGCAGCACAGGTTGGAATGCAGTATTCCTGAGCCCTGTGCCAAGCAGCCAGGATTCAGCCTGGGGTAGGACACTGCCTGGTAGCAAATCCAGAGCTGGCTGGGCAATGATCAGAACTGTGGGGTCATGAGAAGAGGCATCTCTCCATGGAAGCCAGCTACCTCTGCTGGTTCCCATCAGGCTGGGGTGCCAGCTGGGGGCGAGAAAATCCACGCAGGAGCTGTCGGGGAGAAGTTTGGCTGGGTGTCGCAGCAGCATGAGAGGAAGCTGGCCATGCTGCCGGGGCTCACAGTGGGATTTAAACAACTGGGGCTCGAAGAGCGCAGGAACCTGGGGTGGGAGGTGTGCCTGTTCGGTACCCCCTTCCCTGCCAGCTGTAGGATAGGATTCAGGAAGGGGTCACACTTCTTTGGGTCCCTGGGCAATTTGTTCCTCACTTCCTCCAGGGCCACGCCTGACTTCCTGTGGTGTGAGCAGCACCTGGGGTCACTTTGCATCCCCCTGGCCATCCCACTCCTAGGTGCCCCTCACCCCCACGCTTGCAGACTGGGTGCACTGCCAGCTGCCCTGCTCAGATTCACATGGTTTCGCCTGGGGACCTCAGCGCCATGACAGCGAGTGAGGTTATTTGTTGGAGCTGGTGCCCAGGGTGGGGGCTGTGGGATGGACAGAACAGCCACGTTAGGCTGGAATAGGGGCCCGTGACCCCTCCTGGCCCCCTCCTTCAGATCTCCTCTGGGGATGGGCTGGGACCTGGTTCTGGCTGGACTAATGGATCCAGCTTAGCTTGTCTGGATGTAGGGAGCTGCTGAACCCTGATGGAGCATGGCATGGAACTGGGACCCCAGCCTTACCCAGGTCATTGGGGGCCTGGATTTCACCCACAGGCCAGGCCAGGATTCCCATGATTCCCTTCCCAGCATGGGGGTGCTGAGCCCTGGAGGGCAGGATTAGGGGAAATGGCAGATCTGGGAGGGGTCCCGGCGCAGGAATTGCCAAGGCAGCAGCTGTTTGGGGTGGAGAGGCATGGCCAGAGCTGTGTGAGCACAGCTTTTCATAGACTCAACAGGCACCACGTCCCTTTTCCTTCCTTTCCATTTACTCCAAAATATCTGCCTTGGAGGATGGGTGAAGTTATTTTTAAAGTATATTGGATGCCCCCAAAAGGTGTAGAGCTACAGACCATTTTCTGAGCCTTCCTGGCTGCCAGCAGCCTCCCCAAGGGCCCTTGGTCCCACAGCCTGAGGAAATAGCCTGTTATCGTTTCCCTGGGCTCTTGACTCCCTCCCCATTGGTGTGACAAAGAGACTGCCCTAGGGCGTGCTGGAGAACTACAGTGGCTGGCTGAGGGAGCAGGGGCATCACATCACAGCCCTCCTGAGAGATGCTTGTGTCTGAGCTGCATCTGTCCCTCCCTTGTTTTTCTTTCTCTAGTATAGCATTGCTCTCTGAAGCCAAGAGAAATCACTTCAGGAACTGCAGTCCACTTCTTTCCTCCCTTGCCTCAGCCCCTCTGTGCCCAGGGCTCCCACAGGCAGCCATGCCCCCCAGTTCAGGGAAGGTAGAGCTGCCCTCTCCAGCTAACCACCGCACTCAGCTCACAACGGCAGCCCAGGAGTTCTTGTCCATGATGCTGGTTACAAGAGCCTATGTGAGGTCAGGTGCCGTGTGCTGTGCAGAGGCACAGCTTCGAGGAATGGATGATCCAGAAAGACAAGGATTATCATTGAAGGTCCAGGTCAGCAGGAAGTCTGTGGTGCAGTGTGGAACTGAATCCTGATCTCCCAATCACAGCCATGAGGGTCCTCCCCTTTAGTGCAAGGTCTAGTGGCTAAAGCCCTGGACTCCAGATTCCTGTATTTTAGCTCCGGTGATTGTTTGTGTGACGCTGGGCAAAACCCCCAACCTGCCTGCTCTCGTTGGAGCGGGGCCAGCCCTGGTATTTGCCATGGAGGAGGCCCAGCAGTGAAAGAGTTAAGACCCTAGCGATGGTGCTGCTGCCCTAGGGCAGTGGGTCAGGCCCCAGGCAATGGGGTGTACTTTGGCTTGGGTGTTAGAGAAAGGGCTGTGGGTGCAAAGGATGCAGTTTGGGCGCTGGGCTTTGCTGACTTGTTTGGGGTCTCAGGTCCACCTGTGAATGACAGGAGTTATCCAGATCAGGGGGCTTGAGTGACAGCCCAGGAGAAACCAGGAGAGCTGGAGGCATCATGTGCCACCCGCCAGCCTGCTTCACTTTTCTGGGGGACTGCCAGAGCCACAGGTGCTGGGCTGGAGCTGAGCTGGAAGGGGCAAAAGAGCAAGTGAGTAGGCTGGGACCCAGCCACCACCCACCACGGGAAGCTAACGAGGGCTGGAATGGCTCATCTCAGCCTGTCTTGTTTGGGTCAGTTTGCAAAGTCCACATCACCCTGTCTCTGTGTTAACACTTCCCCTCAGCCCGACTCCCTACGATAAGACGCCAGCCTACAAACCTGTGTTTACAGCACTCCTGAAATGACCCTGCAATAACAACCTGTGTGCAAAGCCACCTCTGCATTAACACCGACATGTACAGCAATCACCAGTGACCCGATGTGACAAACCATTGTGCAGAACACACTTGAGCGACCCTACAGTAAACCACCCTCTGCGGGACAAAGGGCAAAAACTTAGGGCAAGGCAGTCTATTACAGGATTACGCTTCCACATGGGCTATTCTAAATGCCAGCAAGTGAAAGGAGAAATGATTTGAACAGTTCCTGGCTGAGCCCCTGTTAAAGTCATCTAGCCATTTTCTTTGGCTTACCTTGGGGGAGCAGAGTCTGTACAGCTCGGCCTATTATTATAGCAACAATAGGTTTTCAGTGCTCTGAGAGCAACCCAGTAAGACAGCGAAAATCCTACCAAAGGGCATGTGCTGCTCAGTGCATTTCCTCCCCTGGGCACGCAGTGAGGTGTTAACCAGTTTATTATTTTATTGCACTTCTAGCTGGTGCTTGCCGTAATTATTATTATTAGTGAATTATGCTGCATGTTGTGAGGGGTTTGACATGTGAAGGGCAGACAGGAATCTCCTTGCCACACCACGGGCTTTGCATTGATTGGGGAGGAGGCAGACTGAATAGTTATGGCGTAAGCCTGTGACCAACGCAATTCCATTCCTAGCTCCTGGGCGATTCCCAGATCAGGTGCTCAAGGGCGGGGAAAGGCAAAACAAACAAGGGGTCTTGTGGCACTTTTAAAGACTAATAAATTTATTTATTTCATGAGCTTTGATGGGAGAAAATCCCACTTCGTCAGAGGATGCAGCTATTTCCCAGGCAAGATGTTACTGTTCCCCTTCTAGCATCGGCCAGGCATATTGTAGCATAGCAAACCACATCTGTCTTACCAGGGACAGAGCCTAGAATCTGCAAGCTGCATAGCACGTGTCTTACGCCAAGAACCACAGAGATAAAGCCGCTAGCTGGTAGTATGTGATCTGGTATTGTGGGCATTTCGAGAGGGAGGTAGGACCAAATTCACCAAGCCGGTGTCTCTTGACTGGACTCCTAGCCAGCCAGGAGTGAAATAATCCATGACTATCTTTCAGCTAGAGCTGCAAACCCTCCAGGATTGTCCTGGAGTCTCCAGGAATTAAAGATGAATCTTCAATTAAGGATTACATTTTGTGATAAAACCTTCAGGAACCCAAAGTGGCAACTCTCAGCTTTCCTGTGCAAATGCGGGGAAACCGCATCAGGCAGTGTCAACTCACCCTGATGAGGAGGGAACGTCAGCTAAGGGTGAGGGGATACCACCTCTCTCTGATGGCTTGAGATGGCTCCAAATTGCTTGGATTTAGGGTACTGGAGTGGTGACAGTGCTGAGGCAGGAGCACGGTCCAGAGGTTATTGGATGGGGAAGGTAGCTCAAGGCAGCGAGGGTACCTGTGTAAAATTTCCCTCTCCAATACAGTCAGAGACAATTACACCCAAACAAAACTCCTTGTCCATACATATACAGGTGCACACATTGATGTGCACTGTGTTCAGGTGTTCGCTGCCCTGTGTGTGTGTTCTAGTGTGTACGCTGTCCCAGCTGTGGCCAAACAGCCAATCCAGCAGACCCAATTGGGTTATCCAATAAGACCAGAGATCTCTTTCAGTAACAAAGGCACCAGGCCAGGTTTGTTGCTGACAAGGCATCGTAAAGCTCTTTATACATGCTACAGCTCCACAGATGCTGAAACAACGGGCCAGCTCAGTAAACTGTGGGCTTTCCTTTCCTCACTTGGCCAAAGACATTCCCTGTGAGACCCTCTTTCGTACACTGATAGAAACACGTTACGTCATTCCCCCACGATGAGGTGAGGTACCACCTTTACCTTGCACCTGATGGTTTGATCAAAAGATATTAACGACACTGTCCTCCTGACCATATCCGTCAGCGGGATCTGGCTGTCTTTGTCATCTCTGGGGAGTGAGCGTGTACCATTGCCAGGGGTGGGACATTCTGGAGTACGCTTGCCTGCTTATCTTGTGCCTAGCGCTTCTTTAGGAAGGACCACTGTGCTTTTGCAATACCTGTGTTGTTCTTATCCATTTCAGTGAGCTTGCCCACAGGCTCACAGCCTGACTTCTGCTAACTTGCTTTATAGCAGCAGGGCCCATTTCCCACTCAGGCCTCCTACCCGGCCTGTTCATTTAGGCCTCATGTTTCAGGTTCTCAGTTTCTACTACACACACCCAGTTATACAGGCATGTACTCAGACACAGTGCACATTCACACACGCGTGAGGGCAGAGCCACATTTACCCATCTGCTTCTGCAGGCACATACCCCAACACTTGGAGGAAAATGCAGTGATCAGGAACAGTCAGCATGGATTCACCAAGGGCAAATCGTGCCTGACCAACCTGATTGCTTTCTATGATGAGATGACTGGATTTGTGGATGCGGGAAGAGCCGTTGACGTGATATATCTCAACTTTAGCAAGGCTTTTGATACGGTTTCCCACAGCATTCTCATCGGCAAGTTAAGGAAGCATGGGTAGGATGAGTGGACCATAAGGTGGATAGAAAACTGGCTAGATCAATGGGCTCAGCGGGTAGGAATCAATGGCTCAATGTCTAGTTGGCAACCAGTAACGAGTGGAGTGCCCCAGAGGTCAGTCCCGGGGCCGGTTCTGTTCAACATCTTCATCAATGATCTTGATGATGGAATAGACTGTGTGCTTAGTAAGTTCGTGGATGACACCAAGCTGGGGGGAATGGTAGACACACTGGAAGGCAGGGACAGGATCCAGGGGGACCTAGACAAATTGGAACACTGGGCCAAAAGAAACCTCATGAGGTTCAACAAGGACAAGTGCAAAGTCCTGCACTTAGGATGGAAAAATCCCATGCACTGCTGCAGGCTGGGGACCGATTGGCTAAGTAGCAGTGCTGTAGACAAGGACCTGGAGGTTATGGTGGACGGGAAGCTGGATATGAGCCAACAGCGTGTTCTTGTTGCCAAAAAGGCCAATGGCATATTGGGCTGCATCAGTAGGAGTGTTGCCAGCAGATCGAGGGATGTGATTATTCCTTTCTATTGGGCACTGGTGAGGCCGCATCTGGAATACTGTGTCCAGTTTTGGGCTCCCCACTACAGAAAGGATGTGGACAAATTAGAAAGAGTCCAGCGGAGGGCAATGAAAATGATTAGGGGGCTGGGGCACATGACTTATGAGAAGAGACTGAAAGAACTAGGCTTATTTAGTCTGCAGAAGAGAAGAGTGAGGGGGGGATTTGATAGCAACCTTCAACTACTTGAAGGGTTGCTCCAAAGAGGAGGGAGCTAGGCTGTTCTCGATGGTAACAGAGGACAGAACAAGGAACAATGGTTTCAATTTCCAAAGGGGTAGCCGTGTTAGTCTATTGTTTCAAGTTACAGCTGGGGAGGTCGAGGTTGGCTATTAGGAAAAACTTTCTCACTAGGAGGGTGGTGAAGCATTGGAATGGGCTACCTAGGGAGGTGGTGGAATCTCCATCTTTGGAAACATTTAAGTTCCAGTTAGACAATACCCTGGCTGGGATGATTTAGTGGGCGTGGTCCTGCTTTTAGCAGGGGATTGGACTAGATGACCTCATGAGGTCCCTTCCAGCCCTATGATTCTATACATGGGCAGTGGTGTGAGCACTCATACCCCGCTCCTGCCTCCTCGCACAGGCAAACACAGGTGCATTCACACACTTGTGCACACACACATTGCTTTCCAGTTTGAAGGCCTCCCCCACCACATGGTGGGCAGCAAAGGAAACGCAGTGAGCAGAATGCAGTGGGCTGTGCAGGCCTCCTCTTCATGGGGCAGCTTCAATCTGCTGTGGCCACGCAGCCAAAGGAAGAGCCCAACGGGCACCCTGCAGACTCATTACAATCATGGCAGTGACATCCCCTCCCTCCCCACTCTGAGCACCAGGGAGGCCCCCCTGCACCAGGCTGACCCCCTAGAGTCTGGGGCTAGAGCCAATTCAGGTGACCAATGAGATGAGTTTGGGAGCCTCAGCTTTGTCCCTGGCAGAACGTTTTCCAGCTCACAAACCAACACTCAGCTCAGGATGATGGGGATGGGGGCAGGAGTGGGATGTGTGTGTGGAGGAGGGGGGCCTGCAGATTGGAACTGACAGGCACCAGGAGAGCTGTGTGTGTGGGAAAAGGGGGCTGGAAGAAGGGAAACTGGCAGAGTCAGAGATACAGATCTGGGGTAGCCAGACGGTTGTGGGTCAAGATGGAGCTAAGAAAAAATTGGTAGGATTTTAGAAACCGCCTGGCAGAACCCAGGAGGGCCGGGAGCTTTCCTGTCATTGAAGGAGACCTGGCAAACTCAGGACACCTGTGAACGAGCCGGAACGACTCTCCAGGGCAATCCGCCTGCACAGTACCTCCACCTGCAGCTTTTGCCCGGTTAAGTCTCTCACTCAACTGGCTCCTTAGCCTGCGCCAGGGCTGAGCGAGTCACACTCTGCGCACGGCGTCTCCTGGCTGCCCCCCAGGGCTCGCCGCACCATTGTGACAAGCGAAAAGGCTATTTGTCCCCGTCCTAGAAATAAAGAGAACAGCCCCCCCGCTCGGATCTACTCGAGCTAGGGCCACCCTCCCCGGGAAACACCAGCCCCAGCCGCGGCCGCCGCCCTCCCATGCCGCGGCCGCGCAGAAGGGGACCGCGCAGGGCTGGGGAGAGCCGCCTAGCTCGGGGTGCGGGGGCCCCCGAAAAGGCAGCGAGAGGCACACGGCCATTTTGCAGAGTCTCTGCCCACCCTCCGGGAGCGGCGCGGCCCGGGCTGCCCCGGGGGAGGGAGCTTTTGTCTCCGCGATGCTGCGCCCCCCCTCCCCGCCCCTCGATCCTGGGGAAATCCGCCTCCGCATCTTCCCCAGCTCCGCTCCCCGGGCGCCGCCGTCCTCTCGCCAGTAACCCCCTAGCGCTGCAGTGCGGGGCCCCGGACCACCCCGCTCAATCGCGGCTGGTTTATTGTGCCGGGGGAAATCGGCAGAAGCGAGGACTCGCCCCGCGGCCGGAGGGAGGCTGGCGAAGGATGTAGCTTGCGCGGAGCGGCTCCCACCCGGGCCAGGTAGGAGGGCGAGGGGCCATTGTTCGCCGCCGCCGCCGGGGAGGAGACGGGGCCGGGGCGCTGCGCTGCCGCCCGCCGGGGGAGCTGGGACGTGTCACGGCTCCGCAGTTCGCCGCCCCTCGGTCCCGGCCGGCCGGGATCCGGCCCGCCTGGCTCCCGCTCACGGGCCGGCAGGTTCTCCGCCCCGCCAAACTTCGCCGCGCCCGGGGCGAGGAGCCGGGGCCAGCTGCAGCCGCGAACGCCCCGGCGAGCGGGGGGACTCCCGAGAGCCAGCCCGGCGTTTCTCCCCAGCTGGGGAGGGGACGAGAGAGAGGCGCCCCCCGGGTCTTTGAACCAGGGAGCGGGGCAGAAATCCGCCCGGCCGCCCCCACCTTGTGGGGCCTCCTGGGGCGGGGGGCTGTGCCCTGCAAAGGGGCTGGGCGAGGGGGTTCAGCGCGGGGCTGCGTGTGTGGATGGGCTGAACCGTGCTTCTAAGAGGGTGCCGCCCGGCCCGCCCAGCTCCGGGGCCAGTGTCCCCTGGGAGATCCCCCGCCTCCGCCCCGTTCGGCTGCAACAGCGATAGTACAGAGTTGCGATGGCCCGATTCTCGCCATTGACCGCGATGGATGTCTGCTCCTTGGACTGCCCCGATTCGGCCAGGTGTGAGGCCCCTGTTGGCTTCCCGGGGAGCTGGGGGTATCCAGGGGCTGGGAAAGCCAGGCCTGCAGGGGGGACCCTGCTCTGTCTCTCCAGCCTTGGAAGCAGGTGGACTGAGAGGCTGGTGGGGAAAATGGGGGTCTGTGCCTCAGTGTCCCCACTTGTAAAATGGGGGCGGTGACACTGCTGTGCTCTGCGGGTGGTGAGACTAAATGATAGTGTTTGTGCAGCGCTCAGGGACCCTCTGACCCTGGCTGGCAAAGGAGCACAGGGGCCCCCCACAATTCCCCTAGAGGCAGCTGCTCCAGCTGTCCCCAGAGAAATAGCATAAGGCCGAGATCCTGTGGGGTCTTGCGCGTGCGGCAGGCGCTGTGCAGAGCAGCGGGTAGGTTCAGGTGCTCAGATTGCCCCGACCCGGCTGCTGTGATGCAAAGACCGTCTGGGTGTTGTGGGCCGAAATGGGTTCTTCCCTGGTTTTATTTCTTTTTGGTGGCTCCTTTGATGAAGAATAAATGCTGCTGCTCATGCAGGCCCTCTCCCTGCTCAGCGATCCCTTTGTGGAGCCGCAGAAAGGGTGCAGATCCCGATGTGGAAGAGAACACCACACTGTGTGCTGGATGGCAGCTGCCTTAAAAAGAGGGGAGGCGGTGGGTCTGAGTTCCTCTCCCCTCGGGGTGGGGTAGCTCTGCTGACTCCAGCGGGGTCCCTGCTGAGTCACACCAGTGTCATAGAGAGCAGAATCGGGCCCTGGGCCTCCAGCTGTTGTTTGAAAGCAGGGAGAGTTGGGTCTGGGGCTCCCTAAAGCCAACGGTCTCCCCACTAGTGGCCTTGTGAGGGACAGTACTATAGCTCAGTCTCTGATCCCAGCCTCTGCAAGTGGGGAGTCTTCCTCTGTGGACTTAAACTGGAGCTGGATCAGGAGCTCAATGGAGATTCAGCTAAAGAGGTGGTGTGGTATAAAGACCACCAGCCTGGGCCATCAGCAGGGTTTGAATGCAGTGCAGACCTCCTTTATTTGAGCTATAGGAGTAATTCCATTAGCCACCAGCAGAAGCACGCCACTGGTACACAGGTAGCATGTGGCAATTTGGCATAAGGTGATCTTCCCCCCTTGAGAATGTGAGGAGCAGAGTTAGATGTGTTCATTTGGTGCTGGTACTGTTCCTTGTTGGGAGTTCTGAGGGTGAGGGATGGACTGAGACTGCACAGCAGCTTGAAGCTTTTTGCTGTCACTAAAGTATTTAGCCCACGGTGGGCTACTTTAATTCCCTTGCTGCGTTCGCTCCCTGAATCTACCTCTGACTGCCATATATCCTGGCATTTACTTTGCTCTGGATAGGCCTGGTTTCCTCCCCATGGCCTTGTGCATCCCCGGGAAAGTGGGTGTGGAAAACTCCCAAATCAGTCTGGTAACATTTGACTCCCTCCATGCCCTGATTTGAAGTGCAAGGGAAGGATTAGCATTCCCTCCCTGCACCATCTGTAGACCCACCCACTCAGACACTAAATGTAACTCTGCCTTTGCCATGCTTTGGGGCAAGTAGACAGCCCTGCCAGGACTGTGGCTGCCAGGAGAACCCCCCTATGGGCCTGCATGGTAAATGCCCCGGGCTGCTTGCTTTGCCATGTGCCGAGAGCCCAGCATGGAGTGGTCTGGTGGGATTTCTACCCTCAGCTGCTACTGGTGCTGTCAGTGGCCCTAGGAAGCTCTGGGTTTGGCATGTCACAAGCAAAGTTCTCAGCAACAGCATCGGAGACCCTGGCGTGGCGGGGGAAAGTTGTCTCTTATTGTAGGTCCTGGGTCTCTGTAGCATGTAGGAATTGGATTGTACCCCTTTAGATAGCCCATGAATGCTCTCGTGGGCCTCCCCAGCTTTTGGTGCATTCCTCTTGTGAGATTCCCAATAAAACTGCAGGGCACTACAAGTATCTGGGAAATGTGTAACAGGGGCAAGGTGGGCACAGGCCCTGTGGGTGACAGACCAATGAGGACATCTGCTGCTCCCAGAAATTCCCTCTGAGGTGGGGTTAAGGGCCCATGTTCCAGCCCCCGTGGCATTGACTACAGATTATTTTTAGCACCATAGTGTGAGGTCCACAAACCTGAGCCTGTAGACCTGGCCCTGAGACTTGCTGCCAGTGGGTTTTTTCTTTTGGTTTGTTTTTCAGTGTAGACCTACCCTTGGGGGTGAATCCATTTGTGGGGGGTTTATAGACCCTGAGCGTGAGGCTCAAAACTGGTGGGATGAAAATGCAGTTGGGTGGCCGATCATTTGTAACAGCCACGCACCACAAAGATGGCCTTGGAGCCCAAAAGGGAGTCAGATTCTGCTGGTGTGACCCTGGAGTGATTCCAGAATGGTTACTGTTGTGTAAATGAGGGCAGGAGCTCACTGGTAAAGTTTGGATTCCTTTAGGAAACACATTCATTTCCTGCCTTTCTGGCTCTCCTTCCCCCCTCCCCACCAAGTGTGTTTAAGTGTTCTCCTGTAAATGTTTTCTGTGTGTTCCCCGCTGCCGGAGTCCTCGAGGACACTCATCCGTAGGCGGCTGAGGGATCTTTCTTTTGATTGAGGGAGGGGATCTCACCGTGAGGAGCAGCATGCGATAGCATCACCAATGGGCTCAGAGGAGAGGCGCAGCCCTCTCTGTGCATTTATCAAAGGGTCTGTGGCTCCTGTTTCAGCAGGAGTATAAACAAACAACCACCAAAATAGCCACAGAGCATCTGAATACCGAAATGCAACCAGGGCTGGCGCTGCCAGGGCTTGTGTCTTCAGGGAGCGGGCACAGAGAGTCGGAGAGAGACTCACCCTGGACTGCATCTTGTAATTAGAGCCTGCAAATGTGGGGATACCTGCTGCCCATCTGCAGACTGTGTTTGTGGCGTGTGGTTTGGATACAGATCCAAATTTTGTGTCCTCACAGGGCTCTAGTCTACATCTTCTGGTGAGGCCTTCATCCCAGCTAGGAGATTTCCACAGAGATAAGTTTTGCGCTTGGAGCATGGCCATCACATGGCTGATTCAGTCACGCTTTCCTCCGTTTTTGTGTGGTACTACACCCTAGACGCAGTCTCAACTCATAGAGTTTAAAGCCAGAAGATTATTTAATCTGTCTTCCTGAATACCAAAGGCCATTCAGTTTTGTCCAGAGACCCCCTGGGCTCAGCCCAATAATTTGAAGGTGCTGTCTAGATCTTAGGGGGTGTCCATCCCTCTGACACAGCCTCACTAGGCTGACTTGCTTCAGGAGAAAGAGTGGGTCCCCACTGGGGGGGTGTTGGATTGGCGTTGGGTGGGGAGTTTTCAGCACTGAAAATGGTCTGAATTCTAGTGTTGGTGGGCTGCTGTCCAGGTGGTAACTTGCTTTCTTGTTGCTGAGAGAGGCTGAGGTCTGCGTGGACCTTGGAGACCCCAGCCATTTATAGTGTGTTGGGGGGGGGGAGTCTTTCCAATCAAGGGACTCAGGCTCATTGCTGGGGCGGTGATGTGTGAGAAGCTTGCCCTTCTGCTGCACCGACTCTGTGGATAATCAAAGGGTGTAAATCACCGCCTGCAATCTTTCATCACACTAACCTCCCAGGTGCACTGTTCTGCTGGTAGACAAGGCACAGCCATGAGCCAGCATGTGGGTCATCGCCAGGGCTGTGAATGCAAGTGACCTAGGGCACTGGAATGTTAATTAATACTTGCTATTGGGGAGATGGGATATTTTGGGGGTAAAAGGTTATGTTATAAAAGGAGGGTAAGTTTTGGGGCTGTGGTACCTGAGAACATGATGGGTCTTATACCTCAGAATACATCTGTGGTGGAAGGGGATCCCTTTCTCACCACACCATGGTTTTTATCATGGTCTAGTTGCTTGAAATGAAGGGCTGAGAGTCCTAGATCCACCCCTTCTCATGCTACAGCTGTGCAGAGCGTGAAATCCCCACTAACAAAATATAAATTAAAACTGTCCAAATGTTTAGCTGATCTGTATTATGCACAAAGATTTTGTCTGGGGTTAAATATTTCCTGGGGCGTGTGTCCAAAGTTTTTATATAGGTCCATCAAGTGTTTTGTGGGGGAGATTTAGAATGGAATATTGGCACAGGATAACACCCAGTTCTAAGTATTTCAGGTCCAAATATTGCAGTCCGAGCTAAGCTCTATGACGAGCTGAACTCACTCCTGGATCTGAACAGCTGGGAAGTTTGCATCCAGATCTAAATTTTGCTCTTGGCTCTGATTTACATCATAAGCCTGAACAGCTGGACACTTTTGGGTCCATGTCCTGGTTTTGCATATGGCCCTTATCTCTCTAATAATAAGCTGAACAAAACCCCTGGACTCAACTTACCCTGATTTCTTTTTTCAGATCTGGGACCAAATTTTGCTCTTGGCCCTTATTGCCATAATGGGCCAAACTAAAGTCCGGGAGCCAAATGAAGTGAGGAGTTTGTAATGGACACTTGCACATTCTGACTTAAGCCCATCACTCTTTGTACAACAGGATTCCCTGAAACTTCTCAAAGGGGCAAACCCCAAAGGACTAAATATTAGGCCAGATAGGTTATTGACTGAACAGGCTTCTGTTCCAATACTGGAAGCATGGAGAGTCCCACTGCAGTCCTGGGTGCTTGCGTCAGGACTTCGGCAATGAATAATTAAAGTTACATTTCCTAGAAGGATACAGAGTGCTAAGAATATTCCCCTAATTGCTGTTTTATTTCAAAAAATGCTCAGAGGCTGTAGTGAGTTTGCATTAAGGCCCTACATTCTTTGGGTCAGATCCCCCACTGGTATAAATTGCCATAGCTCCACTGAAACCCACAATAGTCGGCTGGTTTCTCTTCTTCATAACCAGTCTTGCCATGACAGTGGTTTCTTCCTTCCTTAATGTGCAACTGGGTTAGTTGTCAAACAGTGGCCTGATGCACTGTGAGAATTGCTCCCTGAAAGCCAGGCTAGGGAGCTTGCATTAATGTGGAACGAGTCCATTTGGCAAGCTACCTGGCAAATAGGAATGAATCTCAAGTAGAATAATCTTATGGGGAGCTGGTGGGGAAGGTTTTCCAGTTGCAGTAGAGAGGTGTATAAATAAATAACCTTGCCCTCATTAATCCTGATGGTGGCTCAATGAAAACTTTCCTTGGGTGGCTCCCGACAAGCTGCATGGTGCAGTAGGCACCTGTGCAGATTGGAAAGGACACAATGGCTCCTCGGGTGCAGGCTTATTGGTCTGTTTCCAGGGTGAGGAACTTGGTTTTAAAAATACCTGCATCTTTAAAATCACTGATGTCCCATACCACCCAATGGAAAGGACTCCAGACACTGGGCTGTTTCGTGGAGCAATATGTGAACTAAAAGGTAATGAGGCTGGAACCAAAACCCAGCTTTGGGGTGTGAGAATTCCCCATCCAGAGGGGAGCGTAATGATTTGGACCCAGCTGCTTTAACAAGTTTGTACTTCAAAGTGACGGCAATGGGCTGGTTTCTGTCCCTAGTGTATCGCTGGGTGTGTGTGTAAAGCACTGGAGATCTCAGTTCCCAGCCCCATCAGACTACCTGGGTGATCTTGGCCAAGTCATTTCCCCTCTCTGTGCTCAGCTCCCCGTCTGTGAATTGTTTTCCACGTATGGCACTCATGCCAGCTTTTCCCAGCACTTCCTTGCACTCTAGAAACAATGTGACCACACTACAGTCAGCCAGACTAGTAATAGAGTACACAAAGTTCTGGGGGCTGGCTAGTGTCTCGGGACTGTCTGTGCTGCTCACCGTGGGCTCTCGAGGGACAGCGGGGTTAGGCGGGACTGGGGATGTCTGAGCACTATTCCCGGCTGTGCTACTGACCTGTGTGTGACCTTGGCCAAGTCATTTCCCTGCTCCTGATTTTTTCTAAGTGGATGGTAAATTCTTTGAGGCAGGGAGTGTCCCATAGTGGGGCCCCGATCATAGAATCTTAGGGCTGGAAGGGACCTCATGAGGTCATCTAGTCCAACCCCCTGCTAAAAGCAGGACCACTCCCACTAAATCATCCCAGTCAGGGTTTTGTCTAACCAGACCTAAAATGTTTCCAAAGACAGAGATTCCCCCACCTCCCTAGGTAACCCATTCCAATGCTTCCCCACCCTCCTAGTGAGAAAGTTTTTCCTAATATCCAACCTCGACCTCCCCAGCTGTAAGTTGAAACCATTGCTCCTTGTTCTCTCCTCTGTTACCATTGAGAACAGCCTAGCTCCCTCCTCTTTGGAGCACCCCTTCAAGCAGTTGAAGGTTGCTATCAATCTCCCCTCACTCTTCTCTTCTGTAGACTAAATAAACCTAGTTCCTTCAGTCTTTCCTCATACGTCATGTGTCCCATCCCTCTGATAATTTTCGTTGCCCTCCGCTGGACTCTTTCTAATTTGTGCACATCCTTTCTGTAGTGGGGAGCCCAAAACTGGACACGTGCGGCCCCACCAGTGCTGAATAGAGGGCAATAATCACATCCCTCGATCTGCTGGCAACACTCCTACTGATGCAGCCCAATATGCCATTGGCCTGTTTGGCAACAAGAGCACACTGTTGGCTCATATTCATCTTCCCGTCCACCATAACCCCCAGGTCCTTTTCTACAGCGCTGCTACTTAGCCGATCGGTCCCCAGCCTGTAGCAGTGCATGGGATTTTTTTGTCCTAAGTGCAGGACTTTGCACTTGTCCTTGTTGAACCTCATGAGATTTCTTTTGGCCCAGTTTTCCGATTTGTCCAAGTCTCCCGGGCTGCATCTATACTGGTAAATTAAATTGACTTAAGCTTGGCGGGGAGGAGAAGGGGAGTGGGTCAGAGCTCAAGTTCAACAGTGACTTGGATCCAAGCACTGTCCTTTTGCAGTGTGGATGCAGACCAAGTTGCTGATCTTAGTCAGAAGGTCAGTGCAGTGAAGTATGGGTCTGTTAGTACAGCTGGGAGCCCCACTTTACAGCGCAGTGCGGTCATTTTATGTGAGCTCGGGATCATTGAGTCCACAGCCTGGGCCCCACACCTTGGGTTGTGTAGATATACCCTTAGGCCCTACTCTAACACAAATAAGAAACAAGAATGAATCTTCCTTTTGCAGAAGCACCAGCCTTTCCCACTTGACCTAAAAGAAAATCCCCATTAGCTCTGAGCAGTGTGGGACCTATGGCACTCAGCTGGGTACTGATGTTGTCCAACAGGGAGCAGTGGTGTCTGTCTCTGCTCTCTCTTGCACTCGCACTCCGTCTCGCTCTGCATTTAACATCAAGGCTGAGGGATCTGACAATATGGATGAATCACCTTATTTGAAAGGCTGCCTGGCTGCGCATAAGCGCCCTCTCCCCTGTGCTGAGCGCACTCAGGGCTTGGCAAGCCTACAGGAAGCCTTGAGATCCACATTCTAAAATCCAGGCCGCTGAAACAAACTTACATCTCTCATTTGTGACTTTCTCCCACGGCTTCCTAGGGATCCCTCTGTTGCCAGGGTCCCTCAGTAGCTTCTGCATGGCAGCCTGGGCCTCTTGAGAGCTGGTAGCCAGTGCCTGGAGCTGAGGCAGGCCCAGGTCTTCGTTACAGCACTGTGCTGCTGCCATAAATCATAGCCAGTTGAGCTTGCGGGTAACCCTGCTTTTTAATTAGGGATGGGCAAACTTCAGTGGGATGGGGGTAGTCCCTGGGTGACCTGTCCTGTGCAAGGTGAGATATAAAGCTGCACCTCCATGTTGCCTTTACTCTTTCTCACACCCTGCACGCCTCCTTTTGTTTCCTACCACTCTCTCATGTCACCCTGGGCTCCCCCCACTCACCTCCTCCACCCCCTCTCCCATCTGCACCCCCTCCTGGCTGTCCCCCCAGTGTTCAGCAAAATGCTTGCTCCTCTCTTTGCAGAAGGTGCTGGCTGGCAGCTCCCCTGGATTTATGCTCCCACTCAGCTCTGCACAAGCCCGTCCGCTCTGAGTGAGCGGAGAAGGCCTTTAGCAATGAGCCTGTGAACACAGGGCTTTCTCCCACCTCCTTTCCCTGCTGCTCCTCTTCTGTCAGCGGCACCAGTTCCTAGGGATCTCTGCTTTCACCAGTCTCCTTTGACACAGAATGCAATTGACGGGTTGTTTCGCTGCGTTTCATTGTGCGGATTGCTGTTCCAGTTACGGTGACCTGGTGTTCAGAAGGAGATTTTACAGTGGGGGAGAAGAAATAACTTCATCATTGGAAAGTGGTATCGTCTGTGTGCGGTATCTGATCAAACGATGTGGTTCGGCTGTATGTTGCTCTTTGGGAAGAGGTTGTGTTGGGTACATGGAGAGTGGAGAGCAAGTGCACATTGGATTAGAGAGAATTAATTTTTACAATTATACATTTATATAAGGTCAGGCCAGATCTATGTGTGTGTGTGTGTGTGTGTGTGTGTGTCTCCCACATCAGTGATTTAGAACAGAGTATCTGCCAATGAACTTTGGCATCTTTCTGTTTAAACTCCCAGCAAACCTGCTGTAAATCCTAATTAGATCTGTCATATTTTTCTTCCCACCCCCCCCAAAGGCTGGAGTCGGAAGGAGTAATGACATGGTTTCTAATCAGCTGCAGAATTCTTATTTCTCTCTGCACTGGTGCACTTCAGAGGGAAGAGTCTGGTGCTGCCCAAGCACAGAGGGCTGCTTTGCAATTCTCCCTTTTTCAAGCCTTGCTTACTGCATGCATGTGCTTCATTGCTCCAGAAAATTAATATCCTGCCCCTTCTGCGGTAATCATGGTGGGACTCTATGATGATAATGCAGAGGGGGGTGAGCCAAGCACCCCATAGCAATATTCTAGTGAGAAGGAAGGAGAGTCAGACTCTTGAGGTCCAGGGCTGGGAGCTGTAGCTGCTCAGGACCTCTGAAAATCAGGCTGTTTATCCTTCAGAGCCTTAGTTTGTCCCTCTTGACAAGGGCTAGATGGACACCAGGTGTAATGCGAGGCTTAAGTCATGCCTGTCAGTCTCGGTGAGCGCCTGCGTTTGGAGGTACGATGCTTTATTGGCGGTGTTTTATTATGTATCCTTCATAGTTGTCAAGTTGCACTTACAGGTGGGTGCCCAGGGTAATCTGGCATGCAGGTCGATGCACACGCAGAGACCGATGCACCGATAAATGGCTCAACGGTGGATGGCTTTTTAAAATAGGACTCCATTATGTGCGACTTGGCACACGGGATTGGTGCCACGTTGGAAGCATGCATGTGGGGCAGCATGGATGCAGCTATTCCTGAGGGCCTTGCTCCGTAAGGCGTCCTGAGAACTGCAGGTGCTGCGTGAAGGTGTGCATTGAGTGCAGTAAGGGAGGGCCACCTTTAGGCAATACCACAGCATAAATGATAAACAGCAAAGATTAAGTCCCACTGTTGTAAACCCTCCGCACAGGGAGGAATGTAACTCTGCAAATGCAAATTCATGTGAGCGGGGTGATCCTGGGTGGCTTGTCAACAATGGGGACTGATCCTGGGACCTCTGGATCAGAATGTATGAGACTTTTCTGCCTGAGCTTAAAAGTAGACTGTAGTAGCTCATCAAACTCTCTGTGGACTGTGTCACCATTCTGGGCGATTGCCTCTGTATGGTCCAACAAGGGCACCCATTGTAGGCTCTGGCTTTCTCGCCCAGTCTTCTGTCTCTCTCTTTCCTGACCAGGATATTTTCCCAGTTCCCTGCCTACACTGGCCACATGTCATAAGACACAGTTTCTGCCCCACACAGCTTGAAAAGTGTCTTTTTGAGGGCTTCTGGCCAGAACTGTCAGCAGGTCTATGTTACCGCACGGCTCTTTCTATGCAGTCTCAAGGGCTATGTCTACACTTGCTAAAATTAGTTTGAATTAGTTAGTTCAAACTAACTAATTCAGACTAATTTTAGTTAGTTCGAATTAGCTTAATTCGAACTAGCATGGCCACACTGGAACGTTAGTTCGAACTAAGCAAGCACTTGCTTAGTTCGAATTAGCAATCCCCATTCATTTCAATGGCCGGTTAATTCGAACTAAGAAATTAGTTCGAATTAACATGGCCACATTGATTAATTCGAACTAGTTAGTTCAAATTAACCCCTTAGTTCGAATACCCTATACGAACTTATTAGTTTGAATTAAGGAAGCCCATTAGCTAGTGTAGCCATGGCTTTAGTTAGTTCGAATTAAGCCTCCTTAATTCGAACTAACTTGCCAGTGCAGACATAGTCACGGTGAAAATGTTACAGAGGAAACAATAAAAGAACCTACCCCAATGCCAGTTACTTTACCAGAGATTACCTCCAGCCAGGGCTCTGGGAGGAATCAGTTCTTCAAGCCCCACTAAGAGGTTTCCCTGTGGTTACAGGTTCATAACAGCCTCAGCTCCAGTGCCGGATTTAGGCACAAGCCAAGTAAGCCATGGCTTAGGGCTTCACATTATGAGGGGCCTCTAAATATTTTGGACATAACTAAGAAGATTTATCATAATTGCAAATGATAATGCAAATAAGGCTTTTTGCAAGATGTATGTTTTATTTGGTGGTTTTTCATTGCATCTTTGCCTATGTATATATGCAAATTGAATGATTTATCATTTATTTTTTTCTTTACCCTTTCTGTTATAATGTAATAAACTTTTTATCTCTTTATTGTTTATGGTGTGGGGCCTCTGAATCTTGACATAGCTTAGTGCCTCAGAATGTCTTAATTTGGCCCTGCTCAACTCACTCACCGATTGTGCAGATCAACATGTTTCTCTATACAGCTCAGGCCTTTGATCACCAAGAAACGTGTAACCAGCTGACAGTGGGTCTCTCCTCAGGGTGTAGCTTCAAAACGTTGGGTTTTTGAATACCCGGGAGATGGCAGAGTAAGTTGCATTCATTATCTCCTAGAAATTTCCCAGGAAATACACTTCACATACACTGTCCCAACAATCATTCTTGTCTGCTGCATTGTTCAATGAAATTCTTTGATCATCCAAACCCACAACAATGCAGAGCCTGTACATCTAATACAGTGGACTCCAAAGACACTTGCACTTAATTCAATAAGGTATTTTCAAGGGTACTGCAGGAAATTCTCGTATCTGTCCCGGACTGCTCACCACAAGAGATGGACAGAGTGCTGCACAGAGTGGGTGTTGTTTATTGTTTACATATGTATTTAAATAATTTGGTCCAATAAGAAAGCAAGTTTTGCTAGATCTATGTTTGCTCTGGGAAGGTGTATGTCACACCGGCGTTATATTTTTCTCTGGGACTGAAACCTCTTCAGATGGCAGCTGTGGCCAGAGCTGGTTGAGGGAAACATTTCTGAATGCTGAAATTTCTGAGTCATGGCCTCAGTGGAATAGCAAATGTTTGTCGTGTTGCCAACTCTTGCAATTTTTATTTTGAGCTTCTTGATAATTGGTGCGTTTTCTTAAAGCCCCAGCTGCTGGAGTCAGCTGAGACTTTTATGTAAATAAAAAGTAAATCTCTATCCCTCATGGTTGTAGAAAGAAGCTTGAAAATGTGACATGTATGCAACTAAAAGTTTAAAAAACCAGAAAGTGAAGAACAGCCTTCTCCCCCACCCCCGCATTTTATTATTTAATTAAATCTAGTGATTTGAAAACTAGTCTCATGATTTTTTGAGTGCTTAGGGTTGGCAATATGCTGTTAAGATACATAAAATAACTGTGGAATTCTGTGTGTGTATGTCTGTGTGTTCATGTACTTTTCCCCCACCTCACCCCCTGGGGGTGTGCTCTGGGGCTCTTTCTGATGCTGGGATCTAGAAATGGGGTTTTGCCAGCTCCAAGAGTTCAGAAATCATGAACTGGGCCCCCAGAATCATGAGATTTTTAAGCAAGTCATAATATTAGTTTGTATGGGGTTTTTTGGTTTTTTTTTTACAAAGTGGCAGCTGGGAGTCCCCACATGACTTCAGGAGCTGAGGCTTTAAGAAACACATCAAAGATTGCAAGAGAGGCATGGGTGTGGGTAGCCCTGAATTTGCGGAGGGGTCTCCCTTTCTGTAGTTTTCTGACCACTCGCATCCAGGATCCTATTAACCCTGCTCACTCAGGACTGTCATCTGCCCATCTTTGTGGCATCAAACCAGGGGTCTGTTGGGCAGAGGCGGCTTTTGGGGTAGGCGAAGCAGGTGCACGCCTGGGGCCCCAAGCTGTAAGGGGCCCCCGTGCCTGACCCAAAAGCCATGTCTGCCTCAGTTGGCAGCAGATGGAGGAACTGGCCCCTGTGTCTGGCATTGGTGGTGGGGAGCTGGGGCTGGCAGTGAGCTGGGGTTGCAGGGGGAGGGGCGGCAAGGCTGGGAATGGCTGAGGGGAGCTGGCGCTGGCAACAGGAGGCCCCCGTGGGCCTATATGGCCCCCACAGGCCTATATGGGGCCCCGCAATGTGCCTTCGCCCAGGGCCACCAATAGCCAAAGGCCGCTTCTGCTGTCAGGTCTGGTGTCCTGCCTCTGGTGCATTTGGTGCTTCCCAGCAGAGTAGCCCCTGTATCCTTTACATTGCAATGCATCCCCGACAGAGGAAGTGGGAATAATGGCTGGCAATCAGCTTGTGCAATGCAGCGAGAGGAGGGAGCCTGTTTGTAATGGCAGATGCTCTGCGTAGCCTTGTGGAAGCATGGTGGATTGTGGGACAGCAGCAGTGTCTCAGAGGAAGCCAGAGGTTGGGAATGTACGGGAGCTCTGCCAAGGGCCCCCCTTTCCATTCACTTGGTTCGTGCAGGGAAGGAGGTGGCACCCTGGTGGAGGTGTAAAACCTGTCATGCCACCTGGGAGGTTGGACTATTGGAGAAAACAAAGCTAAGCCAGGATGTGCTGAGATGAAGCTCTTGAAGGATCAGGTGATAAATGGGGCAGACCATTTGACCCAAGAATGTAGGAGATGGTTTGCACCCATTTATGCGTCACTGCTCTCTACTGGATGAAATCAGAACTGCCCCACTGTTCATCATGGGCCCTGTACTGCTCAGAGATTCTTCTTCAGCTCAAGAGGTGGGGGCAGGGCTCTTGGAGCACGGCCGAGCTCTGACCTAACTGTGCATAGATGCTCTGACTTGAGGATCAAGTGGAAGCCAGGTAGCAATGGAGGAAGCTATGTGGCTGAATGGAGCAATGCTTCTTTCTGGCAGCTTGGAGCGCTGAGGAATAAAACTTTTAGGATCGCAGTACAGATCCCAGTTCCCCCTTTGTTGGGGAATTGGGTCGGGAGGTGCCCAGGAGTGTGATGACCTAAAGGACTCTGGCTTGCAACCCCTAGCCTGTAAAAAAGGAGGTAGCTTTTAATGACATGGCAGCTGGGTGTCCAGCCTACAAAGGATCTTAAAATATCTCCCCTCCCCATGGCTGTTCATTGTGTGGCACCGGAGGCAAACTCTGCATGCATCGTACCTTGGTTATTTTATGGAATTACAAATGTCAGGAGGGAGCCTATGGGGCTGGAGATGACACATTGCCAGTGAGCCACTGACCTAGTTCACGGGCTGGAGGGGACTGAGGATCTGTGGGGGGGTGGGGGGTTCTGCAGTGCGGTAGCACAAATGTCAGCCTTCCATTGTAACATGTTTGAACACACAGGTGTGTAAATTACAGCTCCCTGGAAACCCGGCAAGGTGGGTCATGTTGGTCACATGGCTGTCCATCCATCTAACTCGATGTGGCTATACAATCTGAGCAGTGTAGTGTCAGGAGCACCTCACAACTGGCCGGCAACTGGCTCCGAGTCACTCCCTTTGGAAGCTGCAGTGTTTCTATATGTGGCTGTGGGTGTAGCGGTGAATAGATGTGTGTCTCCATCTGCTCTTGCTGACTCGTGATTGAAAGCTCTTGTAAGAACATGAGTCTGGGGTGCTCTGCAAAGATGGGGCTCCCAAACCCTGGTGTCCATAGTAAAACTGGGTCTGTGGGTTGGTACTCTAAGCTTCCTGCATGAAGGGGGTGTTCTGTATCCCCTGCCCCCCAGTCTCATGGAGCAGGCTGTGGTAGAGCCCTTGAAAACCATGGATCTCTGGGCGTTGATGGAACACAGGCACACTAGCAGGGGGAAACGGGTTATTTTGTGGATAAAGCACCTGGCTGGCACCCAGGATATCTGGGCTCAACTGCCACAGACATGCTGTATGACCTTTGGCAAATCACTCGATCTCTCTATGCTAGGTTCCCACTTGTACTATGTTCCTGCCCTTGCCTGTCTGGTCTATTCAGAGTGTAAACTCTTCTTGGTGGAACCATCTCTCACTTGGGCTGTACAGCATCCAGCACAGTGGGGCGTTAGAGTGCAGTTGTAATACAAATAATATATAGCCAGCCCTTGCCTGTGCAACTTGCAGGAGTGAAGTCACAAATGGCATTATGGCTCCGCATTTGCAGATCCAACTTATGATTTTTTTTTTAAAAATGTGAGAGGTGATTGAACATTTCCAGTTAAACTCACAAAAGGAAAAATCCATTGGTTGGAAGGTGTTAAAATAGCCTGTCTTTGTTATAGAGAAAAATCTCACAGGGCTCTGAGCCAGCCGTCCCGACCTCTGTGCTACAGAGGCGTGTGCCGGGACTTCCTTAATGTGCCTTATTAAAAGGTTTGACAAGTGGCACCCTTGCAAAAGAAAACCATTGCCCTGCGGCTGTGATCTGGGCTCTGTTTCCAATTGAGTGTCTTCACCCATAGGGATTGGCAGATGAAGTCTCTGGAACAGCTGAGAGGCTGCACTCGGAGTGTTTGAATCTCTGGTAGCCCAGCCCTGAATTACTTAAGGAGATTTACGGCTCTCGTAATGGTGCTTCATTGACTCACCACTGCTGCATTATTGAGAGTGTGTGAGACCATCAGGGTCTTTGGGTTGGAGCCTGTGGATTTTGGTGTGTGTGGCTAGGGGCATGGGCCATGCTCTGTGGTGGTCTGGGCTCCTTACTGTTAGATGCTGGTGTATTGTGAAGGTCATCGGAAAGGGTGGAGAAAGGGGCTGGTGAAGGAAAGATGCAGGTAGCTGAATACATGGAGACTAAGGAGGGCCACGAGAAGCAGTTATGAGTGTGGCCAATGTGGGAGAGGAAGGGGTTTTGGGATCTGAGGTAAGTGGGATAGGACTGCGTGGTCTTGGGAAAGGAAGAAACCCCATCACTGCAGTCCCTGGAAACAAGATCCTGGGGTACAGCCATTGCTGAGCCTCCAGCAGCAGGAGCCTCCCATGGGGCTGAGCATGGTGTCAGGATGTAGCTAGACAGACAGACCCTACCACTGGGAGGGTGATGGGTGAGCTGTTTCCATTGGCCTCTGCCAGCTCTGGTCTCTAAGAATGCAGAAGGGGCTGTGGGGAGTCTGGGCTTCTTTGCCCTGAAATTCAGGGGAGCAATGAAATTCCTCACCTGATTTTTGCTGGCTTTGGGCTTAGGGCCAGCCAGAGAGGGATCAATGTGATGAAGGCTGCCCTTCTTCCGCTATAGGCTGTTGGGGAAGGGGTGTGCTTCAGCTGCCAGCCACCCGAACGAGCAGCCAGGGCAACACAATGATGGGCTGCTTCTGAGTAGGGATAGATGTAGGGCTGTAGGGACGCCACTGGGGAACACTTCTTCCTGCTGAGTAGCTCTAGGGCGGTGCCCCAGATTAAGTGGCCTGGCTTGGCTTACTTTGTGCTGAGTGTGGGACCAGGTAATTTCCTCTCTAGCTTGAGTGGCAGCTGCTGTTTTCCGCCTCCTCTCCGAGCAGCTGTTTCAGGCTCTCTGCCTCGGCAGACTCAGGCCGGTCCGGCAGACTCGGTCACTTATGCCTGGGTGACGTTTGTCAACTTTACTAGCCCTCCTGGCTGCAAAGAAACATCTCATTTTAGAAATGACACCAGCAGGGGACTTGGGAGCTGGGCCCATTGGCTTTGCTCTTTGGGTGTATAGGTTGGCTTTTGGGACAGTGGGTTAGGATCCAGTCGCTAAGGCTATTGCGTTTGCTGGTCTTCCCTGGCACAGCCTGTGCTGCAAGTGAGCTCCTCCCGTGCTGCATCTTTCGCCAGTCCCTCCCTGGGGAGGATGAGCGGCATTTGTGTGCGGCGACGCACCAGGGCACTGGCTGTGGGAATTGGTGGCCTCAGCACTGTGTACGGAGCCTCACCTGGCAGATTTTTAGGCTGCTGCCAGTCTCATCTTCCTCTGACTGGCTGTGGAGGAGGAGGCTGGCTTGGGCACTGCTCAGCCTGGAAATTGGGGCTGCCCGTGGCTGTCATGGCACATATTTGGAGGAGGGTGTGGTGTTCTCTAAGGAGATGGGTCTGTGATAAAAGCAAAAGGCTGGAGGTCTGGAATAACCAGGGCGCAGGGTCCATTCCTGGTTCTGCAGCTGTGAGCCGCGTCAAGTCACTCACGTGCCCGGCCTTTGTGCCTCAATTTACCCCAGTGTTGATGGCCTACTGCCAGTGATCTTTTGGGGTTCATCTTGGTGCAGCCAAGCCATGTTCCTGGTAACTGGGGTTTCCTGGGTTAAATAGGGCACAATTTGGTACTAAATGTTTTGTGAATCTCTACAGAAGTCTCATGGAGATGCACGAGCAAACAAATCTGTGCAGGCACACAAGCACATCTGCCGAGACCTATCTAACTGTCCTGGGGCCATTGGCAGACCCAGAGTTTTGAGAGTCAAGTGTGAGACAAAACAGGGGTTGCTGTTTAGTTACCAAGGAGTCCTGTGATATTAATTCCATCCACCCCCTCTGCTTCTTCTCCTGCTTTCCCTTTGCCTGGGTTAAATTATTTAATAGACCCCACTCTGGCAGGAAGGTCTGCAGGCAGATGTAGACATGAAAAAAGAATTAAATTATAAAGGATTCCTGCTCCTCCTTTCTTCTGCACCTCATTCCCTCCAGCCAGGGGATATTCCAAGTAACCAGGGAATTCAGATCAGGAGTCTGTTTCATCTGGGGGCACCCTCTGTTTCTCAGGTTTATTGCAGCCTTCTCCAGAGGCTAGGTAAATGTGGACATCTCAGAATAAAAAACACACTGTGCTTACAGGATAGGGGACTCTATCTTGGGAAGCTGTGACTCTGACAAAGATTTGGGCGTCATGTTGAATAATTGGCTGAACATCTGCTCCCACTTCGATGGTGTGGCTATAAGGTCTAGTGCGATCATAGGATGTATAAACAGAGGAATCTGGAGTAGGGGCAGAGAGGTTATTTGACTTCTGTTTCTTGTGGCCCCTTCTGGAGTACTGCACCCAGTTCTGGTGTCCACAGTTCAAGACAGGTGTAGGTAAGTTGGAAAGGGGTCACACACGACTTAGGAGAATCATTCAAAGGTTAGAAAGTCAGCTGGATAGTGATTGACTCAAAAAGCTCCATCTATTTAGCACCACAGAGCTGGTTGAGAGGTAGCTTGATTAATCTGTAAGTATCTAGGTGGGGAATAAATATTTAATAACAGGCTCTTCAGCCTAGCAGAGCAAGGTCTAACATGATCCAGTGGCTGGATGCCGAAGCTAGACAAATTCAGATGGGAAATGAGGTGTAAATGTTTAACGGCGAGAGTAATTAACCATTGAAGCAATTCACCAAAGGTCATGGTGCATTCTTCATCGCTGACAACTTCTAAATCAAAATGGGGTGTGTTGAGGGAATGGAGGGGGGCAGCTTTCTCCTGCCATCACCTCCCTGCCTGGCAGGGCAGTCCGTGTTTGATTATTGAAGATTAAAAAGAAAGGTCTCGGCATTTCTTAACAAAATAATTCTTTTTCCAGTGCTCCTCATTTCCCTTGGGCTGGTGAAAATATTAACATGGGTGGGGTTTGCTCTGATCAGTGTTCCAGTGTGATCTGCCTGTTTGCGTTTGTGTCTCATGGTGTGTGGAGTTGTGAGTCTCTGCCTGTGGGTGTGCATGTGTGCACAGTGCACGAGATGTATGAGAGTGTCCATGGAACTGTATGGCCTTGTGTGCACGCGCATGTCCATTTCTCTGTGTGTGCATGGGCACGCTGTTTTTGTGTTGGAGATGTGTGTATGTGTGCATTTGTGTGTGTGTGCATGCAGGCATGCTGTGATTGTGTTAGATGTGTATGAGTGAGATTGTGTGTGTGCACAGCATGGTGTTTGTGCTGGATGTGTGTGAGTACATGTAGGATGGGGCACTGTGAACGTGTGCATGTGTGTCCAGGACTGTGTGTGCATACGTACACACGGATACATGTGAATTTCTTGGCAATCAAGTGTGAATGTTTGATGGGTAGAGTTTTTGGGCTGTGTGAAGATGCACTTCCAGCCACGTGTGATTACACGTGCATGTCTGTGCCAGTGCATGCCAATCTTGGTGCGTAGGTGTGACTGTACTGAGTGTGGGTGTGAGTCAGTGGGTGGGTGTGAATGTCTGTGTGTTCGGGTGTGTGTGTGTGTACCTCAGTGAGGTGAGGGTGTTGTGTGCATGCGGGAAAGTGTCTTGTTGGGTGGGTGGAATGAATAGCTGACCGTCTGTGCAGGAGCTGTTCAAATGTCTCATGTTTTGTTCCCTTTTAATCCTGTCTCTTGTCCTGCGTTAGGCCCTGTGGGATTCTCCACCCCTTCCCCCATGTGGAGTGAGGTCCATCCACTCGCTGCTTCTGTCCACCGGATAAATTGGTGCGTTGCACAGCTGCTCAGCTTCCATCCCAGCATGGAAAGCCCAGGAGGATTCCACAGCAAGAAAGCCAATTTGCTCTCCTAGCTGCTTCCATCCTTCTTTTTGTGCTGAGGGAAGGCCATCAGCCTGATGGCTCAGTGGCAAATTATGAGTGAGTTGAGACCCTTCAGTGTGCTGGATTTGGGATGCTGGGAGCCTGGAATATAGCAGGTGTGGGCTAGAGGCTGTGAATGTCGTGCTGGGGACCAGAGGTCCCTATTTATCCACTGGGCAGCTACCCAATGCACTCCGAGTCCCTTCCCAGTGTGCTTCAAGTCTGAACTGGGAGGGCCCCCACTTTTCAGGGGCTTCCTGCCTCCATGGCCCAAGCAGTCATTGGCCCCGCTGCCACTTGTGATTATCAGTTGTGCATTGTAGACATCTGGCCAATAGGATATTGAATTAGTCCATCAAATCCGTTACCCCTGGGGACCATGGCTCTTGGTCACTACTGACCGGGGCTGGATTTGAACCAGTGACACAGCCTTGCAGGGCCTTACTGTCCGGTGTCAATCCTTGAGCCAGGCAGTTTGGGGCAAGTTTCGCTCTTAACCCTTTCATGACCAGCCCCAGAGACGGAAGACCACCTTTTTCAAGCAGCAGGAGCACAGCTGCCCCATCTTTTCTGGTAGCCATGGGAACACAGGCATACAGGCCGAAGTGTCGGTCACTCTTGAAATGCTCTGTGCCCAGGCTGGTCCCCGGCTGGCATCTACTCTGGCACCACCAGTGTGAGGGCACAAGTGGTGTGGAGAGTGGACTGGGAAACTCATTCCATGGGAAACCCATGTCCCCTGAATAGGACTTTGACACAGAGGAGGCTCCAAGCGTGAGTCTAGGCTGAGCTGGCTGATGAGCTCAGGAGAAGGCAAAGGTATCAGAACAGCGATGGTGTTAGAAGTGCCAGGGAGGAGCTGAGGGACCGCTTTGAGGTTTCCTTCCAGAATCAATGTCTGACCCCCAAAATAAGCCGATGTCCAGTTCGCAATGATGGGCATGAGAGGGAAGGAAATGGCTTTGTAGAGAAACATGCCCAAGCTGGAGTGTGCAGTCTGGGGCAAGAAAATGGCAATTTTTAGAAACATGGCCAGTTTTTTGTGTGTGCACACCATTTGGAGTCCTGGGACCTGTCTGTCCTTTGAAGCACAGTCAGTGGTGCACGTGAGTGAGCTGGTGTATGCTCGTGTGTGTGGGAAGAAAGGGAAACTGCTCACGCTGGGAACATGTTCTGAGGCGTGCATGGCCTTCGTATGTCTGCCTGCAGCCTTGGCAAGTGACTCCTGATGCGATGCCTCTGCACAGCGAGCAGATTTTCCTTCCTTGCTCTTGGCAGCATGGGGCAGATGGGCTGTGCTCATCTCAGCAGCTTGGTGAGCTAACAAGGGCTGCGCAGATGCACGCCCAGGTAAAGGGAGGTGGCCTTATTCTGACTCCTGTTTGTGGTTGGATGGGGCTTCTGAAACATCAAAGCAGGGCCCTTGTGTGACCCACTGTTCAGCGTTGGTCACCGGTCCCCAGTCACAATAGGCTATGGGTCTGTTATAGTGCCCACTGTGGAGCCTGGCTATTAGCTCACACTGTAGAGACTCATGCTTCTCCCTCAGGAGATGCTGGGTCAATCTGGTCAAGAGGGTGGCCATCACACTTGCAATATATAGGGTTAGTTGTAGGCTATTTGGTTCCTCCTGACTCCCATCCTAGTACTTGACTGGCTCCCCTGCATGAATGGATTTCCCCTCACAAGCTCTCCCCCTCATGTGGCAAGTCAGTATCCTCCATTTTGCAGATGGGGAAACTGAGGCAGTGGACTGGGAAGCAACTTCCTAAGATAACCCCATTTCTGGCAGGGCTGGGAATTAAACCAGGTGTTCGGAGAACCAGTCTGTGCCTCAGTCCCAAGGACACCCTTCCTTTTTTAAACTAAAAATGATCCACACGTCCCTATCCTGGTCTGAGGACAAGCATGGCCTGCAGTGAGGTTGATGTCCTAGCAGAAGCTTTGAAGCCATGGCTCTTTGTTGTACATTCCCAGGGATTGTTCAGCCCAGCTCCCCAGAGCAGAAAGGTACCTTTGTACCTTGCCAGGCTGTGGGGACTGCCTTGCCCTGGTGAGTAGGGATGGGGCTTGCACACGAGCAGGAGGACTTTGGGTTGTGGTTTTGGTCCCCAGTCCTGTGCCTGCCGCAGTGTGGGGACCGAGTGCTATCCGTGGTGCTGAATGGAGAGCCATGCCTGCAAGTCTCTCTTGTTGGAGGGACGAGGTGGGCACAACAATATCGTTTACTAACCAGTTTCTCCTTGGCTGCAGCAAAAAATGTAGGGTTTGAGCCAAAGGCCACTGAACCCAATTGCAAGCCTGCCTTTGGCTTCAGGCCCTAATTCCTGGTTCTCACCCTTTCTAGCGAGTGCTTTCCAACAGCGGGTCTCAAAACACATTGCAGCCACTCCTTAGTTCTCCCTCCATGGGGCAGGTAATTTTTGTTATCCCCATTTTACACCTAGGTAGACTGTGGGACAAGAGGTTGAGATCTGCCTGGTGTTTCCCCACAAGCTACATCTAAGAGTGAGGTCCCAAGGAGGGGTAGGATTGCTCACCCCTTCCCCTCCATGCACACCTGTAGTTGGAGGTCCCTTCATGGCTACAGGGGCTGGCATGGGAATTTCAGTCACTCACGGCCCCGCAAGCCATGCATTGTGAGCCATGCAGCCGGCTCCCCCCATTGCCACCTCACTGCTTAAGCCCATGGATGTGCTGGAGCTCCAGACAGGGAAGGCAGCTAACCTTTAAAAGAGGCTAACATCAAACAGCCTGCTTGCCTGACCGTGTGTATCAATGTGTCCGGCTCAGGTCTGTGCTGTTAATTACCTGCCTCGATGGGGCTGACAAGGAGAAGGAGCAACACAGCGTGACTCACTGCAGAGAGCGAGTTGGATAAGTGTGAAAGGTGGCACAGAGACACGGCCAGTAGGAGATGAAAATATTGATGGCCAGGGAAAGAAGCTGCTAGTCGGCAAGACCCTCAGTTGCCTCCATGGGGGCCCATTACTAGCCATCGCTGATCAGGGGAGCCTTCCCTGCTTCAGTGCTAACAGCAGAGGGGCAGTGGAGAAAGATGGGTTCAGATGCTAGGGTGAAGAGGAACAGAGCGGTAGGCAGATGGACAAACTAGGGAGCTGGGGTTCTGTAGAGTGTGAGCAGCCACAAAGGTCTTATTCACCCTTTTTTTAAAAAAAAGGGGTGTGTGTGTGGGGAGTCTTCCAGACATGAGAGAGCGTCTTGGTTCTGCTTTGTGTGTTGGACCCACTGCGGTTCAGTCTGGGGTCTGAAGGTGTGCGGTACATCTGCACTAGGGGCCGGTCTTGGTGCAGCCACATCATTGTGACTTTGCTTGGTACAGACAGGCTTTGAAGAAGGTGGGGTCTGGCCAAGACCCAAGAAGGGAGGCTGGAGGGATGTTGCTAAAAACCTCATGATTTCCTTGATTATTTCACTGGCCCAGGAGGTTCCCAGGCCTTCCAACCCCATCCAGTGCACACCATTTTGCTAGTGGTGACTTCAGACTCCATGGCAGATTCAGACAACATGAAGCCTCTGGAAAGTCACCTGCTCACCTTCCTCCACTCCGAACACTCACCCCCTTTCTGGGAAACCCATGTCAACTTCACAGTGTCTCGCTTTATCTTTGCAGGGGTCCTGGCAATGAAATGCCAAGCCATGCAAATGAGGCTGCAGGGGAGTGTCTGATTACAGGGCCATACTCCTCCTCGGCATGCAATCAAATATGCAAATGCGCTCCCAGGGTGGCCTGTGCTGGCTATTAATAGTTATGGACGTGGCTGCCTGAACTGAAATCACTTTCTTTGAGAGGACATGGCTAAGGAGGGGTGGCATGAAGTCAGAGAGAAGGTATGGACTTTTCCTTGTACACACCATGTGTGTATGGGATCCTAGCAAGGCATGTGTCATGTGTTCCACTACTGCTGCCTTTTGCCTTTGTGAACATGCAGACAAACAAGGGCCATCTGTTTGGAGACCTGCTGGTCTTTGGCCTTTCAACCCCCAGATTTGTTCTTGACAGCAGAGTTGGGATTGGGGGGGAGGGGGCACCACAAAGGGCTGGGATGATGATTCTAGGTTCCTGACTCTGGAAGTAGTGCTGATGGGGATTTCATTGCCATTGTGTCCTCTTTCCTTGGTGATGCGCCAGCATCTGAGCGAGTAACTACTGCGGCTGTGGGAGCAGAACGGCTCAGCTGCCTGCCTGCTGCTGAGCTGCTAAGGGGAGCTAGTGCATGGTTTTTGTGTACCCTACAAATATGGTGGGCTTTGAAGTTGAAAAAATAAATGGCCCTTGTAAGAGCCAGCTTTTCCAAACATCAAGAGCTGAGATTTTAACCGAAGGAATTAGCATTTAGAACGAATAGAGATTAGGGGTCCACATTGTGCTTTACTTGTGCAATCGCATGGCTACATTCTTTGAAAACATGTCCCTTGTAATTTGACATTAGCTATTCCCACTGGCCCAGACTGTAATTATTAGGAATGGCAGGAGGTTAGAGTTCGTGAGCCCCGTCTTCAGCATTGACGCGTCAACATTTGGACACTTGCCTGGCCATGCTGGGCATCTAACATGGGTTTTTGGGCACTACCCTGGGCCAGAGAGAGAAACAGGGCACCCAGACCCAGCAGAGAGCACGTGTGCCTTTGAAATGTGAGGAGCCTCACTTTCAGTTGTGTGGTTCAGCCTTTTTCTCTAAACTATGAATGCATGTGGCACAGAGGAGGGTGTTAACTGCCTCTTGGAGTGAATCGCTGTGATGGAACATGACTGCAGCCCTGCTAATGAAGGTCAAAAGCTTAATTCTCCCATCACTTTTGTTTTTTTAATAGGAATCTTTTAACCAATTATCACTGCAAAAAAAGGGGGTGGGGTTGAATTGCTGAAAAGCGATAACCTGCTGGCACATGGATTGCACAAACTTGCCTTCCACTCCTCTGCTTTGCTGTGCTGCTTGTTACATGCTGTAATCTGACAGACCCCGACAATTCATTTGGAGAAGGGATCTTGGGGCTAAAGGGGGAGCACAGCTCCCCTCTGCTTCCCCTCCTCCCCCATGCTCTTTTCTTTCTCCTCCTCCTTCTCCTGTTTTCTTTCTGTCTCTCTCACTGCCTCTCGAAGGGGCTTTCCTATGAACTTGAGGCCAGGTACCAGTGAGAGAACTGAACACCCCCGCCCCTCTCTTGGCTGGCATTCAGCACAAGGAAGGAGGGATGGAGTCCAGGGGCTATTGAGTGGCCTGTTACCACTGCCATGTAGGGGGATTTCCAAGACCTTTAACCCTTTCCACTCCAATGGCCAAAGCCCTGGAGGTTCTCGAACAGCCATTGCTCTGTTGCAGTGAGCAACGGGTCAAATTCTGCTCATTCTAAGATCTGGGGCCAGATGCGATTTCACCCTTGCACTGTCCTATTCTAGACAAGATGCACAAGGAGAGAGGTCACCCTGAGAAGAAGGCTAAAGGCCTGAACCACAGCTGATGGAAGTCAGTGGAAACACTCTCATTGACAGTGGATCAGTGCCTATAGGAAGCTCTGTGCTAGCTGTATTTTGCCCCTGTTATGGAGAGCTTTTCCTTGGGGGGTAAGGTGCTAACGTCCGTGTCCCTCCAAGTTCTCATAGGCAGTGCCCTCCCTTGGCTCCTGGGTTAGCTGCTCCCTGTGGATCTGGGTCTCCCTGTACTTACTCCAGGGTGTAAATCAGAAGTTGCACTGGTATCAGTAACAGAAGCATCAGACTCTTGCATTTTTTTCCTGTGCATGTCAAAAGGTAACCTTGTGTAACTTGTCTGTGGGTAGTGAACCTGGGACCTCTAGGTCTGAAACCCAAAGCTGGGCTGAAAGAATAGCTGCAGGAGCTCATGCCCCAGGACAGACTTGGAAGCACCATATCTGGTCCTGTTTGAGCGTTAGCAGATGGGGACATTTTGATTTTCCATTTTGAAACGGCTTCTCAAAATAAAATGAGTTGTGTTTGTAGTTGAAACATTTGTAAGAAGTTCTTAGAAAAGGTCAAAATCAGAATAGTGAAACGAAAGGTTTTGATTTACCCAGAAGAGAAAAGTTTCAGAATTTTTCAGGAAACTTTGGATTTTTTTCTTCGGTTTTTTTGTTCTGTTTCGGAATGGAAAATGTTTTGAAATCGTTGAATTTCTTCTAAAACGGAATATTTGGTGCCTGGCTGATCTATAAACAGATTCCTTCTGTCTGCAGGTTTCTAGATCTGGCTCATTTTGCAAGCATTAAAATTACTTGACTTTTTTTCATTAATGTTAGAATAAGGCTGCAGACAACAGTAACTAATTATTCAAACTCTGAAACTGGAATAATTAGCCTAATTGCCAGTCTCAGGTGATGTCTTATTCCGTCGGATAACAGACCGAGGAAGGCAAAAATTAATGAACCTATCAGCCTGACATTTCTAGATTGACCCTGACTTCACACAAAGTTGAGGATGGTACTGAGGGGTATTTAGCATGTGTCAGTTCCACGTAAGTTATTCTTCAGGGGTGAAATTCACCAAAAATATTATGCAGCACATGGTCACTCAAAATAAGGCTTCACTGGGACCAAAATGAAGCCTGGATTTTCTGCTGGCCCCTCTGTTGCATCCTGTAAAGTATTTTAGGTCCAGATTTTTCAAAGGGTAGATGAGCACATCCATGTGCATGTGCAAACTGCGTAAATGACATGCACCTGTTTCTGCACCAGCAGCCGACTGGCATGTGTGAACACCTGCTTTGGCTTCCGATGCAGGGATTGATACGGTTCAGCGACAGACTTGCAGATACCAAAGGTACAAATGAAGAGCATCTGTAAGACGAATGCATCCATTAAAGCTAAAGGCAAAAGTACTGTCAAAGGCACTATGGAAATTCGGTGCTCAGCTGCCACCCCTTCCAAACTGTTCTCTGCCTGTGAAAATCTTCCCCCAGCCTTCCCTGCAGATCCCCTTATGGCAGCCACAGGGATCTGGGCACTGTTGGAGGATACTGTTGTGTTTTTACATACAGCTCCGGGTGTTAATGGTGCTGATGTGCCTAGGTAAGAAGGAAGGGAGAATTGGTTGTGTTGGGTTGGAGGGGCAACAGAAGAACTGGAGGAGAAGGGAGACTGAGAAGGGGGCAGGAAGGAGCTTTGTGTTCCTCCTTAAATGAAATAAAACATTGGTGCAGTAAGATCATATTGCAGTCAAGGTGACAAGCTGTGCCTTTAAGGTTACTATGGCAATGGTGGCGTTCAGTGTGCGGAGAAGAACTTTCTGCTTTGCAGGCAGGGTGCCCCCCCCCACCGCCACACTGTTGTGTATGAGCCGGTTAGCGAGGGAGGCTCCCCATGGAGACCAGTGCTCGGATGCTAGGAGCCAATGTGCCCCATGCTGGATGGCCCTGCTCCATGGTCAGGGCTGGGTGTGGCACTTGGCCCTTGGAAATTCTCTTGATGCAGTGTGCAGATGGGTCTGAGTCCAGGGACAGTTCCCACCCCTTACATGGGCGAGATGGGAGGCTGGAGAATTTGCTAATGAGGCTCAAAGAGGGAAGGATTTATTTAGGTGTGCTGAGCTGAGCAGGCTAGAAATAGGAGGGACATGGGGGGCTGTGTTTGTGCAGAACAGTTCGAGTACACATTTCCTAAAGGAAGGGCTGGGAGAGCTGGTGCTATGTGAAGCAAGATCCAGTGCTGGTCTATGGGGAAAAGGCCCCATTCCCCGTTTCTCATCACCCCACTCCCTCCCAGCTTGATCCACCAGCTCCACTCAGGGCTCTCTATGCCCCACTTGAGAGGGTGGAACGTGAACGCCTCTGCTGGCATCGCTCTCTGTGATGTTCGGCTGTTTCCTCTCTGCTCTCCTCGCAGAGCTAGTGTGATGCTGTCTTCACCAGCGAGGGATCCCGGTGGTTACAGCTGTCCAGCCAGGCACGGTAAAACACAAGACTCTGTCTGTGCTCTCAGGTGGGCTGTGTGGCTGAGTAGTTAGAGCTCTGGACTGGGACTTGGGAAACCTGATTTCTCTGGCACTGTGTGACCTTGGGCCAATTGCTTCCTGTCTCGGTTTTCAGTTTTCCCTCCAGGCCTGTGTCTATTTAGACTGGAAGCTGTACTGGGTAGCAGCTGTCTCACTATGTGTGTGTGCAGCAGCAAACACAACGGGACCGGGATGTCAGAGCCTCTAGGTGTGTCTATAATCCAGATAACCAGCAGATTTTCATGAGGAGTGACTCCTATATTTTGCTGTCCCACCTTTTCCCCACTCAGTGTTTTAAAGAGCTTCAATTCCTCTGTGTCTTGCATCAGGGACTCACAGTATGTCCAAGTGATTGTCCTGCAGTTGGGGGTGTTTTTGTCTCTTTCCAGAAAAATCCATTCAGATTTGGCTTGTTTGTAAAATACTGCAAGTCCCCATTTGCAGCCTGTGTTTGGCTAGTTTCCATCTCACCCCAAGAGGCAGTTGATGTTGGAGGTGATATGGGCCACGTCCCCTCTACCTTTGGTTTTAGAGATTCATAGATTTTAATGTCAGGAGGGACCAGTCTGAGTATCTAGTCTGACCTCCTGCACAATGCAGGCCACAGAACCTCTCCCACCCACTCCAGCAATATGCCAAGTTCCAAAGGGGGTAGCTGTGTTAGTCTAGGTCAGCAAAACAAACAAGGAGTCCTGTAGCACTTTTAAAGACTAACAAATGTATTTATCACATGAGCTTTTGTGGGAGAAAATCCTACTTTGTCAGACGCTCGAAGATGGGGAACTTACAGAATGGGCAGGAAGTGTTAAGTCATAAGATCTGGTCAATTGCAATAGACACCTAAACTATGACTGAGTCATTGAAGTCCCCAAATCATGATTTAAAGACTTCAAGGTACAGAGAAACCAACAGCAAGTGACCAATGCTGTATTGCACAGGGGAAGGTGAAAAGCCCCCAGGGCTCCTGCCAGTCTGCCTTGAGGGAAAATCTCATCCTGACCCCAGATATGGCGATCAGCTAATCCCTGAGCATGTGGGAAGGACTCCCCAGCCAGACACCTAAAAAAGAATTCTGTGCACCAACTCAGAACCCACCCCATTTAACATCCCAAACAGGGCATTGGTTTTTCCTCTCCCATCCCTTTCTCCATGTCCCACCATCAGTAACAGGCTTCCAGGTTCCATCACTAATGCACATGGTCCAGGATATCTGGCACTGGGGTTTGGAGTGCATCAGTGGGAGCAGCTCATCCTTCCATTGTGCAGGGGTGTCTTTTTCCCACATTATGCTGGGTGACATGCTGGTACCTGTATGGAGTGGAGTGGCTCACCAGAACGCCCCATCTGATCACTGCTCTGTGAGGATGGAGCATTGGCTCCAGGCCCCTAGACACTTTGAGAAGAGCAGTTTCAATGGGGCATAGGGGGTGGAAGTTGGATGGGAGAGGGTCTAGGATGGAGCTGGAGGGGAGGAACTCCTGAGAGTGGTGTGTTTATTGAGCTTTGAAATGAAGAGGAGAGGGGAGGTATTGGGGCAAGGGGGAATGGGTCATCAAGGTTGGGAATTTTTAAACTGTGAGAGATAAAAGCACGTTTGCACGGGGAAGGAAAGTCAGAGAAAGCAAGAGGTTGGGGAGAAGAGAAAAGCAGGGGAGGAGAGTGTGCAGAAGGGAGACTTGGAGATGGAGATGGGGGTGGGGGTGTAGTGCCAGTGGGGCATGTGGAGGGATTAGAGGAGCAAAGTATGCAAGGAACTTCTACGCCCATGATTGGGGAGATGTTAGGCTTTGGTGAATCCTCATTGACCAGCAGCGGACTTCCAGCATCAGTAGTGAAATTTACCCTGTGCAGGGGGCCAGCCACAGGCCACTTAGCTCCCAAGTCAGCCCTCCTTGGAGGACTATGTGGTGCCTAGATTTTGGGCTGGCACAGAACAAATTTCACACCACACCAACACAGCCAGTCTAGGTTCCAGAGCTGGCCATTGGACTCCTGGCTGGGGTGTGCTGCTGCCTCACAAACCTGGGATGTGCCACCTGGTTGCAGGAAGGGTCCCCTGGCAATGAGGGGGGAATCAGGATGGGTTCTCTGGAAGGGGTGAAGGGCAGGTGGGAAGAGTCCTCCAAGAGTGGAACAGCCACACGAGCAGCTAGTCATTGTGAGGTGGGAGTGGTGTGGGGCAGTAGGAGGGAATATCAAAGGGCTTCTTAGTGGCTCAAAGAAGAATAGCCTGGAAACAGAGACCAGCACAAACAGGAGTGTATTTCCAGTGGGTGGGTCTCTGGGTGAATGTAGAGTGGGGAGCTGTTTGAATAGTATATAGCTGTTGTAGTGAACTGGCTTATGAGTGTGTGGTGGGGGCTGAGGAGAGGGATGCCCAAAAGGTTGCCCCCTACTGGGTGGAACATGAACTGGTCCTCTGCATCAGAGACCATGTACTGCTAGGAGAGCTTCACTGTGAGCTGGGATGGTCAGGGCCATTGCTGTGGGAGCCAGAAGCCTGGAGCTCTAGTGCCACGACCAGCAGCAAAGGTCAGGTGGTCATGGGAGTGCTGGGGAAGTCGCTGCAGGGAGGGTTCCCCAGCCTGTGGTCTGTGGGTGTTTTCGTCCCCTACTCTCTGTTGTTCAGACTGCTCTCCTGGGAGCACAAGGAGTCCCCCTCTCCTGCTCTGCCATCCACCATGGGGTGGGACGGCTGTCACCTGGGGGCAGGGGAGCAGTCCCGCTTTGAGTCTAGCTGCAGCTCTGGCTCCTTTGATGCTATTTTAGGAGATTAGGGAAATGAGCTGACGTGCATTTTTAATTTTGACTGTTGAGAATATTTCTCCAGGCGGGCTGTAATCGGGTGGCTGAGGCCCGGGTGAGTGAGGTACCAGCTGGAACCACCTGCCCTGCCCTGCCCTGAAATGGCACTGGAGAGTGGATTACAGACAGCTTGGGCTTTTCCAGTGGGAAAATGGTACGGTGAACATACCCACACTGATGGCCCCCTGCACGCACAGGCATGCTTGTCCACACACGTTTGCACACATGCTGTATACACCTCCCTTTCCCATCCACTACAGACGTGCTTGCTGCACACCCACCACATCTACTTGCACACTGCCCTTCTGTTCTCTGGCATACCCTCTCCTCTTTGCATGTACGTGCTTGGACACTGCATTTATATTTCCAGAGCTGTTTTCACTTACACTCACATATAGAATCATAGAATACTAGGGATGGAAGGGACCTCACGGGGTCATCTAGTCCAACCCCCTGCTAAAAAGCAGGACCACTCCCACTAAATCACCTCAGCCAGGGTTTTGTCTAACCAGGCCTTAAAAATCTCCAAAGATGGAGATTCTACCACCTCCCTAGGTAACCCATTCCAATGCTTCACCACCCTCCTAGTGAGAAAGTTTTTCTTAATATCCAACCTTGACCTCCCCAGCTGTAATTTGAAATCATTGCTCCTTGTTCTGTCCTCTGTTACTACTGAGAACAGCCTAGCTCCCTCCTCTTTGGAGCACCCCTTCAAGTAGTTGAAGGTTGCTATCAAATCTCTCCTCAGTCATCTCTTCTGTAGACTAAATAAGCCTAGTTCCTTCAGTCTCTCCTCGTAAGTCATGTGCCCCAGCCCTCTAATCATTTTCGTTGCCCTCCGCTGGACTCTTTCTAATTTGTCCACATCCTTTCTGTAGTGGGGAGCCCAAAACTGGACACAGTATTCCAGATGCGGCCTGAATAGAGGGGAATTATCACATCCCTCGATCTGCTGGCAATACTCCTACTGATGCAGCCTAATATGCCATTGGCTTTTTTGGCAACAAGGGCACACTATTGGCTCATATTCATCTTCCCGTCCACCATAACCCCTAGGTCCTGTTCTACAGCACTGCTACTTAGCCAATTGGTCCCCAGCCTTTAGCAGTGCATGGGATTTTTCCATCCTAAGTACAGGACTTTGCACTTGTCTTTGCTGAACCTCATGAGGTTTCTTTCCGCCCAGTGTTCCAATTTGTCCAAGTCTCCCATGTACAAGCCATGTTCACGTAGACCAGCTGTGTGCAGGACCACCACATGTTCACTGCTCCTTGTATGCACTGAGGGGTAAGGGTTGATTCAGAGCTGTACTGGTACATATGTTGTGCACAGTTGCTCTCACTTGTTTGTGGCATGTATACAGAGTGTGCAACACATGCACACATTTACTCTTTGAGCACAGATGTACACTCACACATGTACACTCAGACCTTACACACATGCATATCACACACAGTCTCTCATGTGTATGGATGGACATGCCTGCACCCAACCTGCATGGTCATACACACAACTGCACACACACGTGTGCTCAGACTACACGCATTGTTGTATTCCGACCCCACTGCCAGACACCTGGCTGCACGTACTCTAACACCCATGCTCCCTAATGACCTCTCAGGCCACTGGGCCCCATCAGCAAGACCTTTATCTACTGTGGTGCAGGCAGGTTGGCACAGCCGAAATGTTTGAGAGACGTCTCTGAGCTTTTTGAGTTTTAATGAGGTAAATCCTATAAAAAGCTGCGTTTGCCCTAAATGTCTAATGCCGCATGAAAACCTCTCCAACGAGGGCATGTCCCCACCTTTTAGAGGAACAACTCTCATTTCAATATTTAATGGCCTCTCCAGTTTGCTAGTCACACTCTGGAGATGGTGCTTCGAAAGCCCCAGAGAAGCAGGGGAGAATTTCATCACCCCACATGTAACTGCAGCAGGGAAGTATGGCCACATGATACATGCACCTACTTGGAAGGGGTAGGGGATGGGAGAGGGGGGGCTTTCAGCAGAGCAGGGATGAGGGGTGGGGGAGGAAAAGTCAGGAGAATGGTGTAGATATATTTTAATGCATCTGCAATCATTTCCCCAATTTTTTACAGCTTACCTCAGTGCCTTATCAGCCTCCAATCTCATTAAATCAGGCAAATTGAAGCATCTGATATTTTATGGAGATTAAGGCACGCACACAGACTCTATAATTATCAGAAAGGATGTATTTACAATACCTTGTTGCTAGTAAACAAAAATAACTTCCGATCAGAGCATTTTTAGAGGGAAATAAATCTGCCTATAGAACTCTGATGAGATTGGCCAAGGGGATAAGTGGCAGTGTAGATCACACATGTGGCATGAGAGTACTGGACAGAAGTTTGCTTTCCCTGCTGGATGGATCAACATTTAGAAAGCAAATGAGCAGGGGAGATTTCAGGGCTCCTGGATGGGTAGGGGCAATTCCACATTGCGCATCAATTTGCGGAGTGCAGATCCAACAGATCAGGTGAGTGGAGGGCAGGTGCAGACCATCTGGCCAGCAAATATTTCACTATGGATCTGTATGCTGTGGAGGAAAATGTTGGATGATGACATCCTTGGATAAGTGAGAATTGGCTATTGTGCATTCCCACTGGAGCCTGAGGGCCAAATTGTCTTTAGGTAGGGGTAGTTGCTTTACACCAGCTGAGGATCAGGCCCTGGTCTCCATTGACAGATGGCTGGTATTTATTCTTGCAAACATTTGAACAACCTGTTTTAGTTTCCCCACCTGGGTATTTTTTCCACAAAGTTCAAAGCTCTGCACTTTACTGATGAATTAACCTTGTTTTATTGCTGATTCAAGTTAGTTTATTGCACTATTAGGGGCCAAATCCTTACACTGATTTACACCAGCTACTCCATTCCAGTCTATGGAGCTCTTATTTACATCACTAAGGATTGTGCCCTAGGTATTTCATAGACTATAAATTGATATTTAGGGCCAGATTCTCAGCTGGTGTAAATCAACATAGCAGCTTTGACCTGAGGAGAACAATGCCAGCTGAATTTTGATCCTTCATGTCACTGATGTGTTTGCCATACCGTATAGTTAAAGGAAACTCAGTACAGTTGTTTTGCATTCTTATTTTGTTCTTAGTTTTTACTGCTGTGAGTTCGGGGGGTCACAATTTGATGGGTTTTTTCAGCAGTTCCTTGCAGTTTTGCACCCATAATTTTGCACCTGGAATGAATTGCAGAGGCTGGTATGAGAAGTCAAGTGCCTGGCTACCTGGACATGCCAACAAATTGCCTGGGATTAGACATCTGAGTACAGGCTGGGGCCAGGAGTTCTCATGGGTGCAGGAATGCAAGGAAAACAATTTATCCATGTACAAAATAGCACGTCCAGAAGCAGAGGCTGCACTGGAGAAAGCAAGGCAGTGTGGTCCAGTGGCTGGAGCTGGACTGGGTCTCAGGAAACCTGGGTTCTACTCCTAGCTCTGTTACTGGTCTCCTTGCTGACCTTGGGTGAGTCACCTCTCTGCTCTGTACCTCAGTTTCCCCATCTGTTAAATAATGAGCTACTGATTCTGACCTCTTTTGTAAAGTGCTTGGAGGCCTGTGGTTGTAAAGCGCTAAGATAGGAGATCGGTCTTGTTAGCAATAGCTGAAAATCTGGCCCTAAATGCATGTAATTTATGTCACAGTAGTAATTAGCATCAGCTTATGTAGCAGTCTTTTCAGCCATAGATCTCAGACCAAAGGCATCTCTTTGTTGTTATCCTTACTTTACAGATGGGGGAAACTGAGGTAGGTGGCAGGGGAGTGACCTGTCCAATGTCCCACAATAAGTCAGTGGAAGTGCTGGGGCTAGGTTTCAAATGGTCTGGTCACCTCTGCTCTCAGAGTATCCAGCTGCCAGCCAGAGTCTCAGCATGGCTACATGGATTTCAGTAGGGCTATGGCATTTCACACCAGCTGATGAGCTAGTGCGGTTTCTGTAGATTCCCAGCTGGATCCCTGCCACATACGCTGTACTCCATCCCCTGCTCCCTCCAACGTCAGATATCTTCTCTATTATGGGCAATGAACTCCGTTTGCGATGGCATTGTCCTCTACCCTGTAATGTAATCCGCATGCATGACTCAGCTCACACAATGCGTGGCTATTGTTGAGCAGCTGCAGTGTTCAGAATAATGGGCTGCGTGCCTTTCCCTGCTCTGGAAGGAGACATTATTATTCCCGCCTTTATCTCCCAAATCCGCAAGGTGAAATGCTAGAGGAAGCACTCAGCGCAAGGCACTCTAATTCCATTTGGAGCTTCCCCACCCTGGCAGGCAGCTGCCTAGAGCCTTGGGGTGGATGTTGTCCAGTACCTGTTTACTCAGGGTGCTAGAAACCATAGAGCTGGCGCTAGCTCCCCCCACTGGTGTGGGAGTGGGAGCACAGGAGCCTAGAAATGATGGTGCTAAGAAAGCTTTTTGTATTTTTTGGTACTGCAGCATAGTTGCTTTTGTGTGCATGGGCCCAGGTGCACATGCACACCCACAAATGCACACTTGCCTGCTATTGGCAGGCATACACACACACTCTATTGGGCATTGATGTGTTCTCACCCTTGAGTGTGTGCACACATGAGGAATGAGTGTGCATGCCTGCCCATGCCTTCAGCCATGTACACACAGACACACACGAGCATGCTTCACATTCACGCTTCACATGCATTCACAGCATTTGTGTCAGAACCATACTTTGCCCTTTTCTGTTGCCCTCGTTGGGAAGTGCTGTGCAAACATCCCACCCTGAGCTTCCCGGGGCTCCAAAGAAGCATGGAGACAGCACCACCTGCACTTTCCAAGTGAGGAGAGATGCAGCATCATCCACTCCAGCTTTTCCAAATGAAGGCATCAGACCCACCCAAAGTCACCTGATTGGCTTGGAAAAGGCAGGAGATTCTGAAAAGCAATAAACACGGGGTTCATTTTTTTTTGCCTTCTGCCTCGTGAGGTCTTAGGGCGTCCTCTCTTCGTGTTTCCATTTAATCCACAGCCAGCAGGGCTAGAAACTTCAAGGGGCAGGTTGTTTGAAAAAATGAAAACTGAGATTCTCCTGCAGTCACCTGATGCCAGCATGTGTGTAACACAAACACCAATTACTCTCCTCCTTTAATCTCTTCAACTATTCTCCCCTGTAATGGCTCTGACTGTGTCAGGGAGGGAGGGGAGGAGGGCCAGGCAGCAGTAGTAAGGCAGTTATATCAGGGTCCCAGTGGGTTGTGCTCTGCACAAGTGCAGGGTGAGAGAGACTCTCCAGGCAGACAAAGGGTGTGTGTGTGTAAAGTGTGGCACACACGGGGGAGGTGGCTTGCTTAAGGGCCATGCAGCAGAGCTGGGGCATCTGATGAAGTGGTTGGAAACCACGAAAGCTTATGCCCAAAGAAATTTGTTAGTCTTTGAGGTGGCACAGGACTCTCATCGTTTTTGCTGGGAGTCTCAGTGCCTTGCCCTACCCACTAGACCAGTGGTTTTCAAACTTTTTTCCTCGGGACCCAGTTGAAAAAAAAACATTTATGCCCACGACCCAACAATCACATCTTTGATCAATGCATTCCAGTCTTTTGGCGATGGCAGCAGAGGGTGCCGCTACCCAGTGCCTGAGGGTCTGCGACCCAGTACTGCGTCCCGACCCATGGGTTGAAAACCACTGCCCTAGACCCTGCTGCCTTTCAGTTGCAATTATATCACCAAGTTTAAAACCCACAGGCTGGGCCCTTTGCTGGTGTAAATCAGCCCTCTTGTACTTTATGCCAGTTGAAAAGCTGGCCTGCTCTATTGTTTTTAACTGGCCACTTTGAAATTGCAGCAGCTGCTAAATCTCTTTACTCCCCTGCTTCCCAATAGCTATTATCAGTGCCTGAGTTCAGAAAGACAGTGATGGAGGGTGGGGGAAGGGTCCTGTTGAGTTCCCTCCAACCACTCCTCCTTTTCTGGAGCAATAAGTTATTGGTGGGGCTGCCTCCAGGCAGAGGAAGGAGGGCAGAAAGCGAAATCTGGCTCTGGCTGGGTTTGCTGGGTGGAGTCTTGGTGTTTGAGAAGTAGTAGGATGTCAGTGACAGGAGCTGAAGCTGGTTACTGGGAACAGTGCAGGTGCTTGCTTTGAGGAGGATTGTGCAGCTTCCAGCTCATCCTGCGCTGCACAAGAGAGTGGTGGGCGTGGCTCTCCTGGCCCCAGCCCTCTGCAAAGGTGTGCGTGCGGATCTGGGGGAGGGGGAGGCAACAGAAGGGACACGTTGGCCTGTGGAGCTCTCCCCTGCTCTTTCTACTTGTTTTTTGGCGTAGGGGAGGGTGGCTGGAGTGCTTTACAGGTGACGGATGGGAGGCTGCATTTTGGGAGAGTTTGAGGGTCTGCAGCTGAGGAGACTGAGTGTGGCAGGCAGAGAACTGCCACCATGGGTCTATGCTGATATGCAACACAAGGGAGCCAGAAGAAACAAGTAGGACTCGGACACCTGTCTGGGGCTGGGCTCAGTTCCAGGCTCTGCCACAGATTCTCTGTGCAACCTTGGTCAAATCACTGCGGCCTATTTGACACTTAAAATCCAGATCACCCTGGCCCGAGCTATGCTGCTCATATCCCTGAGCGCCTTAGCTCAGCTGACCTACCCACCTGTATAGGCGCAGGTAGGCTACCAGAAGAGTTCAGTCCACCTAGCTGCTGCCACTTGGAGAGGTGGATTAATGATTCTGACAGAGAAACCCCTTCTGTTGATGTACAAAGGATCTATATTATGGCGCAAGAGAGGCACAGCTGGGTTGCACTAGCACTGGTAGCGTGGACATGATCTCGGACACTCTGTGCCTCCGTCCTCCATAATGTGGGGGTTATAGCAGGGGCCCGTGAAGGGAAATCTGATAAAGACTGTGAGAGGCTTGGGTCTGATGGTGCTGGAGAAGCACCTTGTTTGCCGGGAGTGCTCTTGCTCCCATTGAAGTCAGAGGGGGTTTTGCTTGGTTGTGTTGTCCCTGCAAACCGTATTCCCCAATATTCCATCTGCCGCCTCTGGCTGTCCCCATTCACCTGACCTCCCTGTGCCCTGGCCAGTTAGATCAGTATTGCTCAGAGCCTCAGGTCTCCTGTAGGCTCTTTGCAACACATGGTATTAAAGCATGGTGTGATTTAATTAACCAGTCAGGGTGCTTAATTTACTCTGCTGTTAACCAGTTGTAGAAGATTAGGCCAGTCCTTTTGCTGTAGGAATACATCACTAGCAAATGAAATAAGGAATCCACACTGCTGTGGCTCTGAGGTCTTCATGCTGGCTCCTACCCAAGACTGTGAATGGGCTGCAGGCTCAGGGCACCCAAACCAGTCAGCATTTGGTACCTGGGCCCAGAGATCAAGTGGTCTGGGGGCAGGGGATGAGGCTGGAATTGGGCTCGGTCTGGTGGCATGTGTGTTCAGAATACAGTTCTCCAGGGGTGGGTAGGTGTGAAACCTTTCAAGTTGGTTCTCTCTGGATGCTCTTGCCCCCACCCCTCAGGGCAGGGCAGCTGTTTCTGAAGTATTTGGAGGAAAAAGAGTCCCTGCTGAAGTCACTCAGATAATGGACTTACTAGGAACCATGTTCTGAAAGCACTTCATCCAGCACCACCGAGTCCCTGTGTCTAGATTATAGCACCCAGGTGGGGAGGGCGAGCAATTAGATTCCCATCCAAAGAGCAGCCTGTGTGCCCTCCTTTATCTCTGCCTTGCCACCCATCTCCTTGTCCTCTCCTTGTTGGCTGAAGCTTAAGTGAAACTTAGTCAATGAGACCATGGCACGCCTGGGGATTCCTCCAGCCTTACGATAGCAGAGGCCAGTTCAGCTGGGCCTGGAGCAGCGCTATCGCAACACGGCTGCAGACATGGATTAAGATGCAGTGAGGGAAGAAGGAGCATGAGGGAGAGTTTTCCTTTCACCCCCCCTTTGTGCTGTGTCTGTGCAGTGCAGTGGGTGGGGGTCATGACTGAGGGGTGTCAGTGCAGATGGGAGTTGGAAGCCGGGGGTTGGAGTAGCAGGGTGAGAGAGGCACCCATCAGGATGTGGGGAAACCAGGGTTGGAATAACAGGGGAGGAGTGTGTGGGCAGGTTGAGAGGCATCAATGAAACTGTGCATGTGAGGAGGCTCACAATCAGGGTAGTGGAGTTGGGCACTGCAGGTTAGGGTTGAAGTGCGCTGACCGATCTAGGGCCTGGGTCTGCAATAAGTGGGATGTGTGCAGAGCTGTGTCCGATGCAAGCTGGTAGAATTGGAATGTGCATGTAATCACCGCAAGCAACCACCCACTTCATTGTAATGACACGTATGGATTGTCGGGGAAATAGGAAGTCACAGGAGCCTCCACATCATGCACTCCAGCCAGGGCCTGAGACACCCCACTCAGGGATGGGAAATACCTCATGGGTGCCTTTCCTGGTGGCAGAAGGGCTCCACTCAAAATGAGAGAGGGAAGAAATAGACCTGCTTGCCCCAGACAATGACCTCTGCCAGTGTAGGGTGGGAAGCAGGCACTCCCAGAAGGGTCCTGGGGCTGTGAAATAAAGGGGTGCTGTCCCACTCTGATACCAGTTGGGGCCTTGGCTTAGGGAAAATGGAGCTGCTCAGTCAGGGCTGGTGGGGGCTGAGGTGAGGAAAGGCTGGATGGAGCCTGGAATCTGGCCAAGAGCTGAACACACTTCTGCTGCTCAAGGCAGCCCTAGGTGCTGGAGAGTGGCAGCTGTCCAGGGTGCTGATTGGAGACATCTGCTTGACGGTGGCATTGCCTCACTCTGTGGTGGGAGCAGGCTGTTTCTTAGTAACCAATTAATCCAAAGTTCTCAAACAGCCACTTGTGGACTAGCCAGGCCCTCAGACTCTGGTTGTGCAGTGAGTGCTGTCCGAGGTCATAGTCCAGGCTGGCAAAGGGATCTCTGTCCTGGGCTCGGACATGGAAGTTGAGCTTCATAGCTGGCACCATGGATGGGAACAGGATGGCTGAGCATCATCTTCCTGATGTGAGCTGAGACCTTCCTCCCACCTGATGGGTGAAGGGAAAGAAGAGAGGCTGGAATCCTGAAGGCCCCAGCAGCCCAGTGGCTGCCTCGTGGCTGTGGGGTAGCCATGGGAAGGGTGTCTGCTGGAGTGGAGGAAGATGTTTTTCCGCAGTGCATTGTCCTGAGCCCCTGTCCCTTCCTGCTTCTTGTTTTAGTCAATGGAAAACCATGCATTGGGGAGTAGCAGAGTTTCTATCAGGTGAGATCTGGAATGAGTTATTTAGAGCTGGTTGGTTGTGCTGCCCATCTGGGGACTGTGCCAGGAAATATCACCTCTTAGCAAGGGCTACAGCTCACCCCAGTTTATCACATGGCTTCTGAGGAGCCATTAGCCTCAGCAGCAGAAAGTGGGTGAGCTGGAGTCGCTCATCTCGGTACAAGTCCTTTGCATGTGCAATGTCAAATGCAGGAGGAGAACCCAAGGGTTCTGCAGACTGGGCATGTCACGTGATTTAAGAGGGTACCTAGTCCTGCCATGAGTGCAGGGGAGTGGACTCGATGACCTCTTATGGTCTCTTCCAGTTTCTATGATTCTATGTGCCGTGAGCTGAGCTGGTCCAGTGCAGCATCTGTCTGCATCACACTAATGACTGGCCACAGTTTGGTTGATTGGCAATTTGTGAGAAGGAGAGGTCGGGTGTGGAATAGCAGAGCCAACAGCAGAGCTGGAGGGTACACTGATGTGTGCACCAGAACAACTGGGGACTGGGGAGACTTGCCTAAGCCTGGAATGTCTGGGGGAGTTATAGGGTGGGAGTGAGGGGCACCAGCACAGCTGTCTGGCATATTGGGGAGAGGCTTCATGCTGTGAGTGAGGGGCCCCAGCAGAGCTGTGTGTGGGGAACCCAGGACTGGAATAGCAAGGGCAGCTGGGGTCATAACTGACAGGCACTGGCATAGCCTGGGGGAAGCAAGGCCTAGGCTGTGGGACACGCGGGTGTGAAGGTCAGGCCAGAGAAGTCAGTGTGTGCATTTGGGGTAATAATTCATGTATCCCAGCCTGTTCCTGCACGGACTGCGATGGACGAGCCTTGATATAAATATCTCTTTGCTCGGCACACGACCTACTTTCCAGACAATAACGTGAGCCTCTCCCTCCCTCATTCATCTTTCTCCTTCCTCCTTGGCCCCCGCACTGGGCAGGGAGCCCATGTCCTGCTCTGGGATGCAGCAGAACTTGCTGCCTAGCCACAAACTGCAGCCTCATCTTTCCCCATCAAACAGTTATTGCAAAGCTCAGGCAGGGTCTTCTTCAGGGTCCTCCAGCTCTGAACTGCCATATGCAGCATGGGGTGGACACAGAGTGGCCTGGCCCAACTAGCCAACTGCGCACACACCTCTGCCTGCAGACACATGGGCGGGCATGAGCTGAGCTAGTGTGCGCATAAAGCACATGCTCTTATTTACCATCTGGGGCAGGAGGGGAGGCCTGAACAAACAGGCCTTAGGTTTTAGTCCTGGTGCAGGCAGCATCTTCAGTGGGTCTGACTGGGAGGTCCCTTGATTGGTGCTGAGGCCTTCTTCTTGCATCTGGGGTGGGCAGATTCTTCCCCTCAGCATATTCCTGGAGCAGGGATGGATGAGAGCTCAAAACAGGGATCTGGACCAGCCAGACCTTGGGATCTCAGCTTTGTTGCATGTCGGGTGGCAGGAGGTGAAGAGGGCCATGAAACTGCCTTTCCAACCTCAGAGACTGCAAAGGAGCAGAGATGGCTTCCGACACTGTCTAGGTGTCTCTGGAGCATGGACTGTATGGGGTATGGATGTGAGGGGGTGGAGAAGTGTGTGGGCAGTGGGGCACAGACACAAGGAAGCAAAGAGGAGTGATCCCACAGTCTTCAAACTGGAGGAGTGGGGGAAGAGCTGGGTTTGTCTCGGCAGGGACCTCCTGCCTTTCTGCTCCCAGAGCCTCTCCCAGGCCACTGCCCCTGGCTGTGAGGATGCTGCAGGAGCAGTGTGATTCAGTGACCTTCTCCTGCTGCCTACAATGGGTATGGGTCCCTGTATCCTCATGCAACCCAGTCAGCTCTCCTGCCCTGTCCTTCCTGCCTCTCCCTCTTCAAAGTCCACTTGTTGTAGCGGCAGGAAGAGCAGCTGGGTCCTTGGGGCTAGGACTTTTGCTGTGTAGCCCAGTGCACTGAAGAGGTTAATTAACAAATAACAGGGAGAAGTGACTATTGGAAGAGAAACAGTGCTCCTCCCGCAGCCAGCCCTGGCAGCAGGGCCAACTGGCTGTATTTCCCACTGGCTCAGCCATTTGGTCTTTGTTCAGAGCCAGCAACCAATTTGGAGAAATGAGATTCAGAAATAAAAGCCCTCGGAAAGGCCCTGTCTAGGAATGAAAGTGGCAGGCGCCTTCCTCAAGGGCTGGTTGGAACATGCGGGGCCCCATGGGATGGAGCCAGGGGTATGGATATGGGAAGGCCTGGCCGAGGGGACAGAAAAGTGGGAGGAGATGGAGCTCATGGTGCTGTGCTCTGGTGTCGGTCAGGGGAGATTCTCCTGGGCCAGTGGGGTGAAGCTGGAGGAGAATCAGGCCTTGTGGGTGCTTAGACAGGGACTGGAGTGAGTGATTAAGAGAAGGGAGTAGATGGATGGCCCTTGGTGTGGGATGTTTCATGCTAGGCTGGATGGGGGCTGGACTTTGATGGGTTTTCTTCATCCATCAGCTCTGTGGTAACAGCTCCCCCACTCAACACACGCCTGGCACTGTGTGCCTCGCCCAGCAGGGGCTGAGACCGGGCGAGAGAACACAAGTTCCTTGGAGGCTGTCTTGTCAAGGGAAGATGTCTTGCAGGTTTTCCAACTCAGGTTTTGAGCCAGGAGTGCACACAAGCCTGTGTGCAGAATGGTTCCATGTCTTGTCATCTTCCCTGTGAAGGGCCAAATTCACACTTGGGTTGTCTCCACTGGCTCTCTTGTGTTACACCAGTAGGGTACTTTGCCTGATGCCTTGATCTCAGGGGCAAAGTCCCAAAAGGGGCAGCAGGCCAAGAGCTGGAGCGAATGTCCAGGTTTAGGAGCAGCTGGGCTCTGTGACTCCAAGTCCCAAGACCAGCGTGGGTGTCACTGTGCAGGAATGCGTAGCCCCAGGAGCATGTGTGTCCGCAGACACCTTGCAAGAGGTCATGTGAGACCCTGATTCCTTTGTGCCCTGTCTTGCAAATGCTTCCCTGCTCACACAGTTGCTGAGATACTCAGAGTACGTTTTCATCCCCCTGCAAGCTGCTTGCCTTCAGCTCACCCTGAAATCACCCCACCTGTCCCCTGTCATCCACCCACACTATTGCTGCTGCTGCCACCTTGCTGGGATCGTGATGGCTCTGGGAAATAAATCCTTTCAGGGGGAAGAAGATGAAAACTGGGCAGAGGTGGAAACAAAATATTTGCTCAGATCTCATTAGGCAGATTCCCCTCCCCGAGACCCAGCAGTATGTGTTCAAGATGTGTAACGAGCAAGCGATGTGTCAGAGGAGAGCCAAGAAGGGGAACCTCCAGCAACTGTAATCAGCCGGCTGTGCTCCGTTGCTGGTGTTTGTGCCCACAAGCAAAAAGACACAGAGGGTTTGATTTGTGGGGCTCACACTATATTTAGATCTCAATGGAAGCCCCCTGTGCAATACAGATGGGTGACTTGAGGGCAGGTGGGTGGCAGATGATGATTAGCATTTGTGAGGCAAGACCTCTGTTGTAAATGGCACCCATGCATCTCAGCCCACCCTCTCCCCAAGCCAGCAGGTTTCAACCCAGAGCTTAAAAGATGGATCAATAATGAGGTGTGCGCAAGCAAGGAATGGGCCAGAGCATTCTGCCTTTAGTACCCCAATCCTGCCAAGTGCAGAGCACCCCAGCCCGGCTTGCTGAGGGTGCGCACCTTCCAGCGGGTCAGAGTGCAGCTAAAATTAAAAATTCAATTTGTATAGTCAATCTGTAAAGCCTATAAACCTCTTTTATCTCTAAGCTGTTGTAGCGGGAATATCACTTGTGTAATCTCAGTGGAGGGCTTCCCTCCACCCTGTTCTGTGATTTGTGTTTCTTACCTTGTATCCCCATCTCCCCCCTACTTCTTGCTCCCTGCTTTCATGGCTAGCATTCGACTGCGAGAGCCTGGGGCCATTAGGCATGGCCGTGGGACTAGGAATTCAGATCCCTGAGTGCAGGTTGGGGTATAAGGACCTGGAAAGAGAGATGCTCTTCTTGCCCTTTGAAGGGCCCAGCTATGGACTCCAGCTTATAGGTATCAGTGGTTCATGGTATCTGATGGCTTTTTGTTGGAATGAGTTTGCTGGGTCTCAGTGCGCTTTCCTGGAGGATGGGTGTCCACAATGGAGAGAACAACTGCACCAGTAGCCTCCTAGTTGGCAATCTCAGCAGACAGGCCTTGGGCTGAATAGATGGCAGGGTGATGAGGGCCCAGCTGGAGACATGCCTTCCCCCAAGCTCGCAGAGGTGGGCTGTCTAGGTCAGCAGTGAGGACAGTTAGAGCCAGACACCAAAGTAGGGCTCAAGAGATCTGGGTTCAAATCCCACTTGTGCCCAGGTATCCTATATGACCTCTTGCCCTCTCACTGGTCAAATAGGGATCACAACCCTCCCTTTGCCTTGTAAACCCCCTGCGGGAGGGCTGACCTCTCACAGTGCATATGTGCCATGCCCGGCACAACAGGACTGGGATCTCAGTGAGGGCCTTGCGCTGGTCCTTGGAGAACAGGAGGGAGGTGGAAGCTTGCTTTGGGCTGCCTCTGTTTTGTGGATCTTCAGGGCTCAGTCCAGCATGGTTTTCATTGGGATGAAAGGAATAATCCCAGCTGCCTTTAACTGAGATGAGGCCTGGAGTCAGGGCAACCAGCAGCAGAGGGGGTGGCTAGGAGCAGGAAGGTCAGGATCTGTTGCCACCTTTATCATCTGTTCACTCCAGTGAGGTTCTCTTGAGTAGGTTTCCAAAGGCCAGAGAGCTGGAAGTGGTTCTCCTCTGCCACGGGTCTGTCTCCTTCCTGTTTCAAAGCACCTGAAAACGGGATTGAGTTGTGGGCCTTCAAATGCAGGGCGCGACAGATAAATGTGTTCCAGCTGACTCACTCCACTGTGCCTGGCCTGGATGTGAGAGGCTGACCTGGAGCGGAGGCTTTGGGAACAGGATTCAGTTGTCCAGACCATATGGGCTGCGATGCCTAGAGACCACAGGGTGACCAATAAACAGACTGCAGGTACTGGCTCTGAGCTTCCTGGCTCTGGTGGGCTGGAGTGTGACTGAGCCTTAAAGAAACAGCCACCCCTCCTGTTCTTGTCTGGGCTTGGGGACAAAGGCAGCATTAGAAACTCGTAAACCTGCCCTTGCTCCACATCAGCTGACTGCTAGGGCTGCAGTAACAGAGCTCGACAGCAGCTGGACCTCTGCTTTTGGAGCACCAGGTACAATGGGCCAGATCCTCCACTGGGGTCAGCTGGCTTCAACCTACCATACCTGGAACAGCTGAGGAGTTGCTGGGAATGAGTGTATCAGAGGAGTGAGCTTCTGCCCCCTACAGGAGGCATGGGGGCAAACACTTTAGCAAGCTTTGAGGCGAAGCTTGGTACATTTAAGAAAGGAATTGCGCTGGATTTAGGCACAAGCCAAGTAAGCCATGGCTTGGGACCTCTAAATATGTCGGAGATAACTAAGAAGATTTATCATAATTGCAAATGATAATGCAGATAAGGCTTTTTGCAAGATGACTGCTTTATTTAGTTGTTTTTCGTTGCATCTTTGCCTATGTATATATGCAAATAGAACGAGTCATCATTTATTTTTTCTTTACCCTTTCTGTTATAAGGCAATACACTTTTTTTCTCTTTATTGTTTATGGAATGGGGCCTCTGAATCTTGGCATAGCTTAGGGCCTCAGCATGTCTTAATCGGGCCTTGGGCGGGGCTGCTTCCGAGTGGGGACTGGACTCGGTGAACTAGGAGGTCCCTGTATCCTGCATTCCCAACATTAGGTTGTACAAAGGTTCTTGAAGAGTGAATAATAATTGTGAGGTGGGAGCAGGCAGAATCAATACCCACCTTCTAACTTGATTCTGAGCAGGTTCTGAGGCTGTTAGACAGCTGTGCCCAACCCTTAGTGTGGCCCAGCTCTCATCGACAGCACTTCAGCCGGTATTTCACCTTTGCAGCCTGGCACAGTGACAGCTGATGCAGAGGGAGCTGGGGGACATGAGTAGGGTCTATGAGGCTCTGATGGGTGTGAAGACCAAGGAAGGAGGTATACGATGCCGTTTGATGGGATGCTGTAAGGCAGGGGAAATGGGATGCAATTCAGGAAAGGCAAATGTCTGGGGAAACTCTAATCATGAGGTCCATTTGACTGTGCATGAGGCTGGCAGGATGAGTGGAGGGAGCCGCAGTCCTGCAGTCATTTCAAGATAGTCTTGGCAAATAATGGGAGAATTTTCAGTAGGGGACAGGTTCTGTATCAGCCAGGAGAGAGTTGCTGCTTTCCAGGTCTTTTTTCCTCTCTTAAGAGCCCCAAGCTGCTGTGCTTCCCTCTACCCTGTCTGATCTGTAAGTGCTAGCTGGCTTGCATTACTGTAATCTTCAGTGTATGTATCCTTACAGCAGGGATGTCCTCATGTCCTCATCATATAGGCTCAGAAAGCTGTTGGGTGCATCTGCAGTGCTGTTATCCAACCTCTGTGGCAGAGCTACTTGACATCTGCAAGAGTGTACAAGCCCCTGGAAAGGCAGAGTCAAGTGGACCTGACATCAGATATTGGATTATTTTTTTAAGATAGAAAAATGTTTTAAGTGACTACTTGGTTCAGGTTCCCGGCGGCTGGGGTGATGGGAAATGATGAAGAAGCCGACGGTGGACATGCCAGAGATTTCCACACCCACTTGGGATTGCAGCTTAAGCTCAGTGTCATGGGGTAGTTCACAATAGGAGCTTTAATGTGATCTCAGGCTTATGCCATGACACCATGTGGCTGGGGAGATAGCTGGCTCTTTAAGCAGACATCAGCATGTGGTTTTTAGTGCCAGAAGTGAGAAGTTGAGCTGCAGACATGGAGGGCAAACTGTGAGTAGAAAACCCAATGGGAGGGGACAGAGGTGGTGATGCTGGGTCTAATTCTGCTTCTGCTGAAATCAAAGGTGCTTTACCAGGGAGTCCAGCATCAGCAGCTCAGGTTCATGTGTTGGGAAGAACTGTCTCATCATGCTGGGTGTTTACAAAGGCCAGGTCCCATCAGTCGGAGAGGGAACTGCTGGGTTTTTGTTCTTTGTTTTTTCTATAAACTGACATTTTTATGGATACTGAGGACATCCAGAGTTACAACAATGAGGATTAAAAGCCCTCAAGAGTTTTGGTTGGGCTATAAATTTTCCTGCTCCAGGACATAAACCAACCTCTAACACATGGGGGTCAGGAAGAAGCTTTCCCTAGGGACAGATGTTCCATAACAGCAGCATTTCTTACATCTGCTTCTGTGGCAGTTGGTATTGGCCAGTCAGAGACCGGGTACTGGATGGATGGACAGACCTCAGATCTGATCCAGTTTGGTAAGCCTTGCGTCCCTAAAGTAAATCTGTAAATATAGTCCTTTATCTGGACCTAGTTCTCAGCTCTTCTGCAGCATTTTCCACCGCAGGATCTCAAAGTGCTTTGCAAAGATGGAAAACTCCAGACCAAACCGAGATGATGCAAACCCTCCAGGAACCAAGACCAGCACCTGGTTTGGGTGAATCCTGCAAACCATGTCCACCAAGGGCTGAGGAAATAGTCCTCCCCTCCTGCTTCACTTCCACCTAAGCCACTGTACTGTGAAACAGCTGACTTTCTGGAGTAGGCCCCATGCTTCACCCCTGAGCTCTCTAGGTCATAAGAAGGGTCAGTACAGAGAACAACAGAGAACAACCAGTGCAAAGAGGATGTGAAATGGTCCTGAGTTAGAACAACTGCAAGGGGCTCACGCTGACGCTGCAGCCCGAAGGTACAGGCTGGGAGAAGTGGCCAGAGCGGAGTTAGTTACGCGGGATTGGTACATTGTCTTCACAATGACGTCTGTTGACCCTGGCTCCTCTCTGCCCTGCTCCTCGCCTTCCTCTCATGACTTTCCCCAGCGAGATCAGGGAGCAATCTTTCATCCCCGCCCGTCATGCTCCCAGCTCCGCTAGCGGCCAGGATGATGGATGCAGCTCAGTGGAGCCGGCCAGAGAGGAGATGTTTGTCAGCCACACCAGTGGAGCTGACGCTGGTGAAGATATATTAAAAAGGAAGCTCCACAAGGTGTCTACAGAGAGATGGATGAGCAGCCATTTCTCATGGCTGCCCCAGGCCAGACAGCTGTGTGGATCACAGGGGACAGGAGACGACTGAGTGCGGACCATCGTCGCCGGGCTCTAGGGCAGGTGGATCTGCGGGTAGAGCATGTGCTGAGTTAAAGGAAGGATTGGGCCTCAGCCCAGAGGATGAGAAGCCTCAGGGATCAAACAGACCATAGGCTCCACTGCTGGGTACGTTTCCAAGACAGCTGAAAGGTGGATTTGATGGAGTCCAACCAGCCTGTGCTTTTCTGCCTCTGCTCCTCTTATTTCTGTTGCTGTCGTGCCTAGGAAACCGGACCTTGGTATGCTTGGCGCCGTGTGCACAAATAACAGGGAGGCCAGTCAGGGCACGATGGATTTGGTCACCCAGGCCTACTCAGAGAGAGGAACCGCGGTTCCATGACATGCTCGTTTCCTGTCTCTGCCAATGTCCAGTGCTGGCTGCCGCAGAGAAAGGCAAAATCCCCCTTGTCATTAGTGCATCGAACTGTGCGATACTCCGGCTCTTCCTGAGCCTCTTGGCTGGGAGCGATCTGTGCCCGGCCGCATGCGGCTGCAGCTGTTCTCTTGTCTGGAGGCTGTTTCTGCCCATAAGAGCGGCTGATCACAGAGCACGAGGGATGCACAGCAGTCAAAGCCCAGGCCTAGCTAGATTTCCTTTTAGCCCCTGTCACTGGGGGCTGTGGGCTGGGACTGACGGGGACCAGCGGAGCTGAGAGGGAGGGGAGCCCAGGACTGCACTAGGGGTGTGTGCATTGTCACTGAGGGGGGCTGGCCTAGCAGGAGGGGCTGCACGTCACGACTGAGAGGAGAGCTGTTGGGGGTGCATGTTGGGATTAAGGGGCACCGGTGGCTCTGGTGGGGTGGAAAACCGGAGGGAGTTAGTTGTTAGCAGTCATGCTTGCTGTGCTCTCTGTTCTCCCAGTGGTGCCTGCCGGGTGAGCCCTGGCACTATTGATTTGCATGTTGGCCTGTAATGCCCTAGTGGGCATCACGCCGCCTCCTGCGGCTCGCTCTGTTTCTCGCTCTCGCTCAGACAAATAGGACAGGAGACTAGCCTGTAACTGACCCCTCTTTCCCTGACCCCCGGCCACCTGAGCATGTAGGCCTGGGGGAGGGTGCTAGACGGCAGAGTATTTCGGGAGATGGTGACCTTTCCCTATGACCTCTGGTCCTTGGCCAAAAGGGCAATGTCACGTTGTGTTTGCTGCCCCTCTGCAGCAGGGACCAGATCTGCAAAGGGCTCAATGGCATTAAGGGGTAGTGACTCTGAGATAGCCAGAGCTGCCATCATGGCCCCCCCAGGGAGCTGCCCCCTACTTAAATCTCAGCCCCAGCTTGCCATGAGACCAGGGGATGCAGGGCTCTGTCACTCATGCTCTTTATAGTGATTCAGGCTCTTTCCATCTATAAGGACATTGCAGACAATATGGGAGGGGGAAGGAGGGCAGCTGGGGCTTAGTGGGTTGAGCGTATGGCTGGAAATCAGCAGTCATACGGCCTATGTATGTCAGCACTCGTGGGTTCTCTTCCTGACACTGCTCCTGCTTTACCTGGTGACTTGGGCAAGTCAAGTTGCTGTGTTGTGCCTCCGTTTCCCCATTTGTACAATGGAGATCCTGATGCCAAACTGCCTCTGTCATGTGCTTTGGGATCCTTGGGGCTGGCCAAAATTATTTCCACCCTCCCTCTAGGGGCATTTATAAAGCCATAGGCACGGCGTCTTGTCTTCCCCTCTCTCTGTTTTTCAGGTTTTCTCTTTCTTGTCTCCCACTCCTTCTCTTTCATCCTTGTCTCGCTCCAGTGGATTTTTCCCTTACCTGTTCTGGAGCTGGCAGAGGCCTGGCTGCTAACTCCCAGCTTCATCATCTCTGCACAGGAACGAAGGAGAGGTTAAAACACCAAGGGATTTGAATTTGGTTCCTCCGCTGCCACTGGCTTTCAGCGGGATCGCTGTCTTCATGGCCTGATAAAAACAGCAGGCTGTGAAATAGTTGGGAGCAGAGGAGTGTGTTTTGGCCAGGGTGAGGGGGAAGCACATCCGTGCTGCTGGCCCAATATATACAATGAGGGTACTAACAGCAATAGCAATAAGGTGTGTCTTGCTGTAGTGCATCCCATCCCTGCTGGAGTGCTCGTCCCTCTGCGGGAGAAGCATGAGATTTTTTTCTCAGCCAATTCCTCCTCGGCTCGAAAGAGGGTAAGCGCAGAGGCCTTTAGGAGACCAGGTTTTTTATTCCTGACTCTGCTACTGACCTTCTGTGTGACCCTGGGCATGTCACTTGGGCTCAGAAGTTAGAAGCCTAAATACCTTTGAGGGCCTGGACCTTACTCTTTCTGTGCCTCAGTTCCCCCTCTGTACAGTGGGGATAGCAGCGCAGGGGAGTTGAGAGGCTAAACACATTACGATTGGAAGGTGCTCAGATACTATGGGGAGGTGGGGCAGTTGAGGTCCCAGTTGGTGGACAGATGAGGCTTGGGGAGGGCTTGTTGTATTTTCTTATTCTCAGATGCTACAGAATGTAATTTACACATCATTACAGCATATGCAATATGAGTTGGAAAATGAGTGTTTGTGTTGTTTTGTGTGTGTGTGTGCACATCTGTACATGCAGGTGGCTGTGTGTGATTGTCTGGATGTGTGTGTGTGTGTCTATGCCTGTGTGCTGTATGCTGCTTGGCCCCGCAAACTTGTTCTCGAGGGCCACATTGCCCGATCACGTTTCAAATCAGCCTGACAGACTGGCCAACCTGGGGGGGCCCACATCTCTCTCCCGCTCCCTGTGCAGCTGTCTCCAGCCAGCATAGTGTGACTGCAACGCAGCAGGAGCGGCACTGAGAGCTGACAGCCGCAAAAGCAGCTGGGCTGGCGTTGGCAGAGGGTCTGATGAGACCTGTGCTGGGGATGATTTGGGGGAGGTACTCACTGCCCTTGGAGGGGAGAGTGGCATAGCACTTGGCAAGATCAGGATCAAAGAGATCCGGGCCTGGTCCATCTCGAGAGGGAAAGGCAGAGCTCAGCATGAGGACAGGCTAGGAGGCAGCAGGGGCAAGGGAGCTGGCTGGAGTTGTGCTGATCTAGGGCTGCCTGTGGGGCGGGACTGGGCTGTGCTGCCCCTGCGCCCTCCTGTCTCTCTGCAATAGCACCTGGGCTTGGGGCTCTGTCCTGGCTCATATCTCCTAGGTTCTCTGGGGCTGGTTGGTGGGACCCAGTTCTGCTGATCAGGACCCAGGGGTTGGCCCAATAAGTTTTGGGAACTATCTGTGACAACGTGAATTCCAATATGGAGCAGAAGGAAAAGGAATCTCCATGGTCCATGAGCTCTGTAGAGCCTATGACACACAGCTGAGCAGTTCTGGTTCCATCCAGTAGAGGGGCAGTGGCTCAATAGTTCAGCCTGAAGAGGAGCAGTGCTCTGTGTCTGTTGGATCTGTGGAGTCTCCAGCCTGCCCGTGTGTTGTGACTCGGGGAGGGGTGTACAGCATATCTTTGTGTCTCTGTGCTGCATCCGTGGGTCTGTTCATCACCAGGGGTGGTATCTCCCAGGAGTGCTTTGAGTGACCATTTGGCCACTGGCTGTGGAGTCCAATGACTCGTGTCCCTTGTGCACAGGCCAAGCACCTGAATGAGGCCATGCTACAGCTCCTGGCCATGTGCATCTTGGTTTAGTGGCCACCTGTGCTGCTCAGAGATGCCAGCTGGACAGAGGAGATGCTGGGCTTTCCGGCAGATCTGCGTGTGTCCCAGGCTGAGGCCCCTGCTGTTTGGAGTTGACCAGCAGCCCTCCAGCACTCTGGGCTGCAGGGGAGATTGTGCTCCCTGGCCATTGACACAAACCCCTGGGAATCCACTTCAGAAACCAGAATTGTGCCTCAGTCCCCTGCCTGGCAGTGCAATCACTCACCTGGGGCTAAGGAGCTGGGCTGGCGGGGAACCTGGGCACTGTTTTTTTCCTGAGTGTGGGTTCTGTTATGGATCTGGAACGACTCTGTCTCTGCAGAGCTGACTCTGCTACCTGACTCAGTTAATTCCTGGCAGAGTCTGCTGACCAGACAAATTCAGGCTCCCCTGACGTGCCCCCAGCTCAGGGTTGGACCCCTCCGGTCACCAGGGAGGTGTCAGGAGCTGAGAAATCCTCCTTAAAGATGGGACAAAGCCCTTCTACAAATTCAGTGCAGCAGGTGCCCTGCTGACCTTGCTGCTAAATAAATGCCACCAATAAATGGTGGCACACTCAGGAGAGGTGGGAGCTGGACACATGGCAGCTACACCAGCCCCTGGGCTCATAACTATGGCTGGAAGACCCATTCTGTACAGTTCATCCCCCTTTGTAATGACCAAGTAGTTCCTGGACCCAGTGTTTCCCTTGGGCCCATTTGCTATCAGGAAATATGGGCTGTAGAGTTTGGAGGGATAATTTTCACATGGTTGGGCCATCTCGTCTCTTACACCAGCGTGTAAATCAGCTGCAACTCCACAGACGTCAGTGAGCCCGAGTCTCCTTTCATTTACACTGATGGGTAAATCGGGAGTGACACCACGAAAGTCCTCTCACTGTTCTGGCGTATAATGAGGGTTTGGGGAGGATCAAGCCTAGGGGTGCCCAGGAATTATTTCCTTTGAGTTTTCATCCCTTTGCTGTTGGGTTCTGTGTCTCTGGGATGTTGAATTCCAAAGGGGTAGCCGTGTTAGTCTATTGTAGAAAGACAACAGAGTCTTGTGGCACTTTTAAAGACTAACAGATTTATTAATAAATCTGTTAGTCTTTAAAAGTGCCACAAGACTCTGTTGTCTTTCTGGGATGTTGGTGATTCTTCAGCCTAGTACAGCCCTGGCCCCGGGTTGGGTGTGTCTGTGAATATCACCCAGAGCAGATCCGAGTGAACTGAATAAGGGACTTGCATTCATAAAAGGTTTAGTGAGCCCCAGTAGGATCCTCTGCTGGTGGGAATCGGTCCAACAGTCAATGGATTTGTGCCACTTTGCACCTGCTGAGCATCTGGCCTCCTGTACTTATTTTGAGCTGGAGACAGGGATTTCCCTAATACCCCCTCTATGCCCCCTCCCACCCAAATTTCCCAACACTGCCCCAGTTGCCAACTAGTAACATAGTGTTATACCAATTGGAAATTGGCCCTCCCCCTCTGTAAATTCCAACCCTCCCTCCCCATTTTCAATTCCTGGGGGAAGTCCTGGCTGGAGGAATAACTCTGCCCCCCCACTAGTCCTATAGCCACATCCCCTACATCCCTTCCTGCTGCTTAAGCTGAGGGACATGATTGCTGTTCTCCGGTACAGTCAGCAGATGGAACAGATGTTTAGAGCATCCATCTGAAGGAATCCGTCCATGGAAATAACCTGTGAGGAGATGCTTGTAATTCGTCCTGGTAACAGTGATTAGGTTTGCTGGGTCAAGCAGGGGGAGAAGCATTTGGCTGGAGGCTGAGCACGAGGGGGCCGATGCATCTGGCTAGTTCTTCTGCATCTCCGTCGTGAGCTCAGAAACCTGTGAGGCTCTCAGCAGCGCTAGATTGGTGTCACTTTGCAGCGCTATTTGCCTGGCTGAGGGTCGGGCTCCAAGCTTATGGAGCAGATGAGAAGGCTCTATAAAAAATCTCTATCCCTGCATGCCTGGCCAGCGTTGTGGAAAAGTTTGCAACCCTGCCAGCCCACCTGGGGCTGAGTCCCCTAGTAGTCTATGATGGCAAAAGCCTATAACATCCTGTCTCAGGCCAGTTGCATGTGTTTCACTGCTGCGTGGGCCATACCCTGAGGGAATGTCTACATTGCAACTAGCCCCCTCACCCAGCTCACAGATGGCAGCTGGGGTTGGAACTCAGACTCTCAAGTCTAGGGGGCTGGGTGGGCCTGAGATCTGGGCCAGGTCTCCAGCTGGCATAAATCAGCATCACTCCATTGGAATTAGTGGGCTACACTTGTTCATGCTAGCTAAGGCACTAGCCTGGGAGTACCTGGAGTAGCTTCCTTCCTTCTTGGCTGTCAATGGGATGTGTTGCTCGGTGTCACTTGCACGAGACGCCAGCTCAGGCTCTTGACTCGGCGTAATTGAGGCGCTGATAGCACAGTTTGCAAGTGGCTTTAATGGGGCTGCTAATTAGACTCTCTCCTCTGGTTAGGCCATGTCTCAGCGCTGTGATGAGTCCTGATTAATTGATGCCTCGCTGGGTAATCAGACAGCCAAGCTCCGCCAGGGCCACACCTGGCTGACATTTACGCCTGCTTCCCAAGGCGTTATTTTCGCGGCAGGGTGAAGGATCCTACCTAGCAGCAGCTGGTTGGACACGTTGCCTTGGAGGGTGGCAGTTTGTTGCCCCCTATTGATAGGGCCGTGGAACAAGTCGATGGCTCTGTTGCAGGGCTTGCTTGGTGTGTTAGGTCAGGCCGTCGCTGGTTGTGCGTTTTAGTGTTGAGAGGCCAGGGTTCAAATCCTCGTGGTGGAAGTGGATTGCTCTAGGCGAATTCTGCAAGGTGTGGACAGGCTTGTTGAAGTCAGAGGATTCTTGGCACCCTGCAGGAGTGGGTACCTGGTGGAGGTTTTACTGCCCCAAGTGAGATCTGCAAGGAATATTTCCCCCACTGCCAGCCTCGCTGGGCAAGCTGTACCCTACACAAATCTCTCCTGCTGCAGTTTCCACTGCAAACCTGGTTCTTAGCCATAACTCATCAGAAGAGACACCGAGCTGCACAGGCCTTTCCTGGGAGCCCAGCTCCCATCAGAGCTCTGTTGGTACCGACCAGTGTGTGTGTGTGTGAGTGTGAGAGAACCCTCCTTCTCTGTGGTGCTTTCCAGCTACTCTTGAGGGTCTCATGCCCAGCGAGATGGGCTGCTTGCTGCAGGACTTTCCTCTGGCATGGATACATGTTGTCCAGGATGCCAGCTGGTGCTTTAGAACTATTCCCAACACCTCTATATCCACTCTCTGCTGTTTCCCTTTTAGAAGCTTTAAAACACCATTTATTTCCTGGCCAGCTTTTGTCCTTTTCTGCCTGGCAAATGTTAATTTTCTCTTTCCCACTCCTGTGTGTCTAATAGAGCTGAAATGAACAGTAAGGAGCCGGCACTCTGCATTTGTCCATTGAGCAGAGTTCGCAAGGGGCTCAGTGCTCAGTTGCTCCCTTTGTTCTAAGGGCGGACTATGGGGGAATCTCCATTGTTCTTAGTGGGAACTGCTGGGTGCTGAGCGCTTTGGAAAATCTTGCTGTCTGGGTCAGATTTCATCTCGTTACATGGGTGTGAAGCTGACATAACCATATGGAGGTCAGAGGCGTCACTCTGGATTTACGCTGGTGTAACTGGCATTGGAGTCAGGCCGTTTGCCTCTCTCTGTCTCTTCATATCTCTGTTTCCACCTCTCTATTTATAGGTCAGGTTCTGCCTTCACTTGCGCGTTTGACACTGTAATGCCTTTGTCTTGCATGGCGTGACTTCTGATTTACACCAGTGAGTGCAGCATCAGGCCAACTGTCTTTCCCTTTCTTCCCCAGCAGCAGAATTCTCCCCATTTTCCCACAGATGGCCCCATCCTACCCTTTATCTCATGCTTGGTACTTGGCTCTGAGTTGGGAGAGCATCAGATACTCCCAACAGCTCTGCCGAGGTTGCTCCCAGCCTCTATGCTGGCTTTGTGTGGTGTCTGGATAACATGACTCCTTTCCCCAGGAGGGTTTGGTCCTCCTGTATCTCTTGGTAGGGGACTCCCTCGTCCCTGCTCCCTGGAAGCAGCAGGGCCTGATTCTGCTTTTTCTTGCCTTCTCATTCTGGTGGGGTTACTCCTGAATCAGATGTAGAGACTGGGAGCACTTTAACATAGTGAAGAGGCTGAGTCTGTAATTTACAGGGTTGCCTGGCAATCAGCTTCTTCCCAATGTGACGGCTCCTGTTTTATTGCAGTCATGAATTCTTTGCACTATAATGACTGTCCAGCATGATAGGGATCCATCGATTTCCTCTTACTTGCGTCCACTGTTTTTTTGTTACCTAAGCAATAATGGGGATAATATTAGATGGTCCTTCACCGATAAGGGCTCCGCTCAATGCGAAGGCATGGTACAGAACGTAACAGCTCTGAGTGCTTTGAATTGAGAAGGATACAGGCTCATCTTGCAGTGAAAGGCAAAACTCCCTTTCATTTCAATGGAAGCAGGATCAAATCCCAGATAAGGACCTGATTCTGCTAGAATGGCTTCTGTAAAGTTTGGATAACTTTTTTTTTTTTTTTTTTGCACCGCTGCTTCTGCACTTCCTAGTTCTGTGCAGGAGGAGAGCTTCTGGGTTAGAAGACAGGCTGTTCCTGCAATATTTCCGGTCCAGCTCAACTGGAAACTCCACCAGCCCAGCTCTGTTCTCCAGCAGTTCCTGACCCAATTTGGCAGGCCCAGGTGGGTGTGATAGTGGAAGGAGTAACACAGATCCATGTGTACTGAAGTTTGTCTTTGAAGTTTCCAAAGTTCCTCTATTACTCAGGGTAGCTTGGGTGTATTGGACAGTCACAGGGATGCCACTTTCATCACCCATGTGTGGATTATTGAGGAGAGGTGCGTGTTCTTTCCTTTCTGTTCCTCCAGCTCGCTGCCCCTCAGCTCGGCCGCAGGTGGCAGGAGGGTATTGAACCAAGTGCCGCCCACGCAGAATGGAAACCCACATCAATTGATTGGCAGCACTTCCCGTGACAAGACACCCAGGCTCCTCTCTCAGTAATGGAGACACTGTGGTCCTGGCAGCTGAGAGCACTTGTTGCTTTGGCAACTTGCAGGGTTGTTAGTTAAATGTTTGTTGGTCGATTGGACACTTGCAAGAGGGAAGAGGAAGGACTGCAGGGCTGTAATGGGAGCTGCAGGGAATGTTTACAAGGAGACTCGACTGCCTGAAACTCACTAGATTTCACATTTCTTTATGAACTAGGAATTCAGAGCAGGTGTGTTTGCACTCCCCAGCTCTGGAAAAGTTCAGAGTCAGATCAGGATCTACACTTGACTTTGCAGCTTGGCCCATTTCAACTTGTGAGCAAACCTGGCTTGTCTCAAGAAAACCCTGGGGTTGCGGAAGCATTAAAACCATACCAACCAACCCCCAGCTGATTTGCACCAGATCCATGAAAAACTTGTGCAAAGCTACTGAAATCACACAAATCTTGAGCAAATCTAATATCCAAACCTGGCAAAATTTGTACAAACTTTGCAACAAACCCATTTAAAATTTTGTGGCAACATTGTGAACTTGGGATGATGGGGGGAAGGGAAGTTTAATCTCCTGGCCCCTGTATGCTCCAGTCCCCTGGACTTCACAATGATCCAGTGATCCCATGATTAGAACTCCTTCTGGATTGCAGCCTTTGTCCTTTTCCTCTCTGCTGAGGGGGCCAACGTGGGAATCTGCAGTGCTGGTGGCAGCAGTATTTATAATGTGGACATTAGTCCACTAGGGACTTACATTGTGAGCTGTCTGGGGCAGGGGACTGTCTTTGTTTTGTCTGTACAGCACCTAGCACAGTGGGCTCCTGCTCTGTGAGTGGGGAACCAAGGGGCTACCATAGTGCAAATAGGAACTGGGGTGGGTCTCAGCAGGTGGCAGTACCAACTTTTGAACTGGGCTGGATGGATTTGATGTGCCGACCTTGAGGCGAGGGCCTTCCTCTGCCATTGCTAATTTCTAGAGCCATCCTGCCCTTCTTCTTTCTTTCTCCCATTCTATGTCTTTGGCATCTCTACTCTTCTCCTCATTTCCCCTCTCCGGCCTGCCTGAATGCTATGGTACATGCATATCCGAGTGCGCGTAGGAGATACAGATACTTCACAGTCCATAATCACCTCTTCTTTATCTTCCTGAGCCTGTTTGGCTGAGCTGGGCCATCACCCAGTTGCTGGTTTAGGCTGTATGTGATCTGTGTTTGCGTGCGCCTTGATCTCTCTGTTCACTCCTATGATGAAACATTCTCCCTTTACTCTTACCTGTCCCTTTGTCTGCCCACCTTTTACTTCCAAGCCTGCTTCTCTGTGGACTGTTGAACTTGCAATGCTCTCCTTTTGAAGAGCTGTGCTATTCAGACACACCCCTGGCTGGTAGCTGAGCTGTGCAGAAGCCTCCTTAGAGTGAGCAATATCCAAGTGCTTCATCAGGCCAAGCCCAGATCCCTCACCTCACTGGATCCCCAAGCCGTAGATCTGGGCCAGGTCCCAGCTCCATGGTCCTTCTGGAATCTTCAGAGAGAAGAAAGTTTGCTCTTCTGGAGGCAGGGCCGTCCCTGGGACGGGGAGGGGGGAAAGGGGCGATTGCCCCGGGCCCTGCGGTTACGTGGGCCCCGCGCTGTCCTGCTTCCAGCGGGTCAGTGCAGGGCCCGCGCGCGCCACAGCCTCTCCTCCCACGGCCGGGAGGGCTATGCCCGGCCCCTTGGCCAGCCCTCCCCACCCCCAGGGCGGAGCAGGCAGGCCCAGGGGCGGAGCACGTGGGGCCCGGCCTCTGGGCCGGCCTGCCCCACACTGCCGGCTACCCCCAGCAGGCGGCCTTGACCTCCCAGCTCGGGGCCGGAGCCACCAGCTTCCTCCCGCAGGCGGCCTCCCAGGCCGGGACCAGAGCCGGCTCCGGCTCTCCCCCCTTTCCCCTCTGGCAGGCGGCCTCCCGGTCTGGGGGCAGAGCTGGAGCCGGCCTCCCCCGCCCCCTCACCCCCAACAGGCGCCCTCGGCCTCTGGGGGCAGAGTGGGCCGGTCGGCCCGTCACGCTCCCCTTTAGCATGGGGGCGGGGCCCCGCTTTGGCCACTTGGCCCTGGGCCCCGCTCCCCCCACGGGACGGCCCTGTCTGGAGGAGTGGGAAGGTTGCAGTGGCTGGATGTAGGATGCGTTGGCTACAGGGTTTCTGCATTAGGACAGCAGCACCTGTGCCCAACTACCCTATTATTTGATGTCCTTATTTTACTCCCATATCACCGTAGCTTTCTGCCCCAGAGCCGGCTTTCCCTACCACCTGCCTGCCTGGTTGTGTGCAGCCCACATGGTGAGTGGCGGCCACTTCTCCTCCCCTGGCTGGGCACTTTGGGGTGCCTCCGGGAGCTGCAGACGTGCTGGCTGAGCCATGTGGGGACAGGAAGGGGTTTCTGCCAGGCTGGCTCCCCCGCTCCCTGCTCTGGCCTGGGCTTGACTGTGGGATGCTGCTTTGTGTAGCTGGGGGAAACGGGCTGCCTCATGCATTCAGGTGGCACACCATTCAGCCCATGGCTACCAGACCATAGTCATCAGGTGTCTCCATGCCCAGCTGCTTGCAGGGGCTGTGACCCCAGTGATTTCCACCTTTCAGGTGAATGAAAGCCCCTGATCACAGTTTCCTGAGGCCCCGTCTGCTCTGCCCCCATTAGCATCCCATGTGTGTGCCAGGGACTGCCGGATTTTCTCTCCACCCTGTATCAGAGAATGGCTTCCCCCGGCTACCATGCAGCTGTCTCTTGCTTTGGGTTCTCCTCTGTTCTGAATTGGCTGCATGATCAAACGGGTTCAGTTGCCTCTTTCTCGAAGGGGCAGCGACCCACCTCCGCATTGCCTCCAGAGCTGCTGCTTTATTTCTTTCCCCTTCCTTTTTCATTCTTGCTCCTGCTGTCCCTCCCGCCCCCTTAACACACTATTAATTGGAAAAGCAAAAAATCCAACTCCTGCCTGACTGCTGTGGAAGCGCCGGCTCTTATGGGCCAAATCCTCCACTGGTGTAATTCAGCCTTGTGCCCTGGACTTCAGTGGAGCTATGCTGTTTTACACCAGTGGTGGATCTGGCCCCATGCCTGCAAGAGCTGTGAAATCCTAGCCAGGCAGACTCTCTTCTTTCCCAGGTTCCTGAGCTGAAGTCCTCAGACGGAGCCCAGCAGTCTTTGAGGAGCTGAGGTGTCAGTGAGCCCAGCAGAGTTGCGCCTGTCATTTGGCCAGATGGAGTGCTGCAGGGATCCAGTGTAGCTTGCTGTGCCATATCAAGGGGTCTGGTGCCTTTCAGGATCCTCCCCGTTTAATCCCCTTAGTCCATGATCCATAGTAGTAAAGCCATAATCTGATGCTGGCTCCTCTCCCTGGCTCTTGGGTGACCGACCTTCCTGGAAACTGGAGCCAAGGCCGGCCCGACCATATAGATGAACTAGGCTGTTGCCCAAGCTTTCAGGGGTGCCAAATTAGATGGAAGTAAATATTTTTTTGCTATTTAAAAACTATATTAATATGTTATCTCTTATAAATGAAAGTATCACACTCTGAAAGGGGCTCAAAAAACCCTTGGGCCAGCCCTGGCTGGAGTGACTGGGCATTCTGTATGTGGGTGGTGTGCTGATGCGGTACTATGAGATTTTCATACAGGCAGGGGTTCACAAATGCCGGTGCTAGCGGGTGCCGAGTGCCTCAGGCTCCCAGGGGCTGTATCAGGGTACGGCCATGCTCTGGACTGGTGAAGCAGAAGCCCTAACTCACTGTACAGCACACCTGTGGAAGGCAAAGAAGCGATGTCATCCCTGGGAGGAAAGGCGGACTCCCAGCACTAGTGCAGAGTGCCACCCCGCTGATGGATGTTCTGTGTCTGCTTTGCACTAGCGTCATTGGTGCGGCACGATGCTGGCAGCAGCTGGGTTTGTTGCACGGCTCTTGCATGGTGCGGCACAAAGCCTAAGTAGCAGGGTGATGGAAGAGTAGTGTCCCATTTATGGGTGCCCAGCTCCAAGGTGGAGGGGGTCCTGCCTGCTTTTCCATGATGCCTAGGGATTCCTAGAGAATCGAGTGTGCATCGCTGGCACACCAGTATTTCCTTGCTCTGCTCTAGGAATAAGTGCTTCGATGGGGACGTGGGGCAACTCCCATTGCTCCCCTGGAATGTTAATGAGTCAGGGAGACTCAGACAAATGGCTCGTTAAGAAGCAGTGCTGCATTGCAGGATTTTTCATCCCACCGACCGCAGCATCCGCAGAGGCAGCACTTCTCTCCCCCCACCCTGGAGAAGGATCTGTCAGGGAGCCGGGGCCTGTGCCAAAATTAATCATGTGCTTAATAAACTACCCCTCCTGTCCAACAACCCATCTGCAGAGGCTCCTGGGGGAGAAGTGAGTGAGGTGCATCGGGCATCATAAAGCAACTATCAGATCTCTTCCCCATCCCAGAATCAGATCCTCCACTTTCCCTGGCCTGAGAGTCAGCGCTGGAGTCTGGGTTCTGACCCCGCACCCACTTGCTGGCGTGAGGCTCTGGAGCCAAATTCCACAGCCTAGGTCCAGCTCCTTTCAGGGGCAGCCTCCTGGTTAATTTAAGAGCCAGAAAGGCCAGTTCTCAAACAGCGATGCTGGAACGCGGCTTTTGGAATTAATGGCACAGCACGGCACAAATGTAAATAATTCAGACTCCGCAGCCCTCCCTGGCAGGCTGTGTCTGGCTAGGGATGGAATGAGAGCTTTGTCAGCCCAAATCCATCAACTCTGGCAGCTGAGACTCCCTGCACCTTGTGTGCTCACTCACCCCAGGATTACTGGGCGTTGTACTGGGGTGACGAGGTGCAATTCTCTGAGTGCAGGCCCGGCTGGATGATCCTTAATGCCTATGAATCAATGTATGAATCAATCCCCAGTGCCCGGTAATTCAAAAGAAGGGTACAGCTTGCTGGTTGGGAGAGACTCGCTGGCGACATTTCTCTTGCACATGGAGGAGATTTGCCAGGGTGCACAGAGCCCTGCCCTGCTGGAAGGTTGCAGGGATCTAGCGGCAGTCTCTCCATTTGTGCCTTTGAAGGCCCTCCATCCGCAGGCTCAGATTTTTGCAAGTGGTTTCTGCATTGGCTTGTCTGGAAGCCCAACCACACCTAAAGGGGCCTCTTTTTTTTTTGAGGAGCTAGCCCTGTGCATCTGGAACTGATGTCAGTGGGAGTGGTGAGCAGCTGGATGCCCTGCAATAGAGACCGGTAAAACGAACAGCTGATTTCTGAGCCTGTTGGCCTACTTGTGCCTTGCAGTGTCTGGGCAAGCATGGTAGGCTGAGAAGTTACCCATCAGCTGAAAGGCATCCTGGAGCCCTACTTGCCTGAAGAACTAGAGATGGCTGTTGGGAAGGAGGCACAGAGAGTGGGGCTCAATGCTGGGTTACTATAGAGTCCAACAACACAAACAAGGAGTCTTATGGCACTTTTAAAGACTAACAAATTTATTTATTGCTTTATTTATGAGCTTTCATGGGAGAAAATCCCACTTCGTCAGACACTTTGAAGATGGGAAACATACAGAATGGGAGGAAATTACATGCAGGGAAATGTATGACACAGGATCAGGTCAGGCTGTAACAGCGAATCAAAATAGATGTTGAGATTCAAACACTGGGGAACAGCATACAGAGGAAGGTGAGGTCAAATCACCTGTTGTGATGACAAAAAAATCCATAGTCCCTGTTTATCCTTGAGGCAACGGAGTCAAATTTACATATGAATCCAGTTCTGCAGCTTCTCTTTGAAACTGCAATTTGTTATTCATTTGTTTGAGCACAGCTATTAACAAGTCATCAATGGAGTGAGCAGGGAGATTGAAGTGTTCCCCTATTGGTTTTTGAATGTTGTGATTTCTATTGTCCGACCTGTGTCCATTTATTCTTTTGTGCAGAGACTGTCCTGTTTGTCCAGTATATAAGATGGTGGGGTTTGTCCAGTATATAAGATGGTTGTCCAGTATATAAGATGGGAGGAAGGAAGGGGGAGGCATTTCCGGCACATGATGGCATAAATCACATTGGTGGATGAGCAGGTGAATGAGCCCTTGATGGAGTAGCTGGCTTGATTTGGTCCTGTGATGGTGTCTTTTGTGTAGATATGAGGCAAAGTTGGCAATGTGGTCTGTTGCAGGGATATGTGCCTGCTTTAATGTTTCTGTTGTTTGGTCTATAGTTGCTGGTGAGTATCTGTTTAAAATGGGATAGCTGTCTGTAAGCGAGGAGAGGTCTGTCTCCCGCTGCTTGAAAGAGTGTGAGGGATCATCTTGTAGAACAGGCTGAAGATCCTTGATGATATGCTGTAGGGGTCTGACTTGGGGATTGTAGGTGATGACCAGTGGCATTCTGTTGTTTTCTTTCTTGGGCTTTTCCTGTACTAGTTGACTTCTGGGTACCCAACTGGCTCTGTCAATCTGTTTCTTAACTTCTGCAGGTGGTATTGTTGTTTTAAGAATGCTTGATAGAGATCCTGAAGGTGTCTGTCTCAAGGATCAGAACAAATGTGGTTATATCTTAGTGCTTGGCTATAGACAATGGATCGTGTGGTGTGTCATGGATGAAAGCTTGAGGGATGTAGGCAACTATAACTATCTGTAGGTTTTTGGTATAGGGTGGTGTTTATGTCCATCTCTAATTTGCACTGTGGTATCCAGAAGGTGAATCTCCTGTGTGGAGTGTTCCTAAATTTGATTGTGGAGTGGAAATTGTTGAAATCTCTGTGGAAATCTTCAATGACATCCTTACCAGTGGTCCAGATGATGAAGATGTCATCAATGTAGCATAAGTAGAGGTGCTTTGGGATGAGACACGAGGAAGCATTGTTTTAAGTTGGCCATAAATATGTTGGCATGTTGTGGGGCCATGCGGGTACCCATGGCAGTGCTGCTGATTTGAAGGTATAGACTATCTTCAAATCGGAAATGGTTGTGGGTAAGTACAAAGTTACGAAGTTCAGCCACAAGGTTTGTTGTGGCATCATCTGGGATGGTTCTTCTAATGGCTCGTAATCCTTTTTCAGGTGGGATTTTCGTGTAAAGAGCCTCAACGTCCATGGTGGCCAGGATGCTGCTTTCTGGAAGTTCACCAATGGATTGGATTTCTCTTGAAGTCCGTAGTGTCTCGAAGATAGCTATGAGTGTTGATAGCATAGGGTTTGAGCAGAGAGTTCACATAGCCAGATAATCCTGCTGTAAGCGTGCCAATGCCTGAGATGATGGGGCGTCCAGGGTTTCCTTTTTTATGGATTTTCGGTAGTAGATAGAACATCCCTGGTTGGGGTTCTGGTGGTGCGTCTGTCTTGATCTGTTCCTGTGCTATTTCGGGGAGTTTCTTGAGTAAGTGGTGTAGTTCCTTTTGATATTCCTCAGTGGGGTCAGAGAGAAGTGGTTTGTAGAATGTATTGGAAAGTCGTTTATAAACCACCTGATCGTAATCCGATTTATTCATGATGATGACAGCACGGCATTCATGTGTGACTGTTAGTTTTGAATTGATGCCAAACTCTTCCTTCCATTTTGACAAAATCAAACATTTCCCTGGGGAAGACGTCAGGGGTGGTTTTATTTTGTTTTGTTGTCTAAGTAAACTTGTTGTTTTTTTTTTTTTTTTT
>ML685764.1:27749128-27779429 GCA_007922175.1 Pelusios castaneus
CCCCCCCTCCAGTGCTGCTGGGAGCAATAGAGTGGACACAGGAAGTAGCAAGCTCTTAGCAAGGCACACCAGCCTTCAGAGAAAACGGGGGGATGGGAGACACTTTTGTACTCTGCCCCTTTGTTAGAAGTGAGCTTGTGGACTGGCTACGGAGCAATGGAAGGGTACCCTGTAGAAAACACCTATAGATGTTGCTAGGGACGAAGCCCAGGGTCTTACAGAAATGTGGGCTCTGGACATGCCTCTAGAACTGAATGGAGAGGGGGACTTTTCCTAATGGGTTTTGAAATGTCCCTCTAGACTAGTTGCTTGGAGCAATACTCTCATCAGTTCTAGAAGCGCTCCAGGCACGTGTGAATTCAATGCGACTTTGCCACGAATGACTGCAGGAGGAAATTATTACAGGGCACAGGCTAGGGGTCCCATTGTGCTAGGTGCTGCACAGCCCCCTAGTAAGAGACATTTCCTGCCTCAAAGAGCTTACAGTCTAGGCAAGACAGAGGCAGGGTGGGAGAAAGACAATAGTGTTAGCACCTCTTTGCAGCCAGGGACCTGAGGACCAGACAGACTAAGTGAGGGTCCCTGACCATCGTGGGAGCTCATGCGTCATGGGGTGAGTTTGGAGAAACCTCCCCACGGATGTCTTGGTTTCAGCTCTCACTAAAAACCTCTTTCGCTGACCATTCACTAACTGTGTATTCCTGTAACACCTAGAGGCCCAGCCCCCATTGTGCTAGGGGCTGTACAGAAAGGACAAAGAAAATCCCAGCCCAAAGAACTCACATACGAAGATGAGACAAGAGGAGGCTACAACAGAGAGAACTCCCCTGCTCCAGCCCTTTCATGCCAGATGAAACGGCTGGATGGTGTAAAAAGGGCCTCAAATCTGAGACCAGCCAGAGGAGAGTTCCCTGCTACTAGTGCTGGGGGAGGCTAGCCCCCAAAGAGTCCTGTACAAGGGCTGAGACAAGGTGTATCAGCTACAGGCTAGTGACAATTACAGGCAGTTTTGTAACTTGGGTAGGCTACCGTAACTTAGACAGGTCCCAGGGCTGGTTATGTTACCTTGGGGATCATGGCAGGCCTGGGAGCAGCCAAGGATGGGGATGGTATTCTAGCACTCCTGCATCCCAGCCCCTTGCTTGCTGGGAAGAATGGTTAAGTGCACGGAGTCTTTTTCAGGCTACAGCAGGTTGAGTCTGTACGTGTTGTTCAGTGTCGCTTGGTGGGTATTATCAAGACGCTGTTTCCTGAGCTCTAGAAAGAATGGACTATCAATGGGAGGAATGGGCTGGCCTGGCCTCCCCCGGGCTATCACACAAAGGCAGGGGCAGCTTTGCTGACAACTTTGTATTGCAGGAAAAGTGGGACAATCCAGTTTGCAAACTCCAAGGACAAAAAAAACCCACGGCCATAAAATCTGTTACCAAGAAGCAACATGTGCACATCAGCCAATCCCAACCTGGATGTGTCAAAGGAATGCCCCATGCATCACTAACTCCTTATGGCTCCACCAGGGATCCAGTCTTATCACTCCATTTCTGCACAGAACACTCCCTCTGATGACCCTGCCCTAAAGAACTTAAATTCCAAAGGGGTAGCCGTGTTAGTCTATTGTAGAAAGACAACAGAGTCTTGTGGCACTTTTAAAGACTAACAGATTTATTAATCGCATGAGCTTTCGTGGGAGAAAATCCCACTTCGTCAGACGCTTTGAAGATAGGAAAGTTACAGAGTGGGAGGAAATTAAATGCAGGGGAGTGTATGACATAGAATCCTAACACCTACTTTGATTTGCTGTTACAGCCTGACTTGATGCTATGTCATACACTCCCCTGCATTTAATTTCCTCCCACTCTGTAACTTTCCTATCTTCAAAGCGTCTGACGAAGTGGGATTTTCTCCCACGAAAGCTCATGAGATTAATAAATCTGTTAGTCTTTAAAAGTGCCACAAGACTCTGTTGTCTTTCTAAAGAACTTATTCAGTTATGCGCCTCCCTCAAAATGGCATTTACTGTGATTAACTGAAGTATTAGTGACAATGATAAATAATAGAACTGGCCTGAGGCAGATGCATGATTCTTTCTGAGCTGGTTTTTGCTTGACCTTTCTAAGCTGGCCTTTTCTTGACACCACAATAGCAAGATTTCACTGCTGTTCCTCCGGGTGGCGCAAAGCACTTAAATTGCATTGTATTAAAATGATCCCCATTTTACAGATGGGGAAACTGAGGTACAGCATGGGGCAGACAGTCATTGAGAGGGTCTATGACTATTTGGAAGAGGAAAGAACTGATCCTCCTAGGCAAGCTGGCTTTTTTGGGAATGCCTCCTAAAAAGCATCTACTGTTCCACCCTAGCAGACTTTTCTGCACATCACTGTGCAAGCTGTGCGTGTAAAGGGCGGATATGCACAGAAACAGATTCAAATTCCCTCATGGCCAGGATGGTATTGGTAGCACTGAAGAGATGGTAGCAGTAAAATGGCTTTCCAGCCAAGGTGGCGCTCTCAACTACACACAGCAGTGCTAATGGACTGTTCCGCCATTGCATTGCCTATGGGCCTCACCCTGAAAACACATACTAAAGCAGAGAACTTACTAGCAGTAGGACAGGCTATGGGTCTGGGAGGCAGGAGATCGACTCTCTTACCGAACCACCATGTGATGTTAGGCATCCTCCCTTCTTGCCTCGGTTTCCCCTTTGACTATTTCCATTGCAAGCTCATTCAGGGCAGGATCTGTATAGCACCGAGCACGGAGCACTATCTTTCTTGGGTTTAAATCTCACACAGCCCAATGCTGCTAACATTTGCTACCATGGCATCAAACAGCGCTGTTCGTGGCCCAGGTGAACTGTACCATGGGCAGCTCGCTGCACAGGGATACTGCTCGGGGCAGTACGGAGGGAGCAGAGGCCTCTGGACTGAAGCATATTATCTTTCCTCAGGGCCTCTGCAAAGAGGAGAGTGGCTGGTTCCTTTCCATTCATCACCCTTATCAGCTTCAAACTTTTATTTGCACAAGGGCTGCCCACCCTCCTTCTAGGGAAACAGGCTGTGTTTGTGTCACTTCAGGCACACAGACAGAAACAGGGGCCAGACCCTGCTTGCCTCTTCGGCTCCCAAGCCTGCCCTGGCTGACTCCTGGAAATGGCCCCCTGTGAAAACTAACTCTTCTCTGTTGTTCTTGGAGTGCAATGAAGGCAACTTCTCACAGCTGTGAGAGCCCCCAGCCGGCACTTGGTGTCACTAGGGCAGCCGGGGCCAGCCTTGTCATAACATGGAAACAATAACAGCGTCGGCAGCATATTATTCCAGCTCATCTCACAGCCAGAGCTGGCAGTGGGAGCCCAGAGGTGGCTGCAGGTTCCAGGCAAGGGGGCTGATGGCTGTCTTGTTTTGCACCTTGCTGGAACATTGGGAAAAGGCTGAAGCTTCAGCTGTGCCAATGAAAATATTCATTCCAGGCCAGGAGAGGGAGCAAAAACAGAGAGCAACCCCCCTAAATAAATAAATTGCAGACTAAGCACTCAGGCTGCTGTTGGCCAGGGCTGGCGGAGGCATCTGTGCCATTACCTTTCACACAGGCATTTCCTCTCCCTTCAGCATGCTCAGGGCTCCTCTCTTCAGAGACCCAGGTGGGGGGAGTTATCAGTATTATGATAGCACCTAGCATTGGGGATGGGGGAAACTGAGGCACAGTATGTTTTTCAGATGTTCACAGAACATGTCACTGATGGGATAGAAATTCTCCTCTGATTCAGGGCTGGCTCCTCTGGAACCCCTCCTTAGAAGCAGCTACTTCTCCTTTGTAACAGACAGTTCTGCATATCTCTGTGTGTGTGTGTGTGTGATGCATGATAGTGCCTAGGGCCAGGATGCAGTACCTGATTGACATCTCACAAACCCACTGGTACAACTCTAATATATTACTAAGCTTGCTAGAAATCCCTAGACTATTATCCCATTTTACAGGAGGGAAGATGAGGCCCAGGGAGACTAAGTGATTCAGTTAAGGTCAAACAGGGAGTTTGTGGCAGAGCTAGGGACTGAACCCATATCTCCCACATCACAGGCCAATGCCTGAAACACAAAACAAACCTGCCTCTTTGGAAGGGCAAAAACACCAATGGCTCCCCACACGCTCTTTCGCTGTCACTAGTGATAGCCAATACATTGTGCTCATGCTGCCTGCAGCCTCTGGCCTGAAGCACACAAAGTAGGAAAGCATCAGCCCTATTTAACAGATGGGGAAACTGAGGCACACAGCCTTGTTCCTATCACATGGTGAGTCTGTGGCAGAACTAGAAAGAAAACCCAGGTCTTCTGCAGTCCAGCCCCAGGCACTGATCACTAGATACACCTAAGACAGCTGTGTGATTTAGAGAGGCATGCCTGGTACTGGTGCTTGAATAAACTAGAAATCCTAGCTGGAAAACAGAAAACTAGCATTCCTAGGAGAAAAAGGATGCTGCTCACAGCTGCTACACTTACTGCAGTTAGTGCCAGGCTGTTAACACAAGAGAAGGGGAGGAAACCGCATACCAACATAGCATAGCAGAACCTACAGCTGCAATGGCAAGTGTGTGGAAATGGCCCTTACTTAGCATCATCCAGTCCACTTGCTAACAGTAATTACAGCCTGTAGTGGGGAAAAGAGTGTTTGGTTTTTATGAACGCCTTCACTTCCACCCACATTTGAGCCCTATAGACCCAATGCTGCTGCAGAAGGGCAAGCTGGAAAACTATTGGTCTCCCTGCATCAAGATAGTCTTTCACTACAGTTTCCACATAAGCAATAAGTCTGCACCAGTGGCTCTGAGGGCATCAGGAGATGAGTTACATGGAGGTAGCGTACAAGAAAGAACCAGCCCTGATTCTTAGGTCCCCTTGTGGGACACACAGGGCTGGCAGTAAGGGAGAAAAGAGACACTGGTTTGCCTGTATCCTGAGCACATTCAACATGAAACCAAGCAGAAAAGAGGAGCCCACTGCCATTTTTACAGACACATGGCAGGGTTCTTTATTGCATTCTATTGCCTTCCACAGCTGACTGCAAAGTTACTGTTCCCATTTGCTCATGCAGCACAATAGCCCACAAATTCAGCACACAGCTGGAAGGGGTTGGGGGAGGAGGGAGCATGTCTTAGCTACTCCAAGTTATTTTTGAAACCATTTTTACACAGTAATTTGCCAGCCAGAATGGGTTGTTCTAGTGTATTTTAAAGTCCTCTGATTATAGAAGCAGAAAACAATACAAGAGTTTCAACTTATCTAGAGCCCATTTCCACCTATTATGTGAGAACAACTAAGTACATGGCCTGAATCACACTATCACTGTACTTTGTAGAGCACATTAACAATGCAAGAGAAGCAACTTACAAAAGAGACTAGCCTACCGCCCCACAGGCCAGTTCTCTGCCAGAGAGCACGAGTCCAGCCTGCACTATTTGTCAGAGTCCTGCCCCAGCCAGCATGAAGCAAAGAATATAATCACTTTAAGATTAGTTGATTGCAGACCCGGAAGGGACCATTATGATCATCTAGTAATAACACAGGCCAGAGAACTGCCCCACAATAATACGTAGGGCAAAGCTTTTAGAAAGAAAATCTTGATTTAAAAATGGGCAGCACTGGAGAATCCACCAGAGCCCTTGGTAAATTGTCCCACTGGTTAATGACTGTTAAAAATGTGCATCTTATAGCCACTCTGAATTGGTTTAGCTTCAACATCTCAACACTAGGTCCTGCTATACCTGGCTCTGCTAGATTGAAGAGCCTCACGTAGGCACTTCTAGACTGTGAGCAAGGCCCTCCCTTAACCATCTCTTTGGTAAGCTAAACAGGCTAGAGCTTGAGCTCTGTCTAAGACACTGTTACTGACCAAGCATTTCCATGGCCCATTCTTGAACCCTCTCCAATTTATCAACATCCTTTTTGAATGGGGGAAGACCAGCTCTCTGCATAGCATCCACACCCATGCCAAAAGGGGAGGTGAAATAACCTCTCTACTGCAACTTGAGAGGTCCCACTTATCCGTCCCTGACCTGACTTCCCCCGACAGCCACAGTGGAAGCTCATGCTCAGTTGATCATCCAGCACAGTTCTTCATTTCCAAGCTAGCATTCCCCTCCCCTTTAAGCATGGCCTCTATTCTTTGATCCAACATAACACACAATGAAAGCCCTTATTTTAGCAAGCCTCCCAGCTAGCTCTGGTCTCTCCCTCAGTGACCTCTCCCTCCAGTTTTGAATCAGTGATTTCACAGTGAGGGGCTGCATAGTGAGACTAAAGGCTGACTCAGGGTTCCTCAGTCATGGTACCAGGGGTTAGGGCAGCAAGCAATAGCTCTGGCACAGATATAGGGAGCTCATTCCCATTCTTTACTTTCCTGCTCTACCCACAGATCTGAAGTGCAAACCCAGCTTCTGCCATTTCAGACCAAGGCATGAATGAGGTCAAGATCTGGCCATATAGCCAGGTTAACTTAGGGTGTCAGTAAGCAGTCACTGGGCACTGGTTATAGTTAGACAGGTCCAGCTAAGTAGCTGAGAGCTTTTTACCAAGGGAAGCTGGGCATTAGACCAAGAACCACCCTCCTTGACCGGTTACATTAGATGCAGTGAGAAAGTGCCCCACACACAGCACAAGGTGATTTATGTCAAAGTTTTATTTGACAAAATGCAACATTTTACATCTGCCAAAACAAGCTGACAGGCAGCTTGCGTTTGCTCCTCTTGGCCTTGCATTTGTACACTTCAGTGAAATTAAAACGACAGCACGAGCAAATGGAGGGATGCAAGATTAGATTTTTTTTTGGTTTCACAGCTTTGGAGTCTTGGGACAATTCACTGGAGTCTGGTCTCTTGCTGTAGACAGTAGGTTTCCCTTGGCCCACAACCTACCCAGCGTTTCACACCAAAGCAGAAGACGTTTGTGCAGAAAACAAACAAAAAAAAGTTACTTGATTTTTTCCATTCCCTTTTTAAAATGAAAGGTTGAGTGACATTGGTGCTCAGTGAATAACCAACAACCTGAACAGTGCACATGGAACGACACAGCTGTGCAGCTCCATGCCTGCCATCTCTCCCCCTCCCCCCACAATCACACTCAGCCCTTCCACCTGCTTCAGCATCAGGCCTCAGCCAGACTGGAGTTGCCAATAGCTGCAATCTCTGTCCCCAAGGCTGAGCAAAGGGAACAGAGAGAGCAATCAGTCTTCCAGTTTTCCTTCAGCCCCCACAGTGGTCTCTGGTCACCTCTCCCCTCCACCAAGCCTCCATCTTCAGACAGCCCCCTCCCTGCTGAGTCCCTCTCCTCAGCAGAGCTGAGATTCACCCAGTGAATCCCCAGAAACCAGGTGGGAAATGAACAGGCATGGCCTGAAAGCTCTCATTTACACCAGCCAACACCTTAAGGGGCTTCAAAGATGCAGTTGCTTTTTTCTTTTTCTTTTTTTTTTTTTTTTTAAAACAAGGCAGATTAAAAGAAGTTAACCAATCACCTTGCTCAGAAGTGAGACAGTCTGGGGTAGAGGACCCAGGCTATCACTGCTGCTACACAAAGGCATCCCATACACCTTCTAACACATGAGCTGCTAGTTACTCTAAACACACACAGGGACCAATGCTTATAACTTTGCTCTGGGGCAACTGAAGTCAGGAGTGGGGATTAAGGATGCCTTAGTGCATCAGGGTTGCCCGACCCACAGCTGGCATGGCTGCTTGGATGGATAAGATACTGAATCACGCAACTCTGTACAGCAAGAGCTAGATGTTGGGATTAGTTTGGCAGGTGGCCCAGAAGAGGAGGTTTGGCTTATGATCAGGACCAGCTGCATCTAGACACCATTCAGGTGCCACCCATCCCCACATTAATTCTTACAACTAACTGCCCTATGGAATGTCCAGGCTGAAGTCAAATACTTGAAGCTGCTAAGATCTTGCCGGACAGACAGTGTTCTCCCCACCCCATCCTTTAGAAGGGTAATTATTTACCTAGACTGGGCCAGATTATGCTAATTCATAACTGGTGGAGTTAAAGATACCAGCTAGAGAGATTTAAAGTTAAGGTTACAAAATACAGCTCTTATCAGAGATGATGGAAGCCATTAAGCAGGAAAGGAGAGTCACCCCTAGTTATTTTAAGGGTTCTGTCCCACATTGATTGCCCCCAAAGACACAGTGGCTGGTCCACCTGGGATTTGAATGCAAGCCACACAACATCCCATGCAGCTTTCCACTTAAGATGCTTCTGTAGTTCAAGGGATTTTGTTCCGTTTCCATGTCTACACAGTTTCAAAAGGAAAAGCAGCAGCACCCTGAGACTGCAGCTGGAGAAAGAAGAGCATATTGGTATCATGTGACATCAGTTACTTAGGTCTTTTGTACAGAAAGGCACCAGAGAATCACTCCCCCAAGAGGGTCTGATGGATGTTTCACCAGCAAAATGGCAATAAGTGTCCTCACACACTGTACACTCCAATGCAACATGCAATCAGTCCACAGGCACTTCCTGTGGTATGGCCCGTCTGAAAAGGTGCACATACCTGAGAGCACATCTACAGCACCCATACTTTAAATACACAGACACACAATGGACAGTGGAGATCAGGAGGTGCCTGCCAGCCAAAGTGGGTCTCCAATAGGCTTCTCTTTTCTTTTTTAAAAAGCCTCAATAACAAACAGGTCACAGGGCCAAGATGCCCACAAACCACAGCTTCCTCTTGTTCAGTTGCCTCGGGATGCCCCCGAGACACAGGAGCCTGGTTTCCCTGCTCTTCAGACATACTGTTTTTTGGAAGCAGAGCTGCTAGGCCGGCTGGCCTGACTCTCCTGCCGGGGCTGGGCTCCCACACCATAGGAGTTGGTGGAGGGCCCCTTGCCAACGTGCAGCGCCAGGTTCTCCTCAGTGTTGAAGTTGGCCCAGTTCTGCTCACTCGACAGTTTGTTGTAGGCCAAATAGGGAGGAGTGTGGCTGTCGGTCATGGGGAGGTAGTCCATGTCCCCAGCTGGGCTGAGAGAGGAGGGGGAGGAGGCCTTCCTCAGGTTGCTGAGCAGGTTCTTGAAGAAGAGGTGGAAGAGTTCCAGGAGGTTGAGGCTCAGGGAGATCAGGCCCATCACCATCATGAAGAGGATGAAGATGGTCTTCTCAGTGGGGCGGGAGACAAAGCAGTCCACTTTGTGGGGGCAGGGGACCCTCTCACACACATAGACAGGCGGCATGAAGAAGCCATACAGGTGCCACTGGCCCAGGAGGAAGCCAGCCTCGAAGATGCTCTTGCAGATCACACTGATGATGTAGGTCCACATCAGGGAGCCACGGATCTTGATGCGGCCATCCTCTGCCATGCAGATTTTGGAGATCTTCTTTTGTACCAACGCCAGAGCCTGCTCTGCCTTCATGTCTTTGATCTGCACAGCCTGGAGCTCGCTCTCCCGCTGCTTAAGCTTCTCCTCCCGCCGCGAGAGGTAGATGACATGGCCCAGGTAGACCAGGGTGGGGGTGCTGACGAAAAGAAACTGCAGTACCCAGTAGCGGATATGGGAGATGGGGAAGGCCTTGTCATAGCACACATTGACACAGCCCGGCTGCTCTGTGTTGCACCGGAAATCCGATTGCTCGTCTCCCCAAACTGATTCCCCAGCCAGGCCCAGGACAAGGATCCTGAAGATGAACAGCACCGTCAGCCAAATCTTCCCAATTGCTGTTGAGTGCTCTTGGACCTGGTCCAGCAGCTTCTCTAGAAAGCCCCAGTCCCCCATCTCCTAGGGGTCTTGTGCTACTGATGACAGAGAGAGAAGGAGAGTTTAGTCAGCTACACAGTTGGACCTTTCACTCCGTTTCCTGGTGAACCAGATACAAGACACACATGCTGTCATGCCATGCGGCACACAGTGCCCCTCTGCTCCATGGCTAGTGTTCCATTAGACTAGGAACCTAGACAAGGACCAGAGGACCAATACTTCCTGCCACCATCCTTAGCCAAGACATGGCTTCATCTAGCTCAGGTGCGGTTCTCAGGTTCTACAGAGCTGAGTTTAGTGCTCTGTGCAGCATCATTTTGAGGACTCAGTCCAGTAGCTTGTGCTGGGTGCTAACTGGGTGGGGGGGGGGTGGGGGTGTCAGGCTATTGTGACAGGCAAGACATCCCATTCCCAGCTGAAACCCAGGTATGCTTTACCAGAGCACATGTTTGCTCTGCTGGTGTAGTCATCCCATCAGCTCATAGGGAACGTTACAGCTGACTGGGTGCCCCGGGTGCCTTATCACTGGGTGGATTTAAGCAGGTTACCCACTTCACCAAAACACTAAGGTTATAGCAAAAGGTTAGCCTTCTGGAGAGCCAGCTCCCTCCCACCACACCAGACCATGAGTATGGGACAGAGACAGTTACATTGACCAGGCAGCAAAGGAAGGAAGGAGGAAAGAGGGAGCACCCCCACACCCCACTTGGCAACTGCAGGCTGACGAGAAGCTGGACTAGCTGAATAGTGGCACCTCCCAGCTGGGGCACACTGCTTTGAGTCACAGAGTGTGGCTAATAGCCTCAGTTCCCTAGCTAGCACTCCCCCCTGAGCACTACAAAGCCTGGGTGCCCCTGGACATCTCACCCCAGCTCTTAGCAAGGGCCCCAGAGAGAGGGAGAACAGTAAAGACATCCCCAAGGCAGGACACAGATGTTAGCTGTCCCTTGGGGCCTTGCCTTGGCACTAGCCCAGTTCTGACATCGAGTGGGCCATCTCTCCCTGGGCTAAGGGCACAGGGCTGCCAGCTCACAGGGCTAAGAGATAGAGACACCAGTCCATTCCCCACCCCCTTTCTTAGGGGCCTCCTTCCCCTGGTGCTGGTCTAGAAGCTGGGTACAGACAGTTCTGTGTCCAGTGCCCTACTTAGACTGTGTTACCTAGCAGCTAGGACACATAGCACTGTGGGTCACACAGCCTAGCCTCCCAGGGAGCACCACTGCTCTGCCCTGCCAGGAAGAAGTGGGGCACATGAGAGCAGGAGAACACAATCCAGGAACACTCTCCTCCCCAGCATAGCAGCAGCAGCCACCACCAAAAACAGAGCCCCCCCCAACTTTGCCCTGGGGGAACAGAGCCTAGTTACTGAGACCCCGGCTCACTGGAGACAGCCAGGACAGGGACCACACAGGAAAGTGGAGGATTAACAAAGCAGTGGACAGACAAGGCACATCAGCCCCCACACAGCCCAAAGGGGCAGAGTCACTCACTTTTCAGGGGACCTTCAGTCCTCAGGGTAGCAGCCAGCCGGTAGAACAGGCTGTTGTTCTTCCTCTCTCCTTACCCTGTAGCAAGTCCCAGGCTAGGGGAAGAAGCTGGAAGGTCTCTGTAATGAACACCTGTCAATTAACCAATTAAGGGGTCTATTGACACTTTGAAGCCTGGCCCAGCAGTGGGGCGGGGCTGTGGGGGCCATGCAGTCATGACTGGTGAAGCTACGGCAGCACCAAAGCCAAGGCAATGAAAGCATGCACTATGTGAGCCTGAAATGCACATAGCAGCTAGGACACTGACACCCTGCAGCATCTGTGCGGAGCCCCTTTCCCCAAGCCCAGCAGCTTGGCCCCCCCAGCCACGCCCCAGAGCAGAGGGGGGCACCAGCCATCATCGATCATGCTGACACCCTCGGCTTGCTCTGATGAGGGACCCACAGCAACTGGAGTCTGATGTTTACTCACCTAAGCCAGGCACAGCTGGTGACCTCCAGCCCAGGCTCCCTGCTGACTCGCAGGCTGGGTTCAAAGGCTCTGCCCAAGGTGGGACAAGTGGCTTACAACCTGTGGCTCTTCACACAGGAGAATGTTGTGACCACCAGATCCCTGCAACTGTTATAGAGGTGGAGGAAATTGAGCCTGGGTAGAGTTACACGCGGGGGGAGGAGCTGCAGGAAACTGGGGGCTGGTAAAAACTAATAAGTCTGGCTGCGAGCCCTCCTTTAAAGAGGCAGCTGTTTTGGCAGGTGGGTGGCTGGTGGTAGGTGACTTCATTCTTCTCCTGGCTGCCCAGTCCATGTGGAATGACAGAACGATTGGGGAAGAGCGCAGTGCTGGGGGAGAGAGTGGGCCAAGGGAGAGAAAAGGGGTCTGGCTGGGCTCACTTCTCTAGTGAAGGGAGTTGCAGACCAGCCAGGGCAGCCTGGAAATAGGAAATGGAAGAAAACAAGTCAGACAAGACTGAAATAATAATAATCAGGCTGGGTCAGGGCCTCCCCTGCTGAGCCAAAAGCAACATGGGGAATGGGAGGGACAAAGCCACCATGAGCAGTGAGAATCAGGTGACAGCCAGGCCCCTGTGAGGTCACAATCCACTGTAAAACTGGGTTACTTATGGGGCTATCTTCCTCTGACCCCAGGGAATAAAGATGTCATCTTGTAGGAGCAAGGATGAATTTATATCATAGAATTGCTTCCAAGAAGAATTTCTGTCTGGAATAATGCCTGTTATTCACTGATAAAAACACCATGCTCATTCATTCACTTATTCTTTAACACAGGGGTTGGCAACCTTTCCTGGCCCCTGTGCCAGCCCTGCCCACCACACCCTCAGCAGGTGCCGGGGGTGGGGCCAAAAGGGGGCGGGGCCAGGCCTCAGGTTCTTAGCTGGCCGGGGCCGGCTCCCACCAGTAGGCAGCCTCCAGTTTCTGACTGGGGCTGATACCTGCTGGTGGGTGGCCTCTGGTTCCCGGCTCGGGCCAGCAGCTGCCAGCTCCCCTCCAGCAGCCCTGCCCAGCAGCTGGATGGGGCCAGCAGGGGCCAGGAGCCCTTTGTGGCAGCTTCTTTTTTCCTGTGGCATACAGCTCTTGGGCCCCAGGCCGTGCTGGGGGCAGGGCCAGCAAGGGAGCCTGAGAGGCGCTGCATGCTGCTCAGGCTTGGCCTGCATGCCATGTTTGGCATGTGTGCCAGAGCTTGTTGACCCCTGTTTTAACATCATAATCAAAGTCTGATGTAACTCCATATTGTAACTAAACCTCCATTTTGATTGTTTACTTTACTTTGTATTGCCCAGCCTAAGTTTTGCTGAAACTTCATTTAGATGTGTGAACTTAGTTTGGATGTGTGAATGAGGGGTGGGTGTGTGTGTGATGGGATCAGTCTCCAACAACAGCCTGTCCTGATGACAGACTTCCAGCATCACCCATAATGGCTGAAGAACAAGGCAGACAAACTCTGCAAAAGCAAGAAGAATTCACCCTAGAAAGAAAGGGACAAAAAGCCCCATCAAGAACAATATCAAAATCACTTCTGCCATTAACTGATGACTCATGGTCAGAGAGTACCCTGAGGCAGTGAGACATAGGAAAATCCAGGGAGTAAAAGATATAAAACATGCATGTGTGAGACCACTTTGGGTAATGTTCTGCACAGCATCCAAGAGCATTGGTACACAGCTGTGTGCCCGAGAGTGACCCCACTCTTCCTCATACTCAGCTTCCCTGGCCAGGTAGCTGCCAGCAGGGCCGTCCCGTGGGGGGAGTGGGGCTCAGGGCCAATTGGCCAAAGCGGGGCCCCACCCCCCAGGGAGCTGGCACTGGGCTGTGAACCCGCCTGCGGAGGGGAGCCGGCTCCGGCCCCGAGCTGGTAGGCCAAGGCTGCCTGCCATGGGGGGAGCCGGCTCCGGTCCCAGCCCTGGAGGCCTCCTGTGGGAGGGAGTCGGCAACCCCGGCCCCAGCCCTGAGCCAGGAGGCCGGGGGACCCGGCCATGTGAGGCAGCTGGGCCCAGAGGCTGAACCCCACGTGCGCCGCCCCTGGGCCTGCCTGCTGTGCCCTGGGGCTGGGGAGGGCTGGCCCAGGGGTGGGGCATAGCCGGCCTGGCCCAGCTCGCTGCCAAAGGCAGCGGGCTGGCCATGGGAGGAGGGGCTGCGGCATGCATGGGCCCCGCACTGCCCTGCTGCGAGCGGGACAGTGCAGGGCCCACGTAATCGCGGGGCCCGGGGCAATTGCCCCGTTCGCCTCCCCCCAGGGATGGCCCTGGCTGCCATGCATGGCAAACAGCCATGAACTCAAGTTACGACCACAAGCAACAATCAGGACTGTACAACATGACCAACAACAGAACATCTGGGGGGCTGAGGCATAGGTACTATATTAGCTATTAATAAAGGTGGCATATTGCCTTGTCCCCCTGAATAAGATCCTGCTAGTCTTTTCTGTTTAAGTAAACAATCTGAACCAGTGTGCCAGTGCACAAGTTACAGGGGAGCTGAAATTCAGTGGGAGTTGGGAGCCTCTGAAATGCTCATCCTCAGATGTTCTGCCACAGGGATTCCCTCTCCCCCGCTCTAGCTAGTCCTCGCCCTAGTGGGGAAGGGCCTGGCTCAGTGAGCTCACAGAGGGCTGTGCCTGGTGGTAGCAGGATGCTCTGGGTTCAGGAGCTGATCAGAATGCTCCAGGCTGGGTCAGATCCACCAGAAAGGGCCTGATCCTGACACTCTCATTCACACTGAGCAGCACTGCCCTGGGAAACCCCATTGAGTTTGGCAGGGGCTAGTCACCTGGCTGAGAGCTGTGCAGAATCAATTCCATACTAAGGGGAGGAGAAGGTGACTGGATCCCAGGGAAGGGCCTACATGAGCTGAGAGCTCCGGGTGGAAGAGAGGAAAGGGGAAGTTGTTGGTTCTGTGGCAAGCAGGCCAATGTTGATTATTGCTGGGGAACTGGCCCAGAGGTGTCTAGTGAAGGCAGAGGGGGCTGGGAGAAGGATTAGAGGGTGACGGCCGTGACCAGGTACCATGTTTTTAGAGGTGGTAAAGCCCTGACAACACGAGGTGGTCTGGTGTTTTAAAAAGATTACTTAAAACCTGGTTGAGAACTCTTTTTAAAATGAGCCATAGGATTTCCCTAATCCAGACAGGGCCGTTCTCTCTGCCGCACTCTGAAATGCTCGCTTTCTCGCACGCGCGTGCATACATGCATTCCCATGCACACACATACAGCCCACTGGGCAGTATTGTGCATCATGTGAATGAGAGCACCCACTGTGAGGCGAGGCACAGCCAAGCCCTTAGCCTCATTCTCTGCTGTAACCCTTTCTACACACATATTTTATACCAGGGTCACATGCTGGGTTGGTGGGTGATTTTTTTTTTTTAACCAATACAGTTATACCATTACTGCCTCTAGTTCTATTCCAAAGGGGTAGCCGTGGTAGTCTATTGTAGAAGAACAACAGAGTCCTGTGGCACTTTTAAAGACTAACAGATTTATTTATTGCATGAGCTTTCATGGGAGAAAATCCCACTTCGTCAGACGCTTTGAAGATGGGAAAGTTACAGAATGGGAGGAAATTAAATGACATAGGATCAGGTCAGGCTGTAACAGCAAATCAAAATAGGTGTTAGGATTCAAACACTGGGGAACAGCACATAGAGGAAGGTGAAGTCAAATCACCTGTTGTAATTTTGGCGAACTTCCAGAAAATACCATCCTGGCCACTATGGACGTAGAGGCTCTTTTTACACAAACATCCCACACAAAGATGGATTACAAGCTATTAGAAGAACTATCCAAGATGATGCCACAGCTAAACTTGTGGCTGACCTCTGTGACTTTGTACTCACCCACAACCATTTCATATTTGAAGATAATTTATACCTTCAAGTCAGTGGCACTGCTATGGGTACCCGCATGGCCCCACAATATGCCAACATTTTTATGGCCGATTTAGAACAACGTTTCCTCACGTCTCATCCCAAAGCACCTCTACTTTACTTACGCTATATTGATGACGTCTTCATCATCTGGACCCATGGTAAAGATGTCCTTGAAGATTTCCATAGAGATTTCAACAATTTCCACTCCACAATCAAACTTAGCCTGGAACACTCCACACAAGAGATCCACTTTCTGGACACTACAGTGCAAATTAGTGATGGGCACATAAAGACCACCCTATACCGTAATCCTACTGATTGCTATAGTTACCTACATCCCTCGAGCTTTCATCCTCGACACATCACACGATCCCTTGTGTACAGTCAAGATATAACTGCATTTGCTCTGATCCTTTAGACAGAGAGAGAGACACCTTCAGGATCTCTATCAAGCATTCTTAAAACTACAGTACCCACCCGCAGAAGTGAAGAAACAAATTGACAGAGTCAGATGGGTATCCAGAAGTCAACTACTACAGGAGAAGCCCACGAAAAAAACAACAGAACGCCACTGGTCACCACCTACAACCCCCAAGTCAGACCTCTTCAATACATCATCAAAGATCTACAACCTATTCTACAAGATGATCCCTCACTCTCTCAAGCCTTGGGAGACAGATCTCTCCTTGCTTACAGACAGCCCCCCAACCTTAAATGGATACTCACCAGCAACTACAGATCATACAACAGAAACACTAAAGCAGGAACATATCCCTGCAACAAACCATGCTGCCAACTTTGCCCTCATATTTACACTGAAGACACCATCACAGGACCTAATCAAGCCACCTACTCCATCAAGGGCTCATTCACCTGCTCGTCCACCAATGTGATTTATGCCATCATGTGCCGGAAATGCCCCTCTGCCCTATATATTGGACAAACAGGACAGTCTCTGCGCCAAAGAATAAATGGACACAAATCTGACATCAGAAATTGCAACACTACAAAACCAATAGGGGAACACTTCAATCTCTCTGCTCACTCCATTGACGACTTGTTAGTAGCTGTGTTGAAACAGATGAATAACAAATCACAGCTTCAAAGAGAAACTGCAGAACTTGAATTTATATGCAAATTTGACTCAGCTGCCTTGGGGTTAAACAGGGACTATGGATTTTTCTCTCATTACAACAGGTGATTTGACCTCATCTTCCTCTATGTGCTGTTCCCCAGTGTTTGAATCCTAACACCTATTTTGATTTGCTGTTACAGCCTGACCTGATCCTATGTCATACACTCCCCTGCATTTAATTTCCTCCCATTCTGTAAATTCCCCATCTTCAAAGCGTCTGACGAAGTGGGATTTTCTCCCACGAAAGCTCATGCGATAAATAAATCTGTTAGTTTTTAAAAGTGCCACAGGACTCTGTTGTGCCTCTAGTTCTGTGGATCATGATTCCAGGATAAAAGTGTTTCCGTCACCAGTTATGTTTCCCTTCTCCTCTGGCCAGGCGGTTGCATTCCTAACTGTATGCCACAGGCCAATACTTCTGAAGTAAGTGAGTAGCACCACCCTTTGGACAGGACGAGAAAGGCACAAGGGCTGAGCTCCAACTACCAGACTTGGCAGTGGAATTCAGAGGCAAAACTCTTGCTGACTTCAGCTGGGTCAGGATTTCTCCCTTTGTTTCTTTTCCTGGACCATTGGGATGAAAATGCGAGCATGTCTTTCTTGTGCATTTCCTCTGCCGAATACCAATTAACACGAGGAAGACCCTGCACTGTATTATACAGGGGGTTAATGAATGAAAAGACTTTTCCTCTAATCGTTCATGGTCATTCACCCAAATAAACCAGCTTCCCTTCATCTCTTGGCCCACACCCGAACAGAGGTGGTACTCTAGGGCTGCTATTTTCCAGCCTGGGTCCCTCAAGTTTAGCTGCTAATCCATATTTAGGCTACTAAATAAAAGTGGTCTTGTTCCCAGAGGTACCAAGAAGCCCCCGTCAGTCATGGTGTGGTGGAGCTCCTTCAGGCTACAGCTCTTTTTTACCAGCTGAGTAAAATGGGGCCCAATCATACAAGACACCTCAGGTTTCTAACACTGCTTCTAGCACTCCGCAAATTGGCTGGTTTCTGAGAGGAAAGCCATGGAGTTTTCAGGCCCTTCTCAGCTGTATGGGCCTTGGCAGCTGTCCGAAGTATGGCTGATTTTCAGCAGGTTAGGTTCAAAGCCGCTCTTTATCTCAGGCACTTATCCAGCCCCCTCTCCCACATAGTCTTTGAACTCTGCACAGTCTTTGGTGCATTTATCTTCACAGCACCCCAGTGAGGTAAGGAAGTGCTGTTATCCCCATTATATAGATCGGGAAATTGAGGTACACCGCGACCCAAGATCACACCGGGGATCTGTGGAAGTCAAAGGAAATGCACGTAGGCCTCTTGACTTCTGGGTTAGCACCCTAACCACTGGGCAATCCTCTCCCCCCCCCCCGAGATCAAGATTTATTTCCATTTTCAATAGAGCCTATGTCCCATAGGCTCCTCAGACACTCTCAAAAATTCTCCCCAGGATCTCTCCGTGCCTCAGTTTCCATCTGTACAATGGGCATAACCACCCTGCCCTGCCTCACTGGGGTATTTGGGGAGAAGAGATACATTCAAAGATTAGGAGGCACTCAGATACTAAGGCAATGGGGCTAAGTAGGGATGTTAGATAGAGGCGGCACTTAAGCAGGCCATTTATCTGGTTTTAAGCTGGACAATCCTCCTTTTTTAAGGTTTCTCTCCCATCTGGTACTTAGGCAAAATTGGCCGTAGGTTTGTCCCTTATTGGACTAGGGTGGTGGGCACCACTCTGAAGAGTGCACCACATTGCCCCCCACCAGCTATGGCATGTGAGGTCATGCCAGCGGGGCAGAGCAATGCACTCCTCAGGCATGACTTTGCCACATGCACACTGGTGGGGATGGGCTCACCCATTCCTGGCAGCAGCGGAATATCCACCGTGCTGGGAATGTGGGAGCAGCCACCTGCATGTCAACGTCCCCACAGCAAGGCACTAAGGCCTGCCGGACTGATGTCCACACCTAAACTCAGTAGGGGGAGCTGAAGTGTCTGGGCACAGTGAAAGTAGCCAAAATCTGCTGTGAAATGGCCGACACCATTGGGTACAAGGGTGTCCACAACGGAATTGCTTACCTCGTTTTTAACACCTGGCAGGCTTAGCAGCAGCCTTTCCTGTTCTGCCCAACATATTGAACTCCGTGGGCATTGAGAACACTGAGAAACTACCTTTGGAAAGGCTCTGTGTTTTCACGCCACATTGGACTCTGGGTAGTGCTAGCGTGATGGAGGAGTCCCTCAAAAAACACTGAAACGTCTGAACTTCTGTTAAAAAGAGGGACTATTTTAAATCCAGCGCTATCTCTTGCTCATAACTAAACCGTTCACTCAGCTAAAGGACCATGCTGATCTCATGGGATGAGCTTAATTAAACATACAGGGGCCATAGCATGCCATCAGAGTTTAAGCTGACCTCCCCCCTGGGAATAATCAGGGATGTCTCCTGAAATACCCAGAGTGTGATGTGGCCCTGTGTCTGTAGGAAAGTGTGATTATGGAATTCTGAAAGAGGCAAAATCCCTCCTCAGAGGAGCTTCCCACAAGGGGAAGGGGTGTGGTTCCAAAAATCTGACCATCTAGGGATGGATTTCACCTTCCTTACTCAGTCTGAATGGCACTAATGGATGTAGCTCAGGGCATGGGATGCAACTCAGCATGAACCAGAGAATCAGAATGTGGCCCTTTAAATATAGACACTGATTAAGCAAAGCAATTAAGCATGTGCTTAATTTTATGCACACAGGTTATATCCACGCCAGGTTAGGCCAGTGCGGTGAGCTTGCAAAAGCCCCACCCAGACCGTAAATGATCCGTTTGATGGTAGCTACATAGCAGAGAGTGAGCTGTTCATTGGGTTACAGACATGCTTGTTGCACTCAGCTCAGCCTCTTTCAGGAGGGCCTGCTGTGTCATGAAATACACACCAACGGCTAGCTAGCTGGCTAAATCTATTTACCCTCAGCTGGAGCTTGTTCATATTCATCACGAGTGCATGGGCCACAGTTTCCCAGTGCCCTACAACACACGCACAGAGTAGGTCAGCGGGTCCACCTGAACTGGGCTAGTACAGGGCAGGATTTGTGGTCACACAGCCAAAGACAATCCTAGGGCAATCACACCAACCAAAGGAAACAGGCTTCTTTCAATATGGCAATCACTTGTGGAGAGAAGAGCACAAATGAGGGTGTAGGCCAGGGTCAGGAGTAAGGGGGGTTCAGAATTACTGCTAATAGTAAGAGGTTTGCATTGTTTCTGGTTTCTCATGGTGTGCTAGGCCCTGTACAAACACCAAAGCAGGGATGACGTGGATTTCTTTATCTGATGTCATGCCCGTTCCATAATACATTCTTCTCTCTCTCATTCAAACAGCTCTGATTAGGTTGGGTCTGATTAGCTGGGCCAGCTTCTCCTCTCCTTTTTTACACCAGTCCTACATCATTGGGCTGTAAATTGATGGGAGATCCATTGACTCTAAAGTGGTCACTGCTGTCACTGAAGCAAGGGGGGCTATCAGAGTATTGGATTGGGCCCATTAACTCAACACAGTTACTCCTGATTTACTCTGATGCCAGCTCATAATCAGGTCCACGGCTCCCAGCAAAATTTTCTGACTGGGAATGTAAAATGGCTTCATTACAGGACTGATGCTTGTCTCTGGACAGTTTGCTCCCCTGGATGCTTGTTTTGCCGCCTGCAAGTTTCTGTTTCTCCAGCAGCTGACAGGCCCATCGTGGTATTTCATGCTGTGTGTTGAGCTGGTGCATTGAACCCTGCTATACTCTGGGCAGCCCTGGCCCATTCAGGGAACTCATTGTCGTGTAGGTCTAGGAAATGCCTTGTTGCAGGCAGACAGCTGCAGTAAAGTAACGTTCCCTGGAAGCGCCATCATTTCTCACAGTGAAAAGCCTCGCATGTCAAAGCCAGGGGAAAAAATAACTAAAGTGGAGAGGATTCTTCTCTAGGCCATTTACTGGAATGACTGAGCCGGAAAAGTCAATACTAGGTTTGCTGAGGGCGCTAGTGTCCCCCAGATGCCAGGCTGTGTCTACACTAGCAATTTAGACAACAGAGTCTTGTGGCACTTTTAAAGACTAACAGATTTATTAATCGCATGAGCTTTCGTGGGAGAAAATCCCACTTCGTCAGACGCCTATCTTCAAAGCGTCTGACGAAGTGGGATTTTCTCCCACGAAAGCTCATGCGATTAATAAATCTGTTAGTCTTTAAAAGTGCCACAAGACTCTGTTGTCTTTCTACAATAGACTAACACGGCTACCCCTTTGGAATTTGACTAGCAATTTAGGTCGACTTAAGAATGCTTAAGTCAACCTAAATTACTCCATGTCCACACTGGGCTTTCATTAAGTTGACTTAAGGGCGTCCTTAAGTCGACTTAATAACTACCGCCTGTTAGGTTGACTTAAGGTCTTAGTCAACCTAATTAAGTCGACCTAATACCAGCGTGGACGCCCGAGGTTGACTTAATTACTTAAGTCGACTTAGGGCCGGGGGAAGGGAGCCCCAGGGGCTCTCTTCCCTGGAGCTCCTCTGTCCCGGGAGCCACCAGTGGCTGTCTTCCCAAGCACTCCACGGACAGGGGATCCCCGGAGGTTCCCCTCTCTACGGAGTACCGGCAGCTGTCTTCACCAGGACCTGCGTGGGTCCCGGCAAGAAGGGAGCCCCGCTCCCTTCTCCAGGTCCCAGTAAGAAGGGAGCCCCACTCTCTTCTCCCTGGGCCCCGCGAGGGTCCCGGCGAGAGAGGAGCTGCAGGTCCCAGCAATAAAGGAGACGCGGGTCCCTTCTCAGCAGGGACCACGGCTCCCTTCTCAGCGGGGAGCCAAGGCTCTGTCTACACTTGAAAAGTTAAGTCTACTTGTTAAGTCGACTTAACTTTTTAAGTGTAGACCTAGCCCCAGAGACCAGTGGTGCCTGAAGCAGGGATTGGTTCAGCCCTTGGAAGCAGGGATCCAGGTAGGCAGGAATTTCTGAACTGTGGTCACAATTGGGAGCCCTGTTTGCTGTGTTGCTGAATGTGCTCAGTGCCTCTGAGCACATCCCATTGATCTCAGTGGAGGATTAGCTCCCAGAATGGTGGCAGGTGCGGTGCCACCGAAGGGTTAGTGAAAAAGCTGACTGGAAGACAGTGCCCAGCAGGGCGAGTCGGAATTTGAAGCATCAGATGGATCGTGTGTGGACAGGCCCTTTAGATAGATCTAGGGCTGTTTGTGGCTAGATTAAATCAGTTTTAGAAGCTAGTCCCAAAGGGAGTTTGACCTGGCAAAGATGTTTGCCAAGGAGCTGTGGAACTGTTTCATATCCAGAACATTTTCTGAGATATTTTATTGCTACCACGAGAGCTACCTGGAAACTGCTGCCAGCCACCACAGTGGCACTAGGGCTGGCCTACCCTCCATGTAAAATGTCCTGGTCTATCTGTGTGGGCAGGAATGTGAAAAAGCCCACACTCATCAGATACAGCCCACACAACAGCCACACAGCTGGTGCTACAGCAACAGGAGGAGTTTTCCCATCAATGTAGTTAATCTACTCCTTTGAGAGAGGGGCACTGGGTAGATGGAAGAATTGTTCCCTCGACCTCGCCACGTCTATATGGGGGGTTAGGTTGACCTAACTACGTCCCACAAGGTGCCAATGTTTTCACAGCCTTGAGCAACGTAGTAGGTTGATCTAATTTCTGAGTGTAGACCAGGTCCAGCAGACAAAGCGTGCTGCCAAACCCCGCAGCGCAGAGGCAGCTCTGCTGGCAGAAGACAGCTGCTCTCGGCATAGCTCCGGTTCAGGTGGTGCTTTTACACAGGCAGAAAAACTCCTGTTGCAGCACTCTGTGTTGCCACTAGAGGGCAATACTGGCATAGCCAGGCAGGCTCTGGTGTAGATAAAGCTCAGGTGTGGCTACCTGGAGTTCATTTTGGGGGGGAGGAGGTTTGGTGAGTTCTTAATATCAGGTGCTGGATTCACCACTATCCTGCACCTGGTGTGCATAGTGAGAGCAGGCCATTTTAGATAGCTGTAACTGGCTGACCCAACGGGCTCTGTCCTCATTCAGTCATGTACACTGGTGCCAAGTAGGTATAAAATGTTACCATCCAGTGCCACAGAGAGTCAGCCCAACATGCAGGAACCATAGCGGTTATTAATGAAAACACGGCCAGTTATCATGGGCCTGCTTCTCATTTACACTAAAGCCATTGCACACCACTCTGGGAGTATAAAGGGACCAGAAAGCTGGAGTGGAGCGTGTCAATGAGCATCTGGCACTTTTGTTTCACAGTCCAGGTCAGTCAGTTGCTGAGCTAAAAAGAAATAAAACACAGCACTTTTAAACTGCGCCTCTGAATCTCTTTCACTCCCGTCCTCTGGCTGTAGGGAAATGTTTTCCTAGGATTTCTAAAGAAGCTGTGTAGTCATTAGGGCAATGAGCAAACAAAGCGATTTTCTTCCATGCAGATCCTTCACAGGACAACATCAGTCCTGATATTGACCAATCAGTAAATATCAGCCTGGCAAGTGATAGAGCTCAAGGTCCCAATAGAAGCCAGTGTTTGCCTGTAGGACTTCCTGAATTCATGCCAGCTGAATCCAAAACATCTGTTACTTTCCCTTGCATCGACGTGGGTGATTCCAAGAAAAGACGTGCCTGAAATTTAGCGTCAGGTTTGGTCTACACTGCAGGCTTAGGGCAGTGTATTGTGCCTTGCACTGAGCTCGCTATAGAAATGACTTCACTTAAATTTGACTTCCGCCGAAATAAGTGCTGGCAGCCGCTTTCTGCCAGTTTAGTAACACCACCTCCTGGAGTGATGTAGAGTCATGGCTGATGTGAATAGATTTACACAGTGCCAGCGTAGGAACTGCATTGCTTGTGTCGACTGTTATAGGCTTTCAAGAGCTCCACACCAACAATACCATCAACATAGGGGCTGCTGGTGAGGATGCTCACCACTGATGCAAGGAGCCAAGCACGGGCACACAGAAGCAATGTTGTAACTGTGGTGGCTGTAAGCTGATGTAAGTTAGGTCAACATAATTTTACTGCATAAACATGGCCTAAGATTCCGGCATCCTTACCCATGCTAAGTAGTACTTTGCACACAAATTACCCTGCTGATTTTCAGCCGGGCTGTTCCCGTATCATCAAAAGGAAACATTTAATTTGACCAGATCTGAATGAAGCTCTTTTTGGATTGTTGGGTCATGAAAACTGTCATGATTTTGACTTTTTGTCCTTATTTGGGATGAGAAATTTTTTTTGATATCTCAAAAATGGTTGTGGGCTGGGACAACATTTCCCACCCAACTCTAGTGCTTGTTAATATAAGCAAATGTGCATCATTTACAGAGTTTGCTCTGGGTGTTTTCATCAGTTACCTGGGAGCATGGGAATGTTTTTCCATCCATGGTTATATAAACTCACTGGGACAGATTAATCTCTGCTGTGACGTGATTGATACCTCAGTTGGATTTGATCATGGATGAATTGGACACCCTTCATTGGAATTTTACATCCAGATCCCATTTTCAGTCAGCAATGGGAGAACTCATATTACTTCATTGAGAAGCAACTCAGTCATGGGGGTTATGGGGTTGGGATGAAGTTTGGACTTCAGAAGAGAAAGCAACTCAAGCAAAACATTGCAAGGCCAGAACTTCAGCAGGTGGAAACCAGCACAGCCCCATTTACATCATCTGAGCATCTGGCCTGTAACAGAACACAGGCCCCAAAACTCCACAGCTTTTTGAAACTCTGCTGTTATTATTAGGGTTCAGAAAAACACAAAATTCTTTCCCCTGTGGGGTCCCCATTGCTCCTGCCTGTTCATATGGGAGATGTGGAGCCATGGAACCGTTATAGAAACCGCATCGGCTGCTGTCTCTAGTACTAGTGAGCGCATTCACTCAAGGGTTTGAGCTAGAATGTTTTACTGAATAAACTCTGCCAAGCAATTTAATGCCCTTGCTAGGTGACCTACATGGACTCCCCCAAGTGACACTTTCTCAGTCACATGCTGTGCCCTGACTTTCTCTCCACAGGCTTGCTACACCCCATAGACTTGGTTCTTTGGTAAGGTCATGATCCGTGGGAAAGGTAGGAATCCTCTCCCTGTTTCAGTAGCAAATTAAAGCCCCTTCCCTCAGTGTCCGAGCTAATGAACCATCTGCTGAGTTACCAAGCTCGACCTCCTCTCTATGCCACGTGACAGAGTAGGTGAAGGGAGCTGGACTTTGGGGTGTGACAGCTGCAAGTCTAGTGGAGGATGGAGAGAACAACAGACAAATATTATCCTTGGCAACTTAACATTAGTCATTTCTCCTATGGCTCAGAAGCCCAGCTGTCTCCTCCCTTCCTCTGTGGCCTGTCTAAGCACGTAGGAGGGCAACTCCAGGATCCCACGGAATAGTTTTCTGATATCTAAATAATGAAAAGCATAGACTTATGGATTCACACACCCTCCTTATTGCTAGGGCCTCGTCCTTTCTGCCGGACCCCAGCAAAATGGCAGCAGCACATTGTCTGATAAATGTCTCTGCATGCCAAACTCAGTCAGTCAGTCAGACAAAGCAGGGAAAGGTCCTGCCTTGAGATGTCCCTCCTCTCTCTTGCTTTCTCATAGCCATGGAGGTCCCAGCCTGTGAACAACTCTGGGAATCCTTGTGGAATTGCATGCAGCTATCGTGGCAGCCAATTGTCTCTGGCCAATGTCAGGGTTTTCCCCTTCCTTCCATCCCCACTCCACACGCTGTCAGATCAAAGTCAAGTTGGGGGCAGAGGCCCTGAGGGCCTCCAGAGGCCTATTTTTGGCCTTGCCCTCTTGCTGCTCCAGTTTGACATGGCACTGGCAGGTTGACGCTTTGCTATAGCTGACTGAGTGCTTGGCAGCGTTCTTCTTCCACTTGTGCAGGCTCCGGACGACCCGCTTGAAGATGAGGTAGAAGATCTCGCAGACGGTGAGGACAATGCAGATTGCAGAGGCCCCAACCATGAAGTAGGTGAAGACCTTCTTCTCTGTGGGCCGGGCAATGTAGCAGTCCACAATGTTGGGGCAAGGGTCCAGGTTGGCACACTTGACCAGGCGCGGCAGGTCAAAGCTGTCCCACATCTTGTGGAGGAGGTAGAGAAAGGTGATCTCAATGGTCAGCTTGAAGAAGAGGGTCAGCAGGTAGGTCCACCACAGCCCACCGTGTTTCTTGCCGGTGTTGCTATAGAGCTTTGGACAGTTATCACCATTCTTCTCCCGGTTCTTCCTCTCACGGTCTTCCCGGTAGGCCACATGCATGATCACCAGCAGGGAGGGGCAAGTGACAAATATGAGCTGCAGGGCCCAGAGGCGGATGTGGGAGATGGGGAAATAGTGGTCGTAGCAGACATTGGTGCAGCCGGGCTGCTTGGTGTTGCAGTCAAAGTCCTTCTGCTCATCCCCCCACACACGTTCTGCCGCCACCACATACACCAGCACACGGAAGACGAAAACCACAGAGAGCCAGATGCGCCCGAAGGCTGTGGAGTACTTGTTCACCCCGCTCAGAAGGCCCTGAAGTGTCTTCCAGTCCATGGTGATGGGCGTCGGGGGAAGCCAAATTCACCTGAGCCAGAGAAAAGCAAGAGAAACAGTAGGTGAAGGGAATAGAAAGGGGTGCATCATATAGGCTGTGGGAGCTGGCCCAAGGACTTTTGCTTAGTGATTGTCTTTGTTTTAAAACAACTCTGCTTTCACCACCTTGATCCTCACACCAGGCTGCCCTTCTCCTTCGACCAAACAACCAGAGGTCTGTAACTTCAACTCCTTTGAGCGGAAAAGTGCTCAGCAAAAGGCAAACACTACGGAGCACAGTGCTCTGGCTGGGGGAAAGATATCCCTCTGCAGAAGGCCCTTTGCCTGCCCCCCAGAGTTCAGAGCCCAGGGTCTATACTGCTAGTTTTAGCCCTGTAGCCTGACCCAGGCTTTGAGACTTGTTATCACAGGTTGGCTTTTTTTGCAACGTGGATGGGCCCAAAAGCCGCCTGGGCAGAACACTGAGTATGAATGGCATTTAGCAGGCCGAGTTGTCGTGATAGCCCTCTGCACAGGAGTGAATTTCCTCCTCAGTGAGTGTAGTTTCTCCCCTTTGACAGTTGCGGCTCGCGGAGCTCTGATGACAGAAGAACGGGGGCTCAAAGTCACAGCGTCAGGAGCTCACCCAAAATGGCCCCGTGTGCCTACCCCCCCAGTGGCTCTTTGTGGGCTCTGGAAACCAGCCAACGTGCTGCACCCTGGGAGCTGGAATCAGGAATCAGGATGAGGTTTGATGAGTGCCATTGACCTAAACACAGACCAGGACCTTGCACCCGGGCTCAGGAGCTGCTCTTATTGGTTCATGGGTCTTACTAGAACAGAGGTGAAATAGATCATAGATCTGGCCCCCATTATCCATCCATCCTTGCAATTCAATAGGATTTGATCACCTCATTCCTTAGGTCACTTTGAAAATCTCGGCCACCAAAGTCAAAGTCAGCCTAGAGACTGGAGACACCACCCACCTCAGAGCAAAGGAAGGCCATCCCACCAGCATCTAGACTAAATCTAGGTTTGATGGTGGCATGGTTAACCTGCATGCTGAGTCACAGCTGATTTGGGAAGTGACTCAACTGTTCTGCCCATCCCATTGGCAAGGGCTTATTAGTAAGAGATGACAAACTGGGCGAGATACCTGCAAACCAAAGCACTGGAAAAATAGATGCCCAATTCCTTGCTCACTTACACTGGTGTAAATCAGGGATAACTTTACTGAAGCCAGCTGGTAAAAGTGAGTGGAGGATCAGGCCCTGAGAGTCAGACATAGGGTAAGACTCCTGTGTTTGAATGCACTGGACACCGCAGAGGTAGATTTCAGCACAAGAAATGAAAACCACAGAGGCAAGATTTTAGGGGGTTGGGGGCATATCCCCTTATATGCCAGCTGTTGCAGGGTCAGCCTTCACTTTATCCTGATAATAGAACACAGCAGGAGCCACGTGAAACCGATGGCTGGAAACCACAAACTTGGTGAAATATTTTGCAGCTTGAGTATGAAACAACTAGTTTATCTGTAACTAGGCTTTCACTCCTAGATCCCAATTAACACTTGTAAACTGGAGCAGAGTTTAACAGTCTGGAGGGCTCAGAGCACCGGCAGAAATGTTCTAACCCTTTGCTGATATTGTGGGCGCAGATCTTGCAATGTGCACTAATGCGTGACCAATCCCATAAGAACTAAATCCAGGGTCCTCTGGGTCTGTGTTTGCGCAGCACCTAGCACCATGAGGTGACTGATCACCTACAGAGCAGGTATGAGAATTGAAATACCACAATGTGGAAGCTGAGTTGATTGAAAAACCTTCTGCTGATTTTTTTAAAACAAAAAAAATGGCTTTTCTGGAGAAATGGGTACGTGTGAAAAATGTTCATTTCATTCAGTGTTTCTGACAAAAGAAATAGAAAATTTCCATTTGACATCTAACACAAATGAAAAGGTTTGATCTGCAATGGAATGGGCCACTCTGATACATTTCATTTCATCACAAATTTTCCCCAAAATAGTGAACAAAATGGAAGATTTTAATTTTCTTGGAATTTGACAGAAAAATCCCTTTTCTGACCATCCCTATGCAGGAGACACAGCCCTACGTGGCTGGTGGGAAATCCTAGCTCCTTGTAGTAATTCCCAGGAGAACTTTAACTGGCCAGAGCCTTGGTTTTGAGTCTCTTCTGAAAGCTGGCAAAGCAGCCGTTGTGACTCAGGGCAGAAGTGTCATTTGCTGGCTGGCCAGTGGTACTTCCTGTCTATTACCATCTTGAGCATTGACTCATCCCAGTCCTGCTTCCCCCGCACAAATGCTGGCACTGGCTGAGGTCTATCATGGTTAATCCAGCAGAAATATGTTCTTAATGATCCAATTGGCTTTGCTTAAAGGAAACAAGAGGGTTGTTACCTCAAATGCCTGTGTAACTATGTGTTTATTTAGGGCACTTCCTTTAGGGTTTATTAAAATTTTTGTGCTGTGGCGCTAATCTAGGATGGGAGACAAAACAAATAATTAGCCAAGTCACATTTGCAAATGAATCACAGCTCGGGCTGCTTTCTGGCTGAGCACAAATGTAATTAGCAAGTAACGAACGGAGACAAAGAGCAAGGTGTCGGCTCCTTTCCTGGGTAGCTGCCCCATGGTTAATTGGGATGGCTGATGCTATGCAGTGCAGTCACTCAAAACCATCACCTCTTGATATAATGGTGCAGGGCTCAATCCAAGCCAGTACATTGCCCAGCGATTAAATGGCCACTACTGGGGACTGAAGCTGCTCCACCGTGCTCCTTCTGCACCAGTCCCAGCTCCCTAGTCTCATCTAGGAGGCCCCAGCGCACTTCACTGCAATCTACAACCCTTTCTATATAGATCCTTGCTTCTTACACTCCTCCAGGCTCTCTGTTCCCTCCATCTCTTCACACCCTCGGCCTTACAGGTCCCAGGTATCGGTGCTCCCTCTTTAACGCACTTCTACTTAAAAGCTTTCCAGTGCTGAGTTATTTGCCAGTGATGCCTCTGAACATCCCTCTCCCCCACCTCAACTCCTGAATGGTTGCCTCACATCTCTTACTGGCCAGGGTTAGCTTGGCTCTAGGCAGGCACTTCTCTTTTCCATGTGGTTTTAAAAGCACCATTAGGTAAATAACAATCAGAACCACTCATGTCTGCTGCAGCCCACACTTTTTAGGGTGATGCATAAAGCATCACAACATGCTGGTCCCAGGCCCAAATGAAGTGCTGCAGAATGGTCCTGTGTCAATCCCCATTACTGCACTGGTTGGGGATGGAGGCCCATGGACCCTCTCAGTGGAAAGTTTTGTAGGTCCAAATCCTAATCCAATGGATTTTCTTAATTTAATAACTAGAGCAGTTCAGAATATGGATATTTCCTCCTCAAAGTGTCATTTTCAGAAAAAATTGAAATCCAAAACATTTCACGCTATTGCAGTTCTGACATGAGCCTGTGGTGCCCAGTGGGAACTGTAGTTTTGCTGCCTCATGTCCCCATTCTCCTCTATAGGTCAGGCTTCCTATTTGGACTACATCTACCACAATGCACCACAGTCTGCTCTCTTGGTAGGGGGCAATGTAGCATGGCTGTTGCTTGGCTGCAGTGCAGCATGGAACATGAAGTCCAGCTAGACAGCCCAATCCATAAAGAATGGGAGCATGAGGCAGTTGAACTACAACTTCCATGCAGCACTTTGTAGCAGTATTTCAAAGTGAAAATATTTTAGTTTTCTGGCCAAAAAAAAAGTCACCCCAGAAAGCAGACATTTTTCATGAAGTCAAATTCCAAAGGGGTAGCCGTGTTAGTCTATTGTAGAAAGACAACAGAGTCCTGTGGCACTTTTAAAGACTAACAGATTTATTTATCGCATGAGCTTTCGTGGGAGAAAATCCCACTTCGTCAGACGCTTTGAAGATAGGAAAGCGTCTGACGAACTGGGATTTTCTCCCACGAAAACTCATGCGATTAATAAATCTGTTAGT
>ML685764.1:27779829-27794945 GCA_007922175.1 Pelusios castaneus
ACTAACAGATTTATTAATCGCATGAGTTTTCGTGGGAGAAAATCCCAGTTCGTCAGACGCTTTCCTATCTTCAAAGCGTCTGACGAAGTGGGATTTTCTCCCACGAAAGCTCATGCGATAAATAAATCTGTTAGTCTTTAAAAGTGCCACAGGACTCTGTTATTTTTCATGAAAACATTGTTTAATCAAAACCCTAATTTTCAGTCAAAAATAATTTATGTGGAAATTTTATGACCAGTCTTCCTAAGAACTCTTGGGATGCACCTCCTGGAACTGCCTGCCACAATCAATCTGCAGATCTCGGAACCAGAAAGCCCTACATTAACTCCATCTCTCCTTTTACCACTACCGTGCCTTTAAAGCCACCAAAAAACCCCAAAAGCCAAGGGCCTGACCGCTCTGCCTGGATGTGAAAGACCTGACAGCAATGGTCTTAAAAACAGGGCTTTGGAGGGGGCTTGCCCCAGGATTTTCTCCTGCCATTTCCCCTTCTCCCATTGTTGTATAGCACAGTAATTCTCAACCTTTTGCAGGCTGCAACACGCTTGGTGGCATATCACGACCTGACAGGACACACCAGCCAACCTTCTACAGGCCAGCCATCTCCCAGCTCGCTGCGACCCACTTACCACTGTGTCCCGACACAGTAATGTGTCCGACACAGTGGTTGAGAACAACTGGTATAGCACGTTGGCTATGTCTACACTTGGAAATTTAAGTCGACTTAGTGAGTCTACACTTAAATTTTAAGGCGACTTTGGGGGGAACTTACAAAGTCGACCTAGAGCGTCCACACTGGATGCCTAGGTCAACTTCTATGGGCTAGGGGGACCTAGGGCAGGTCCACAGGGGCAGCGGGGGCACCCCTTGTCCAGTGCCAGGGGGCTCAGTCTTTGTCCCACTGTACATAGGTACAGTGGGGCAAAGGGGGACAGGGCCCTGGCAGGGCATAGGGGCAGGGTGGGCAGGGCTCTGCCCTGCCCTGTGGGGGGGGCATGCCAGGCTCTCCCTGTGCCTCCCCCGGCAGGGAGGGCATTGGTGCAGTCCTGGGTTAGCCCTAAGTTGACTTAGGGCTACCCCACATCTACACTGGCTTAAGTTGACTCTAGGGAGTCGACTTAAGCCTTAAGTTGAATTAAAAGAAGGTTTAATAAAGTCGACTTAATTTTCATTAAGTCGACTTTATTTTCCTTAAGTTGACTTAAGCAACTTGCTTAAGTCGACTTAAGGAAACTGTAGTGTAGACGCAGGGTAAATTAAGTCGACTTAAGCTTGCTTAAGTCGACTTAATTTACAAGTGTAGACGCACCCGTTGTGACTTTTGGCTGCTGCCCTTTGCCCCAGCAGCAGCTGCCTCTCAGTGACACTGCATGGATATTGTTTGCGGTGCTGTGGGACGAAGGAGGTTGAGGCCATCCTTTGTTTCTGGATCCACTTCCCAGAAGACAATACACCACCCAAGCAGGGAGCAAGCTGTGACACTCAGGAGATAACCTGGCTGAACCTTCAGTGGGTTCATTTATGGTTCCGATGGGGTTCTCTCATGGGATGTTAGGACTGTGGCCTAGTTGACTGCATGGTTCACGCAATATAGCATAAGCTCTAGTCCTCCTCTGTGTTCCCCTCTTCCCAAATGTGGAACAATTTGCCCCCTTACAACCTGCCTCGGGTTTTACCTGCACTGTGGTTGCTTATTAACCAGTCTAGTTGGTTTCAGATGGCTAGCCAGCAGGTAGTTAGGTACTAAATGCTGTCCTTACTTTGACAAGGAATCTCCCCCTCACTTAGGGCACAGAAAACAGGTTGGGTGGGTTGTGTTGTAGCCTTAACCCTGCACGTCCTGCCTTTTGTGATCTCCAGACAGCGGTATTTGAAAGATCATTTTGTGGGTGGTTTATTTCCCCGTGAGTTTTGAATATTGGTCTTTCTTAATCACGTGAAAGGAAAGATGCACTGGAACTGGCCTTTATACAAAACTGACAATGTTTCTGGGCTGTGGAATGTGCCAGAATAAAACTTCTGGTTCACCGTTGCACAAAATTCATGGGGAAATTCACCCTCTTGTTTGGATGCTGCTAACCAGAACTAAGACAACCAACAGAATTGCACCTGTGCCTCAGTCCCGGGCCTGATGTAGCAGCAAGTTCAGCAACCAAAAGCCCTGATTACTCTTTAGACTTCTGATCACATTTGTTTGCATTATTCATGCGGAAGAATCTGCCCACAATGATGAAATGCGTTGCGGGAAGGAATAAAGGTTCCCTAGACTGGACAAGCAGGTTCTGGACATTATGAGGCGTACTTTATAGAAGACACAAAGGCCTTGATCGAAAGCCCATTGGAATGACTCCCATTAACTTCAATGGGCTTTGGAGCAGACCCAGAAAAGAACATTCTGTTTAAACCACTGTAAAGAAACCTAGCAAATCTGAGAGCTGGCTGACTGAGCCAAGAATCAAACCTGGAGCCAATATACGTACAAATATTTGTGAATTAGTCCTTATACCAAACTATTTGATATCTGATATTTCTGTGTGAAGTTGCCCACAAATCCCAAGTTTTATATGTTGTAGCAGGAATGTACATTTGTCTGGGAATTTGAACTGGAAATTATCTTGCTATTTATATTGGGAAGCCCCAGAAGGATCCTGGCCCAGCAATGCTGGACACAGAACAATTCTTTTCTTTAAAAGGTAGCCAGGTCCTAAATCACACACTTAACTTCAAGCATCATGAGAGCAGCCCCACTGAAATCGATGGGACTACATATCTGCTTAAATTGGGCCCCCAAGAGGCAACAGCACCATGTGACCTAGGAGACCAATCACACATCACACACAACAAAGAGTGAAGTGCCAAAGAGACCAATTTGCCAGTGGGCCTTGGGCTGTAAATACTTTGTCAAAGCTTTTTAGTGAATGCCCGCCCTTTCCCGGGGGTAGGGTGGGTTTCCTAATCCTAACTGACTGCACTGAGCACTAGGGGCATGTCCACGTGGAGTCTGGACCCAAATGAGTAACTAATATTAGTCATTGCCAGGATAACGACACATCTGCGCCCCCAACATGGCTAAAGCCCACGTTTCCTGCGTTGTGCATTTTACAGTATGTTAAGAACAAAAGCAAACCAGGTGTTCAGCTGGCATCTCAAGAACCTTAGACTAGCTACAGACCAACACACAGCTACATAAACACCCTGCTGGGGTGGCAGGTTCTGGTGGCTTCTGCAATAGAAGGCCCCCAAACTATTTGAAGGGACACCGCTCGGTTCCAGGGCACTGCAAGAGGGCATGGGATTTCAGCTCTTCCAGGATGTAGCACATTTCAGGGACATGCCTGAAGCCCCATCTCCACTGCACAATGCAGTCTTGCTATAAGCGTATTGGGGAACAAATGGGCTTTGCCTGGATCCCTGACACACATCACTGCAGCGCACATGTGGACGTAGTCTCCCTTCGCTGATTGAGATCATGGGACTGAGAGACCTTCTGCTTTCTATGGATAGCTAGGAGACCAACCCGTCTCACTGGTACAGAACCTGCCTAGTGCAAACCGAGGCTTGAGGGTTGTTTGCAGAGGTGGCCTTTGGCTATTGGGGGCCATAGGCAAAGGCCCACTGTGGACCCCCTCTGTGGCCACAGCTCTTTGCCACTGCCCCCATGGTTCCTCCAGCCGGCCCCAGCTCCTCCCGCCTCTGGCTCCAGCTCCCTGCCACCAGTCCTGGCCCCAGAGGCCGGCTCCTTCTGCTGCTGCGGATCGAGGCAAATGCAGTTTTTGGGGTAGACCAAGCAGGAGAAGGGGCCACTTAGTGCTCGGGGCCCTAGGCGTGCGCCTGCTTCGCCTACCCCAAAAGCCCCCTCTGGTTGTTTGCTTCAATGCAATAATCAAGAAGACAGTTTTTGGGGGGGGGGGGGGGAGAGGAGAGGACAGGCCCCATGCAAAGAGTGCTAAGAGCAGGGTGGGAACACTGCCCGAGCGGGGATGCTGGACCATTAAATGCAGTGCAGTGCAAGTTTGTTCCCTCCATTGGCACAGACATTTGGCCTTCAGCTCAGGAGAATCTTTATGAGCCAGGGATAGGAAGCATGAACTCCTTGGGCTGGGATAATTTAGCAGCATCCAGAGAGGGGCCCAAAACCCACTAGATGTAGGACGATGCCCCTGCCCCCCACCCTTTCAGCAAGATGCATGGGCTTCCAGAAACTAACAGCCTGATCCAAAGCCCAGGAAAGCCAATGGAAAGAGTCCTGTAGACTTCGGATTGGGCACTAAGTGCATTTTTTCTTTCTATATCCTAGCAAGATTTCTGAGAGATTGTCTCATGCTTCCATCTTTCTATCTGATTATTATTCACCACCTCACTCCGGAGATGGGAGCGTTCCAGACACTTTGCACCTTCTAATGATCCACGATGGGTGATTTATATTTTACAGACCACACAATTCAAGTCCTGCATGAGGCAAAGCAAAAAAAACCCCTAGCCTCATTTTTCCTTGTGCTTCCCCCGAACTCTTGCATTCTCTTCTGTTCTCCAGATCTAAAACTTGGCAGCTTGGCTGATTAAAATGACTTAAAGGGAAATGCAAAATAAATAGAGTTCCTTCACAACCATGTATAGATCTACTTCAAAAAGAAGTGGGACAACTGTCTAGTTTGCCATTAACATTTGGATATTGTTTGCAAACTGCCACAAATGGTTCAAAATAGGAATTGATTTACGCTAATGTGCTAGAATGTGCTCTTCTGCTTAATGAAAATACTATATCAAGAGGCATAATTCCTTCCAGGCAGAGGTGAGAATATCATTTACCTATCTACTTAGGTCAGGGAACCGTTTCCTAGAGCTATTCGGTGCAGTGAATCCAGCAGTGCACCCAGCCCAGCTCACTTATTCAATACTCTGGTGAAACTGAATGTAAATTGCACTCACCTGTGCAGCTCTAGGGCTCTCCGGATACTTCCTGCTTGAGGTAAAGGCAACCAGATCCTTCCAAACAGCCCTGTTTAATGTCTATCCCATAAACTGCCTCCCCTACAGAAGGAAGACGGGAAGAGAAAGGCAGCATGAGCTTCCTAGTTTATCTCAAGTCGATGTAGCAACCTCCCTTAATTTCAGTGCTGAAGGCGTGGCCCAGCAAGCCTTGTGCGTGGGAAAAGAATCCTTCTCAGGACAGTGAAGCACTACGAGAAGCTAGGGGGAGCAAGGGCAAAGCTTGCTTTCCCTGGGCCCTACCTTCAGTCAGGACAGCTGTGCTGTGCAGCAGGGGAGTAGGGAGCCAGCTTCCCTCAAACAAAAGGCTGTGGCATCCCCAGAGCAGAGGACAGCACCCTCAGTGATTCAATGATGTTGACACGTGCCTAATCGGCCTAGTGTTCCCAGCCCCATGGCACACATCCTGCCCATAGCAGGCACGGATCACTGCGCCTAGCCACACAACACACTGTGGGTGCGTCTACACTTGTAAATTAAGTCGACTTAAGCTTGGTTCTCTGTGTCTACACTACAGTTTCCTTAAGTTGACTTAAGCAAGCTGCTTAAGTTGACTTAAGGAAAATGAAGTCAACTTTACTAAACCCAGTTCAAAGTCTACTTTAGGCTTAAGTCGACTTTCTAAAGTCGACTTAAGCCAGTGTAGACCTGGAGTAGCCCTAAGTCGACTTAGAGTCGACTTAAGGCTCTCCAGGACTCTCCCACTGCCCTCCCTGCTGGGGGCGGTGGGGGGGCACAGGGGGAGCCTGCCCCTATGCCCTGCCAGGGTCCCTGTCCCCCTTTGCCCCATTGTACCCAGGTACAATGGGGCAAAGGCTGAGCCCCCTGGCAATTGGCAAGGGGTGACCCCCCTGCCACCGTGGAGCTCTCCCAGGTCCACCTAGCCCCTAGAAGTCGACCTAGGTGTCCAGTGAGGATGCTCTAGGTCAACTTTGTAAGTGCCCCCCTAAGTCGACTTAATTTTATAGTGTGGACATGCTAAGTCGACTTAACAAAGTCGACTTAAAGTCGACTTTGTTAAGCCAACTTAGCTAAAGTCGACCTAAATTAACAAGTGTAGACATAGCCAGTGGGACCAGTAGGGTGGAGATCTGGAGCCGGCCTGCTGGAGACACTGCTGCGCGGCTGCTGCATTGCTCCTGTCTCAGAGCAGGGATCCCATTGTTTAGCCCCTCCACAGCTGGATGAGGATGGCACTTCAGCCTGTCTCTTGGACCCACCAAGCCTGATCCCTCTGTGTACTGGAGGTGGTGGGAGCAGGGGGTGGCCAAGAAGCTGGGGCCATGCCGCCATTCTGTGGCAGAGAGCTATGCCCAACCATTCATGTCAGCTGCACTGGAACACAACTCTTAGGCACTGCTTGAGAGGCTAATGTAACATGCTCCGTTAGGCTGTGTCTCCCCTTAGCACCTGGCCGCAGAGTTCCCTGGAGTGCAAGGTGAAGCTTCGTGCTTTCGACGCAGTAGGTCTTTGGTGGGATCCCCACGGAGGACTGTGGTGTCTGCCTGCGGCTGTGTCTACAAGCCGAGCGAGGGTAGCCCTGCTTGTGTACACAGACTTGAACTCGTATGCATGTAAATAGCTGCTGTAGCGCTGGTATGGCGCAGAGGCACGGCCAGCCCATGCTGGAACAGGTGGGTATGTACTCAGCCCAGCTCAGCTGCATTGCTATTCACGCTGACCCTAGCGTGCTGAAAGCTAGCATAAGTCAGCGGATGGGAGCATCCCTAGCTTGTAGCAAAGAGGTCACCTGTGTGGCTACAGTTCACAGCAAACCCAGTGGAGACCTCAACAGGGGGGGGAAGCTGCCTTTCGTGGTAGAGTTACTGCATACAGGTTGTCAAGGCCCCAAAGCAGATAATCCCCAGAGCAAGCTGCCACACATTGTGAACCTGGGACTTAATTTACAAGTGTAGATGCAGCGATTGAAAGGACACTACTGATGCCTATTCATATTACAATTAAACCAGTGTGAAATTTTTTGTTTTGGAGAGCAGAGGGTGGGGAAAGAATGCACATTCAGTGATACCAAAATGTTTTGCAAATTCATTAAATTTTGTCAAAGTGTTTGTTTTGTAAAAAATCCCAAACTCCCTAATTCTGAAAAGGTGCGTCTACACTTGTAAATTAAGTCGACTTAAGCTTGCTTAAGTTGACTTAATTTACCCTGCGTCTACACTACACTTTCCTTAAGTCAACTTAAGCAAGTTGCTTAAGTCGCCTTAAGGAAAATAAAGTCAACTTAATGAAATGTACAATGGGGCAAAGGCTGAGCCCCCTGGCACTGGGCAAGGGGTGCCTCCCCTGCCCCTGTGGACCTGCCCTAGGTCCCCCTAGCCCCTAGAAGTCAACTTAGGTATCCAGTGTGGACGCTCTAGGTCAACTTTGTAAGTTCCCCCCAAAGTCAACTTTAAATTTAGGTGTAGACATGCTAAGTCGACTTAAATTTACGAGTGTAGACATAGCCCTAGTGTCTAGAAGTTTTAGAAACACCGTTTCAATTGTTCTGGTATGACAACTTCTTATTTAAAAAACATCCTTTAATTTAATTTAGAATATAATGTAAAATGGTCAAAACAAGCTAAAACTGAAATGTTTGGCAAACTGAAAAAAAGCCATTTGCTGAAAATTTCAAAATGTTTCCTTTTTAGTCGTACCTGAAACCATTATATTTCCAACTTTTCAGAATTGCCACTGAATCAAAATAATCTATTTGCCCAGCTGGGTTAAGATGGGGTGCTGAGCTAAGGACAAGTTGCTTGTTAGGATGGTGGCCTTTCTGGGAGCACATAGTTCCCCCCACCCCTACATACACAGTAGCAGATAGTATTAGCTAAATTATACTTTAATGTGAAATTATTTGCAGATCCCTGGCACCGATGCTGGAAAGAGGTCTGGATTCCAAACCCACCAGAGAAAAATAGGCTAGTGTCAAACCAGCTGATCCGCTTCTGGAGATTAGTGTGTGCATTGTAGGGGAACTGCTCCTGAAACTCACATGGGCTGGCAGAAAGTGTTCTCCTTTTGGAAAAGAAAACCCTGCAAGCGGAGATTTTTTGCCACTTTGACCCAGTGGGGATTTGGAGGGAGATTTCCCCTGCTCTTGGCATCAGGTGGGGCCCGAAAGGGGCCATTATTTTCAGAGAGGTTTCCCACTCATCCTGCATTGGACTATACCAACTTTCACATGCAGATGACTAGCATGAACAACTGTTGAGCACTATTACATATAAGCATCAGGAATGTCTTAGTGAATCCAGGGCCCTGGGCAAAAGTCAAGGCTGGGTCCCCTCCCATACCTCCCATCCTTGACTTTTGCCCCTCCTCCCTACCCTGGCTCACTGCCAGCCCTACAACTGGCCCCCTTGGCCATGCCGCCCTGCCGCTGCAGGCGGGGCCCTTCCCAGCGTGGGCTCCTTGGCAAATGCCCATATTTTCCTATAGCTAAGACAGCCTATGCTGAGCATATTATGGGATTTACACACCCACACCCTACCCTGATTTGCCCTGGGGAAAGTGGCCTGAGTGCACGTAAGCTCTCTTCTTTGCACACCCATTGACAGTGCACAAAGTGAACAGGGCAGCACATGGCATATTCAGACACTGAGGCCACATTTAAAAAAAATCTGGATCCAGACGAGGCTTCAGCAGTGACAATTGAAGAGGCTCATCCGTGGAATGGCCAGACTTCTAATAGCAACATTCATCCTTGCTGTTGGCAACTAGATGAGCAGAGGGTCAGTCCAATTCAGCGTGCAGCCAGTGAAAAGGCTCCCATTTATTTCAACAGGAGTTGGACCTGGTCCTAGCTGAACCTTACGAGTGACTGGATTCAAAGAATACCTGTTATTCCAGGGCCTAGATACCTTCCATTGTATTATGTCATTGCACATTGCATCTGGGGGCGTGTCTCACAATTTACATTTAGCCTCTACCCTGCCACCCCTCTTATGCAAAAAAAAAATCAGCTCTCATGAAGCATCTGGAGAGCCCCTCAAGGAAGAAACCATTTCCTCCTGCCCAGGCAGGGCTGATTCATTTCTGAGCAGGGCGCAGCCCAGCTCTAAGCTTGTCAACTGTGTGATTCCTTTGCAGTGGAGCAGTGAGCGGACATGTCTGAACAGACACAGTGTGGGGCGGGGGAAACCTTGCTGTCAATTTACCTGCGTGTTTACCTTCCTTGACCCTCAGAAGAACCTCTCAGGAGCAAAAGCAGAATCTTCCACCCTAGCACAGGATTCTTTGTTCTAACCTGCAGTGGGGGCATGGGTGGACAGTGTTTTCCCTGGCACTCCTTTGCAGCAGCCAACCTCTGGCGAGGCTTAGCTGGTGAACCTTCTCGCATCAATTCAGCTCTTTTGGTCACACAGCTTGGCCTGAATGCAGTTGTATGTGTGTTGGGGGAGGGCAGGGGGGAAAATGAAGCAGGATGGTTGGTCCCCTCCCCCTCTTCCCAATTGGCATAGCACCATTGACCTGACTGGAGTTCCATCCCCACCCCGAGATATAGACATCAAATATGCATGCGTGCCAGGTTCTTCAGAATTTTTCTTTCAGGAATGTGCACTGGGGGAGTGGAGGAACGGAGCTCCCTGGATGGGAGCCCAGCTTTAAGGGTTCTGCTGGGACTTGCTCTTGAGGGTCAAGTAAAGGGAACATTCAACAGGCAAGCTGACAAGGGAGCAGAAAGGAGACAGAGTGGGAGACTCCTGGGAGCAGAGACAATCACTGAGGAGAGATAGGCAACTGGCCCTGCTCTAGTACAAACATGTTACATCCATGCCCTTTAATTACAAGAAAGCACAGAGCGGCCCTATTCTCCTACTGCCTCAAATGGCCCTGTGATAACTTCTATGGTGCCTTTCATGTAGGGTCCCAAAGCACTTTGCAAGCCGAGTGTACAGACAGATCATTCATTGCCTCCTCTAAAACGCATCCTGCGCAGTGATGGGGGCATGGCCGCCATTCTGAGCCAGCTGCACTCTCCCACATCTCTGTAATGTGTTCTGTGTATCTTTCTTGTCCACCTATATAATGTAACTGTGTGGTTTAATAAAAAATATGTCATGTCAGGGATTTTTTGAATGCTCCTGGCACGCTCTACAATACATTATTGTTATGGTAGGTAGTATGTTTCCTGTAACGTCATACATATGAAACATGTCGCCAAGTGTATTTCACATGGCTCAAGTAGGAGCAGGCAATCAGGGCTGGAAATCACACATCCAGAAGAAATATGCGTAACAATGGACTAGCTAAATGTCTGTAGCACCTTGGCTCAAAAGGAGCAGATTACCTGCCCCTTCTGAACAAAGTCAATCACCCGACTGCATGGAGGGAGGAACGGAGGTTTGAAGAGAGAAAGAGAGGCACTTTAAACTGCTTAAGGGGCTTTTTGCCACAGGTCTCCATCTTGAAGCAACTAAAAAGACTGTATTCTACCCACATGGTGAGAAGGACCTGTCTGCAAAACCATCACTACCCAAAGCATGTGGGTAAACTAGTGCTGGACTTTAATGGTGACCTTTAGGTCAGACTGCAAGTTATCTTCATTTGATGGTGATAAACACCTTGACTGACTGATTATCTGATTTTTCCCATTGATTTGTTATATAGTCACTTAAACTCGTGTCTTAATCAACTAATGTTGTTTTTGTTAAAGCAGTGTGGATTTTGGAAAGAGAATGTAAGTGTGAACACCTAACATAGAGCAAAGGCTAATTGCATCTCAGTTTCTTTGTTAAACTGACGGACCGGAGTAAATGAGCTTGCAGCGATCAGGAAAGATCCTGATCCCTGTAAAATGGAAGTTCCTGGGATTGCATTTGGGGGGTGGCGGTGTCTGGTGGGGAACCACCCCAAGAGTGGCTAGACGCTTCCACTGTCTAGACCGATTACATGCAGAAGACTGATGTGGGCTGACCCAGGAGTAGGGGTTCGCCTAGCAAGGTGGGATAAGTCAGGGCCCAGGAGTAGGCAATTGGGAAGGCACAGCAGCACACCAGATCAGATTGTGGAAAGGAAATGTCATAGCATCTACCCCAGTTTGCACCAGCTGAAAACCTGGCATCAATAGTTTCAATAAGAGAGTCATGATTCTGCTCTTGTTGAAAGGGGTGTGAGTCAGGAGGGAGCACACTGACAGAAATACGGTGCTGTGAGATCAGAAACAGGTTCAGAACCTATGCGTTCCTATTATTTCAGTGGTTCCCAACCAGTGTGCCGTGGCAGCACCCAAAGTGTGCCGCAAGAATCTCGGGCGCTGGGCTCATTTAAATCTTCCGCCCTGCTCAGCCCAGCCACATGGGTTGTGCAGGGCGGGAAAAAAAGTCTGCAGCAGAGTTTGGTCTTGCTGGCTGCACATAAGTGTGGGTGGGGGAGTAAATAGGTTTAGGGGGGGCATTGGGGTTGGGGAGCTGCTGGGGCCATGGGACGGTGGTGGGGTGGGTGAGTGGAGATCCGCCAATGGCCCCATTCTGGCCCCCAGCCGAGGGGTCCCTGGATCTGCCAACCTCAGCCCGCGGCCCCATTCCAGTCCCCAGCTGGGGGTCCCCCGAGGCGCTGGCGGACCTGATGCGGCCTGCCCTGTCCCTTGGGACGCCGGTGGCACCTGGATCCAGCCCCAACCAGGGACCGTAGGATGCAGGTGGCAGGATCCGTCCCTGGGCCCAGTGACTGGAGCCGGATCAGGTGGGCCAGGGGTGGATTTTTGTAGCTGCCTCCCCTGGGGGCAGCTTAAAAAAATCTACCCATGAATGGAGGAGAGGGGAGCTGAGGGGGGGCCCAGCAGGGGTGGGGGAATAGAGTCATCAGGGACCCACTGGGGGGGAGGGAACCACCATGGGTGGCAGGGAGTCGCAGGGGGGAAAGGGGTGCTGTGCCATGCTCTTCTGCCGCCCTGCCCTCCCCCTCCCCAGGTTCCCCCTGCCACCCTGTTCTCCCTTCCCCTCTCCTTTCTTTCCACTCTTGTCCTGCTCCCCACATAGCTACCCTGCCTTTTTGCTGCCCCTGCCCTGCTCTGTTCCCCACACTCTCTCCTGCCCCTCCACACGACTCCTGACTTCCCCTGTCTTGCCACCCCTGCCCTGCTACACCTAACACCCCACATAGCAGCATTCCCCAACCAGTGTGCCATGGCTCATTAATATTTATAAGTTAACTTGATTATTCATGCATTTTTTAAATGGTGGTGTACCTCAAAAAAATTTGAAGGCATCAAGGTGTGCCACAGCAGAGAAAAGGTTGGGAACCACTGTTATTTCAATCACAGCTTTGCACACACTCAAGATGCAAATCATTGTTTAAAGTAGGGCAGGCAGGGCATGGAGGAAGTGAGGAGTAGCACTGAACAAACAGCTCAAGGAGTGGTAAAGGAGGAGAAGAGCACAGAGCCCGGGACTACTTCACTGCCAGAAGAAATGGAAATATTGCAGGACCCTTGTGAGGTGCAAAATGGCATCAGCAAAGGAACTGGTAGCTGATATCAGAATCTTGCAGGTTGTTCTACTGGAGGAAACAATGTGGTGTAGCGTCTGAGTATAGTCTTGGTGCACCTTTTTAAAACCTACACTATATTGCACCAGTCCTGGAACAGAGGGGGTCACAAACAGCACTCAGCAAGTCCTCTCAGGAACCTCAGTTCAACACCAGTGACTGGTTCCAAGGGAGCAATTCTGCCCCCCAAATTTACTCCAGGTAGAGTGATTAAAGGCAGAACGCAAACTCCCTCACTGCTTGCAACAGCTCCCCCTAGAAGGAACGTCATATCAGAACTATCGTCAATGCAGCATATTTTCCAAGACTGAACTGTACTCAGAAAAACAGCTTGTACACTACATGTCACAGCACCATCTGGAGAGTCCCATGTCATACTTGTAAGAGCAGATGAGATGAAAGCACATGAACATCAAGAGGATAAGGTGGGGTGAAGGAAAGGGAAACGGCTATTAGATTGAGGCCATGTACACACCACAGAAATCATCGCACAACAAACCCGTTGCACTTTAAAAGTCACGTGGTTTTTGTAGCGCAGTATTGCGTCCACACTGAGCTGCTTGTGTTCTTCTCTGGAGGACAGTGACATTGGGCAATGTGCAGGAGATCATCAATGGATTTGCAGCCATGGGATTCCCGAACTGTAGAGGGGCAATAGACGGCACACACATCCCTATTCTAGCTCCAGGGCATCTTGCAACTGAGTATATTAATATGAACGGCTATTTCTCCAGGGTGCTTCAGGCACTCGTGGATCACAAGGGGGGTTTCATGGACATAAATGCTAGGTGGTCGGGTAAAGTGCATGATGCTCGCATTTTCTGAAACATGGGCCTGTACTGGAAGTTGCAGGCAGGGACCTTCTTCCCCAATGATAAAATTATTGTTGGGGATGTGGAGATGCCCATAGTAATCATAGGAGACCCAGCCTACCCACTGATGCCTTGGCTCATGAAGCCCTATACTGGCAATTTGGATCCAAGCAAGGAGCGGTTCAATTACAGGTTAAGCCGGTGCCTAATGACTGTGGAGTACGCCTTTGGGCGCTTAAAAGGCCGCTGGCGCTGTTTGTACGGGAGGCTAGACTTGAATGAGGACAACATTCCAGCCTTCATTACGGCGTGATGTGTCCTGCATAACCTCTGTGAAAACAGGGGAGAGAAATTTCCCCCTTCATGGGATGTGGAGGCTGAGTGGCTAGAGTTTGGCTTCCAGCAGCCAGCCACTAGGAGTATCAGGGGCACAGATGAGAGCCATCCGCATAAGGGAGGCACTTAGGGAGCATTTTAGTGATGGGGACTTAGGACGCATTATATCACTGGGCAGTAGTGTACCTGCGCACTACTGGGTGCTAATTATGGGGGGGTTGGAATGGTGGGGTGGCAGAGAGTATGGACTGTACTATGCTCAAATGAGTGAATTGTAAACATGCAACAACTAACAATTATTGTGTATCAATAAAGACACTGTGCACAGTTCAAGTGATTCAATTTTATTATTATAAAACATTAAATAATTACAGTAAGCAGTGCCTGCACCAGGGGCTATAGATGCGTGTAGGTGCATGGCTCAATGCCATAGCTTTGTGTAGGAGTGGATGTAACATTGTACCAGAAGGGTCCCTGGCCTCCAAAGAATTGCTTTGTGGGAGAATGGGGCGGTGGGGACAGAGAGTGTTGCTTTGGGTGTGGGGAAGGTGGGGGGGGAGGGAGGGCGCGAGCCTGGAGCATCTGGGATTGCAGACCAACCATGGTCTTCAGCAGTTGGGTCTGCTCCTGCAGGATGCTTATGAGGGCATCCTTCTGCTCCTGCCTCCTCAAATTGTTTTCCTTACACTCCTGCTGGCACTTCTGCCTCCACAGCCTAGTCTCCCTTGCTGCTGCCTCGTTGGACTGCATCAGCTCTTGGAAGATATCCTCCTTGCTCCTGCAAGGCCTCCTCCTTATCTGTCTCAGCTGGTGCAGACCACCGACCGGCAAAGGTCGTTTCTAAGGAAAAATGAAACATCAGAAGTAGTGCTATTGTTCTCACTTTGGTTAAGGAGCTGGTAATATGCTCTGCCGCCACATTCCGCAGTGCCCACGAGACAGGCCATTACTGGGGACTGAAAGGGCTTTTGCAAAGGGAGGTTCGGATCGCCGAGACAAGACACACAGCTCCGTGAACTATTTGCAGTGCTTTGGGCGATTAATTCACACACGGCGCGGCCATGGAAGGCGATATCTCATTGCTTAGAGTGCCTCTGCAAGCCAGAATGCATATCCTTCATGTCACTGGATACAAGCCAGGCTTGTGCACAGCCATGGTTCCCACTGCCGTGCTTTGCAACTGGCGAGGGAGGGTATCCCTCTATGGGGGGCCATGTACACACTAGCATCGCTATCGCGCACTTACCCTGTTGCGCGTTAAATGTTCCGTGGTTGTTGTTGCGCGATACCGCGTACACACTCGGCATGCTGTAAGGGATCAAACAACCCCCCCCCCCTCTCAGTCCTCCAGCAAAACAAAGTGCACTCTGGGTACCTATCCCACAGCCACCCGAACCCCTGGACTGTGCTGCCGGCTCTGATTGGAGCTGGCCAGCCCCAGCACAGCCCCCGGCTCGGCTCTCAGCGCCGCTTGTGCTGAGAGCC
>ML685764.1:27804945-27840507 GCA_007922175.1 Pelusios castaneus
GATGCAGGCTGCGGGCGTGGATGGTCTGGTCATCGGATGCAGGCTGCTTGCCTTTAGCCTCCACTTAAAATCACTCCAACTCTGATAGTGGGCAAACTGGGATAGCATCTGAAATCTGTCCTGTGGCTTGATTACTACAGATACTTGCATTAGAAAAATTGCTGTCAAGATGGCATCAAATATACGAAGGGCCATAAAGGCTCTCTCCTAGGAGGGGGGCATCATACACTATTACTTTCTTTCTGTATATGCTCTTTGGATAAGGAGAAGTCTCCACGGGTGGATAAGGCACAGAATATTCTGAGAGAGTATGGAAAGGAGAACAGAATGAGGAAGCTATGGGGCCTGATCTTTGATTCTACACACCTGTAGGTGTCAATGCTGCAGAATCAGGGTCGGGAAATGATGATAGTGACCAGCGGTGCCGTGGCTTTTGGAAAACAGCGATTACGCCATGAGATTCTACTTTCTCAGAGTGTCAGGCAGGCCCTTCATTCAGGACAGAACCAGCTAAAGGACATGGTGAGTGGCTGAGGCACTTATTTGCTCTCTTTTAAGTTGTGGGGCTGAGGCTGCTGACAGCTGTCTTTTCTAATCTTTGAAGGCTATTCCAGTCCTGGAGGCACGAGCCTGTGCAGCAGCGGGGCAGAGTGGACTGATGGCTCTGTATGAGGCCATGTTTACACAGTACAGCATTTGTGCAGCTCAGGTAAGGCACTGCACTTGCCCTTGGCTGAGAAATGCTACTTCGGTGCATCTCTCGATACATATCTTATTTATTAACCTGTTTTCTTCTATTTACTGTCTTCTTAGATTTCCATTGTAATTCCATTTCTGGGGGGTTTAGAACTTCTTGTGAATGATATCCCTCAAAGAAACTTGTTCTAGTCAATGTCTCTTCAATAAATTTTTTGGTTCAAGTTCAAGAAAAAACACATTTTTTCTGGCTTTAGTCACTTTTGTGTATCCCAGGCTTCTGGTAGGTTAGCCCTTGAATAGGCCAAAGTGATGGGGCTGATGATCCATAGCAAAGCTCTTGAGGACTGCAAGCTAGGGCTGTCAATTAATCATAGCTAACTCAAGTGATTAATGCAAAACAAATTAAGTAGACAAACTGATTAATCATGATGTTTTTATAATCACACTATCAAGCAAAAATAGAATACCAATTTAAATTTATTATAAATATTTTGGCATTTTTCTACATTTTCAAATATATTGATTTCAATTACAACACAGAATGCAAAGTGTACAGTGCTCACTTTATTTTTATATATATATATTTTCATGGTAAAAAGATAAACAGAAGAAATAGTATTTTTCAGTTCACCTCATATAAGTATTTGAGTGTAATCTCTTTATTTACAAATGTAGAATTATTAGGGTTTTCAATTGCAATGTGCAATTCACTCAAACCAAATTAATGCATTATTTTTTTTCACAAGCATAAATCACACACCTCTGGAGGCAGGCCTTGGCTGCGACCACGTGGGGAGGGAGATATCCACTGCAGCAGCAAGCAGAAGGCAGTCATGGACGAGAAATGTTGTATATCCAGACAAAATGCATAGATTACTGAAATACATCCTGACTCCTGTGATAATCTACTGATTGGTTTTACTTGAGGGGCGGGATAAGGGCAGTCACATCACTGCAAGGATGCGAAGTAGGGAATGGGCACTTTGGAGCTGCTGCTGTAGGAATGTCCCCTGCCATCCCTCTCCCCCGTGACTCTAGCAGTCTCCATTCCCAGTACACACTGGTGCTGTACTAATCAATCGTGGACCTGTCCCATAGTCTACTGCACTCTATGAGCCTGATATACTGTTTGGCATCTTTGAGCCTGATATACTGTTTGGCATTACCCCTCGGGGTATTATTCATCGAGGGGACCAGGCAGACGCCGGGTTCTTTGTCCACCGGGATTATAGCCCGGCCTTGATTTGATGGAATGGAGGAGGCACTGACATGTACATTAGTGGTCAGGGGGGTCAAATAATAGAGGGTTGAACCGGTCCACCCGACAACCCAAACAAACATTAGAGGTATTGAATACTGTTCCCATAAGGAAAGAAGTAAGGGGGGCAGAGGGGTAGGGGAGATTAACAATAACAGGGAAAGTATCAAAGGAATCAAAAAAGTTATAAGCAGAAGATATTTATTGCTGATCATTTTAAGTACAAAAAGGCTTAAGCACTTCTTTTCTTTAAAGATAAGTACACACTTTTAGCTGTTATATACTTGCAAGGTTTACTTTTACCATTAAACTTGTTATGTTATTATGCTGCAGCAGGTCTTAAAGATAAAAATAAATGCACATTATCAACTATTTAATTGCTAAAAACTATTCTTATTACTCTGCACTTGCCCCTAGCAACAAAGGGGTGCCCCTAACTTCTAAGGGGACGGCAGGCTATCTACCTGTACTCCCAGGCTGGGGTGCTAAACTGCTTGATCCCTAACCTTATACCTATCCCCCCATACCCTCGGGGACCAGGGTGCTAAACTTCCCTTACTGTTTCAGTTACTCATATACCTGTTACTTATATACCTGTAGCTACTCTCGAACCAGTGTTCACCTAGGCCTCTTGTGGTTTCTTAATACTCACCGAGCTCCTTGCCAACGTGTCAGTTTCACCACCGTCGGGGATCAGGTGCTGACCTTTCTTTGATGAGCTCGGGCCAACGTGCCGGTCCAGTCAGCTTCAAGACTAAGACCTGACCTTTCTCTTTCTTCTCTGGACTGACCCCACTTGCTATAGTGACCGGAGCCACTGGGCGTCTTGAGTCAGTCCAAACCTGTCCGAAGGGGGTATCTGTGGGGCTGATATTTATAGAGCTTTAGCCCCCTGTGCCCCTCCTGTTTTTACAGAGGTTCCCACAGTCTTTGCCACATTGCCATCGATCATTTTAGTTAGCTGTCAGCCATTGATCATTTTAGTTAGCTGTCAGGAAGCTATCGGGAAGCTTATCAGGGAGTTCTCTTCCGAGGGGTGATTGCAACCTTGTTGGGTATTCGAGGCTCGTTAGTGTGCTTGCTCATTAGGGCTGCAGCTGCTCATTAGGTGACGTCTGAGTTCCTGGCATAGGTTCATGTGAGCGGTTATGCTAAGGCCTTTGAAAACTGGTTCAGGCTTGGGCCTATACATGCTAACTACTACTCTTAAAACTAGTTACCCCTAATAATATAAATTCCCATTAACCTAACCCACTTTATACAAATAGACTCCTGGTATTAATGCAGCAATGACAGTAAACTGGTAAACACCATTATCACTTAATTTACAGCTAAGGCTGCCTGGTGTTTTTGGTTTTCAGGGACTGCCTCTACAGGGTGAGTAGATCCAGTATTAGAGGGCTCTTTAAATCAGCAAAGGCAGAGCAGAATCCAATGGTCAGAAAATGAAGACAGAAAACACAGCAGACCCACAGATGTGGGGTGGACCCTCTGCCCTTTGGAGTTTTTACATAAACACGGGATGCCCTCCTAAAAATATACTTGTTGAGTTCGAGTACAGATGCAGGAATTACTGCACAGAATTCTCTGGCCTGTGCTGCACAGGAGGTCAGACTAGAGCAGTGGCTCCCTACCTTTTTGAGGTAAAGCCCCACTAGTTAACTCTGGGTAAAACATGCACCTTTCCACATTAGTTCATGGCCAGGTCGGGCGGTGGGGTAATGAGAACAGCAGCACTAAAATATTAATAAATAACTCTTCCCTGAGTAAGAGAATATGTCTTCCCTGGTGTAATCATCACCACACACCACGTGTGGCCCAATGTGGCCCTGCCTCTTCCTGTCCCTCAAGGATAGAGGGTAATGGAGGTAGCAGGTACTGGCAGGGCTGCTCTCGGCCCCCCACCAGCACGGGGCTGCTTTGCTCCAACTAGGTGTTCAGCTGGCTTGTGACTAGGGGGTGGGGAGGAAGGTTGGTGGTGTGGCACTAAGGGCTGTTGCTCCCTTGGGGGGGGCATGGGGCAGATAAATGACCTCATTACCAGATCCTCACTGACCCTCTAATCTTTGGCACCCCCCTTCCAAGGAGTAGGCATGCATCACATGTTGGGAGCTCTTGGATTAAAGGATCATCATGTCCCAGTCTGGTCTGGAATGAATAAATAGCTTGAACATTTGTGGCCTGATTGGGTACACTGGACTTTTGAAAACAAAAAGCAGGTTACTCATGGTAGATGGCTAAATTAGGACCTCGTAGCCCACCTTTAAGTGCCCAGTTTCAAAAACCTTGACCTTAGTGGCCAAAAATTCATTCCTGCCTCTGATTTTCAGGCTAGTCAGTCCTAAAGAATCAGGGACTGAGTTATGAGAGAGACTGGCTTAGAGGACAACTCTTTAGTGGACCACTGTGGTGTAGACAGGGCCCAGTTTACTTTTAACTACACTGGAACTGGACTGAAGGCCAAATATCTTGTTATCAAGCCCTCCAACTCAGTTCTAATAGCAATGGGTTTGTGGTCACATCTGCTGTAATGGAGCACCAGGCATCTTAGCTTCAGTTGCGTCTCTTGCCCCCCTGAAGGGACAAAGGCACTGGAGCATTGGTGTATGAAGCTTTATGTGAGGTAGCCAAGGAGATCAACACATGCTAGAAAGGAAAATTCTTGGCAAGACTTAAAAAGTGAAGGAGAACGGTACAAGTACTGGGCTGCAGCCAGCAGACAAAGAATTACTAACCACCTACATGTGAAAACAAATAAAAGGGAGATTTTTCCCACAAGCCATGGGACCTGGGTGTGGGGAAGAGGCAGGTGAAAGAGGACAGATTGTTCCATAATCAGAACTCAAAATTCTTAGCATGTGGATCCAGGGAGGTCTCTCTTAACTGAGCCTGGGATTGGCCCCTTTTCAGGCAGGCAATGTGTGGGTGGGAGGAGGTGGGGGGTTTGCAGGGTTATATGCTTCTCCACATCTGCAGCTTGCTTTGTACTAAGCATGCTCAGTACCTCAGCAGCCCTCACTCCACCCTCTCGACCGCTCTCATGGGCGTGGGTTGTCTCTGTTGTCACATACATACACTATCCATGTACAGGGCCCAGTTCTGTCCCTTCCACCAGGCTGCAGCAAAGGGATTGAGTAGTTTTGCTCCTCAAGGCCAGGTTTAGCCCTGTCTCGGTGGGGTCAAGACTGGGCAGTAGGCAAGCCCCTGGAAGCTACTGATTAAACAGATCCAAAGATCCATTGGACACAGCCTTCTTGTGACTGCCACTCCTTCAAAGCAGTCCTTCCCAATGCCATGGGCAGAGCACAGCCCCCTAGCACACAAAGGGTCTGCTTACATTGCAGTTAGATATCCAGGCCCGGCCTATGCCAGCTGGGCAATTTAAGTGCTCTATAGATCTTCAAAGGGTCCTGGAGCCTGTACAGTTACATCACCCCCTAGCCCTAGCCCCCATGAGCCTGAGTCAGTGGATACAGGCCAGCCATGGGTGTTAACCACAGAGCAGACATACCCAGAGGGAGTAGAGGACTCCATCATGCTTCCCCTCCCACAGCAGACACATCCTGGCCATGATGCGGATCACTGGACCACCAAGCAGTCACAGCAGTAGAAGGATTCTGAGATGCAGTGATCTAATGTTGATACACACCGGCCTCATCAGCCAAGAACAAGGCTGTATCAACAGCGTGCAGCCCAGCCAGATTTTTTCCAAGGAGACACTGGCAGATCTCTACTCTTTAGTTTGCTCTCAGCTTTGTTCCCTTCACTTTCTGGTAGGAAGGAACAGCAGGACAGTCATCTCATAGTTATAAGAGGGAAAAGTGGCACCAGGAATTCGGAGTTTGATTCTCAGCACAGGCAAACCTTGGACAAGTCACTAGATAAAACTACTGTTTGCTTCCTTGGGACTTTTGCTGGGGAAAGAAGTGACCTAGGAGTCAAGTAATTCATCATGTGCAGAGGGTCTGTACCATGCAACTCCTCAGGGAAAAATGTCACAGCCGCTCTGTATTCCCATCATTATCTTTAAGATACTATAGGAGCTTTCCACAGGAGGTGCCATGAGATTCTTTTTATACCAGAGAGAGCTGCACCTCTAAGATTTAGCACTAGATACATGCATATTATTAACATGCTTCCTTTTCCCATATCTGTGCGTGTAACTGAAAACAGGAGAGGCAAGGAAATGCTCTGTACAGCATCAAAGGGCTCAGAATTATTCAGCACTGGCATGATGGTTTCAGGGATTGTTATTTCTGGCCTTGTAGAGTTTGTACAGATTGTTTTTTTTTTTTAAATCACCCTCTTAAGCCATTTCCCACCCACCCCCCAGAGCTAGCTTGCTGTGCAGATTCCCCCATTTGTTTACATTGACCATGTTATTTCAGATTACAAAATGAAGTGTGCCATGCAGCTCAGTTTTTACTGCATTATTATTAGTTAGTGTCCCTAAAATACACCTGACATGAACTGTAGGAAGGGAACCATGTTAAAGACTGCTAAGCTCAGCCACACAACTGCATAAAGAGACAGGCAACCTAAAGACAGAGGCACTGCCAGATTTTTTTCTTGATCACATGGTACTATGAAAGACACTTCACACAAAGCATGAGCCACATTATCCATTATAGCCAATGGAGGTCTCAGAAACCCATTCAAATCTAACATAATTGGGTCAGAACTAGGACACTCCTAAGCTGAAATCCCTCATGTGATACATTTCTATGGACATCAGATAGGCTCGTCTACAACATTCCTCAGGGCAACAGCTGAAATTCTCACTCACCAGCAAGACTGCAATTTGCAACACACCTGGGTAAGAAGCAAATCAGTTCTTGAGGATTTACACTGGTGCAGGGAAGAAAGCCAGACACCTAGTCTCCTTGGGCACAAACAAGGAAAAGAGTACTAAATAAGTAATCATATTTTGTTAGTCATTGTGCTAGGTGCTGTACAAACACAGACAACAATCCCTACCCTACAGTTCTTACAGTCTCAGAGCAGTGTGAGCTGCTGGTCTGCCTCACCAACCCCAGAAGGATTAACCATACAAAGAGTCAATTTAAGCCCTTCATTTGTCAATATAGGAGTCATAAAGTAATCCCAAAACAAATCTATTCCCCTAACCAAAGGGAGCCAGAGACCCTACACCAAACACTCACTTGCTTTCTATATGGCCCTTCAAAGGGAGCCACCTGCTGGGTTTTATCCTCACTTGGCCCGGCCCAGCTGGAAGGCAGCTGGCCCTAGTTCCCCTTAAAGAGCCAGTTGCCCTGTGCCACTAAGACCCACCTGGTAGACAAGGTGAGTGAGGGTAACAAGAATAATAGCACAGGGAGTGGAAGCAAGTGTGGTGTTGCAAATGCAGGACAAAATTCTGAGGCCAAGATAATCAAGCAACCAGTGATTCTGCGTGCTTGTAGCCCAAAGCTGGCTCAGCCTTTTATTCTATTGAACAGTTACGCAGGGAGCCTACAGGCCTGTATCCTGCAAGATGTTAGCTTAAGTATGTTAGCATAAGCACAGTAAGCCTGTGATGTTTGATACAGACAAATGGCCTGATGGTTCCCCTTGGATTTTGGGGAACTACGAAGCGCTTGCTCAGTAGCCAGCATTGGACTCTAACAGTAATAGGTAACTGCAGAAACACAGATGTGATCCTGAGCTTGGCTACTTTAGGGAAGGCTCAGTAGCAGCTAATCCCCAATGTGCTTGGGCAATAGGTGATGCACTTGATGATGAGTTCAATGCCATGAATGTGCTGAACTATAGGATAAGTGCACCCCATATTGTGAGGGAGAGCTGGAAGGCTGGGCATTAGAATGAATATTCATGATAGCACTCAAATCCTCTCACAGACCAAACCACCCTGTGGAGGGAGTCGCGGCCCACCAGTTGACCTCTCAACTCTATTGTTATCTACCTCCAATCATGGGCACTAAGGTACCTGGACCATTGGACTCATTTGTCATGTCAAAGACAGGACAGGTCCTTTCTCTCTCACCACCAAGCCCTGAAGGAAAGGTGTACGTATACAAGTCTAAGACTGTGTGCTGTGAATGCTACTGCAGAGAGCCCCAGTATGCTATTATTCCCATCTGTTTAGCTTTCCTGCCTCTATCATTGGTTTGAATGAAAGCCTCCAAGGACTTTTCTTTGCCCTCAGTGTGAATGTCCTTGCTGTACTCCGAGTTTCCCTATAAGCTACTGAACTGTTTGGTTTTAGTTCTGTGTAGCTTGATTCTGGGACAAGAACCCTTTTACCACCAGCTCATTGATAAGGACCAAGTGGCCATCAATACAGGTGTAATGCTCCATTAAAAAGAATCAGGCAATAGTGCTCAAGGTGGGGGGCCTGAAAAGGGCCTGAAGTGTTGAGCAGCTGTCCTCTGAAAAGCAGACCCTGTATGGGTGTCTGAAGTGAGGCACTCAAAACAGCAAATCACATCTGGAAACTTTGGCCTGGCCTGGGTCTCTTCTTTTGCCACTGAAGGCCCCACTGCCTATCTGTCTTGTTCTTCTTGCACATCAACAAAAGCTCTGGGTGGGACTTGTAACATATGCAGCAGAGATCAGATCTTTAGCCAGGAGAAATTCACCACAAGGGATGAACAAAATTGGCCTGACTGTAACAGACTGATAATTCATTCTTTCACTCAACTTTTAGTAGCTACTTAACCACATTGTTCACAGCTGCTGCGTGTTTGGGTGAACGCCTGTTACCATGTTACACAACGGGCTGCTGCTTGCAGCCTGTTTGGTGCCTCAGGCAAAACTGGCTCAAGATGAGGAGATATTTCACATACCAGCTCTGTGTTATTTACAGAAATGGCTGTTCTGAGCATTTTTTTTTTTTTGAGCAGGTATTGCCTGAATACAGACAGGTTCATGCAAGTTGGAAATAAAAGGGGAGCACCACAGAACATCAAATAAATCAGTCAGTTTGTTTTAATTTCCCGGTATAAAGGAAAACTTCAGAGCACTCGGAGATAAGACATGACTCAGTGCCAGCCTGTTTCTGACCAACACGTTGGTGCACATCAGTCAAGGAGATTCAGTGCTTGGCAAAGAACACAGCTTGCTTGGTTAGAATTACAGATGGTAGAAATTTTCCAAAATGAAGTTTAATTAAAAGCCTTTAAAAAAAACCTCACAAAAACCTGCCACTTTTTTAGACTTTTTCATGTTTTTAAGTGAATGGTGGACAGGAAGCTGTATATGAGCCAACAGTGTGCCCTTGTTGCCAAAAAAGCCAATGGCATATTGGGCTGCATCAGTAGGAGTGTTGCCAGCGGATCGAGGGATGTGATTATTCCCCTCTATTCGACACTGGTGAGGCCGCATCTGGAATACCGTGTCCAGTTTTGGGCTCCCCACTACAGAAAGGATGTGGACAAATTAGAAAGAGTCCAGCAGAGGGCAACGAAAATGATTAGGGGGTTGGGGCATATGACTTATGAGGAGAGATTGAAGGAACTAGGCTTATTTAGTCTACAGAAGAGAAGACTGAGGGGAGATTTGATAGCAACCTTCAGCTACTTGAAGGGGTGCTCCAAAGAGGAGGGAGCTAGGCTGTTCTCGATGGTAACAGAGGACAGAACAAGGAGCAATGGTTTCAAATTACAACTGGGGAAATCGAGGTTGGATATTAGGAAAAACTTTCTCACTAGGAGGATGGTGAAGCATTGGAATGGGTTACCTAGGGAGGTGGTGGAATCTGTCTTTGGAGATATTTAAGGTTTGGTTAGACAAAACCCTGGCTGGGATGATTTAGTGGGAGTAGTCCTGCTTTTAGCAGGGGGTCGGACTAAATGACCTCATGTGGTCCCTTCCAACCCTATGATTCTATGAAACAGTGACTTTTCCCCTTCCCCAACACCTGTTTGTCAGTAAATGAAATATGTCCATAATCATGTTGACAGTGTTCTCAATAACTGTGTTGGTCAAAAATTTCATGCTGGTTTTAAAAAGGGGCCCTTTCAAACCCTGTGGAATGGAAACCCCACTTCAAATTTCTTGCAAGGCTTTTCAAAACTCCAATCCAGTCCAGTTACCATAAAGTTGATGCAGAGAGTGATTTGAGTCAGTTGATGTTTAAAGGTGTTGCCTTTATATATACAGCAGGACTTTAAAGATTGACCAGCTATTAAGTATGGGTTACTAGTATATCAGCAACATTTCCATGATATTTGCTTGAATAAGAACACAGACAGAGATTTTTTCAAAGTTGCCTAAGGGTTTTGGATAGCCAGTTTCCATGAGAGGAAGGATGGTCCAATGTTTAGGGAAGTAGCCTAGATTCAATCTCCGCTCTCCTACAGCTTTCCTGGGAGACCTTAGGCAAGTGCCTCAGGGCCAGATCCACAAATGGCCTAGTCTCCTTGGCTATGTCTACACTTGTCAGAATAAGTCGACTTTGTTAAGTCGACTTAGCATGTCTACACTATAAAATTAAGTCAACTTAAAGTGGACCTTGCCAAATTGACCTAAAGCGTCCACACTGGACACCTAAGTTGACTTCTAGGGGCTAGGTGGACCTGGGACAGTCCATGGTGGTGGTGGTGGTGGTGGGCATTCCTTTCAAAGTGCCAGGGGGCTCAGCATTTGCCCCATTGTACCCTGGTACAATGGGGACTGAGCAGGACAGGGACAGTGGTGGGCAGGGCTGTGTCCTGCCCTGTGGGTGGGCACACCAGGCTTTGGCTGTGCCAGCCACCCTGGCAGGGAGGTCAGTGGGGAAGCCCTGCGGCCCTTTAAGTCAACTTAAAGTTGATTTAGGGCTAATCTGTGTCCACACCGGCTAAGTCGACCTAGCCAGTAAAGTCGACTTTAAACTAGGTTTTAGAACGTCGACTTAAGGAAATTGTAGTGTAGATGCAGATTAAATTAAGTTGACTTTGTTAAGTCTACTTAAGGTCAATGTTAAGGCAACTTAAAGTCGACCTTATTAAGTCAACTTAAAGTGGCTCCTTTTAAGTCAACTTTATTAAGTTGACTTAACATTGGACATAGGCATCCACACTGGCATTAAGTCGAGTTAATAAAGTCAACTTAAGGGTTACTCTCCATCCACACCATCCTTAAGTCAACTTAAGAAGTCGACTTAGGGCGACCTAAGGAGGGGTAGTTATTAAGTCAACTTAAGCTTTCATTACGTCAACTTAATAAAAGCCTAGTGTGGACATGGAGTAATTGAGGTCGATGTTGCATGGTAAGCCTTCCGCTATACCCCGGGGGGGGGGGCAGGGGAGAAGTCTGGGGGTGTAGGTGTGGAGGGCGGTCCCCACACGACCAAAACACCATTCTTCCCCTCCAGAGAAGTCTGGCCTATCCACCACAAAGTCTATACAGCTCTACGGGCGCCCTTCCAATCCAGGGCAGTCTGGCCCAGTGGCCACAGAGTCCATACATGTCCCAAACAGCCCTTCCTATTCAGGCCACTAGAGTTACTTATAAAAGGTGGCTACCCCCAGGAAGGGTTTCACCAGGTAGGAGGGCTTGGGCCCTCCCACTCCACCAAGCCCAGCCCAGGGCCCTATTGATACCAGAGGGTACGGCCCCTAAACCAGTGGGGATCCAAACTGCAACACACTGGTTTGTACTGTTGACCACCTCCCCATCCAGGCCCCCTGGGCTGCTTCCTACCTGGCTTAGAAGCACAGTCCCTCCACGGAGCCGAGGTTGTCTCCTCCTGCAGGTGACTCCGTTACTCTGCTTCAGAGCATTGGAGTTTCCTGGGGGCCGGTGGTACCCGCTTATCTGTCTCTTGGTCACTTGCCGGGGAAGGCTGTTCTCCTCCAGGCTCTCCCAGCTTGCAGCGAGTCTCTCACAGGGTCTGGTATGGCTCCTCTCCAGGAGCCTCTTGCAGGCATCCTTACTCTCCACTGGCCAACCCCAACTGAACTGAGCTTCCCCCTTTTATGCTAGGGCAACAGTCTGAGCATGCCTGGCAGGGCTTAAGGGGCGGGGCTTCTGCCACCCACAAGGTCTGTTTGGTCTTTTCAGTGTGGGGTAAGCCTAGCCCATCACAGTCAACTTAAGGGTCCTTAAGTCAACCTAAATTGCCAGTGTAGACATACCCTTTGTGCCTCAGTTCCCCTTCTGTACAAGCAGGAGAACAGAATTGCCCTGCTTCACAAGGGGATTACAAGGATAAATACATTAAAAAGACTGAGTAGCTGAGTTACTAGGTAATGAGGGCTAGATAAGTACTTAAGGTAGAAAATCCCATTCTGCCAATTCCTCTTCCATGAGTATTGTAGCAAACAAGCTATACTAGCAGGAAGGCTCAGGGAAAGTGTATTTTAAGTGACTATCAGGGCTTATGGGCCAGAGCCTCAACTGGTTTCAATTGCCCCTTGACACCAATGGAGCTAGGCTGATTAGCACCAGATGAGGATTTGGCTATTTGCTGAAAACAAATTTCAACTCATAAATATGAATATTGCTCCCTGGAAAACTTATCAAGCCATATCATGTGCTCCACTTACAACTTGCCATGCCAGCTGATCACCTTCCCCCTGTATTGTTGGGGTGTGTCTCATGCGATTAATATCTTCCCTGCCTCCCCCTAGATCTTACCTCCTCCCCAGTTCTCCCTGTTCTCTTCTCATTGCAGATCTTGGAAGTAAGGTCACTGCATTACATAGCCTCCAGACCCATGGAGAGGCCAGGAGAGACATACAGAGAATCTCAGACAACAAAGGAGAAGTAGGTGACTGAAGATTTATTAGAGGCTCTGACCCATTACAACTATCTGGCAGGTGCTATGTTGGAAGTTGCAGACAACAGATTGGGTCTCTGGGCAAGATCCATTTGAACTCCTCCATCTGTGTGCAGGGCACCCCACTGTGCCCTCAGGCTCAGAGAGCAGCTCCCCTTAGTTTCAGTGGCTGGAAATGGCTGAAAAGCCAGATTACCACAGCTCTTGCCCTTTTATAACCAGTCTCCTGTGTCAGGTGACTTCCTGATCAGTGTCAACAGGTGGGCACAGACTCCCTATCATTGTCTTAGCTGCGGGGGTGACCCTTCCCTTTATAGCCCCTTTCTCCGGGGTAGGAGCCTGCCTTTTGTTTAGGGCTTATGTGTGAATATAGGATCATCAAGGTTTAACTCTTGTTAGCTTTTTGCCACTACCCCGTACCATCTCAGTCATCTCAATTGGGAAGTTAAAAGGACAGCAGAGAAGGCAACCAAATCCCACATTAAAGAAGGTGTTTGCAGTCCAAAGAATGTTTGTGATTGCAAACAGCAGTCATAAGCTATATGCAGACAGAGCTCCAGAATCATTGCAGACAGACTTTATATTCTAGAGATAGTCAGTTATAAAATTGAGGAGCCTTTATTAAAATATCTGTGGATCATTGTCAAGTCCAACAGATCAATAGGATGCTTATAGAAATGGCTTCAAACCACTTGCAACACTTTCTACTGATGCGTTTATGCCTATGTAAAAAACATACCACTCATGGCCAGAACATGCTATAACATCCCCAAATCATTATCAGTCCTTTACAAATGATTTATTGAAGCTGATCAAGAAAAAGGCAGATATTCTCAGAAATTTCATCCCTTAAAAACATTTTTTGGGGGGTTGAAAAAAGAGGAATTTGGAAAGCTCTGCCGGGTTCTGCTATTTGTCAATGTACTTCTCATACAAAGCATGAAGCTGCCCTCAGTGGGTGCGTCTACACTTGTAAATTAAGTCGACTTAAGCTTGCTTAAGTCGACTTAATTTACCCTGCGTCTACACTACAGTTTCCTTAAGTCGACTTAAGCAACTTGCTTAAGTTGACTTAAGGAAATTAAAGTCGACTTAATGAAAATTAAGTCGACTTTATTAAACCTTGTTTTAATTTGACTTAAGGCTTAAGTCGACTCGCTACAGTTGACTTAAGCCAGTGTAGACGTGGGGTAGCCCTAAGTCGATTTAGGGCTACCCCAGGATTGCACCAATGCCTTCCCTGCTGGGGGGGGGCACAGGGGGAGCCTGGCATGCCCCCCACAGGGCAGGGCAGAGCCCTGCCCCTATGTCCTGCCAGGGTCCCTGTCCCCCTTTCGCCCATTGTGCCTATGTACAACGGGGCAAAGGCTGAGCCCTCTGGTACTGGGCAAGGGGTGCCCCGCCGCCCCCGTGGACCTGCCCTAGGTCCCCCTAGCCCCTAGAAGTCAACCTAGGCATCCAGTGTGGACGCTCTAGGTCGACTTTGTAAGTTCCCGCCAAAGTCGACTTAAAATTTAAGTGAAGACTCACTAAGTCGACTTAACTAATTCGACTTAAAGTCGACTTAGTTAAGTCGACTTAGCTAAAGTCAGCTTAAATTTCCAGGTGTAGACATAGCCAGTGTGCACTGGCTTGAGCCCCAGAGAAGTGCTCCTAATCAATCTTTGATAACTTTGTGGTCAGTCTGTGGTGAGTGAGGCTGGCTGGGGCTTGCACTGGCGGATGGAATCTGTGCCATCGATGCTGAACGGAGGGAGATGACACATGAGCTGTTTCTCCCTACACCAGTGCTCTCCTTGCAACAAAATGGGCCAGTCCTAAGACTGTGGGTCTTCTGCTGTGCCCAGAGAGAGGCACCTGTGGGCTTTCCCAGAAGCTCTCTGCCTTGGCGCTGGGCGGCCAGTTCCCAGCACCTCTTGACAACCAGGTAGGCCATTTCACAGAGATTGAGAAGGATGCACAGGGCAGCAGTAGCCGCCATGAAGTAGGTGAAGAGTTTCTTTTCAGTGGGCCTGGCGATGAAGCAGTCGACCGTGTTGGGGCAGGGGGCCTCAGCACACTGCACCACGTGGGGCAGATTGAAATTGGTGTAGAGCTGGTAGAAGACATAGGGGAAAGTCAAATCCACAGTGACTCTGACAAGAAGACTGAGCAGGTAGGTTCACCACAGCCCACCCCACTTTTTGCCAGGGTTCAGGTAGAGCCGGGGGCAGTTCCCTCCCTCCACCTCCTGGTGCTTCCTTTTCTTGGCCTCCCAGTAAGCCACATGCATGACCACCAGCAGGGAGGGGCAGGTGACGAGGATGAGCTGCAGGGCCCAGAAGTGGATATGGGAGATGGGGAAGAAATAGTCATAACACACGTGGAGCAGCCAGGCTGGCATGTGTTGCACTCAAAGTCCCTCTGCTCATTGCTCCACACTTGCTCAGCCGCCATCACGTAGACCAGGAAGCAGAAGAGGAAGACCACTGAGAGCCAGATGCTCCTGAAGGCTGTGGAGTACTTGTTCACCTTGCTGAGGGGCTCTTGGAACGAGGACCAGTTCATCCTCTGCTCTGGGGTAGCAGAGCGTGAGCTGGAGGGGAGACCACCCAAACTGCAGTAAGTGGAATGGCTTACGTGAGGGCTAGGCTGCAGTTGGGACCTTCCTGCAAAAGGGAGTAAGACCCCACCCTGGGGAGGCTACACATCCCTGAGGTATCTTGGGGCCTTGACTCCAGACCCTGCTCCCTTGACCAGTAGTGGAGACTGTTTGGGGTGGAAGGCTGTCAGTGATTTATGGCTGGCGAGTGCTGGTCAACAGTAAATTCCTGCCCCTCACCCCAAGCAAAAGGAAGACGGGGTGAATTGTGCTGCAGGGGTGAGTTTCTGAGTTACAGTGCCCTTCAGGACTCTTCATGGAGGGTTGCAGATTATACACATGCCTTTGCTCAGAGCTGGGTCTGAAGGAACAATTTACCCCCCAGATTTGACTTAGGTCCCATTACCATGGCTCCCTCTTCCTCTTTGCTGCTGCCCAGTGCACGTCGATGCACTGTGCGCAGAGCCAGGCAAGTTGGAAATGAAGCCCATGGCCACAGGAAAGCAAGGGAGGGTCAGTAATGGGATCAACATTCAGGCTATGTCCATCTCGTGCTCTAGGCTGGAATTCAGTCCTGTGCAGCACCAAGCTCACATGCCACTTCAATCTCATGTGGGACTTCATGTGCTTTGGCCTCTGGCTACTGAAATACAGGCTGATGCTTAAGACAACAGAGCCCCATATGGGATTCACGTAGTGTCTAATCCGTTTGCTGGCTCTTTGTACAGGGCTGGATTTTACGCCTAGCCCACTTGGGCTGAGCTTGTTTTCCCCAGCAGGCATTTCACGTGGTCTCTGAGTAATATCAGTTGTTTCCTCCAAATCTGCTCTGTCTCCCACAAGGCCATGCTGAGCAAAATGGGTGCAGTTGTCTTGAAAGAAAAGAACATGACCCACCCGAAGCAATGCCTCTGGGTATAAAAGCGATGCATACCAGAGATTGAAGCCACGCTTCACATCAGGAGGCCGCCACTGAATTTCCCTCCCTACCAAATTTTCTTTTAAAGAGAGTTTTCAGAAAGAAAGAACCTTTCTCTCTAAGCGTGCTTTAAAAGCCAAGAGTTTCCCAAGTGACTCGTGATTTCAGGAGCCCAACTTGAGACATGGAAGAGTCTGGCTTGTCATAAATAGAACTGAAAATCTGGCCTCTTTAAGGGACCTCAGGTCAGAACCTCCCCCTACCTCCAAACAGAAGGACTCGTGGCTTAGGAAAACCTTGGCCTAAGATAACAGTAGAATCCCAGTAATTAGCTGAATTCCACGGTCATTGTTAATGTTGGCCATGAGTACGTTTAGGATGGAATTCTTGTTAGCTATTCATTCCAGATAATGTTCAGTTACGGGTGAGGTCCTCAGGGAATTACAGCGTGGCCCAAATAACTGAAGAACACAACATATTGCTGCAGATCTTGCCATTTAGTGTTGTTGTTTTATCTGTGTTGGTTTATTAAAGAGCGGGATGTTAACCATCTCTTTAACCTCATCTCATTAAGAGATCTTGTTAACATGTTTCTGTGTAGCTCAGTCCAGTGGGTCACTCTTACTTTCCCAGCCGTCAGACTGACCCTCTCAACCTTTACTTACCTGAGCAGACCTTGCTCAGCTGTGCAGTGCCACCGATTAGTCCCAAGGGCAAGGAGACGCCACGGGGAGGAAGGGCATGCAGGAGGAGTCCAAGCTGTTATGTTGAGTAGGCCATTCAAGTCAAAGTGCTAGTCAACCTAAGGGGACAGAGTTTGGCCCTCTGTGGATTCAGTGTGTGAAAGAAAAGACAAAATGATGAGCTTCCTTAAATAGGAGGGCAGCATGACATAGGGGCTATGGCTCATGGCTGGGACGTAAGAGACTGAAGTCCATTTTGTCCTCTGCCACTGACTGGCTGTGTCATCTTAGGCAAGTCACTTGTCTTCACTGTAACTTTTTTCCTCTGCCCCTCTCTGCTTTGGCCAGGGCCCTCCCACACCTGTAAAATATAATGTGATATGATTACGCAATAAGGGCTTTCATGTCAGTTTGGGTCTGATGTTTCACAGAGCCTGGACAGATTCTTCCACCCAATTCCAAACATTTGCAGCATTAGTGAAAAAGCAGGAGCCGCTGTGGCATTACTGGAGGTTATTGACTGCTTGCACCTGGATTCTTCTGACAGCTTGAAAAACCCCCCCTTAAAATCATAATGTCTAGCATTCCTAGTTTTTGTGCTCTTCTCAGCAGGGTGTGTCTTGATATGTGTTTATGCAGCACCTAGCACAGTGGGGTCTGTTCCCAGCCGGGGCTGTGGGCCCTTCTACAATAATAATATTAAATACTATTAATGATCTGAGTCTAGCTTGCCATGGGAAACAAACAAGAAAGCTCACCTCCATGAAATCATCTTAATATGTGGTGTACCCTCTAGTAAGTCTATCATATTTGTAACAGCTGGCGCTACCTTCTATCAACGTAGATTCTTATGCCAAACATGTGCTTCACTTTGACACCTGAATGTCTATTGTGTATATAACACACACAGAAAGTCACAAATCAACCAGCCCCTTAATAAAAATAAATTGCCACCGAAATGGAACTTTGCACCTTCAAGGTGCTTTAGTAACATGATCCATTGTAAGCCATAACACCATATCTCGTCAGTAGATGTCTCTGTTACATAGTCACACACCATGGGCTCCTGGGAGTTGATTCTAGGCTGGGCGGCAGAACTGTGAATTTATAATCCTGCATGTAGGCTCCTTTAAATCAAATTGCATTTCCCCAACCAGGCTATTTCTCCTAGGCAAGCAAGCTCTCTCCTTTTCACATTAGCACATGCCTCTTACCTGATGGCAGAGAAACCTGCAGACACTCTCTAGATATCCCATTGCAGTGCGGAGTGAAAGATCTCTCTGCCTTGCTGTGGTACTGGGGATGCTTGGGCGTGTCTTCCTCTTCATAGAGGATTTTTTTAAAAAGCGCAGCGTCCCAGAAAAAAATCGAAACGACCTGCTAGCTCTCATTTTAGCCAGTGCCCCAGAGCTCCCTGGAAGGTTTGCCACGGACTTCATAGAGCCAAGGGCTTGGCCTTATATGGCCATTGGTAAGTTGGCCAGTGTGATGGCAGGATGACGTTTTGCCTTTTGTAGCAAAATTGCTTAGGAAGCATGAATCCGCTAAGGTACCCACCCCTCTGTGGGGGAAAGGGCACACCACCCCCATTTTGTAGACAAGGGCTATGTCTACGCTAGAAAAGTTAAGCCGACTTTATTAAGTCAACTTAATAAGGTCGATTTAGGTGCTAATCCCCATTCACACTGGCTTAAATTGACCTAATCAATTCGATTTAAGCGTTAAATCGACCTAAAACGAGGTGTTATTAAGTCGACTTAACTTTTCCTTAAGTCAACTTAAGGAAATGTTTAAGTCGACTTAAGGAAAGCCCAGTGTGGACGCGGAGTAGTTTAGGTCGATGTAAGCCTCCTTAAGTCGACCTAACTTGTAAGTGTAGATGCACCCAAAGAGACCACAGCCTTGAGAGATTAAATGACTCAACCAAGGTCTGCAGCAGTCAGTGCTGAGGACGTCATTGGCACTCAGCACGTGATAATCAGTTCATAAACCGGAGTGGAGCTGGAAATGGAAGTAAAAGAGATTCCTGGACCCCTGTCCTCTGCTCCAACCACTCTCAGCTCCCACCATGCTAATTAAAGATGATTTGCTATGGGGCTCTCAAAGGCTATTTTTCTGATTTCAGTGGTTGTTTGTAGGTGAATTCTGGCTCTTTATGAAAGCTCTGGTTTTACTAGTGCTCAGAAGATTGCTTTCCGCTATTACAAGAAGGCTATTCCAAAGCCACACCGATGAAGTCACACCATAGGTCTATCTCATCCAGTCTCCAATACCCAACCGTGGCCAGTACCAGCTGCTTCAAAGGAAGATGAAGGGGAGACATATTTCCAAGGATGAAAAGCTCTTTCTGAGAAACAGGGAGTTTATTCCACCCCTTTCAGCAAACAAATCTTCAGTGCTGTAAAAATGGCATATTTGGGCACATCTTTTGAAAAGTCCTATTCACAAATATTCATTCCTCTGTATTTTATTGGTTTTACGCTAAACCCAAGAAGGAGAAACAGAAACAAACCCCATATCTTATAAAAAGACATGTTTATTAGTTGCAAGGGTACATCTGATGAGAAATACATACAGGGTCAGGACCACAGTGGTGTAAATGGGCACAGCTCCAGTGACGTCAGTGATTTATACTGGTGGAGGGACTGCTCCATGGAATGTACAGTGCAACTGAATTGCTCGTGTTGACCTTTTAAAAATCTCTATCATGTCCACACCAGAGTTTTGCAGACCTTCCTCGGTGCAACATATACTACATTAGCTCTGTGAACATGGAATGAGTATAGAATTCCAGCCTCTGGGTGGAAATCACTCCTGAAATGCCACCCTCTCTGGGGTGGAACACAGCAGCCACTCTGTGCCAGTGATGTTAAATCATCATTTTCCTTTTAGAAGGGGGAGTGAGGTGTCTGCGAATTTAGGTCAGCAGGATGCAATTACCTGAGTTTAGTGTTTGGCTGTATAATCACCATCTAATCCCTGAAAGATGCTATGTGATGTTTAATGACAAGTGACTCAGAAGAAAGAGGGCCACTGATACAGCTGCTCATGCACCGTCAATTGAAGATGTTTAAACAATGAGGGTAATTGCCCATTGGAACAACTTCCTATCAAGGGACATTATGGATCCTCCACCCCATTGGAATCCTTAAATCAGGACTGGATGCCCTTCTAAAAAGATCAGCTTCACCTCACCCAGAAGTTATGAGCTTGATGTTGGAATGACTGAGCAGATTTCCTGTTATGCAGGAAGTCAGGCAGGATGATCACAATGGCCGTAAAAAGCAATGAATCTAGGAGATATTTTTCTTTCCCTTTGGTCGCCCCCTCACCTGCCCCCCAGCCAACAGAACTCATCAATTCCCTAAGGGTGAATGGATTCCCTGTAACTAGAATTAGAAAGTGTTTCCTTTACCATGACCTGAATCTCTGGCATGCTGGATTATTAGTAATCTCTCCCAGATGGGAAAAACAAACTACATTATTTTCATGGGGATGCCTCCTGTTCCTTCTGGTTTCCTCTGCTACTGCCGTTTGGTAGGGTCAGGTTGACTGACTGTTCATGAAAAGAAGCACGTTGGAGACCTCCTGTCCCTCTCCCCAGTCGGCATGGAGAGAAAATACCCATTTGCCCTAGGCATCCCCATAGCAAGAGCATTCATGACTGTGTGGGGTTTCTCCAAGCTCACTGGACGCTGGGCACACTTCTGGAAAACACAGGCAGCCACAATCCTGAATGATATCTCAACACAGGACATGCCAAACTGAATCAGAGCATGGGTCCTTTGAGGCCAGTGTCCTGATATCAGCAGTGGCCAATCAGCAGCAGCTGCTTCAGCTGAAGATGCAAGAACCCATCAAATTTCTGAGGTCTACATCCTACAACTCTAGCCTTCTTTGCATTCCCCTTCCCCTGTCTTCTCTCCAGCTGGTGGTTACTAGCTTCTCCCTCACTGGAGGAGCCACCTTTGTCTAAAGTGTCTCCACTTATTTCCACCAGAGCAATGCAATGCGGATGGAGCACCCAATGTAGTTAACACCCTGCTGTGGGTTGGTTTCTGAACTGACAGCAGAGGCTGGGTGTGATCTTGGATCACACAGCTGAGTCTAATCGTGGGCCCTGAAGCTCATGAAGTCTAAAGGCACTGCCAACGAGGAGGTGCTGGTCTCGAACGAGGGCCATTCTACATGGAGACAGCCTCCCTACGTCTTCCCTTCCAGTTAGGAAATAACATCTTCTCTCTTGTGGAAGCTGACAGTGATTGGAGCCATGGTTGGCTTGTAATCCACCCCGTGGAAAACCTGCCTTCCTGATTCAAGGCTGTCTTGCTCACTGTAGGAGAGGGAACAATCCTTGTTATGAACAATGCTTCTGAACTGCCTGGTCTCCCTCCTGCTGTTTTCGCTTCTAGACAGCAGGACTTCTCTGCACCTTTTCCCCACCAGGTAGAAGGCCTCTACTAGGCAGAGCAGGATGCAGAGGCAGGCTGTGATCACCATGAAGAGGGTGAAAATGTTCTTCTCCGTGGGCCTGGAGATGAAGCAGTCCACGATGTTGGGACAGGGGGGGATCTCACACTTCACCACCCTGGGGAGGGTAAAGTTCTTGTAGAACCGGTAGAAGATGTAGAGAAAAACCACATCCACGGTGGCCTTAAAGATCAGACTGAGCAGGTAGGTCCACCACAGTCCACCCCGCTTCTTGCCAGGGTTCAGGTAGAGCTGTCGATAGTTCTCCCCTTCTGCCACGCGGTGCTTCTGCTCTCTGGCTTCCCGGTAGGCCACGTGCATGATCACCAGCAGGGAGGGGCAGGTGACGAGGATGAGCTGCAGGGCCCAGAGGCGGATGTGGGAAACTGGGAAGAAGTGGTCAAAGCAGACATTGGAGCATCCGGGCTGGCGTGTGTTGCAGTCAAAGTCTTTGTGATCATCGCTCCACACCCGCTCGGCTGCCACCACATAGATCAGCACCCGGAAGATGAAGACCAGGGAGAGCCAGATGCGCCCGAAGGCTGTGGAGTACTTGTTCACCCCGCTCAGGAGCCCTTCAAATACAGACCAGTTCATGGCCCACGGTTCCTGTTGTCTGCTCTGGGAGGGGGAGAAATAAAGACAAACCAATTAATATTCATCAAGCTAACAACACTGCAAGTCATTGCCGGAGCCAGACCCCAGGATTGCAAGCTTCTAGGCTCCAGCTCTAAGCATTGTACCCTTTCAGAGCTGGGATTACAACCCAGGAGCAGAGGTGGCTATTGGTTACTGGGGGCCCTAGGCGAAGGCCCATTGCAGGGCCCCCTATAGGCCCACAGGACCCCCCTCTGTGGCCCCACTCCCCCTGTCTCCTCCCTCCAGCCCCAGCTCCCTCCCATGTGACTCTGGCCCCCTGAGCCAGTTCCTCTTCCTACTGCTGACCGAGGCAGACATGGCTTTTGGGGTAGGCGAAGCAGGCGACAGGGACCCTTACTGCTCAGGGCCCTAGATGTGCGCTTGCTTTGCCTACGCCAAAAGCCGCCTCTGCTCAGGAGTCTTGCTCCCAGAGCTGCCCCACTGCCCTAACCCCTCCCAGATGGGAATGCAACCCATTTCTACTCCTCCCCAGATCTGACCACTAAATCCTACTCCCTTCTAGTAGCTGGGAACATAACCCAGGGATCTTGCCTCTTGCTCCTCCCCACTGCTTGAACAATCCCACCCAGAGCCAGGAACAGAACCCAGGTGCATGTCAGCAGCCTATGACACACTGGCCCAGACATGGTCAACAGTGATGCTGTGAGCATCTAGGGACATGAGAGTCTTGGTGGGTTTTTACAATTGTCACTCAGCCCTGAGCATATCAACATATTTAACACTTAGGTTGAAACTCACCCCTACCACGGAGCTATGCAGCACTTAGAACAGGGCTAGCTGGTGGAGCGATTTAAGTAGTGTCCAGGCCATGCACTGGATCTCTGTAATGGGTGCTCACAATGCTGGGAAGGTATAAATAGCAGAAGAAAACAACGTGTTAAAAACAGGCAAGGCAACACAAATCAAACACCCACCCACCAAACGTGTTTGAGCATGGAAAGGAAGTCTAGAGGTCTAATCAAATGCATGAATTGTTTGGTCCTCTCCCAAGAGAGAATCATCTTTTAAATGCTGCTTTCTGAAAGGCAGGGCAAATGAGGAAAGAAAGTATGTTCCCACAAGGGCCCAAAAGCCCTGGGGTGAAAAATGGTGATTCATCACTCGTCAGCCTGAGGAATGAGATTTACTGATTCATCACAATGTAAGCCCTTGCCCACTTTGCTGCAGAAACAAATGATTTATAGCATCAGGCTGCAGCCTGGTGGCTTCTGCAGAGGCAAGTGATGAAGGAACTCGGAGAAGGAGTGGGAAATGGGCAAGGGGCTGGAGATGCAACCTCCGTGGCAAGGAGAGCATCTGGGTCTTTGAATCCTCACCAGGTTCAGTTATGTCAAGTTGTCAACAGTGTAGGTGACTTGCCCTGAAATGCAGTGACCTGGCAGGACAAGCACAGTGAGATTCTGGCCAACATTCTGGGTACCAGACCCTGGTGTTGGAGGGGAGAAGGATGCATGGAAGCATTTGCATCCTTCACCCAAAAAGGTCCCTTTTCATTATTAATTATTTATTATTTCTAATTGAGGTTGTGTCTAGAAATTAATTCAAGGTCCCCTTCTACGTCTCTCCCATTTTTGGTCACCTCTCTAGCCTCTGAGCAGAGCTGGGTGAGTTTAGTACTGGACAAAGAGGTCACCTCTAAGAAAGACAGTATAGATCCAAAGGCCTGTGTCTATTTACACCAGCTGAGGATCTGGCTCCCTGTCCTTGTGAAAAGATAAAATTCCTGATTGTCTCTGGAGACCATTCCCAGGTTTCAGGATTTCAGGGATTTCGGGGCACTCCAGACCTATGGTGCTTCTCCACTCCACATCCCCCTCTCAGGCCAGCCCCGTTGTACCAAGCTATTTGTTATTCACTTGCCTTGCGTTGCCAGGCCCATCCCCAGAAAACAATGAACAAAACAAGCTCAGGGATGAATCATGTAATAAGTCTGTGGCACTAATGACAAGATCCTTTTCTGTGGCAGGAATCTGACCTTCCTTATCGCGGCAGAGCATGATCCTGAACCAGGTCTCCCATGCTGGGCTCCCTCCTCCCCTAGGCCCAGGAGATGTGTGTTTGGACATCAGGGCTCATTCCTGAGACCTGACAAGCCAAAGGAGGCAGTGCTTTGTGTACACAGGGGGTGGGGTGGGGAAGTGACACTGTATCTTGCCACCAAAGCAACGTCTGGGTCGAAGGACGTGGGTAAACCCAGCCGCTGTGTCCCACACAAGGTGGACACTTGGCCAGCATGGAATGGCCTGGATAGGAACCAAGGGTGCGTCTACACTTGTAAATTAAGTCGACTTAAGCTTGCTTAAGTCGACTTAATTTACTCTGCGTCTACACTACACTTTCCTTAAGTCAACTTAAGCAGCTGCTTAAGTCGACTTAAGGAAAAATTAACTCGACTTTCTAAAACCTCCTTTTAAGTCAACTTTCTGCTTAAGTCGACTTTCTAAAGTCGACTTAAGCCAGTGTAGACGTGGAGTACCCTACATACTCTAAGTCAACCTAGGGCTCTCCAGGACTCCCCCACTGCCCTCCCTGCCAGGGGGGTGGCACAGGAAGAGCGTGGCATGCCCACCCTGCCCCTATGCCCTGCCAGGGTCCCTGTCCCCCCTGCCACCGTGGACCTGTCCCAGGTCCACCTAGCCTCTACAAGTCAACCTAGGTGTCCAGTGTGGACGCTCTAGGTCGATTTTGTAGGGTCCCCTCTAAGTCGACTTAAATTAACAAGTGTATACATAGCCCAAGAGGCTGCCGAGGAGGGTGGGGCTGGGAAACCTACAGTCAGTCTAGTAAAGATACAAAGTGAGAACCAGGCAGATTGGGGGGAAATGGTCTGGTGGTTAGGCCTGGCAGCCGGGAGACTTGAATTATATTCCTGGCTTGGACCCAGAATCACCGTGTGTCTTGGACAAGTTATCAAATCACCGGGCCTGAGTTTCCCTATTGGTAACTAAGGATGATATTCACCCCCTTTGTAAAGCTGAGAGCAGCACACATACAGTGCTCCACGACTGCGAACTGCTATTATTAATCAGTTACCCCACCCCCACTACACACAGAGCCCACTGACACACACAACACAGCCCTCCTCTGCACCTGCAATGTGTAACTCACAAACTTGGGCCCATGCTGGGTGCACACTCAGAGCCCAAGGGGCTGATTCTGCTTCTCCTCACTGCGGGACAAACCTGGAGTGACTTTCTCTCTCCCCCTATAGTTAGTGAGACAGCCAGAAACGACTACAGACACATACAAACACGCGCCAATACAGGTCACTGCAAACGCCTAGGACGCGCCTGGGATGTTTTGCTCTTCTCCAGTGTCTTGTGGACATGATTCTGAGCCAAACCAAGTTCCTTTTTATGCCTGTATGTCTAAGACACATGCCCCAGCTCCTCAACCTTCTCCAGCACAGCAGCCCTCCAGGATCCACATTTCCAGCTTCAAGTGGCTCCTCCTCCCTCTGCAAATGCCCCGTACCTGGTGGGAGGTGGGAGGTCCCCACAGACCTCTGCTCTTCCTTAAGGGGCTTCATTCTTTCTGCAGCAGCAAGCTTGTTCTCTGAGAGCGAGGCAGAGCTTGAAGTACAATTCAGCCCTGCGCTTCAGGAGCCAGGAGGAGGAATTTCCAGAGGGAAGCCCTCTTGGGGGTGGAACGAGGAGTTAAGGAGGATCTCCATGATGCCCATTGGCTGCCGGCTTGTGGGACGGCTGGCCAGAGAGGCTTGTCCAAATGGCATTTTTAGACCCTGATCTTGCACACTTGTAAGCTTCCCATTTAACTTTACTTGCTTAGGCAGCCCCGCTGATTGCTCAGGGCTGATCTGGGCAGGGGCCCTCCAGCCCGTAGTCTAAATAATGTAGAGAATGAAGTCAGCAAAGAGGCCAGCAATGGGGAGTGTATTCACTGCTGTCTCCAGAGGTCACGGAGGTATCCTGTCCCTCTGCTGCTGCCATGTCTCCAGTTTCCACGGAAGTCCCCATTCAAGGCTGGCTGGCCAGGGCATTCTGACCAAGCAGTGCCCCGTGCCCCACCTGGAGCTCGGCCATGCCACCTACAGCTCTTTGCAAACAGCCACAGAGGCGGCAGTCTTTGGCACGATAGAACTCAGCTCTGGCGTTATTCAGCTGAGCCTCAGATGTAACACAAGGAGGCAAAGAAGACGAACGTGCCGACTTGTCAGTGCCGGCGTCTAACTGCACCCTAGCCCCCTCGAGGGCAGCACAGGTGGCGGCAGAGAATCCTTCAGGCCAAGATCAGTGTAGGGACCATGAAAGCTGCCCCCTACCCTTTGTGTGCACTCACAGCCCCAGGCGCAGTGTCTGGTGTGGCGGCAGGAAGACAGTCTCTCTCACTGAGAGTCACGGAGATTCCAGGCTGCCTCCCTCTGCAGTGTAGCCCCCCGGCAGCCTAACGCTGCTGCAAGTTAGAGGCAGAATCCAGGCCACTTTTACAGGGCTCCTTTAAAGCCACCTTTGTGTGTCTAGTCGCCTTTGTCCTGGGCTGTGCCTCCTGTGAGCTGCATCACAGAAGCCGTCCCTCTGATTTTGTCCTGATTTGGCTTAGCGTGCCCATGTGCAGTTACAATACACACCATTCATAGCCTAATCCAAGTGCATGTCACCCCCAGGGCCCGGGGCAAGGAGTCCCTTCTTGCGCCTTGTGCAGGAGGTGTCTGGTGCTATACGCTGGCAAAAGGGATGCAGCAAAGCACTCTGCTGCCTCTGACAGTGCCCTTTTGGGAGGGGAAATGCTACGGAGCAAGAGGGCAAGATGCACCAAACACAGTAAAAACTTCCTTCTGGGCCGAGCTATCAGACATATTTTGTCTAAAGGCCGATGCAGGCCAAGGAGTGGGAAATATTGTCAGGCTTCTGGCAACCCAAGCAGCTTTGGAGCCAGCCTTTGCAGAATGGGCCTGATTCTCTGCTTGGAGAACAAGGCAGAAGTGAGAGCCACAGGCCGGGCCTATGTATCTAAGGTCCTTGTCCCTTCGTCCCAATTCCCCATTACCTCACCGGAGTTATCATAGTTATCCTCTCAGCACCTCTGTGAGATAGGCCAGTACTATTATGTCCATTTTACAGGCAGGAAACTGAGGCAAAGGGGGCTCAGTGACTCACCCAAGATCTCTCTGAAAACTTGTGGGGGCAAGGAAAACTGAGCCCCCACCCCTGCAACTCCAGCTTGGTGTCCTAACTACTGCGTTGACCTTCATCTCCAAAAGACTAGCTGTGATGTCTCCTGAGGGCTGCTTTGACCGACGCTCTGCTTCCCCTGGGCGGCAGAGAACAGCTGTCGGATGGTGCACTCTGGCCATGCCATTAACATGCCCCCTGCACTAGGGCTGACAGCAGGGATATTCTCATTTCTATCCACTTTCAGGACCCTTTAGGCTGCTGCAGTGGCATCGAGGATCCTGAAATGTAGCCAAGAAGGAGCTTTTGTCCATCTCCTCACATATTCCTGTCTCCTCGCTCAGTGAGCTTAACCTCTCCAACAGGCTCCTTTGGATTACATCTTCTAGCAGGCCCACAGCTGAAGGAGAATTTTCCTCCCCATCTTTTAATGAGCGGATGACGGGTATTTATTTCTCAGGGAATTAATTAACAACCATTTCAGCAATGTCTGGCTCCCTCCGCTACAACCTGGCATTAGCGTCTTTCCCAGCACTCCATGTTTTATCCCTTGCAGAGAAATATAATTATTTAGGGAAAGCGACAAAATGCCTGCTGTCCCAAGAAGGCAGGAGCCCTAGGGGTTCACCCCCATGGCTGCAGCACTGCTAGCCACTAGGTGATGGCATAGCACTGCATTGGGGCGAAACAGGCGGTTGGCCCTGAAAGCCATCTGCATATGATTCTTGGTTCTTTTATCCGGTTATCTCTGGGGGGGAATCATTTTAATAGTCTGCGCTCCCCCTCCCACCCTTTTCTGACTCACCAAGGAAGGAAGTTTCCCTGAAGTACTTTTAAAACCAAGAGATGCTGCAAGATTTGCAAATTCCTGTTATATGAGTAGTCAAACTAGCGACGCTCTTTGCTTAATAGGCCTGACTAAAGTAACAACTGGCCTGCAGGCTTTCTTTGCTCCTGTGACGATGTTGCTAACTGGGCCATTCTCTGCTGCGATATTATAATCAGGCTCTGCCATTCTTACATAACATCTGCCACTTTGTAAGAGTTCCCAGAATACTTACAGATTTACAGACCGTGTGTTCGATTTTCCACAAAAGCTTCGCATTCAAAACTGGGGCTGGATTTTAACTCTCTGGAAACTCTGGTCATTGAGGGAAAGGGCTGAACACTTCTGCAATTCCGGCCCTTGTTTTGGTGCCTAAATGAGAGCTGAATTTTTTGGAAAATTTGGCCCCAATCATAGGTGCTGAGTCCTTGATAATCTGGTGCTGAGTTCTTTGTTAAGTCTGGTCTTCCTAAGAATTACTTTCCCATTACTGAAATGCAGTCACTTCCGGCGTGGAACACAGTGGCTGTTTAACAGCTACACACACAGCAAGTAAAAACAGAATAATGTAGACAAGTGAATCACATGGAAGGGGAGTTAGCTCAGGAACATGGACACACCAGCATTATTTTTACTTTTGATCTAAATCCTATTGAACTAGAGAGAGAGGCAAACAAGGATTTCCATTATCTGAATCCCCTGAGACTTTGTTAGTTCTCATAAAAATCCAATTCACCCCCCTGCAAAGCCCAAGTCTGAGTTCCTGGGCCCCATATCTGATACGCCGTGAAAGGTTCAGAAGTGAAAAGCCAATCCCTCTCTGCAACATAGTTAGCCCTCTGCAGCTTTACCCCTGATTAATTCAGTTCATGCCCCCTGGATGTGTCATCCAAACATACTGGGAGGAGCTTAAGCGTTTATTTATTCACAAGGCATGTACTGAATCTATTGGATATTCCATGCACTGCCATCAAGACTGGTTTGATAAGAACATTGAAGAATCCTAGCAGTCATTTATGAGAAGTGTATTTTGTGCTTGGCAAAATGAACCCTCTAACCAGCAAAAACAGGAGACTTATCAGCTTAAATCTGTACTCAAAGGAGGCTGCGTGATATCAAGAATCAATGGTGGCAAGCAAAAGCCAGGGAGACCCAGAGTTTTAGTAACATGAGAAGCTTTCTTCAAGCAACCAAAGCTATCTATGCACCAAGTTCAAATGGCACAATCCCTTTGTGATCCCAGGACATCCACCCTTCTTCATGGTCCTCAAGCAATGTTAGAAGGATCATTTCAAGACTCTATTGAACCACAAATCTGAAGTCTCTGCTGCCACCATCCAGTCCATTCCTCAGCATTCAGCAATAGAACCTCTTGCTGACCCCCTCATTTTTTGAGGTAGTCTGGTATGCCGTCACTCAGACAACAAAGTGCTAGGCTCAGATGGCACCCTCCCTGCAGAGGTTTTCAAAGTTTCAAACTTCATCAACTTCTTGTTAGAATTTGGGTTAATGAGGAAATTCTACCTGACTTTCCATATGCTAACATTGTTACCATTTTTTAAGAAAGGGAACAAGCTCAATGTGTGGGAATTACTGAGGTGTTACCAAATTCATAGAATCATAGAATCATAGAATAATAGCGTTGGAAGGGACCTCACGAGGTCATCTAGTCCAACCCCCTGCTAAAAAGCAGGACCACTCCCCCTAAATTATCCCAGCCAGGGTTCTGTCTAACCAAGCCTTAAGAATCTCCAAAGATGAAGATTCTACCACCTCCCTAGATAGCCCATTCCAATGCTTCACCACCCTCCTAGTGAGAAAGTTTTTCCTAATATCCAACCTTGACCTCCCCAGCTGTAATTTGAAACCATTGCTCCTTGTTCTGTCCTCTGTTACCCTCGAGAACAGCCTAGCTCCCTCCTCTTTGGAGCAACCCTTCAAGTAGTTGAAGGTTGCTATCAAATCTCCCCTCAGTCTTCTCTTCTGTAGACTAAATAAGCCTAGTTCCTTCAGTCTCTCCTCATAAGTCATGTGCCCCAGCCCCCTAATCATCTTTGTTGCCCTCCGCTGGACTCTTTCTAATTTGTCCACATCCTTTCTGTAGTGGGGAGCCCAAAACTGGACACAGTACTCCAGATGCGGCCTGACCAGTGTCGAATAGAGGGGAATTATCACATCCCTCGATCTGCTGGCAATACTCCTAATGATGCAGCCTAATATGCCATTGGCCTTTTTGGCAACAAGGGCACACTGTTGGCTCATATTCATCTTCCCGTCCACCATAACTCCCAGGTCCTTTTCTACAGCGCTGCTACTTAGCTGATCAGTCCCCAGCCTGTAGCAGTGCATGGGATTTTTATGTCCTAAGTGCAGGACTTTGCACTTGTCTTTGTTGAACCTCATGAGGTTTCTTTCAGCCCAGTGTTCCAATTTGTCCAAGTCTCTCTGGATCCTGTCCCTGCCCTCCAGAGTATCTACCATTCCCCCCAACTTGGTGTCATCCGCAAACTTACTAAGCACGCAGTCTATTCCATCATCAAGATCATTAATGAAGATGTTGAATAGAACCGGCCCTAGGACCGACCCCTGGGGCACTCCACTCGTTACCGGTTGCCAACCAGACATCGAGCCATTGATTCCTACCCACTGAGCCCGTTGATCTAACCAGTTTTCGATCCACCTTACAGTCCACTCGTCCAACCCATACTTCCTTAACTTGCCAACGAGAATGCTGTGGGAAACCGTATCAAAAGCCTTGCTAAAGTCAAGGTATATCACGTCAACGGCTCTTCCCGCATCCACAAATCCAGTCATCTCATCATAGAAGGAAATCAGGTTGGACAGGCACGATTTGCCCTTGGTGAATCCATGTTGACTATTCCTGATCACTCTATTTTCCTCCAAGTGTTTCAGGATGGATTCCTTGAGGACCTGCTCCATGATTTTCCCAGGGATTGAGGTGAGGCTGACCGGTCTGTAGTTCCCCAGATCCTCCTTTTTCCCTTTCTTAAAGATAGGTACTATATTTGCCTTTTTCCAATCCTCTGGGACCACCCCCGTTCGCCACGAGTTCTCAAAGATAATGGCCAGTGGCTCTGCAATCACTTCCTCCAACTCTCTCAGCACCCTCGGATGCAGTTCATCCGGCCCCATGGACTTGTGCACATCCAATTTCATTAAGTGTTCCCTAACCTGACTTTCCAATGCCAGGAAGATCCTTGTTCACATCCTTTCAAATTGTCTCCTCCCTCTTGCTAAAGGTATCCTTCCAGAATCCCAATGTGGTTTCAAATTGTTTTGGAACACCACCAACATGATTTTTGTTGCATGACAGATCCAAGAGAAGTGTAGAGAACACCACCAGCCATTACCTATAGCATTTGTTGACTTAACTAAGGCCTTTGATTCCATCAGCTGTGGAGCGTTATGGAAGGTGCTGTCTAGTTTTGGTTGTCCATTGAAGTTCATCAGTGTTCTCAGGCTTCTTCATGATGGAATGACGGCCACCATTCTCTGTAATGGATTGAAGACAGACCCGTTCATATTCCATACCGGTATTAAACAGGGCTGTGCTATTGCCCCAACCCTTTTCTTCACCTATCTTGCCTTAATCTTGATACTTATTTGTGACCACCTTTCCTCCAGAATTGAGATTGAAAAACTGGCCATTCATGCAATATTCAATTGCTGACATCTTCATTCCAAAACTAAGGTCACCTGGACTATTATGACTGACTTTCAGTATGCTGATGACTGTGCTATCCTTGTGCATCCTGTGGCCAGCTTGCGATCCACCCTAAATCTCTTCTCAGGCACCTTCTCAGGCCTAGGACTTACACTCAACATTGGGAAAACTAAGGTACTCCACCAGGCTGCCCCTGCACAAGTTGCCACCTTTTCCCACAAAATTATCATTTGCAGTGAACCCATGGGAAAATGTTGAGCATTTCTCTTACCTAGGTAGTCACCTCTCCCAGACAGCCAGTCTTGATGTGGAAATCAAACATAGGACCTGTTATGCCAGCACATCCTTCAGAAGGTTGCTCCATGGGGTCTTTATTGACAGAGTTCTGTGGAAGGAAAATGAGATCCTGGTCTACAAAGCAGTAGTCATTCCCACTCTTCTTTGTGGGTGTGAGACATGGGTGACATATCAAAGCCATATTAAGTGTCTGGAGTGGTACTAACAGCGCTGCCTTTGAAAGATTCTCTGTGTTAGATGGGAAAACCATTGCACCAATGCTGGTGTTCTCTCTGCAGCTAACATCACCAGTGTTGAGGTGAAGATTATGAAACAGCAACTTCTCTGGGCTGATCGTTGTGTGGCCGTGGCTGATAATTGTCTTCTGAAGAAAGTCTCTTTTCTCACCTTAGTCATGGTAAGAGGACATGGGGGGGGCCCGCCGGAAAGGGGGACAAAGGAAATGCTGCAAAGACGCCCTGAAAGTATATCTTAAGAAGGAAGGCATTGACTCCATTCCGTAGAGCTGGCTGGCAATAGACTGCAACTGGCGTCACATCATCAAGCCTCAGAAAATCACCTTGCTCAGGAGTCTGAGAAATGGCAGAGGAGGAAGGAAAGTGTATAGCATCCTGGCCAGTAGTTGTGCCCTCTCCAAGAAACCACCTGTAGAAAAACCTGTAGAGGACACATTGGATTCCTCAGCCCTCTTAAGTCCCATCAATGACTTTCTCCTTCTCATACTGAGGAATAGCTGATGCCAACCCCTGAATGGTAGTGCAGACCAGAAGGGGAGAGACAGCAGGTAACAACAAAGTCATTTCATTCCTAGGAACATATTAAATAATTGTCTGTACAATTTATTTTAAACATTAACCCTTTCATCCATGAAAGTGGCTTGTTGGCTTGAGGGTATGACTCTCCCTTGGGTGCAAGAGGTCCTAGGTTCAAACTGTGCACAAGACAAGTCTTCACAAAGACCTAGAGTGCATTGGTGATCCAGCGGTAGACTTCTCATCTGCCCTGCACGAAGCCTCAGGTTGACTCCTGCCCAATGCGGCCATCTCAGCTGATCAGAGTGACCTCTTCCAGCCTTAGACGCTGTGATACCAAGAACTCCAAGAGCTTTTCATACCACAGGCCAAGGGGCTGAATCCTTCCTTGGGCATTTCAAACGTAAGATTTAAAAATAAGATTTCCAGGAGCTGGCCACAGCACAGTACCAACCAGTGAAAAGCAGCTCATAGGGCAAGTACACAGGGAGAGGGAGCATGAAGAAATAGTAATGATAAGGAGTAAATAAAATGCCTGATTGTCTCACTAATCAGGTGCACTGCTAGGGGGAATGCAGGCTGAAATCCTTTGAGTAGCAACTACTGGTTTTCTTTGCAGTTCCACTAGGTTTTAAAAAATGTGCAGAAATACATTTAAACAGGTGTAAAGTAAATTCTCATTGGTTGGTGCCAGCTCCGAGGAAGAGCTCTGCAATTTTTAATCAAAGGAGCCCATTTTTTCAGATGACCATGTTCAACACAGCCATGATGAGAAGCAGGGGTATGGTTTGATTTGCAAACTCTGGTGTGACCTGAAATGAAGAGCCCAGACAGACAGCTCTGACCCAAGTCTGAGTTTCCACTGACTCCCAGCAGAGGGCTCTCCAACCCAAGTTTCCTTCCAGGATACTCTCTAATTGACAGGCTATTCGTGGATCTGACTTGCAGGGAGGAAATAACTGGCTCTGTTTGCAGCTCTCTGGGTTTAACTTGTCTCTTTTGGGCAACCCCTGGCCAGCACCAGCCTGCAAGGGCATCAAAGTGAGAATCAAGGGAACATGGATTTCCATAAGGGGAAGGCTTGTAGAGGGATGGGCCTGATGGGATGGGCCTGACTCCGCTAGGTTTACTCCTGTGTAGCTCATTTGAAGTGACCTGTTATGATGACAGTGAAACCTTGGCCTTAGTCTTAAATCCCCATAGCATCTTTTATCACAAAGCAACCTAAAGATCTTTGCAAACTATGGCCCAGATACAGGCCAACAGCCTCTGGGTAGGGAAAGGCCAAGAAGCAGATCTCTAATTCTGAAGATGGTTTTACAGCAACTTTGGTACATGCCATAGAGCAGCCTCAGGGTTGTTGTAATCCACACCAGAAGGCTGTGGTCCACCTGTCAGCCAGGGAGAGCACAGTAGTGCTTCAGCTGCACTCCTTTTGTGGGGGAATTTCTAGCTGCTTTCTAACCCCTTTGTGCCAGCAGACCAGCATGAAGTGGGCCAGACTGCAGCAGAGAGTCCTGCCCTGGATGTGGAGGAGTCTTTTCAAAGTGCAGCCACCGCTGGCTTTGAACACAGAAGCTTTCTATCAGCACCAAACAACACCTGGAGAGGAGAAAGAAAGTGGCACCCAGTTAAAGCTGAAAGAGGACTATAGAGGGGTAGGACGTAATAATTGTTTGGAGTTGGCCAGGACATTGTGTGTTAATGGTCAAAATCACGTGGGAGAAAAAATTCTGGGATTTCCAGCAACCGTGAGAAGCAGTGCTTTTTTTCTAAAAAAAAAGGTACCGGAACTCCTATTGATGTCCGTCGTGTCATAAAGAAATAACACTGAAAATAGTGCAGTAAACAGTAAATTTTTGAATATATCAAAGAAATAAAAATACAAGGTAAAAACTGTTAAGTTTTATTAACTATGCAGGCCGCTAATATACTGAAAGACAACCTGTGAGGTCTTACAGCAGGGGTCCTCACACTTTTTAAATAGGGGGCCAGTTCACGGTCCCTCAGACTGTTGGGGGGCCGTATTATAATTAGAAAAAAACATGAATGCGTAGCTATCACGTCTGCTGCTGGCCTGTGTTTCTGGGTACTGGGTGGCAGGCAGTAATGCATCCACACACTTTTTGTTGGTGCTGTGGGCTCCGGCCAGGCCCAGAGTGTGGGACTGACCGATGTTAGCCTGCTGGCCTGCTGTTGTGTACGCAACTAGTAGCCAATGTTCCCTCTAGGTTTGGTGGCTTGTGTGCAAAATTTTCAAGCCGTGTGAAAAACTTTTTCAGAATACATTTTTGGGGAAAACTCACAAGACAGAAATTATAGGCATTAATTGAAGATAAAGTGATTGTAAATAGAATTAATTAATTAATTGTGTTTAATTAATTTAATTGGAATGAATTTGGAATTGAAATCTAATTTTAAGAAAGGTTTTTATTTAAAATTAATTTTTAAAAAGTTTTAAAAAAGAAGGGAGAGAGAAAAAAGAGAAGGAAGGAGGAGAAAAAGAAAAAAAAAGAAAGGAAGGAAGCAAAGACAGAAAGAGCAGGAAGGAAGGAAGACAAAGAAGAGAAAGAAAAAAGGAAAGGAAGAAAGAAGAGAAAGGAAGGCAGGGAAGAGGAAGACAAAGAAGAGAAAAAGAAAAAAAGGAAAGGAAGAAGGAAGAGAAAGGAAGGCAGGGAAGAGGAAGACAAAGAAGAGAAAAAGAAAAAAAGGAAAGGAAGAAAGGAAGGAAAGGAAGAGGAAGAGAAAGGAAGGCAGGGGAGAGGAAGACAAAGAAGAGGGGAAAAAAAGGAAAGGAAGGAAAGGAAGGAAAGGAAGAGGAAGAGAAAGGAAGGCAGGGGAGAGGAAGACAAAGAAGAGGGGAAAAAAAGGAAAGGA
>ML685764.1:27840907-27872865 GCA_007922175.1 Pelusios castaneus
CCCCCCACCCCTCTCCAGGCCTCCCTCCAGCCCCCTTACCTGGCCGGCGGCTGGGAACCACAGGGACGGCCGGCAGAGCTGCTTGCCGGCCAGTCCGCTCCCGCCCTGAGCACGCTGTATCTGCGCATGCTCAGGGCGGGAGATTTAAATCTCCCCAGCCCGGCCCAGCCTGCACAGCTGGGAGGGAGCACCGGGGGGGACCCAACGCGGCCCCGGCAGGGCAGACAGACCCCGGCAACGGAGCCTGATCCTGGCCCCGTGCCGGGAGGCCGACGCTGTCGGCAGAGCGCCCCGGGGTCGGCTCTGGGCCAGGAAGTCGAGGCGGCCGGTGGGTGGGAGAAGGAAAAAAAGGTGCCGGAACGCCGTTCCGGTGCGTTCCGGCAGAAAAAAAGCACTGGTGAGAAGGCTGTATCATGTTTTTGTGTCTCATCCAAAAACCAGTGGCTCAGAGTTGACTCAGAGGGAAGAGCGCCCTCTATGGAGTCTCAACCACCACGTCCCATTACATCAGGGGCTCCCCATCCAAGCATTAACCAGGTCTCACTCTGATTGGTTTGTGAACTCTGACAAGGCACTACCACCCAGGGGTCCTTCTGTAACTACTAGCAGACCACCAGGATCTCACACTCACATCTTGCCTGCTCCCACCGGGGGGATGAAGAAAGAAACAAGCTGTTTCATTTTACCTGCTTCTTGCCATTGCTGATAAGAGGAAGAGACTTGAACAGGCAGGTTAAGCCATGATCTAACCTGGCAAGCAATGGAAGAAGCCCCTGTGCTTAGCCAGAGCAGGGTGAATGGGGATCTTCATGGTACCTTCCTAGCTCCTCCGGTTAATTTGGTTCATCCAGATGATCAGAGACCAGAGGTTGCCTTCCTAGCACTTAAGAGCACAAAAGAAAGACCAGCAAACTGGTTCTGGTAGGGATAGGACACGGTGGTGCGTAGGGGTGGGAAATGTACGAATGAAAATCACAGGATTATTTCAGACAGAGCCCCAGCACACAGGCTGGGATACGGCCAGCAAGATGCCTGTCTGCAAAGCCTCTTCTGCCTGACACCATCTCAGGTGTCATTAGATGATCACGGTGCTTCTTCCCTTTCTTCTGTCCTTTTCAGCCCATCTTGACGCTCCCTGACAGCTGGCCCAGTGGAAGGGAGCTGAGCTGTCAGGGATGATGGACCATTTTTTATCAGCCCACAACTCCAGGTGGAATATACCTTCCACCTCTCAGCAGACATGCCTGACAGCAGGGGATGTGTTTGGCATTCCAAGCAGGGTTCCCTTGGGGGGAGGGAGGCAGGAATGAAGGCTGTAAGAGAGGGGTGGGGGCTGGGGAACCCCCTTCGGAGTCTATCACAGACACACACACACCTGTTTTGAAGGCATGAAGACAGAAGCAGACGATTATGCTGCTCTCTTTTCATGTTCTGCTGGTTGAGATTGTCATGAATGAACCCAGAGTGGAGATTAGCCTGGACTGTCTGTCACACAGAGATATTCTATATAGTCTCAGCAGAGGGTTTGACAGACAGTCTGGGGCTATCTGGATGGAAGGAGAAGAAAGAAAGAAGAGCATGATCATCTTTCCATCCTCACACACCCCCCTCTAACTATCTTACAGCAAGTCCCAGGCGCTGCCATCATTTTTCCCATCTGAGCCACAGACAGGACTGAAAATCAACCAGCAGGAGCCGGAGCGGATGGTGTGCTATGTGTTCAGCAGGCAAAAGCTCCCCACTGTCCACTCTATGAAGAGAATTTCACAAGGTGTGCTGCACCGTGGCCACACCGAGCACCCGCCTCCCTACTCACTGGGCAGGAGCAAGTGGCGAGATCCACTGTGATGCCAGTTTTTGGTGACACATCTCCCTGCTCTTTGCAACACACTTTTGTGTCGCGACACAGCGGTTGAGAACCACTGAACTAAAGAGACTCCACAGGAAGCTCCACTGCAAACAAGTAAGCACACAAAATCTCCTTTGGAGAAAGAAGATGCTTAGGATGAAATCCTGCTCCCAATGACTCCAATGGGAATTTTGCCATGGACTTCAGTGGGGCCAGATGAATATATATATATAAAATGCTCCAGCTTCAAGGGATAAACCAATCACTGCTGGGTGAGAGAGAGACTCCTCTGATGGGCAGCTGGTCCCAGAAAAACAGGGTTTCTTGCATGTTTCTTGGAAGTGGTTGGTGCCGCCCACTGACAGGGTACTGGCCTAGAAGGACCCCAGACTGATCCAGTGTGGGAATTCCTGTATTCTGCTATTGCCAAGCACTAACTATGTGGTAACGCCACTGAAGACATAGAGATAGAAACCCCACTGGAAATGCCAGTGACCACATGGAGACTTCCCTGAAGATGGCAGTGCCTGCCCAGGTGTGTGGTGCTCAGTATCAAAGTGTCCAATTGGGCTAGAACTAGCCATGCCTGGTGAAGCTCAATGGCTGACCATGCTCACTGACCCTTCCACCAATCAAAACAGAGGCACGTGAGCTCAGGCTGCGCACTGCAGCCAATAGAAACGTGGTGCGTATGCTGATACCAACCTGTCTTTAGGAATCAAGCCAACAGAATGAACTAAAACACCGAGCCTGCTATTTTAAGAGGCTGAAATACACAAAACACTAGCGATGTGGGGTAGATAGGTGAATGAATGTGTATGGGGATGGATGGATGTGTGTGGGAATAAACAGAAATATGACCTCCTGGTAATTGTAAGTCCCCAGTCCAGCTGAGATCAGCAGTTCATTCCCGTGCTGCTTGGCAGTTTCCAGGTAGGAAAAGGCTGATACCTAAGGACAGTCCTTTAATCACAGAGTGTGCCATGTAGTGCCGAAAACTGTGTTTTGGCAGATTTTGTTACCGCCCAACCAAAGTAATGAAATCTGCTGAAACATGGTTTTCGGCACTACGTGCATCAAGCCAGCTTCCTGTGCAGACGTTGGGCAGACTGGGAAAAAACTGTCTCCTTTGAAACTGCTCTGGACCTGACCTGAATAAGGTATCCACACGACAAGTACCTGTAACCACCTGCCATGGGGGAAAGCAAGCTGCATCCACATTGTGGTGTGCAGCTAGCGAGGTCAGTGAAGGGCTCTGCCACGGGAGAGGCATCACGGAAAGGTGCCAGCAATGGGGAGCTGGCAGAGCATTTCCCCACTGCCTGAATCTTTCCTGGCATGGAGGACGAGCTCCAGCAGAAGGGTACGACATGGCTCTAAACAGCATGGTAGACAAAGAGCCCCTGCTTGGGCATGTAGACTGCTGTGCAGGGTATGTACTCGGCACACAGCCACACCCCTCAGGCACGTCATTGCTTGTCTAAGCCATGCCTCACTGTCTATACAGCCATGTCGGGAGAGCTACCTGTGCATGTACTCTATATGTCACCAAAAGATGTCCCCTAAAAGTCACCATGCATCTCTTCCTTTCTGACCCAGAGAACCCTGTTCTCTGCTGTCCTGCACTTTATGCATTGGTGCAAAACGAGTTTAAAATGCACCCTTCTGACTTTGAATCAGTTTACACCCACAAAGTGCAAAGAACACTAGCAGATGCAAGGCAATGGAGACTTCAGGAATGAAGGACAGATCCTCAGCTGGTGTAAAACTGATTGATGTCAATGATGCTACTCTGATTTACACCCACTGAGGATACAACCCCCATTGACTTTAATGGAATAACCTTTAATATACACCCACATTATTGGAGGATCAGATCTATTGATTCATAGATACTTCTGTTTGTTGGAGTGCCAGCATTGATATAAATGCACTGTACAAAGTCTTTGCTTCCTCGAGTGGTAGCTCAAGATGGCGATCTGTGCTAACATTGTGCTAGTGGTGAGATCTGACTGCACTGTTCCATGTTACTGCATCATTGGGGACAACAGGAGATTAACAGGTGCCTCAGAGTTTCTGTCCACACCCAGGAGCCGTCCATCAGTCGCCACAACCGCTTCTTATAGTGCTGCCAACAGAACCCAGCGGGAAGTGTATTAATGGCATCACTTTATCTTCTGGCCCCATTAGCACATTTTCACTACAACATGAAATATTAATAACAATTTGCATTTATGTAGCATCGTTCATTGAAGAATCTCAGGCTGAATTCCCAACGTGAATTAAGACAGACTCCTGAATCCCCTGGGAGGTAGATAAACATTGTTATCTCCAAGTTTCAGATGGGTATGTTGAGGCACAGAGTGAGTGAGTTATTCCGCCAAGAGAAAACGTTGAAGAAGCCCAGAGCAGGACTAGAACTTATGGGCCCAGTTCGTTACCACTATGCAGAATGGGTATCAAACCCTACCTGACCAGAATGGGAGGATCCAGTCCTCAGCTGATGTAAATCAGAGGGGCTCCACTGGTTACAATCAGCCAGTCAGAAGAGAGCCTGGTAACACTGGCCTATGTAACTAAGCAATCCAGCCAAGAGCGCTGTTATGATCCAAGGACGTGGTCCCAGTCATCAGCCATGGACCTGGCCCATGGTGTTTTGCACTATTGAACTGATATCATGATAACACGAAGCGCAAGGCGGAGCCATTACCTTTCGTGGCAGACTTAGGAAGGACCTGGCAGGTTTGCCCGATGGTTAGGGTATTAGCTGAAGACCCCACTTCAATACCCTGCTCTGTCCCAGGCTGCTGGGGTGACCTTGGGCCACCCACTCAGGGCACGTCCACACAGCAAAAACCGACCTGCTGCAGCAAGTTTCAGAGCCCAGCTGAGGCTCATACTGTGGGGCTAAAAAGAGCCTTGCAGCCTCATGGTCTGGGGCTCAAGCTTGGAAACCTGGGAAGGGTCTGAGAGTCAGGCCCGCAGCCTGATCGCAACCATCTACCCTGCTATTTTTAGCCCTCTGCACCCTCATCAGTTCATCTGCACTCTGTGACTTGCTGCTGCAGTTTTTGCTGTGTAGACATGCCCTTAGCTTCACGAGACCTTCGCTCCTCCCAGGAAAAGGAGGATAACGCCATCTGGTCTTCCAGAGCCAAGTGACAGAACAGGCCTGCGTCTGCCGCATCGAGGGGAGTTTGGTAAGAGCCAGAGGATGCTGCCAAGAGAGAAGTTGGGCTAGCCTGTGCTGAGGTCAGACTCTGAAGGCCGCTAATTACAGTGGTCGATGGGCGCTGAAAGCACTGAGCACTTCTGACAATCAGCCAGGTGCCTCAGGTTACATCAGCGAGGTTTTTACTACCCCCATCACCACTGATTCTATGGATTTAACTCCCTACTGCTTTGGTGGGGCAGAGGAGCGGGATGACAGAGGGGAGACTGAGACTGCAGGAGCTGCCCACAGTGGCAATGGCAGAACAGGGAGCAGAATCCAGATCTCTTCATCCCCAGTCCGATCACTTCATAACAAATCCGCCCAGTCTCCCTGAGCCAGGTGCTCACAAACAGAAGCACCCCCCCAAAAATCAATGGCCAGTTTTCAAGTTGTCCGTGCCTCAGTATACCCATCTGTAAAATGGAGGTGATGACAATCCCAAACCACATCCAGGGGTTAAAGGGCATAAGAATCCTTTAGGCCAGATCATGGGCCTCCTACACCTACTGTAGAGCTGCTTCTCACACGAGCAGCCCCACTGTCTTCAAAGGAATTGAGCCCCGGCTCTCTGCTGGGGAAATTCACCATCCCATTTGCAAAGAGCTTGGAGATCCTCAGACGGAAGTCGTCATGGAATTGCTAATTGCTCATGTTTAAATCGCAAAGTTTTGCAAGTCGCGCCGAAACGTCTTTCATGTTGAAATAGTGCCAAGTGTTTTTCACTGCAAGATGGCCACTGCTTTCCAGCCAGCTCACGTGATAATTACTTCACCGACGGAGTGAAAATGGAAACTGCCCATTCCTCAGTGAGAAGTCAGAGCCATTGCTAGGTGATGTTAAAGACTTCTAAATCCCTACACCAGGTGACCCTGCTATTTTGGGTGGCCAATAAAAGCCAAGACCAAATGCATTGCCTGTGTATGTACTCTATAATTGATCTAGAAGCATTTTCTCTTGGGGAGTCAACATTCGCAACCCGCAGAGCTGAGAAAGTGACCTTGGCTGCTGCACAATGCTTCTTGCGTTATTGCTAATTAAACTGTGGCAGCTGCAAAGTTACAGCCTTGTTGTGCTGTGTTACACAGCCAGCTGCAGTTCTTTATCAGCTGTGCCCTCCTCTAGACAGAAAGAGACCCAGATCTTCAGCTGGTGTCAACTGATGTAGCTCCATCCACTTCACTTTGGGTATGTGTGTTGGGTGTGTGTATGTAACCTTCGGGTGGGCTAAATTAATTAAATTGCCCTTCTCCAGTGCCCCACAGAAATCATTCCCAACCCCTATGGGGAAAGCAGCTGGAGACCCAGGATCCAGTCTGTACAGGACTCACGGCGAAGCTTACTCAGAGCTACACTCACACATTAAAATACTACTAAAAACAAACATAACAATGAACTTTATTAACTACTAACTAAATGAACCTTATCCTAAGAAAACAAACTACAATTAACCAAGAACAATCCCTTGCATGAAAGATACCCAAGAGTCCCAAAGTCTGTGTGGAGTTCACCCAACTCTCAGCTACAGTCTCTGTTCCAGTGTGGAAGCTTGAGTGGCAAGAAATAGCTGTCCTCTTCTTTCTTTGCTGGGATCCTCTGTAGCATTCCATGCAGGCTCTCTCTTCTCCTCTGCAACCAGCCCTCAGTCCCATATGCATGTCTGCAAGGTCTGTCGCAAATGACTCCTTTACATGGAGAAAACATCTTGTTCGCTCCTGGCTCAGCTCCTCTCCAGAACACTGAGCACATGGTCTCCCCTCAAGGCAGCTTCTGCCTGCTGTCTGCTCAGGCTGCTGCTCTCCAGTCATCTGACTGACAACATCACATCACACCAGCAGGGTACACTGTGGAGCATGCTCAAATTGCTACCACTCCCTGCTTCTGGAAGTTTCCAGTTGTGGGTCGCTAATCTGCCCAACAACAGTAACCCACCCTCAGCAGGTCTCTCAAGAGATAGCCTTTTCAGGCATATGGGTTACATGTACACATGTTCATCCTCCCAAGTGCTTGACATTAACAGGCCTACAGCCCTGGTCCATACTGTATCTGAAATACAGACTCACACAGTTCAGCCAACACCCTGGGGGCAGACACTCAGGGAGCTCCTTTCTTCTCAACCTGAATTCAACTGGAGTTTGCAAAACAGCTGAAGGCTTCATCCAAAAAAGTCAGTGAGCTGGAATCAGACTCTGCAGTCAGTGTCTCCTCCTTTCTCATGCCAGGCATGACCATCTGGAGCCCAGCGTGTTCGCCTACCTTAGCGACATCGCTCTGCTGAGCTTTGGCGTTCCTCTCATCCCACCCTTATTAGCATGTGCAGGGCCCCGCACAGAGAGCAGAGCCCCACTGCAGTTGGGACCATACACACCAATAATCAGGGACAGCCCTACTCTGAAGAGTTGACAATCCAAACAGGTAAAGGGCAGGAGAGGAAATGGAGGCACAGAATGGGAACATCCTAGCCAGGAAAAGAACTACTATTTTCCCGTCCAGTGCGTTATCCAATGCACTATATAGCTATACCCACACTGAGGATTGCATGTGTTACTTCCCCCTTGTTTTAAAACTGCTGATGCCTTGATGAGAGATGGAAGAACTAGAACAGCAAAAGGCAGAGCAGGGCCTGGCCTGCCAAGACCTCAGCCTCATTCAGCTAGCTATTTCCAGCCTGACTCTCTTCCTTTCCCCAAGTCTCTATGGCAGAGGTTGGCAACCCCCGGCACGTGTGCCAGACGTGGCACGTGGACCGAGCCTGAGCGGCATGTGGCGCTGCTCAGGCTCCCCCGCTGGCCCCTGCTGGCCCTGCCCCCTGCTGAACGGCAGGAGGGGAGTGGAGGGGAGCAGAGCGGGTCGCGTCGTGTTGCCCGCCCAGAGCCGCATCGCTGCCGGCAGGGCAGAGCTGGCCCCAGCCATGGCTGGCAAGGGGGTGGGTCAGCCCGGCCCGGCTGGAGCCACCGCTGCCGGCGGGCAGCCTGCAGTTTCTGGCCCCGGCTCCCGCCAGCAGCTGCGGCTCCGGGTGAGCCAAGCCAACCAGCTCTCTGCCAGCCATGGCTGGGGCCGGCTCTGCCGCAGCAGCACGGATCTCGGCCGGCCGGGGCGGGGTGACGGGACCCGCTCCACTCCTGCCATCCAGCAGGGGCCCTTAGTCGCAGGCCGCCCTGCGGACGGGAGCCGGCCCCAGGGCCGGAAACCGGAGGCCACCCGCCGGGGAATGCTGGCCTAGGCCCCGTCCCCTTTTGGCCCTGCCCTGGCACCTGCTAAGGGTGCGGTGGGCAGGGCTGGCACAGGGGCCGGCAAAGGTTGCCGACCCCTGCTCTATGGCTTTGATGAACATGGCTGAAGGCCAGGAGCCAGGCAGGTCAAGCTGGGGAATTAAAAGATAATCAATGCTGTCATGCTCCATCTATTTTGCCTTGCTCTTCCCTCCCTTTGTGCCTGAGTGCCAGGCAGAGGGAACAGGAGAGGTGAGGTAATTCATGAATGGTCTCCATTGTATCTGCTAAGGCCAGCTTGTTTGATAGCGGGAAGACAACAGGAGATGATAGTTTCCCTACTTGGCCCCTAAGGGTGACAGGTCGCCCAGATACAGTAATCCTAATCTGATGCTCTACTATTTTACTTGGCCCCAGGTAGGCGTGGTGCAGCGACCTTCCAATACTGACCAGATTGCAATGAGAGAGGCAGTTGGAAAGAGGCTCTGAGACTACTGCTCCATATGTCACCTTAAAAGAGCTCTGTGTGGGGAGGTAAACACATAGCTGTTTGCAGAGCCATCAGTTATCTAAAAACAGCTACCAACTGCTGCACTGTGCCCATGGTCAGGAGCCAGCATTTTATGCTACATAAAGACGATATTAAACTAGCATTTTCATAAAATAAGAAAGTCAAAATGTTTCAAATTTTTCCTGTAAAAAACATCATCAAACCGACACGTTCCCACATAACCATTCTGTCGAAAATTTTCCAACCAGTTCTGCTTACTGCACTTCCCACTCATGTCCCGTGGGCCTTTGTGTGCTGGTCCCACTGACCCAGCCCACGTAGCCTCCACGCCTCTGAGGCTGAGTGTCCTCCAGAAGCTCAGCTCAGTGAATCCAACTGAGCTGGACTCCTGGTCAGTGGTCTGAACTTCTTCAGTCCTCAGGGGCCTGCGCCCCTCCACAAGTTTTTCCAGCGACATCCAGCAGCCTTTTCAAAACAGAACAGGGTTTATTGAAACTCTGAATTGGGAGGTCCCTAGGTTAGCACAGAGAAGCAAAGTGGACAGTCTTTCTGGCCAAGCCAGGGATCCATCCAGCCAAGCTGCTGTAGGATCCATTTCCAATTCTCTCCCTCTGTCTCTTTGCCTGACCCTAGTGAGAACTGCTAGGTTTGTCCAAAAGCCAGCTCTCATCCCAGCCACCTGACCCCTTTCCATCCATTGTCTCTCTCCTGCAGAGCCATGCTGAGTTCACATGTTCCTCCTGCCCTAGGCTCCCATTGTTAGGTATTAATTGTTCTGTTCTTGTGACTCCCATTGTCTTTTCAGATCCTCCATTGATATGGGTGGGTTTCAGCCAGTCCTTTAACAACCCATTCATTCCAGCCCAGACATTCTTTTGCTCTGGTCCAGGAGCATTTTACCCCTTGTGCACAGCAATCCCTAGTCTCTGCTATGCATATCATTCAGAAAAATATTACAGAAAAGCCCCACTTCATCATGCCAAGTGAATGAAAGACAGAGAAAGACCAGAGAGGAGAGAGAGAGAAAAAAGGCCGATGGAGTGCAGAATCAAAGCATAAGGGATAGCTCAGGAGAAATGCAGTTATCTAAGGGGGCGTTTTATTGTATTTTCCCCTTTTGTGCTATCCATCAACCCTGTTCTCATTCGAAAGGAGACGGCTGGGATTACTGGCTTGCCAGGTCAGAGAGAGAGGCTTTGAGAGCTGCATTCTCTCTGTAGCTTTTCCCCAGGTGGATGCTAGAGGGTTTGGATTGGGTTTTCTCCTTCAGCCACTCAGACAGAAGGAAGGAAATCATGGAGGGGGTATAGATTTATTATTAATTATTATTATTATTATTATTACAGGCGAGTTGGCAGGCAATCTGAGAGTGATGAAGAAGTGTGTCCTTCATCTCCATTATGACACACAGAGTTTGGCTTAAATCATAGTGCTGGCCTCTGCAACAAAGCGCTGGTCTCATCGGCAGACAAACCAATCTCTTCAGGCTACACTTTATTAGCCCTTCAGTGATTGTAAAGTGTTTGTCCCAGTACACTGGGCAAAAGGCGCTGAGCACTAGATTCAGAGTGCCCTTGCAGGAAACTGTGCAGATAGCCATTGTTTCAGCTACCGGTGAGCTCTGCTGAAATATCTTCTAACATAGCATAATAAATGGGAATGGAGATGGGGCTGTCATTTACTGCAGAGAGTGGGAAAGATGATGATTTCTGAAATGTGGAGATGTCTGCATAAGTGTGCTTAGTTAATAAATATGGTGCCATTAGATGGGGTTTGACAAGATGCAGCCTTACTCCTGGGTTTGCACGACTGGTACAAATTCCTGTTGGGCATAGTGAATGGCTTCTCCTGTGCAGCTCTTAACAGGTAACAGCATCCAGGTGCCTGTTCATCCGGTGTCCCTCATTAGCACAACTAAAGTAACAGAGCTAGCATCCCTTAGTTGCTGAGCAGTTCAATTACATGCCAAAGCGGGTTCTGATTCATATGCACTTCACAGTACTTTACCCAAAAACATGTCTCTTGCCCTTCGAGGTCCTATCCGACACAAACGGTCAAAATTCAGGTACAGGCTTCCAGTGAGTTAAAATATTGCACCAGGTTCCTAGGGTGCATCTACACTTACAAATTAAGTCGACTTAAGCTTGCTTAAATCGACTTAATTTAATCTGTGTCCACCCTACACTTTCCTTAAGTCGACTTAAGCAGCTGCTTAAGTCGACTTAAGGAAAAATTAAGTAGACTTTATAAAACCTCGTTTTAATTCGACTTTGCTGGCTAAGTTGACTTTAGAAAGTCGACTTAGCCAGTGTGGACGTGGAGTAGCCCTAAGTCGACTTTAAGTCGACTTAGGGGGATTTAGGGCTTCCCCACTGCCCTCCCTGCCAGGGTGGCTGGCACAGCCACAGCCTGGTGTGCCTCCCCACAGGGCAGGGCAGAGCCCTGCCCACCCTGCCCCTATGTCCTGCCAGGGTCCCTGTCAGGCTCAGCCCCCATTGTACCCAGGTACAATGGGGCAAAGGCTGAGCCCCCTGGCACTTGGCAAGGGGTGCCCCCCCCCACCACTGTGGACCTGTCCCAGGTCCACCTAGCCTCTACAAGTCAACCTAGGCATCCAGCGTGGATGCTCTAGGTCGATTTGGTGGGGTCCCCTCTAAGTCGACTTAAATTTTGAGTGTGGACATGCTAAGTCGACTTAACAAAGTCAACCTAGCTAAGTCGACTTAAATTAACAAGTGTAGACATAGCCCTAGTGAGGGTAAGTCAACATTACTCCATTGGAATCAATGGGCCAGACCTTCAGGTGGCATCAATTGTCATAGAGCTACTGAAATTAACAGCACTGATCATGTGAAGTCCTGTCCCATGCTCTGGGAAATGTGAATGAGCAATTAATGCCTTTGCGCCGAGCCCTCTGTCACTTCTTGCCACTCGTCCTAACCATGGAGGGATGTGAGCCTCTGCAGGGATGCTAAATGTTCATGGAACAGAGATGAAGGAATACACCTACTTCCCACCCCTCACACTGCGTGTTTTCATTTCATACTGGCTGATCCATATCGTGCCTTTGATTGACATCTTCACATAAATGCCTATGCCTTGTATAAAGCAAGAAGCTCAGTGAAAAGACAGGTTCCCCTGGGCAAATCCCATTGAGTTCTGGGCAAAGTCTGCCTCTAGAAAGCTGCATCTTTTTTACCAGGACTCTGCAGAGCTGTCTGGCTTCCTGCCATTGAGATGATCAAAAGGTTCCTGCTGTTGGCTCACCAAAGTAATCCATCATGCTTCTGGTGCGGGGGAGAGGAAGGGAGCTAGCTTGATGCAGACCTGAGCAGGAAGGGTCTGGTCCAATCACAGGTTCATCTCTCTGCAGACGCAGCATCCTACTTGTGTAGAAAAAAAATGTACGCAGAGGATTGAGATCGGACATCCACAAGGAAAGGATTACCTCTAGGTGTGATCTGTGCCCACTGCCAGGGCAGGGCAATGCTCATCCATGTACCACAGGCTTTGAAAGGTTATTTCTGCTAAAGACATGCATTTTCTCCTTTGCCTGGTGTGATGTTCAGTGGATTTAGTGTCATGATTGCTACAGGGCAGGGAGAGAGGAGAGACCAGGGGGGTTCTGTGGGAGGGTTAGCTGCATTTGTTGGTGGTTACTTATTTACACTGGAATCTCTCATACAAAACCAACCTACAACACATTCTTCCACATGGCTGGACTTCACAAAAAAAGAGAAAATCCATCTGCAACACACACTTTGCTTTCCTACAGAAGAAAAAAGACACCAAACTGCCTAACCTCCTATGCACCACAAGGGATAACAACAGTAACACCTTCAACCTATTCAACAACATTGTTAATCTTTCATGCCACACACTTACTCAAGCAGAGGAATCTGTGCAATCTCGGGAACTTTATTCCTGCCCCACTGCCCCCACACATAAAATACAATTCTGCGGTGACCTGGAAAACTACTTTCGCTGTTGCAGACTCAAGGAATATTTCCACCACACCACCAAACAATGCAATAACCTGCAGATACCTTCCTTCCCAACACTGCAAGAAGAATTATTCTATGTGGACTCTTCCTGATGATTAGAACAACAAACTAGACTTCTACAAAGATTGTTTCTGCCACCATGCAAAGGTAAAATCATGGACAAACAACATCCCTTACACCATAACCTCAGTCATGCAAAACAGAATGCCATCCACAGCTTCAGAAACAACTCTGACCTTATTATTAAGGAACCTGACAAAGGAGGTGCTGCTGTCATCATGAATAAATTGGATTACGATGAAGGGGCTTATAAACAACTCTCCAATACAATGTTCTACAAACCACTTCTCTCTGACCCCCACTGAGGAATACCAAAAGGAATCATACCACCTACTCAAGAAACTCCCCAAAGCAGCACAAAAACAAATCAAGAGAGACACACCGCCAGAACCCCGACCAGGGGTATTCTATCTACTACCAAAAATTCATAAAAATGGAAACCCTGGATGCCCCATCATCTCAGGCATTGGCACGCTTACAGCAGACTTATCTGGCTATGTGGACTCTCTCCTTAGACCCTATGCTATCAGCACTCCTAGCTATCTTCAAGACACCATGGACTTCCTGAGAAAAATCCAATCCATTGGTGAACTTCCAGAAAACACCATCCTGTCCACTATGGATTTAGAGGCTCTTTACACCAACATCCCACAAAAGACGGATTACAAGTCATTAGGAGAACTATCCCAGATGATGTCACAGCACACCTCGTGGCTGAGCTTTGTGACTTTGTACACACCCACAACCATTTCCGATTTGAAGATAATTTATATCTTCAAGTCAGCGGCACTGCTATGGGTACCCGCATGGCCCCACAATATGCCAACATTTTTATGGCTGACTTAGAACAACACTTCCTCACCTCTCATCCCAAAGCACCTCTACTTTACTTATGCTACATCGATGATCTTCATCATTTGGACGCATGGTAAGGATGCCCTTGAAGACTTCCACAGAGATTTCAACTATTTCCACTCCACAATCAAACTGAGCCTGGAACACTCCGCACAGGAGATCCACTTTCTGGACATTACAGTGCAAATTAGAGATGGGCACATAAACACAATCCATACCGAAAACCTACTGATCGCTATAGTTACCTACATCCCTTGAACTTTCATCCAAGACACACCACACGATCCATTGTCTACTGTCAGGCCCTAAGAGTGAGAGATCGTCTTGTATAGGAGTTGGCAACTGGGGGGCACGGCCAGTGTGGGGGGTTGCTGACCCCTGTACAAGACAATCCCTCACTCTCTCAAGCCTTGGGAGGCAGGCATCTCCTCACTTATAGACAGCCCCCAAACCTTAAGCAGATACTCACCAGAAACTACAGACCAAACAAGAGAAACATTAAAGCAGGAACATATCCCTGTAACAAAACCCACTGCCATTGTTGTCCTTAGGGGGGGAAGGGTGGGGTGACTGTCCTGGGCCCTGTGGTCCTGTGGGCCCCGCACAGCTGCCTTTGGGTGTGTCTACACTTAGAAATTAAGTCGCCTTAAGTTTGCTTAAGTCGACTTAATTTAATCCGCGTCTACACTATACTTTCCTTAAGTCAACTTAAGCAAGCTGCTTAAGTCGACTTAAAGAAAATAAAGTCAACTTAATGAAAATTAAGTCGACTTTATTAAACCTACTTTTAATTCGACTTTAGGCTTAAGTCGACTTCCTAAAGTCAACTTAAGCCAGTGTAGATCTGGAGTAGCCCTAAGTCCCTGTCCACCCTGCCCCTATGCCCTGCCAGGGTCTCTGTCCCCATTTGCCCCATTGTACCCAGGTACAATAGGGAAAAGGCTGAGCCCCCTAGTACTGGGCAAGGGGTGCCCCGCCACCACCGTGGACCTGCTCAAGGTCCCCCTAGCCCAGGGGTCTGCAACCTGTGGCTCCCCCAACCACCGGGGTACCCTGCAGGAGGCCCATGCCTGGCTCTGGGCTTCCCCCAGCCACCAGGCACCCCACGGGCAGCCCATGCCAAGCTCCAGGCTTCCCCCCCCCCTGCATAAGGGGACCCTGCAGCAGAAATCCTGGCTCACCTCCCTGTACCTCCCACCAGGAAGCTACACCCATTGTGGCTCTCAAAACACTTTGTTATTGAAGGAATTTTCAAAAATGGCTCTTCTTATCTTTTGGGTTGCAGACCCCTGCCCTAGCCCCTACAAGTTGACCTAGGCGTCCAGTGTGGACGCTCTAGGTCGACTTGGTAAGTTTCCCCCTAAGTCGACTTTAAATTTACGTGTGGACATGCTAAATCGACTTAGCTAAAGTCGACTTAAATTTACAAGTGTAGACATAGCCTTTGGTGGCAAGCCGAAGGCAAGGGGCAGGGCGGGAGTGCGGGGCCTGGCCTCTGGGCTGACCTGGCTCACACTGTCCCCAGGCGGAGCAGCCGGCCCAGGTGCGGAGAGGGAGTGTGGATCCCGGCCAGTCCCGCCTCGTAGGGTGGGGGAGCCAGGGGTCCTCACAGGCTGATTTGTCCTGGGCTCCCCCCTTGCCAACTTTTCCCACATATCTGCACAAAAGATACCATCAGAGGACCTAATCAAACCAGCTATTCTATGAAGGGCTTCTTTACCTGCTCATCCACCAATGTGGTTTTTGCCGTTATGTGCTGGCAATGCTCCTCTACCTTTTACATTGGACAAACAGGACAGTTTCTGCACAAAAGAATAAATGGACACAAGTCTGACATCAGAAATGCTTCAATCTCTGCTCACTCCATTGGGGAACACTTCGATCTCTCTGCTCACTACACTGATGATTTGTTAATAGCTGTACTTAAACAAATAGATTACAAAGCAAAGCTTCAAAGAAAGACTGCAGAATTGGAATTCATATGCAAATCTGACACCGTTGCCTTATGGCTAAATAAGGATCTCGGGTATTTTTCTTATTACAACAGGCAATTTGACCTCATCTCCTTCTGTATGCTGTTCTCCATTGTTTGAATCTAAACAACTGCTTTGATTTGCTGTAACAGGCTGACCTGATCCTATGACTTATACTTCCCTGCATTTATTTTCCTCCCATTCTGTAAGTTCCCCATTTTCAAAGCATCTGACGAAGTGGGATTTTCTCCCATGAAAGCTCATGCAATAAATAAATGTGCTAGTTTTTAGAAGTGCCACAGGACTCCTTATATGTTTGGCTGAGCTACACTACCACAGCTACCTCTTTGGAACTTATTTATTCTGGATACACAGAAGAGTCTGCTGTGAAAGATGGTTTTATGCTCTGCTTTGCAGAATGAGGTTTCCATGTCCCCTGTAGAAGCAGCGACCCTGTGGCCTTGTTCTTAGGCAATCTGCAAAGGCTGTTCTTCATCAGCTCCAGCTACTTTGAAAGATGTGTTTAAAAATGAGATGAAAGATACAGTTCCCAGGCACTGTAATGATTAGCGGACAAATCTGGGGCTCCTGCCTTAGTTCGTATTAAGGCAGAACTCTGATGCCTGTTTGTTAAAGGGATAATTACCAGAGCTGCTTTTTTTTTTTTTTTTTTTTAAAGAATATGGAAACTGAAAGTTTTGGGGTGAAAATGGAAAAAAAATTTGCAGAAAAAAAAATGTGAATGAAAAGAGTCTCCAACCAGAAAATTTTTATCTGAGAACCAAAAGATTTTCCATGTTGACTTAAACCTAAAAGTTTGTGGGTTTTCATTTTTTCAATAACAACAACAAGAATAACAACAACAATTCTAAATTTTTAAAAGAAAGCAGAAACTTTCCACCTATCTTTTTGGTTAGCCTAACCCCCAACTTTCAATTAAAAAAGGGTTTCAGTGGAAACATTCCAACTGTCCCCAAAGTTGTAGCATGCAAAGAAGATACTGCTGCTTTTAAAGGAAGGATGATCTCGTGGTTAAGGTACTGGAGTGACATCTGGGTTTAATTCCTGGCTTTGCCCCAGACTCCGTGCGTGACCCTCGGTGAGTCATTTAATTTCTTTGGGTGCATCTACACTGGCAAGTTAGGTTGATTTAAGGACGCTTAAATCGACCTAAACAAAGCCACATCCACACCAGGCTTTCAGTAAGTCGACTTAAGCGCTTTTTAAAGTCGACTTAATAACTACCACTCTTTAGGTCGACTTAATGCCCAAGTCGATTCGTTAAATCGACCTAAAACCGGTGTGGACGCCCTAAGTTGACTTAATTCCCTAAGTCAACCTAGGGCTGGGGACAAGGAAGCCGTGGCTCTCCTGAGAGAGTGAGGGATTGTCATGTAGAATAGATTGTAGATCCTTGATGATGTGCTGTAGGGGTCTGATTTGGGGGTTGTAGGCGATGATCAGTGGCGTTCTCTTGTTTTCTTTCTTGGGCTTCTCCTGTAGTAGTTGACTTCTGGGTCATCTTAGGTCTTGACTGCAGACAATGGATCATATTGCTATGGGTACGATCCCTCACTCTCTCAAGCCTGGGGAGAGAGACCTTTCCTTGCTTACAGACAGTCCCCCCCAACCGTAAACAGATACTCACCAGCAACTACAGACCAAACAACAGAAACATTAAAGCAAGAACATATCCCTGCAACAGATCATGTTGTCAACTGCCCTCTTATCCACACAAAAAACACCATCACAGGACCTAATCAAGCCACTTACTCCATCAAAGGTTCATTCACCTGCTCATCCACCAAAGTGATTTATGCCATCATGCCGGAAATGCCCCCCAGCCTTATACATTGGACAAACAGGACAGTCTCTACACAAAAGAATAAATGGACACAAATCTGACCTCAGAAATGAGAACATTCAAAAACCAACAGGGGAACATTTCAATCTTCCTGCTCATTCCATTGACGACTTGTTAATAGCTGTGGTCAAAGAAATGAATAACAAATCACAGCTTCAAAGAGAAACTGCAGAAATGGAATTTATATGTGAATTCAACTCCGTTGCCTCAGGATCAAATAGGGACTATGGATTTATTCTCATTACAACAGGTGATTTGACCTCACCTTCCTCTATAGGCTGTTCCCCAGTGTTTGAATCCCAACACCTATTCTGATTTGTTGTTACAGCCTGACTTGATCCTGTGTCATACATTTCCCTGCATTTAATTTCCTCCCATTCTGTAAATTCCCTATTTTCAAAGCGTCTGATGAAGTGAGATTTTCTCCCATGACAGCTCATGTGATAAACAAATTTTGTTAGTCTTTAAAAGTACCACAGGACTCCTTGTTTGTTTAGATTTCTGTTGGTGCCCCTAAATGCTAAGTAATACTAATAATTCTGATAATTACTGATTTCCCAGAGAAAAGACAGAGGAATTGAGGGCCATTCACTATGATTAAGAAAATCATGAACTCATTCTGATAGAGTGGAATGATTTCAAAGAATAAAAGAAGACAGCAGAAGATAGATGGGCTATTTGCAATTTACTAGAGAGGCCTTATAGTTATAATTGCCTTCAATTTTATAGCACCAAAGGATCATAGTGCCTTTTACAGACTACAGAGGCAAAGATTGCATCTCTTACTGCTGTGGCATGCAGATGCTATTTAGGAGGATTCTGCAGCATTATTAATACTCGGCAAATACAGCAACATAACCTCTGGATAAAATTACCTAGCACCAGAGGATGTGCAGACTAGATGTTTGTTATGGTCCTTTCTGGCCATTACATTGACGATTATCTGAGAATATTACTGGCACAATGCATCTGCAGAACGAGACACAATTTGTGATTGGAAATGAAGGTCACTTCTTGCTTATGAAGTTTAAGTCATCCAGGCAGGAAACAGGAATAATCTCATGTGACTCAAAGAGCATGCACAGCAAACAGGTGCACCTAGGATCCGCTTCGCAAACAGGCCACAGGCTGAAATGTATTTGCATAAACAAGTCTCCAATAAACTGCCAATGAGAAACATGTTCAAGAAAGAAAAGTGCTGTTTGTGGATAATTCAAAGATAAAAAGGGCATATGCAGGCTGAATTTCTGGGGATGAATTCCTGGTCATTTGACCATCCTTAGCCAGTATACAGTTGCTGAAGGCAAAAAGTAAAGAACTCACGTCTACTCTGCATGTCACCGTATTGCTTTTAGAGCTGAAGAATGCTGAGGAGAATTTAGTAGCTGCCCTTCATGTGTAGGACAAACCTCGGCCTCCAGACGTGCCTGCTGCCCTAGGACATCAGTGGGGTGGCACAGGGATAACTGAGACAGAGACTGGCTCATCATTTTGCATACTGAACATACCATGGTTTATGCGCAAGAACATTCCTTTTGGAAATCAAGAACCAGAGTCTGGCTTCAGCTGCGCTCAAGTAAATCCAGAACAGCCCAAATGAATTCAAGGGAGGGGGATTTATATGAGGGCAACAGGAGTATGAACTGGCTAAAGGAAACCACCTTTCCTTCAGTACAGATGGGTGTGGGCGGATAGAAAATGGGACGGCTGGGAGACAGGCCTAGGAAGCAAATATTGATGGACTTTCTCAAGATCATGTAATATCCCCTGATAGTTGCTGCTTTGTTAGCAGGCTTGTAATAGGAGTGACCTCCTTTGAGGGATGAGAAGAAGAACAGGAGACACCACTGCCAGATATGGCCAATGGGCTCCTTCAGAGCTATGCTGGGCCTACTGGGCCGACTGTAAGCTTTCATCCCAAGCCAGCTAACAGGGAAGGGAACATGCAGAGGTCTAAAATTAAAGGAAAGGTAGGATGGAGGGAACACGAGAGCACTAATGAGCTGGTCAGCAATTAAACCAGGTCTGCAGCAACAGCAGGGTGAAGAGAGAGTGCTAATTAGGGAGGGACTTATCTCTCCACTAGCTAAGGATGCTGCTGAAAGCCTAAAAAGTGTGGAGAGAGAACCCGACCCAGTCCAAGAAGGCAACGTGGAATAACACCATTTCCGAGGCACCTGTCCTCTGAGGATATCAAGGAAGTTAGCAGGCCTGGCACCCACTTGTGATTATTATTATTAAAGTTGAACCTACAGAGTGAGCAGGGCCCTGTCCTGCTAGGTGCTGCACATACTCAGGCTAAGTGACACTCCTTGCCATCAAGAACTTGCAGTCTAAACAGACATAGGGTAGGAGGGGAAACTGAGGTGCAGAAGTTTGCCCAAGGCGATGCAGTGAGTCAGTGGCCAGGTCAGGAATAGAACCCAGGAGTCCTGGCAGCTGCTCTCCTGTACCATAGTCCCCCAAGGAAATGCATGCTGGTGGGACAACAGTGGCGTGTTTGGGCATGCTGCTGAATCAAACTGTGCCAGCACATGCTGCACTAACTCAACCTGTCTCCATTATTGGTTTGTGCTGATGCAAATTTCCTTAATGCAGGCAGGACCGCAGTTTGCAGCTGAAACAATCTGTGCCAGTTTAGCAGCTTTTTTTATTACAAGCCAGTCTTCAAGGACTCTCTGGATTACAGCAGAGACGAACATCCCTAGTGCAGGCTGGTAGTGGCCATGTAATATACCCGAGACCCATTAATCTGCTAATATTTATAATTGTGGCTGCAGGGAGCAACCTCATTTCTGCTGAGAGCTTAATTAATCATGGAATCAAACCAACTCTACGAAAGGTTTTGCTACTGAGGAAATAAATTTGTGCAGCAAGTGGTAGCAGGGGATGTGGATGGGTCAGAGGGATCCTAAATCAGTGCAGCCGATGCCTGTGGATGTGCCCAGGGACTCATTACGAAGGAAGCGGGTGGCAAAATAAAATGATAGATCAAAACAAGGCAGAGCTGCCCGGGGAAACTTTCATCTGCATTCAGGAGACACAGGAAAGAGGGCATGGAGCTACCACTGGAATATCTTAGGGTACGTCTACACTTATGGGCAGCTTGTAAGGTACAGACTCCAGTTCCCCAGCTAGCATGGCTAAAAACAGCTGACAGTGAGGCATGGCTTAGGAAAGCAGAGGAGAGTGCCCTACCTGCTTGAATCCCCAGGGTATGTACCTGACCTGGCTTTCTACACGCTCAAGCAGTGCTCCCTTTCTCTTGCTGCCAGAGCCTTTCCCCACTGCAGTGAATAGCGGAAAAGGCTTTGGCAGGGAGGAAGCAGTAGGGAACGGATCTGGCAGCTCCCCTGCTGCAGTGCCAAACATGCATGTAGCCATTCACTGCACGGTACAGATAGCCCCAGACCCTCCACTTGCCTGTGACAGTGCACCCTGGAGGGTGGAGACATAAGCTGAGGACTGCTCTTTGGCACCCTGGCCCCTTGCCCAAAGTAGGTGGAAGTTTCGGGGCTTCTCACAGCTTCCTGGGTTTCCTGGGTGGCTCTGACCACTTCCTGGCTCTGGCTTCTGGCCTGGCCAGGTATTCAGAGGGAAGAGGAGACCAGGCAGTGGGACCCTGGAGGAGGCGGAGCTCCTGTACACGTCCCATTTTTGCATTTTGAAAAGGTGATGGCCCTAGCTACAGGTGGGGGAATTTGGTCTGTGAAATGGGCCTAAATTACACACATCCATTTGGCTCTCAGTGAGTGTGCATGGTACGTGTCACGCACACATGCAGCGTGGGTTCTCTCATTCTCATCAGTTTTACATTGGCAGGACTCCAGGGACTTCTCCTGACTTATGCCCAATGTACAGAAAGAAGAAGCAAGCAGACACGGAAAGGAGTTAGGGCAGGGGCTGTGAAGAGCTGCTAATAGGATGGGATTAGATTGTAGAAGGTGAAACAGACCCACTCCCTACATCGGCAAGCAGACCTGAATATTGAAGTCAGTTTGGCCCAAAAGTTTCCATTGAAGGGGCTTGTGGTGCATTTGGCCCAAAGCTAGAGACTGATAAACCATGCAAATTAGCTGATCTGGGTCTTCTTTTGCTGAGAACTTCTTGGAAACAATCAGTCCCGAATGAACAGCAAGGCCACAGTCTGGGTAGCTGTGGCCCTGCCTCCAGCAGTGTGTAAGATTTGGGAAGTACGGCCTTGCTGAGCGCAGGATGGAGCTGAGGCCAAAAACAACCCAAAGGAAGGCTGGGGAGATGTGGGTGTTACACAGAGAGACAGGCGCACACGTGGATGAAGGAGAGAACCTAGGCAAAGGAGTTCTTCTTGGTGATAATGAACTCAAGTGGCAATGGGCTGAACATCATTGCCAGGACACGGAAGCTGGGCTGCCCAAATAACTCAAGTGTGGCAGCGGATGGCAGGTGAAGCCACGAATGGTCCAGGTGGGCAATGCCAATGGATGTCTCTTGTCCCAAAGGAATCGGCGTGAGCCTGATACAAGAGGATTGTTGTGTTTCTGTAGCCAAGGCCAGGGCAGGAGAGCTACTGCAGACACCGTGATAATGGGTGGCTCAGCTGGTTGGTGGGTGAGGCAGCTCATATGCGGATGGGGATAAAAAGGGCTGGATTCACAGCACTTGGAAAGTCAGGAGGAGATGTCTAAAGGATCAAAGGACAATGAAGGCTTCTAATTCCTTTTGAAAGTTAAAAGGAGTTGGGTGCCTAACTCCCTGAACTTCCCTTGGTGATCCTGGCCACAGCATGGTCTAGACAAGAGAGCTTGGCACAGGAAACCTGGGGTCTAATCTTGGCTCTGCAACATGGGCAAATTGCTTCCCCTTTCTGTGCCTCAGTTTACCCTTCTGTAAAATAGGGATAAGAGGCTGACCTCCTCTGAGATCTACTGGTAACATGCCCTGCATTAGAGCGAGGTATTGTTATTATTACTCATAGAAGAGGCAATTGCATTGCTGGAGATTCCTCTACCACCTTGAAATACCTGCCACACTGCAGGTGCACAGCCCTTAGGCCTCTCTGTTAAGGACGCTATGAAGAGGATCAGCTGTTGGCAGTGGGAAGGTCACCAATTATTTCCCCAATGGGCTGTGCCGCAGAACAGTTCTCATTCTAGCAACATCCTGAGCTCATTACTGACCTTGGCTACTTTTGAACCGGTGACCCGAGGCTTGGAGTCTTTATAGCCCATTACTAGGCTCTTGAGTCATCTCAGCCCCTTGGCAAGTTATATTATTTTGAAATAGCAGCTAAATGGGAAAGAGGTCATGCTCCCAATCCACCGGCAACAGGACAGGGCAATGCATTTCTGAGTGATTATGCCTCAGGTGATGTTGGAGTTATGAGACGTGGGGGCTGAAGGCTGAATGACTTTAATCACCCTGGACATGCCATTGTTTCCTCCCCGTCCATCCCACCCAAGAGGCTGAATTTTATTGCAGAATGGAAATTATATAACACATAATCAAGTCAAACCCGTGCACTTGCCAGGTATTACTCCCTTCAGTACTATTGTTAATAACGAGCCAGAAAGTACCACTGGACCTCTAAAACCCTCTTACAATAAACAAGAACTGATGCCTTAAATAAATAAAATTAAATTAAATTAAAAAATATACCAGGATTGTGTCCATGCTGGATGCTAACCAACGAGAGGAGTCATTTGCAGAAGAGACGCTAGATGGCATCGGCAGCACATCAGTTCCAGGAGGAGGGGGAAGGCCTTGGCCTGCCCTTTCTCTCACAGAACAGTCTGGTAAAGGAAGCCAGAAAAGTCAGGATGACAGAGCAGAAAATGCCTTTGCTGGGGGACGGATCACAGTAGCCATAAACAACCTTCGCTCTGGAAGTACCACTTGGCAATGGCTCGTCTCTCTGGGCATACAATTCCACAAGTTGCCTGTGGGAAGCTCAACAGGTCCACATGATTGTCTCTGGGGCATTCATCTGAATCTCCTTGGGGAACCGGTCCGGTGTTGAATGAATGTCACAGTTCTCATCAAAAGGCTTTCTGGTTACACAGGAGGGAGTGACCCCAAATACTGCATTTCTGGTACAGTTTGAGTTGTCACCACCACAGATATTCTCACCTCTTTGGTCTTGTCCACCACCATTCATCTTAATCATGTGGACAGGCTGGGCAAAATCCAGGGTGGGCTGGTAAAGTCAAAGCACTGTTAATTACACCTCCTAATCTTCACAACCAGCAAAGAGCTACAGAAATGGAGGACTGGAAAGATCTCAAGAGGTCATCAAAACCCATCCCCTTCACTGAGGCAGCACCAGGAAAACCTAGACCAGCCCCGACAGGCGTTTGTCCAATTTGTTCTTAAAAATCTCTTGTGGTGGGGGATTTGGCAACCTCCCTTGGAAGTCTATTCCAAACTTAACGACCCTTAAAGTTAGAAAGCTTTTCTTAACATCTAACCTAAATCGCCCTTGCTGCAGATTAAACCCATTACTGCTTGTCCTCCCGCCAATGGACATGAAGAACAATTGATTCCCATCTGCTTTATAACATCCCTGAACACATTTGAAGACTGTTATCTGGTTCCCCCCAACCCCGGCTTCTTTTCTAAGATTAAAAAGATGCCCTCTTTTTTAAACCTTTCAATCATGCTCCAAGGAAATTGCTCAGGTAGACTCCACAGCATTGCTAAAGACACAGTGGGAGTTAGATTGCTGCTTCAGCACAGCTGGGTAATCCCGTGGCAGACAAGGAACCCAATAGCATTCCCCTGTTGCTCATGGGGAGACATGCAAATTACATAGGGCTATTCTCCTTACAGTGCCAGCAGCATGGCTCATTCCAAGGTCCCAATGGATGGACACAACGTATGTCTCCTTGGATGCTTCTACACTGCAATAGACAACCCGCAGTGCAGCTGCGGCTGACTTGGACTTGCAGGGTTCGGGCCACGGGGCTCAGAATTGCAGTGTAGACATTTGGGCCTGGGTTCTAAAACCCCACAGGGGAGGGAAGGAGTCTCACAGCCCAAGGGCCAGCCCAAACCTGAATGCCTACACTGCTGGAACCCTGGGAGCCTACGTCAGCGGATCCAGACTCTGACATTCATTGCAGTGGGTTTTTTATTGCAGGGTAGACATAGCCATAAAGGCGTAAAGGGAGATGAGATACACTATATAATGAGCTGAGTTTTCCCTCCTGTCGTCATCATCATCATCCATGGGTGCAGGGGGATATAGTCTTAGAAGAAATGATTCTTTAGTATGCATGATTCCTTCCTCAGTGTGCCCTCCAATTATTTCTTAATGTGTCCCACCCAACCCTTCCAACCACTTTGTTTTCTACGCTTTCTCAGCAAAGCCTCTATTCCCTGGATTTGAAATATGCATGCGGTCCACTACCTCAAATAGTGTTAACTTTATTTCTTTGTGTTTCTCCACTTCAGTCATCAGCATAAAACCTACACGTCAGAGGGTATCCTCAGTACAAGCAGGCCCCGTCTCCAAGAACTCCATCACCTAGTATAGGGGCTTCCAGAGACACCGGCTGACATGGGTCCCCATTGTGCTAGATGCTGTACAACACATAGTTAGAGGCTGTGCTGTCTTTACTCCAACGGAGAATTCTCTGGTGCTGTGGGAATTCTCATTGGGGCCGTTGTGGCCAGAGTATATGTCCTTTTGTGCTATGGAACTAGGACTTAAATACTGCTTCAATATCCGTATCTGTTGAGTATCATTCACTGTAGAATCCCAATGTTGGAAGATCCTACAGGCTTGAAGACAGCTTGACCATTCCTCAGAAGTTAGTGAAGAAATAAGTCATTAAATCCTTTCCTGCTGCAAAAGGCAAAGGACATTGTCCTTTGGGTAGAGGATGCAGCCTGTACAATTCTCACTGAAGTCAAAAAAGCCCCTGAGCTAAGCCAAAAGGACAAAGAGAAGTAGACAAATCCATTTGCATTAACCAAGGTGTGAACTATTGTGGCACACAGAAGGGCTGCTGCATTTCCCTACACATAATCCCTGAGTGTCTCAAGTACGCGCTGCTTTGTAAAATGCTTTGATTGAGATACCTTAAGTGTGAAAGGCACTGCAGAAAAGCCAGCTCCATTGTGTTCAATCTTGGTTTCCCTAGAGATGTAAGATGATGTTGGCTTCTGCTAGTTAACGGGGATAATCAGAATTTCTTTCAGAAGCAATGATGGAAGCAGCTTTGGCTCATTTCAAAACCTACTGTGCAGTGCTAGTAATGGCTACTAAGAACACACCGTTTCAGTGGAGTTCAAAGCCGAATGCTGCATTTGACCCTTCACCTCCCCTATCGCCATCAGAAGAATTTAAACTTCCAACATATGAAGAGGAAGCGAGGTCTCTCCCTCTCCAACTACATGCTATTTCTTAACTGTTAGCAGAGGGAGGTGTTGGCTGGATCCCAGAGAAACTATCCTAATGGTGAGCTCCATTAGACTGAGGGAACTCCAGTGTCTGAATCGTTTAAAGCTGGATTGTACAAGGCCCTGGAGACTATGCTAAGGACTGAGGCAGAATTGAGGGAAGAATTAAATGCCACCCAAGAGACCTTTTCTAGCTTTCATTTCTTTCCAAAACTGTTTGCAAATTATTGTAATGGATTCAACAATAGATATGAGATTCTGGGAATGGGAAATAATCGCACACCAACCCTAGTTACAAAAAAGGAGGCAGTGAAACCTGATGACTCAACTGTGCCTTGAGAGACCTGGGGTCTGTTCCTTGCTTGGCCACTGGGCTTACTAGGTGACCTTGGACAAGACACATCCCTGGAGGTGTGCCTTTCCCCCCCTCCATGAAATAGGGACAATGATCCCTGAGCTCCTTTGTAAAATGCTTTGACATGGCTCAATGAAAAGCACTCTGCATTACTATCAGAGACACAGACATGAATTTGGGCAGTTAAAACCAAAGTGCATTTTATGAGCTTTTTCCATGAATACTTGGGGCCCCAATTAAGTACAGCACGTGCTTAACATTAAACCTTTGCTTAAGTCCACCTTGTTCACCAAAGCACTTAACCACACGCTTAAAGTCAACCCTATACTTCAGTATTTTTCTAAACGGGGCCCTGATTTTCTAATGGAAAAGCTGACAGACCTATAGCTACACTGGAGTTGCTAGAGGCTCTTCTAAAATGTGCTGATACTGTTATTATAAATTAAAAATACAGGGGGATCATTTTTGTACCATTCACCAATAACTGTCACCATTCATTATTATTTATATTGTGACATTGCTTAGAGGCTTGGGATCCCATTGGGCCGGGCACTGCACAAACCCATAGGAACGCCCTGGCCTGCCCCACAAACCTTGTCTTCACACATCTTCTTGGGGCATCTCCCATCACTGTATGAGCAATAGGTGCAGATGAAGCATCTGTAATCTTCCATTCCTCCAAGCTCTGAATGGTACATTCCACTCTCCCCACCTCCACCATCCCCATATCATTGGGTTTGTTTAATCTCCCCGCCCTCCATGCTTTGCTAATGGAATTTTGCCGCTTATTCCTTAACAAAATAGAGAACAGCCGCTTCTTTTTAAGGAGCAAATTGGAGCTTTCATAAAGCAAATGAGTTTGTTAGCAAAGGTTTCAGAGTGCAGTGAGTGCATTAAAGCTGCTTCGTCTCTGAATATGGGCAGTGCTGTTTGCACTTTAAATGAGTGCATGCTGAGAACAGGAGGGACAGCAAGTAAAGGCCACTGAATTTCTGCCTCCCAGGTTCTCTCTCTCTCTCTCTCTCTCTCTCTCTCTCTCTCACACACACACACACACACACCTGCTTCCATGTGTGCTCGCAAACACTACCATGGATAAGTGCACACCCTCACTCCTGGGCTCTCATAACATTCTGTTCAGTGGGCATTATGTGTCCGTCCCACAGAGAACGGGCTGCCACAGCTGTCATATGGGGGAGTTCATCCCTCGAGTGCCTCTGGTTCAATCCCTGATGATGGCTGCTACCCTCTCACAAAAATATGGGCACCATGCCCAATATGGGTACCTACACGACTCCTTACTAGCTGAGCATTTCCCATCCTCTCAGAGGCACCGTGAGGCAGGGCGCTGCTGTTGCCCCCATTGTACAGATGGGGAAAGAGAGGCACAGAGAGATGAAAAGATTTGCACAAGGTCACAGAGGAAGGCTGTAGCAGAGCAGGGCAATATTCTGAGTCCCAGGCTAGCACTTGGCCACTGCAAACACTCTCAAATATCCTCACACTTCATCACACAGCCCCCTAGCCTGCTTTGTGCCCACAGCCCAGACAATCACTCCACCAGGGATCTCTTCTGGAAAATGCTATGCCCCCCCATCCCTCCCAACACTGAGGTCAGTCAGAGATTGCTCGCCCAGCTGCTCACATGGTGTGTTCTATAGCGTCTCGTCGCCCGTGTTCACTGCATAGCTCATGTGCTAATCAATCCTTGCTCTCACTGTTCCAACCCCGCCGTCATTGAGAGGCTTTAATCAATGGCCTCAGACACAAAGGAACATAGCTAGTGGATTAATGCTCCGAGAGCTTTTGCTTCGTCCCAGCAATCTTCCTTAGCACAGCCAACGGGCTGTACAAATCCAGGGAGGAAGACGGCAGGGCTGAAAGAAGCAGAGCAAAGGAGCATCTGCACCATGTGCTGCAGGCAGTGATCAATAGGAGGCACTACTCTCTCCCATTTGGCTCCACAGAATGGCCACACAGGGGGTTGGTAACCAATACAGGTGTGGTAGGCGGAGGACGGACGATATTCATATTGCATTATACACAGCATGGGGGCAGTATTGGTTTGCCAGGTTATACAGTGTCTCTCCCATGTTCTGTTTAGTTTGCTCAATATTCGGCAAAATATAAAACCTGTCAGAGGCAAGACGCATTCGTTCTATGTCCTAGTATGGGTTGGGAGGAACCTTCACAAGCAACTGGCTTGGAATGTAGTATCCAAATCAAAGCTTAGGCAAGGTACACCATGGGACCAGAAAGACAAGGCAACGCTGATTGGTGAATTTTAGTCTTGGGTGACATAGACAGTGTGTTCTAACTTGTAGTCAGGTCTGGTACAAAGACAGGTAGTTTTGAGTGGGATGTGCTTTTGAAGTATAAAAGTATTTTTGGTGCACACGCTGCAAAAGAAGAATTGCTTCCCGAAAGGAGGGGTATGCAGGTCTCCTTTTCATACTGTGTTGCTTTGTCTTTATGAAATTTATTGGCCAAGCTTGGTTATTTGGTCTCTTGAACATTTTAAATATCGACCCACAAGTGCAGTCAATCGATCGGCTTTATGTTTTAATGAAGATGGCTGAGCGGCCCCGGCAGCACCAGATTGCTTTAAAACAGAGACGCTCGCTCTGTAGCTCAGGAACACGGGGCCACATAGGGCCATGGTGGGCTCTGTGTTTCTTCCTCTGCCGGCCCTCACGTGATACACTGGTCCCCAAATGACTCCTGTGTGCTTCCTGGCACTATCCTGGTAACTCTGGCAGGGGGTGGATTGGAGTTATCAGTCAGTTCTCCCCAGAAGCCAGCAATGGGAACAGGTGGGATCACAGGAGAAAAACAAAGAGACGGCTGCTACCCTCTCACAAAAGTATGCGCACTATGCCCATACTTTAGCTGTACCTACACTAGCTGAGCATTTCCCATCCTCTCAGAGGCCCCGTGAGGCAGGGCACTGCTGTTGGCCCCATTGTACAGATGGGAAAGAGAGGCACGGAGAGATGAAAAGATTTCCACAAGGTCACACAGGAAGGCTGTAGCAGAGCAGGGCAACATCCTGAGTCCCAGGCTAGCACCCGCACAGCAGTCAAGATGGGGAAGGAGATAGGCACGGAGATAGTACAGTGACCAAGACAGGATGGATGGAGGGATGGATAGAACTACAGAGACCGATAGGATCGCTGTAGTCTGATATCCTGCTGACATGTTGCCAGGTCTTAGTTGTTATATCGTCATCTCTTTCTTGATGCAATGTGCAATGCGAGGACATCCTCCCACAGGGATTCGGTGGCACGGTGCACTTCCATTCAATGGCCCCCACATACTCTGCCTCTCCTAAGCTCCTTCCCACAGCTCTCGCCTTCTAAAAGGCAGTTCACAATAAAAAATAGGGGGAAACTGACAGAGACCCAAACCACTAGAAAATCCTTCGCTAGGTTGGGTGTCATCGATTGCTCTCGAATCCAGCCCCATCCTGGGATGGGCAAACAGCTCACTTCCATCGGGTGCCAATCACCCAGGACGCAGCAAACCAGCCGGAGTCTCCAACCTACTGATCAGGACTGAACAGCTGGTTCTCTGAGCTAAGCATCCACAGCTCAGTGCATGTCCAACTGGGCATCTGGTAGGTTCCTAGACAAAATGCTGCCCTGGCGGTCCTGCAAAGGCAGATCACAATGGAGGTGCTTGATGGTACGCTCCTCCTGGCCTGGATGGCACCGTAACTGGATTGTTTACTTAGCGGGCCTCTGCCAGGGATGAGAGCTTCATCCCAATGTCTGAATTTCGCCAGTGGTGGCATTTGTAGCAACAGACTCCAAATAGCTCCATGCTGTGACAATAATACAGCCTTCCACTAGAGACTAGTGCAGCAGGTGGGGTAGATGAATGAGCCTGTCAAACTCACATGGCCGGGAGGGAAGGCCACATGTTGGCAGCCCCGTCACCTGTAAATATTACTGTTGGTTTTAATACACAGGCCGGCCTCACTGGGCTGGTGGAAACAAACAAGACTGCTTCCCCCACGACCGCTTGCATCCTGGTTTCAGCTCAGAGAGTGCTACTTCATCTGCAACGCCTCAGGGGCTCTGCCTCTGAAGGGCATCCCCTGTCTGAGTGCTGGATGCTAATGAAACACGCTGGGCACCTCAGAACCTAGCCTCTGGGTTTAATAACCACATGTCTGGGGATTATGCAAGCACTGACTGTGCACATGTATATTTTATTAGCTAAAGGGAATGCATCACTTCTGTCCCCTGGTCTGCTTCCCTCACTCCCATTTCACCCACTAATGCCATTAGAGAGGAGTCTTCCTGAGGGTTATCAGGTAGTGTCTCCTTCTCACAGCTGTGGTTTAGGGTTTATCCATCCATCCAGTCCGCAGGATCTAGCTATCTATCTCACACCACCTGCATATACCTATCCAGCTGTCATCCTGGATCGATTTCTGTCTAACAGGATCAGCCTACCAAGAGTCCATCCATTTGTCTACATCACACTTTCTCTGGTTGGGCATTTATACTGCACTCATTAGGAATTATTTGCCTCACGTTAGTGCCCAAAGACCCCAGTGATGATTAGGGCCCGTTGTGTTAGGAGCTGTACAAATGCAGAGGAAGACAGAGCACTGTTACACAATGTTTACAGTCTAAATGACAATAATCAAGCCAAAGCTGAGGGGCACACGCTGCAAGATACAAGTAAAGGGACCAGAGTGATGAGTGACACATCACGGTTTACTCTCACATCCCCACTTGATTAATGAACATATTACAGTGATTTCATGCCTGCCTTCATGTAGAGCTTGCCAGCCGTTTGGAAGTATATACAGTGATGCCTTTCCCTTCTGTTTAATGGAATATGAACCGAAACAGAACTTGACTGTTATTTTAGCTGCCCCTTCCCTGGGTAATGGGGAAAGAAAGATGTCAACAGGCATGTTTCCATTTGTGCTCTCTCTCTCTCTATGCCTCCCTGCTGCAGGGCTGTCTGAGCTGAAACGAAGGTGCAGGCAGATGTGGGGGCAATGTGTTTGTTTCCCCTGGCCCAGCGATGGGGTGCGTGTGTGTGCATGCATGTGTGTGTGTGAGGCTCATCCATTTGTGCTCCTGGAATCTATTCCCAGCCTTGCCAGGTACCCCACTCTCCCCCAGTACACTCCCTGCTCACTTGTTACTAATAATAAATGAAACCACATACAAAGGATTAAAGGGAGTTAACCTGTGCTCTTGAGAGGGGAGAAACTGGACTGTGGATTTGCTACGAGGCTCAATTCATTAAGAGTTGTAAAGTTCTTTGAGATCCTGAGCGTCTAGAGAAGGGCAGGAAACTTACTGTTATTTCACAGTCCTCAAGGCGTCCAGCTTGGACTTTCACCTGTGACTTTGTTTCTTGCTTGAGTTTAGGATCCCATCCTTGTGTTCCACTCATGGCCCCCTCCCACTCACCCTGATGCCCACCAGGGAGAGCCAGCCCCGCACGGTCTGAGGGAGAAGGGAACGAGGAGCTCCCTTCTGCCCCGGACCACTTGGCTCCCTTCTGCTTGGGACTTCCCACGTCCCGGGCAGAAGGGAATCCTCCTGGCCCGGACCACTCGGGTCCCGGGGACAACTTCCCTGGACCCGAGTGGTCCGGGCCAGGAGGAAGAGCTGGAGCGGGGATCCCAGCAAGAAGGGACCTCAGGGCTCCCTT
>ML685764.1:27882865-27906949 GCA_007922175.1 Pelusios castaneus
TCGGGGCAGGGAGTGCACGGCTGCCCGCCCTCCCTCCCACCCAGCGGTGATTACCATTTTTCAATTTGCGATTCTTTAGAGAATCGGGGGTTTACTGGTATAGTCTAATGCCCTACCAAGAGGCAGGATTTGTTGTGTCTAAACCATCCAAGACAGCTGGCTAGCCAGCCTCCCTTTGAAAACATCCAGTGAAGGAGCTTCCACAACCTCCCTAGGCAGTCTGTTCCATTGACCAACTGTTCTTACAGTTAGAAAGTTTTCCCTGAGCTTTAATCTAAATCTACTCTGCTGTAGTTTGAACCCACTGCTTCTTGTTCTGCCCCTTGTGGCAAAGGACAACAACTTTTCTCCTTCTTTATGGCAGCCTTTCAAGTATTTGAATAACACCACCATGTTCCCCCTTAATTTCATCTTTTCCAAACTAAACATACCCAGTTCCTTTAGCCTTTGCTCATGTAGCTTGCATTCTATCCCTTGGATCATCTTTGTCACTCACCTCTGGATCCTTTCTAGTTTCTTTACATCCTTTCTACACAGAGGTGACTAAAATTGGGCACAGTTCTCCACATAGGGCAAACCAGTGCCAAGCACAGTCAGTGCATCTACACTAGTAAATTAAGTCGACTTAAGCAGGCTTAAGTCGACTTAATTTACTCTGCATCCACACTGGAGTTTAAGACACTTAATAAGACCTACTTTTAAGTCGACTTTAATGCTTAAGTGGACTTCTTAAGTTGATTTAAGCAGTGTGGATGCCATCCAGTGTGGATGTCCCGGGAAGAAGGGACTACGAGGCTCCCTTCTGGTGGGGACCCTAGTGGTCCCCACCAGAAGGGAGTGCGGAGCTCCTTTCTGCCCGGGACCAAGCGGTCCCAGCCAGAATGGAGCCCTGCGGCTCCTTTCTGCCCAGGACCAGGCTCCAGCTGCTAGGGAGCCCCTGGGGCTTCCCCAGCAGCTGGAGCGCCGAGCTGGCAATTGCTGGCACTCCAGCTGCTGGGGAGCCTGGGGCCTATAAATGCCGGCATGGTAATCCAGCTGCTAGGGAGCCTCTGGGGGCTCCCTAGCAGCTGGAGCATGGTCCCAGCCAGAAAGGAGCCGCAGGGCCTCCCGTCCCGGCAAGAAGGAAGCCGCGGCTCCCTTTTTGCCGGGACCACTGGGGTCCCGGAGAGAAGGGAGCCTCACGGTCCCTTCTGGCCGGGACTGCGGGAACCGCTCCGTCCCGGCCAGAAGGGAGTCTAGGGCTCCCTTCTGCCCATGACCTGAGCAGTCCCGGCCAGAAGGGAGCAGAGCGGTCCGGGTGAGACGGGAGCTCCATGCTCCCTTCTTCCCTGGATCACTCTGGGACTTGCTGTCTTGGGAAGAACCAGCCCATGCGGGGCTGGCTCTCCCCAGGATGAGCCCCCGTACCCTGGGGAGCTGAGGCTCCTAAGGAGCCTCCCTCCCCGTGGACCTAACTAGTTGACTTAGTAAGGCCAGCTTTAAGTCGACTTAAGAGTCCTGCGTGGACTCTCTAAGTCGACTTAATAAGGTCAACTTAAAGTCGACTTAGTAAAGTTGACCTAAATTTCTCAGTGTGGACATAGCCAGTGGTACTATCACCTCCTGGGACTTGCATGCCCAGTTCATGCAACCTACACATTGGCTGGGGGTGGAGGGGGAGGAAACAGCATCTCACTGCTGACTCATGGTGAGGTTGTGGTCCAAGAGGGGTCCTACTGACTAAAAGGACCTGTCTGCAGAGTGTGTAGATGGAAACACACAGCCCAGGAACACTGCATTTAGGTGTGTCTACACCATGATAAAAGATCTGTAACATGGTGGATTAGCTGACTCAGGCTCCGAGGCTGGTGCTGTGGGTTATTTATTGCAGTGTAGATGTACCCTGAGTTCCCTACTCTGAACACTAGCTGCTGATCTATCTGTTTATAGCAGTATTAATTCTCCCTGGACAAGGATTTCCCATTCAATTTATGAAAAATTAGCCAGGGAAACAAAGGCCATTTGAATGTCAAAGACGCAAACTGGAGATGGATTCTTAGAAGAATTAACACAACAGTGGATAACAATAACCTGTTAAAGCAAGATATAGTGGGTGTTTGTGGAGGCCTTTTTATAACCTAACAGGGCATTTGCAGCTCCCTGTTCTTTTCTTAATTCCTTTACCAGCTTTCTTCAGAAGCACTGTCTTGTCCCTCTTCCATTTGGGGGCTGGTCTTCTTCAACTTGATACGATTTATCCCCTACAGGAGTGAAGGTTTCCCAATATGGATAATGTTCACAACCCACAGTCTAGAGCTAAACCCAGCTCTCCTGACTCCCAGCCCATTCCCCAGATCATTTGACTCAGCCCCACGAGGAGGCTTTGGGGCTAATACCGCCTAAGTGTTATCAGTAGATCTCAAAAGGAGGTCATCGTCCTCTTACAGATATGGAAACTGAGGCACGGAGGTGAAGTGACTTGCCATCTTCCTTTGCTACTAAGCCATCTTAAATTATGCCCACCCACTGCACAAGTAAGTGACAGTTTAGATCACTTCAGGTGCGAGGCAGCTCGCATTAGCCAGAGGAGTGAAAATTCTTTGGTCCACACACCATCATGATCAAGGAGGCCCCTACTCTAGGCAGGCCACAAAAGTCAGATCAACACAGTTCCACAGCCTGCATTGGACTCGTTATGCCCACTGCTCAATGCACTCCTGGAAGTGGCTCCAAGATTACATTGATGAGTGCTGGAGCAACCCACACAGAACAGAATAGATCCAGTGTGGAATCACTCAAGAGCAAAACTAAAGACTCCAACCAAATGACCTATGCAGGCACCCCTGCTCACAGGCACCCCAGCTCATATACCCCATGTGCTGCAACCGCAGCAGTAATTGGGTGCAGGTGAAAGGCAGCATTCTGGATTGGGTGATAAATGCTGGACGCTGCCAAAGGTTACTAACTAGTCTATCTGTGGCTGAGGCATCACGGTAAGTTGTGTCATTTCCTGTCATAGCACCACAAAAGCCATTAGAGTCCTGCTGAAATAAATGCAAATACCATGTGGTCAACCAGCCATCAGCCCATCTGGAATCCCAGGCATATAGAACATCTCATCAGCATCACTCCTCCTTCCTTCTTGCCTGATGTGGTCTAGCTAGACACTAGGGACAGCTCTTCAGTGGTAGGAGCAAATCAGAGTAGCTCCACTGACTTCAGTGGAGTGACACCACTTGATGTTGGCTGAATGGCTCTGTGCCCAGCCCTGTGAAACCTTGCACCAGGCGTCCTTAATTTCTTAACTGGGAATTTTCCAAGAAGATCATTGATCTGCACTTGTGGCTGCCTGGCAGGGGCAGGTCTTGTCTGCTCATGTATATCCATCAACTAGCTGTGAAGGAGCCAAGATCATCAGTCACTAGTCTTGGTGTCATCCCCTTGACCTGGTGGAACTGGAATGCAAAGTGATATCCAACCTGGTTATGTGAAGAAGAGTAGAGGTTCTATCCTGGATAGAAAGATGCACATTTTTAACACTGAGGGTAATTAACCTCTGAAACAACTAACGTGGTGAATTCCAGTCATTGGCTGTGATGAATTCCCCATCATTGGTCAATTTCACATAAGGACTGGATGTCTTTCTAAAAGACCTGTTCTACTGGAAACTGGAATTCATTCAAGGAAGTCCTATGGCCTGTGTTATACAGGAGGGCAGGCTAGATCAGTGGTTCTCAACCTTTTGTGGGTTGCGACACGCTTGTTGGCATTTCATGACCCTACAAGACATACCAGCCCACCCTCCCCAGGCCAAATCCAGCCATCTCACCTGCTTTCCACAGCACAGTTACCGCTGTGTGGTGACACAGTAATGTGTCTCAATGCAGTGGTTGAGAACTGCTGAGATAGATGATCACAGTGGTCCCCTCTGGTCTTGGAATCTATGAATCCAGAATATTAGAAGAAAGAGAAGGTCCCCTCTAGTGAGGAGAAGATAACAGACCATCCAAGGCGCAGGTACGGTGCGTAATTCCAATTCAAGATCAGGCTTCTTTGTCCTTGCAAAACCCTTCAGTGACTGCAAGCTTCCACCTTCTCTTGTCAGAGCCTCCCATATCTGCCAACACCTGACAGTGCATGTGCGTCTGTGTGTTGCTTAGCCATTCTCTTTGTCCCATCTCCCTCAGCCATCTGGAACAGTCCCATCCAACAGTGCTTCTTTTCCTGCGTTTCAGTGCCTGTCTATTAACCTCACAGGCTCTGTAGCGTGCATTAAGCACCAGTGTGGAGGATATGTGGTAAACACAATAGGACAAAAGACAGTTAATGAACCAGATATTCATTCAATCCATCATCCCCCAGCTCGGCCGAAAGGAAAAGCTGATCTCGCCTTGTTCAGAGGAAGATGAGTTCATCGTCCCTGCTATTTCTGCCGCTGCTACAGGTTAGGTATTAAGATCCCTTCCCTGCTGCACCTTCAGGGGTATCATTTCTCCAGCAAGTGTGTACAGGGTGTGACGCTGTCTGGATTTAGGGAACCATTTATGATATTATTTTGTATTAATATTTTATAATTGTTATAATCCACAGGAACTATGCCATGTTTGGTGTCAATAGAAAGGTAATAATTTGTGAGGAATGATTATACAGTTTATGTGTAGGATTCGTATTCATATTAGAAATTAGGAATATGATTGTTATATTTTAATTGGTGGGAGTCTGGGGAAATTCCCCAGATTGAATGTCTACCCAGCCATTGTCCCCTTAATGGCCCATTAAGGAAGCTCCCCAGTATAATGGGCCGAAGGAGAAAACCTGTTGAGCCACTAGGACTTGAACATGTGACTAACTCCAGTTTGATTGAAAAGAACTGCACACAGCATGGAGAAGGCCAGAGGTGATAAGAGGCAGCAGCCCCGACTCCATCTTGCTCTCAAGTCCCCAGTCTACAGCCAACACCCATCTCTGGAACTATTCCCCTGAGACTGAACAAAGGACTGAGGCCCACCCTGGTGCTGGGTGTTTACCAGAGGAACAAGCCTGCAAACTCCAGAAGAACAAGCCTGCAAAGTGCTTTACATGAACTTTAAATCATTTGTATGTATGTGATTCGCTTTGACCCTTTAACATCTCTCATATTTTGCTTCTTTTCTTCTTATATTAAACCTTTAGTTGTAGTTGCTAAAGGATTGGCTACCAGTGTGGTATTTTGGGTAAGATCCAAACCTATATTGTTCGGTGTGCTGTGGCTAGCCCTTTGGGGTCAGGAGAACCTATATCTTTAAGGGACCGTGTGACTAGGTGGGAGCCGGAGGAGCTGGAGTGCAATAAAGGGAGCTATTTCTATTTTGGGCAGATTTCTTTGTACCTGGTGTGGGGAACCAGAAGCCTGGTTGTGACTGATAGGGAGACTGGTTTAAGTACCACCCATCAGTGTGTGGGGAGTTTGGCTCCCGGTTTTGAAGCTTGCCCTGATTTTTGCACGTCCAGGAGGGTATCCCAGGAGGCCCCGGTCATACAGGGAGTGCCAGGAGAAGGGGAGGCTGAAGCGAGATGATGACCAGTAAGAAGGAAATAGATGAAGGACAAATGGGGCAGTGGGAGATGGGGTGAACTCTTGGCAGCATGTGGAAGCAGGTGAAATAAGAACAGAGGCTGAAAGTCCACAGTTTTGTCATCAAAGGCTGGATCTGGTTCTGCTGACACAGTCCTGCCGAGAACATGGAGGCAGCTTAGCTTCTCTTTGCCCCACCACCCACTACATGGTCTTGGTCTTTTCTGAAGCCAGACACTTACACCTTCTCCCCCTCCACTCCCCGAGATGATCTTCTCTTGGATTTTCAGCAAAAGCAATGTGCCCTTCTACTGCCCCTCTCTCTTGCGGATCTCAAAGCACTTCACCTCCATATTCAGTCAACCCGCCCTCCTTGGAAGCAGGTGTAGTACAATTATCCCCATGTGTCAGATAGACAATCTGAGGTGGAGCGACTAGCTCAAAGCACAGAGCTAGCCAGTCCAGAAACAGAACCCAGGAGTCTGTAGAGAAATGCTTGTAGAAGGCTGTGATTTTAGAGACACTCCCTAGCGTGGGACAGTGTTATGTGAATTGGGAGACAGTGCCCTACAGGTAGTCTAACATGGCTGCTCCCAGCTGCACACCTGGGAAAAAGAATCACTCCTGTCTGTGTTATTAAAGTTCTATTCCTCACTCATTCAAGGGTGTGGTCTTTAATGAACCCTCAAGATCATTACATGATGTGAGAAGATGGTGAATAAGTTTGGAAACTAAAAAGACTTGGAGGAAAACTGCATTTGCAAATGAAGACAGACAAACACTGGGGATCTCTGAAAATAATGCAGACCTTCAGCAAGTAAGTGCAAGCTCTAAAAATGGATGTGTTACAGGCTCCTTCCCCTCTCCAAATGTCTGGTAATGTTGCAGAAAACTGGATAAAGTTTAAGCAGCAATTACTGGATGTTTATAATAACTTTGAATTTCAAGATGGTGAATGCATGAATTTAAATATAATACTGACTAAATCTGAGGAATATTGCATGCCAAAAACGAATGTGACTTTTGAGAGGCATAGATTTTTTACAGTTTGCATGCAAAAACCGGATAACACCATAAAGCAGTATGTCACAGTATTAAGGAAACTCAGTAAAAGCTGTAACTTTGCTGGCTTGGCACAGTCTCTGATCAAAGACAGACTCATTTGTGGCATTACAGACAATGTGTTAAGAGAGAGACTACTCAGAGCAGGGGAGATCTCTTCGAATGAAGCTCTCCAAATATATAGGGCCGCTGAAATGGTAAAAACACAAGTAAAAGAGCTGAATTCACCAGAAGGGACAGTCCATGCACTCAGACAAACCGCATATAGCCAGAGTGGCTCAAATCACAATGTGGAACCATTCCTTGCTATCAGGAAGACTGAGTCCAGACAGTCGTGTAGCAAGTGTGAATCAAGGCATGAGCCCAAACAGTGTCTTGCCTATGGGAAACTCTGTCATAACTGCGGGAAATGCAATCATTTTGCAAACTGCTGCAGATCCCATAGGCAGAAAAATCAAGTGCAATTAGTTACTGACAATGAGACTGAAGAGTGTTTTGTAGACGTACTGGGATCAAGCAAGCCAAATGAGAAGGGCTGGATACTGCCTCTGACCATGAATGGAAGAGTCATTCCACTGAAACTAGACACAGGGTCCCAGGTCAATATTTTGTCTGCACAAGATTATGAGAGACTGAGAATAAGACCTAAGCTGGAACCAATAAACATAAAAGTAACTGGGTATTCTGGAACAAATATACCAGTGCAGGGATGCTGCTTTGCTAGCGTTAACCATAAGCACACCATGTCCAGGCTGCCTTTCATTGTAGTGCCACAGGATGTGACACCAATTTTGGGCCTGGCTGCATGTGAGAAACTCAATTTGGTAAAAAGAGTGCTCTCTCTACAAGACTGTACTGCGTCTGGCTATGAGGCACTCTTTCAGGAATATCAGGACCTGTTTCAGGGATTGGGTTGCTTGCAAGGTGAACATACAATCCGCATAAACAAGCAGTTCCCTCCAGGTATTCATCCATGTAGTAAGGTGCCATTTGCACTCTGTGATAAACTCAAGGCTGAGCTTGAAAGGATGAAAGCAATGCATGTAATACAAAAAGTAGAGGAACCAATGGAATGGGTGAGCTCCCTTGTCATAGTGGAAAAAGCACTGGCCAGCTACGCATATGTTTAGATCCCCGAGACCTTAACAGAGCTATACAAAGAGAACATTTCAAACTACCAACCAGAGAAGAGATTATGGCTCAGTTTGCAAATGCTCAATATTTCAGTAAATTGGATGCATCTTCAGGATTTGGGCAGCTAAAATTAACAGAGGAAAGCTCAAAATTATGCACATTTAATACTACATTCGGAAGATACAGGTTTTTATGCTTACCCTTTGGTATAGCTTCAGCACCAGAGGTGGATCACAAAACCATAACACGATCTACAAACATATTCGTGGTGTGAACACCTCCATGTATGGCATCATCATCTGGGGCTCTACCAAAGAGGAGCATGATTGTCAGCTTTGGAAAGTGTTGGATGCAACTAGAGCTGCAAACCTCAAACTAAATGAGGACAAATGTATGTTAGGAGTTAGAGAACTGACTTTTATAGGAGACATTATTTCCCATGAAAGTGTAAAAACCTGATAAGGGGAAGATTTCTGCCATTGAAAGGATGCCACATCCCCAATCAGAGAAAGATGTCCAATGGTTCCTGGGAATGGTTAACTATCTTGGAAAATTCATATCCAATCATTCTGCTAAGGCAGCGCCGTTGAGACAACTCCTAGAAGACAAAAATGAATGGTGTTGGTGTGCTGCACAGGAGGAATCATGGCAAGGTTTAAAACAACACTTGATACAAGAACCAGTATTGAAATTTTATGCTCCAGAAAGGCCTATTAAGATTTCAGCAGATGCATCACAGTCTGGGCTAGGTGCAGTGGTTTTACAGAAACATGAGGATTGCTGGCAACCCATGGCATATGCATCCAAATCACTGACTGATGCAGAGACTAGATGTGCACAAATTGAGAAGGAGCTTTTAGGAATCTTGTTTGCTTGTGAGAGATAGTGGAAGTTGAAACAGATCACAAGCCCTTGATTGCATTATTTAGCAAACCGCTAAATGACCGTACCTTAAGGATTGAAAGAATGATGATAAAATTGCAGAAATATACTTTGCGGGTGACCTATACGCCTGGCAAATTTATGTTCACAGCAGATGCACTTTCCAGAGCAGTAGCACCTCTGGCACCCGAGAAGACACTAGAGACAGAGGTGCAAGCCTATGTCGATATGATTGTGAGATCAAATTCCATAGCTAACAGGAGACTGCAACAAATAAGAGAAGAGACAGAGAAAGGTGAATCATTGGGAATCCTTAAAGAAGTGATAATTAAAGGGTGGCCTGAAATAATAAGCAGTTGCTGTCTAAGTATAAGCGACTATTGGAACTGCAGACATGAACTGACTGTGGTAGATGGGGTGATTTTTCAAGGGTTGTAAGGTTGTAATTCCACAGAACCTCAGAAAAGAAATGCTACAAAAGATCCATGAAAGTCACTTAGGAATTGAGACGTGCAAAGAACGAGCACGAGAGGTCATGTATTGGCTACGGATCAACCACGACATCACCAATGTGGTAAAAAATTGCTTTTCATGCTTGAAATACAAGCCTGGCCAACAGGCAGAGACACTGAGACCCCATCCTGTTCCACAGAGGCCTTATGAGAAGGTGGGTGTGGATTTATTTACCTCGGATTCTAAAGATTACTCAATAGGCACTGATTATTACTCTCTGTATCCAGAAATTTGCACACTGCACATTACTAATAGTAATTCAGTGATCACTGGCATGAAAGGAATTTTTTCCAGACATGGAATTCCTGATGAGGTCTTCAGCGACAAGGGGCCACAATTTTCAAGTGCAGAGTTTAGGCAATTTGCTTCAGATTGGGATTTTCATCATGAAACCTCCAGTCCAAATTGCCCCCAATCAAATGGACTGGTGGAAAGATCTATACAAACAGTAAAGAACCTGATGAAAAAGACTTTTGACAGTGGGGGTGATCTGTATAAAGCACTGCTGGTCTACCGAAGTACACCGCTGGAGAATAGCTTTTCTCCAGCTCAGCTGTTAATGGGAAGAAGGATCAGGTCTAATTTACCTATTATTGATACCTTGCTGCAATCTCAGAACAATACTACCATTCAGAAGATGAAAGAAAATCAGAAGTGGAAGCAGAAATATATTTTGACAGAAGGGCTCTTGATCTTCCATCCCTTAACCCAGATGATAGTGTGCCTGAGAAATCACACCTCTAATACTTGGGGCCAAAGAGATACCATTAAAAACAGCTTCAGCCACGGTCTTATGCAGTCCAGACAGACCAAGGGGACACATTTCAATGTAATTGACGGGATTTACAACTTATCCCAGAGAGTTCCAACGCTGTGGAAGTTGAGGTACATTCCGGCATATCTTCCGACTGATCCAGTATCCTCCACACATGATGAAGAAACTATCAGGGAAGAAGAAAACTCAGACTTGAATGAAGGACCAGTACTTAAGAAGATCTAATCAAGTGATCAAACATCCAGAAAGACTTATAGAGACTTGCTAGGATATGTGAGGGAAGTGAGTGGTAAAGACTCACTTGAGAGTGATGTGCTAGTAACCTCTCCTCTCTAGGTAATTCAAATGCTGGGTTTATGCACTGGTGTTACGCATGTTTTTTAGATAGCTATAAGATGTTAGTGCATGCATCAGATAGCTTTTATATGGCTCTAAGGGTTACCTTGTTTTCCTTAGGAGGGAAGATGTAGACAGATGCTTGTAGAAGGTTGTGATTGCAGAGACACCCCCTAGCATGGGACAGTGTTGTGTGAATTGGGAGATGTGCCCTACAGGTGATCTGCTCCCAGCTGCACACCTGGGAATCACTCCTGTCTGTGTTATTAAAGTTCTGTTCCTCACTCATTCAATGATGTGGTCTTTAATGAACCCTCAAGATCATTACAGAGTCCTGTCTCAGTTCCCTGTTGTCCCCAATTGATCACACTCACTCCCAAAGCCAGAAACCGTGACTCCCACCCCACTGCTCTAAGAAATAGAATGGGACATGGAACCCAGGAATCCTGTCTCAAGGTGCCCTCTGATCTAAGGCCTAGAAGGACACTGCTCCGCTAACACTAATGTGGGGGGAGCTTCCTCTAGTGCCAGTAAAGCCCATTCCAAAATAGTCAGAGGGTCTCACTGGCACTTCGCTGCCCTGAGCTTGATCTTTGGGAAAGTCCCAACAATAGAAGCTGGGACCCTTGCTCTCCCGGGGCTAATGCAGAAAGACGCTGCAGAACTAGTTCAGGAGACCAGCTCAAATCCCGGGGGAGGACACACAGCATGGAGCAAGAACACCATTGTTGGGTGACATAGACAGCAGCTATTTTAGCGTTGGTGAATTCTTCGTCTGCTACAGACATGTGTCCTAGAGGCAGCCAGGGTAGCTACTGCACATAAGGCACTTACAGGAATACAACTCCAATATTAACATCCAGGCAGATGATTACATGACCGGTTCTCTCCTCCAATGTAATCATCTGCCTGGATGTTAATATCGGAGTTGTATTCCTGTAAATGCCTTATGTGCAGTAGCTATCCTGGCTGCCTCTAGGACACGTCTGTAGCAGAAGAATTCAATTGGTGAAGAATTCACCAACGCTAAAATGGCTGCTGTCTGTCTATGTCACCCATGGTGAGAAATGGTTTGCCCATCCAGTAAGAGTTTTTGAGATCTGGAACTTTTTTCCCAACCTGAATCAGGACAAAAAAAAAATCAAAATTTTGGTATCTTTCACAAGCTGACAAATGAAAAAAAATTCAGTTGGGGGTCAATCAAAACGTTTCATTTCGATTTCAGCCTCTTTTCTTTTTAAGTATAAATTAAATTTCTATAGCAAAAGATGTATAGAACTGAAAAATGAAATTGTTCTGAAAATGTCAAAACGGGACATTTCAATTGTTTCAAAACTGCTTTTATAACATTTTTCCAAGTTGGGAAATTCATCAAAACTATCCCTTCTCCATGAAGATTTTCAGTTTTGATTAATCTGAATTTTGGGGGGAAACGCGCCCTCCTCATTTAATCAACAAATTTCCAACCAGTTCTAATCAGTGGGGATGTTTTAGAACTAATCCACTGGCTGTCAGTTTAACCCTTCAGCAGAAGATATTCTGATGGCCTTGGGGCCAGGCTGTCTGTCCCCTGGAGATCTGCTGCACATGGGTGAATGCTGTGATTTGTTTTGTTCCAGTTCTCAGCGCAGTTCTGTCCTCATTATCCACTTGAGCCTACAGCCGATATGGTTTAGAACAGGGGTCGGCAACAGCGGCTCTGAGAGCCGCATGCGGCTCTTTGTCTGCCCCCTTGTGGCTCCCTGGCAATCCCCTCCAGGGAGCCAGGTGTGAAGTAGCTCTGGAGTTCTGGCCACGACTCCCAGGCCCCTCTTTGCTCTTAGTCAAGCCTCTCCCCGCACCTCTTCCCCTCCTCCAGCCCGACCCACGCCTCTTCCCCTCCTCCAGCCTGACCCGCACCCCCATGCTATGTTCCCTGTAAGTTGCACGGGTACGCGGCCGCACAGCTTAGAGGGATGCCCAGCAGCCCCCGCCATCCCCCGAGCTGGGGCTGTCCTGTGGCTTTCTTTCTTTCTTTCTTTCTTTCTGCAGCTGGGCTCTGGGGCCATCCTGTGGCTTTCTTTCTCTTCTTTCTCTTCTTTCTTTCTGCAGCTGGGCTCTGAGGCCATCCTGTGGCTTTCTTTCTTTCTTTCTCTTCTTTCTCTTCTTTCTTTCTTTCCTTCTCTTCCTCCCTTTCTCCCTTCCTTCCTTATTTCTTTTTTCTTTCCTTCCTTCCTTTCCTTCTCTGCCTTCCTTCCTTTCTCTTTTTCTTTCTCTTCCTTCTTCCTTTCCTTCCACCGTTAAAATGTTTATATGTAAATTGTTTATTAACATCATTAAACATCGTTTTTTGTTGTTAAAAATCAATATGCATATCTGTTCTATTATTCAGTTTCTTAACCAGGAGGCTACCCATTGCGGCTCTCAAAACACTTGGTTATTGAAGGAATTTTTAAAAATGGCTCTTCTTATCTTTTGGGTTGCCGACCCCTGGTTTAGAACATGGAAAGCTCCCGAGCATCCCTAGATTACCCAAGCAACTCACCACCTTGTAAGGGGCTTTCTACCAAGGGCAGGAGCCGTTTTCAATCCCACCATCTTCCTCACGCCATGAAGCAGTTGGCATGGATAACAGCATCTTGGTCCGCACCTGTTATGAGTTAATTGGAATGCTCCCCAGCTGGTCTCACTGGCCTGTAGATGGGTTTATGTTTCTTCAGCTGCATTTGGCAGGGCAGTTTATGAAGAAAGGGAGGCAGGTGTGCCATCTGTCAGCTCACCCATAGTTTGAGAACCTTGTAGTGCAATCTGGTTTGGCAAAGCCATGAAGACTAAGCTCCAGTCAAGCTGTCTGAGTTACCCTGATTTCTATATGAAGACACTTTTTAGGTTGAATTTATCCAGCTGCCTTGAGCTCTGCATTTGGTTTTCTGTTTTGGTGAAAAACCAGGCCAATCCACCGAATGTCTTCACCTAACCCTGCGACCACCACACATTAGGAACTAGCTTCCTGGACCGAGGAGATGCACTTCAATAGAAGAGCATCCTCATGGACCACAAGAGGTCAGGAGCCAAGTTCTTACTGTGTCTTAGCTGTCAGATGGCATCTCTAGCAACACAGCAGCTTCCCTGCACGTCGTTGTGGTGGTACTGACCCTGAAGACAGAGCAGTCCCTGCTATGGGCTCATTAGTACCACTTCTTGCCCCGCCCTTGGAGGTCTCCTATCCAAGCCCTGGGATCTAACTCGTGGAACCTAACAAGCTAGGGCAGTGGCCTTCAACCCGGGTGATACCGCCTATTAGTGGGCGTTTTGTGATTTTTTTGGTGGGCGCTACAAACAATTAATTTAACAACAATGGCAAGTTATAAAAAGCAACAATTTATGTAGGTGGGCGGTAAACTTACTGCAAATGTGAAAATATTGAAAAACTGGGCGCTGATCCAAAAAAGGTTGAAGACCACTGAGCTAGGGAATCAGGCCTGACAGCTCTGACCTTCCCTGCAAATCAGATTCCACACAAATCTGCACTTTGCCTCCAATCTTGTGCTTAGCTTTTCCTTCTCCACCTCCACAGGAGGAGGCTGCGCCACGTAATCTGCTGGAAGATACACTGCGGTGCTTGAACAGAGACCTGTGCTCACTCTGGGTGATTTACTGTCTCGCCTGATGGTGAGTGCCACCCAGCCACAAGGCTGCAGAGTCAATAAAAGAGTTATAAAGTGCACTGGACATTTCATAAAGGTCAAGTTATTACTCTGCCTCACTGCCTAATGCATGGCCTGGGAAAGCTGCTACTCAGACCTCTGGTCTAGCCAGAGAGAACTCATTCCATAGCCTGGATTTATGAGGCCTTTTATTCACTAGAAAATGACATTTGGAGGAGACTCAAGTGTGTGTATCTTTCTCCTCTTCACATCATTCAAAGCTTTTCATTTTTCTTTCAAGAGCTGAGGTGAAGAGGAGGGACAGGCTCATCACATTTCCTCCCTGACATTTGCAGATGATGGATGAATTCCCTTTGGGATCCCAGAGAAGGGAACCAGTGGGATGTTTTCAGCAACACTGAAGGGAAAACACCCTTTGAAAAAACTGCAGGTCTTTCTCCCACGCTCACTCTGCTTTCTTCTCCAGCTGTATCTTCTTCTTCCGGCACCTACGCAGGCATCCATTCCCTTCTGGCCTCCAGTCTGTGTGTCTTCCCACACCACAGCTCCACTCGCTGTTGCTGTGTCACAACCCTCCTGCTCCAGTCCTACCAGCCTTGTGTGCACTCTATCCATTCCCTATCACCCCCCTTCCTACAGGCCTGGTCTTGCAGTTCTCTGGCTGGGCTTTGCTCAGTGCTTCCCATGCTTCTCTCTCCACCCTGAGTTTACAGAACAGGGCTGCTCCCTCCAGGGCTTTCCTTCCAGCACCCCCAGCCCAAAATCCTGTCAGAAATCTGGTGAGGGACACAATCACCCTTGTTTTTCAATGCAGCCTTTCCTCCCCTCCCCCCCAGAAACAAGGATGCAACAGGAACTGAAAAGAGGCTCAGCTCAAGCTGTGAATGAAGGTCCAGCCCCAATACTGAAGCCCTGGAACCCAAATGCTTTCTGGACATTAAGGGACAGAGGGTGAGAACATGGACCCTGCTCCACTTTCCAAAAGCTTATTTGATCTGATCCAGTTTGCCTGTCCTGAACTGGAGCCAGGGAAAGGGGGGTGAGAACCAGGGATGCATACTGAGAGCCACAAGGGGGAAAACACGAGGTAACAGAGTGATGGACGTCTCTAATCCCCCAGACCCTGCCTTGGTGGCCATGGGAGAATTCTGTCAGGGTAAAGCTTCCTTTTTAGTTCATTACTGAAATTAAGGAGGAAGAAAAAAAATAGGAGGAAGAAAAAGGCCATAACCAGTAATCCAGCCCCACAGGGATTCCCCCTTGACACAGGGCCTGTCAAAAGCTGGCACTTTTCTCAAACAAGGCTCCTTTCTGATGAGAGTGGCTTTGGTTCTCCATGAATGCTATTGCCTGTTGCACTGCTTAGCCATGGCTCTTCCCAGCAGTGCTGTCTCCTAAAAAGAAACTAGCAGCAGCCTGATACGTCAGTGGTTCAGACAGGGGCTGAGGGCAACGAAGCAACTTTGCTAAGTAAAGAGTGAAACCTTACTGCTGAACCTCGGAGCTTGTTAGATCTCGCAAATGAAGCAGGAGCTCGTTTGGTCAGCTCTTGCACGCACGATCATAGAATCATAGAATAATAGGGTTGGAAGGGACCTCACGAAGTCATCTAGTCCAACCCCCTGCTAAAAAGCAGGACCATTCCCCCTAAATTATCCCAGCCAGGGTTTTGTCTAACCGAGCCTTAAAAATCTCCAAAGATGAAGAGTCTACCACCTCCCTAGATAGCCCATTCCAATGCTTCACCACTCTCCTAGTGAGAAAGTTTTTCCTAATATCCAACCTTGACCTCCCCAGCTGTAATTTGAAACCATTGCTCCATGTTCTGTCCTCTGTTACCCTCGAGAACAGCCTAGCTCCCTCCTCTTTGGAGCAACCCTTCAAGTAGTTGAAGGTTGCTATCAAATCTCCCCTCAGTCTTCTCTTCTGTAGACTAAATAAGCCTAGTTCCTTCAGTCTCTCCTCATAGGTCATGTGCCCCAGCCCCCTAATCATTTTTGCTGGACTCTTTCTAATTTGTCCACATCCTTTCTGTAGTGGGGAGCCCAAAACTGGACCTCCAGATGCGGCCTGACCAGTGTCGAATAGAGGGGAATTATCACATCCCTCGATCTGCTGGCAATACTCCTACTGATGCAGCCTAATATGCCATTGGCCTTTTTGGCAACAAGGGCACACTGTTGGCTCATATTCATCTTCCCATCCACCATAACTCCCAGGTCCTTTTCTACAGCGCTGCTACTTAGCTGATCGGTCCCCAGCCTGTAGCAGTGCATGGGATTTTTATGTCCTAAGTGCAGGACTTTGCACTTGTCTTTGTTGAACCTCATGAGGTTTCTTTCAGCCCAGTGTTCCAATTAGTCCAAGTCTCCCTGGATCCTGTCCCTGCCCTCCAGAGTATCTACCATTCCCCCCAACTTGGTGTCATCCGCAAACTTACTAAGCACGCAGTCTATTCCATCATCAAGATCATTAATGAAGATGTTGAATAGAACCAGCCCCAGGACCGACCCCTGGGGCACTCCACTCGTTACCGGTTGCCAACCAGACATCGAGCCATTGATTCCTACCCGCTGAGCCCGTTGATCTAACCAGTTTTCGATCCACCTTACGGTCCACTCGTCCAACCCATACTTCCTTAACTTTCCGACGAGAATGCTGTGGGAAACCGTATCAGAAGCCTTGCTAAAGTCAAGGTATATGACGTCAATGGCTCTTCCCACATCCACAAATCCAGTCATCTCATCATAGAAGGAAATCAGGTTGGTCAGGCACGATTTGCCCTTGGGGAATCCATGTTGACTGTTCCTGATCACTCTATTTTCCTCCAAGTGTTTCAGGATGGATTCCTTGAGGACCTGCTCCATGATTTTCCCAGGGATTGAGGTGAGGCTGACCGGTCTGTAGTTCCCTGGATCCTCCTTTTTCCCTTTCTTAAAGATAGGTACTATATTTGCCTTTTTCCAATCCTCCGGGATCACCCCCGTTCGCCACGAGTTCTCAAAGATGTTTAAGTGTATCCCTCCCAGCCCATGGCCACAGACTCAGGTGAGCGAGGCTGGCGCTGGCATGCTACAAACAGCTGGCATGCTACAAAGACAGAGCACAAGCTCCAGCCTGAGTTGCAAGGTCCACACAGCAATTTGTAGCACTCCAGCGTAGCCCCACGGCGCTAACAGAAGTCTGCGGACTGGGGCTGGGAGGCTAGGTCTGAGATGCAGTGTAGACGTCCTATAAGGATTAAGCCAAGGTGGTTGGAGAAGAGCTTTCTGAACCAAACCCGAGAGGAGCTTTAGCCTTTTAAAAATCCAGTTCCTGCATCATCTGCACTCATTCCCCAAGGGATATTTGTTGAAGATTGTGGATGAACAATTTTCATGATCTGTTTGCTTTGATGATAGGCCATTTGGGCTGGTCGTATGGTATCTTTTCCCACTTCCCAGTTAGATGTCTGAAAGGTGTTTAACCAAGACACTAAGAAATGACTAAAAGGAGAACACTCGCTCCCATTACACAGTTACATTCTACACACTATGCAAGTCTGGCACAAGAGTGCATGTCACCAACTATGACCCATGAAGAATAGCACGCATAGCCTCCCCAGGCCCAATGAGTGGGTTCTCGGCCATTATCACAAACACTCTGAGACCATTTGAAGACTCAGGTGTAACAAAGAGCAGGATCCCATCAAGGGCAGCACATCTCATTTCAATGGTTTATCCACAAATATAGGGCCGCACACCTAGTGGGTGCAAATAGAGCCACTCCACTATAAGGGCTGAGGTGCTGGCCACTCATCTCAAGTCTAGATTTCCCCCATTGCTCATAAAACCATGTGAGGTAGAAGTGCTGAGGATACAGCAGACTGTCCCTCTGACTTGCCACTGAGCCAAATTCCCCAAATTCACTGTCAGGAAGTGGCTGGGGGCAGCACTGGACTGCTCAAGGTGCCATCTTTCTAGAAGAGAGAAAATGGAGATCCTTCCTCCTTGGTCTCATTAAACTCCCATCACTCTGCAGGAGAGTGGAGATGGTGAGGAGATTCTACCTTCAAAATCTTCCCTTGGAGGTTCAAAGGCCTGGTATTCTTCTTCACGTACAGTCCTGGCTGTTCAAAGCAATAATCAGCGGCTCCACTTCTGCTGGAGACCACTGACGTCAGTGATGGAAGAAGTTAGTCCCCGCTGTTATTATTAATAGACTAGCCTGTGAAGTACTTGGGGATTCTCTGAACTTAAGTAAGTCACACAACTATGACCTTCTATCAGGAGTACCTCATTCCTGTACCTCTCTCAAACTGAAATGTGGCAATGTGGTCAATAGCCATCGATTCTGTGCATGGCAGGCTAGTGTGCAGTAGTTTTGCATGCCCGTTCGCCAGAAACTAAGTGTCCCTGTGGATCCTGCCACTGAGCTTTATGAGTTTCCAGAGTGTTCATAAAAACAAGCTCCGAGTATATTTTCCCTTTCTAGTGTCTCAACCCCAATACAGATGACTCCAGTGCCTTTCATACATTAATGTGACCTGCAGCTGCCTGCTTTGCTTTCATTTCCTTTAGTGCTCTCCTGACAAGTCGCGCTCATCTGAAAATAAAATCTTGCATTGTTAGTTCTGAGGTAGATGGCACCACTCAAGGTTTTTACTACACCAATTACATCTCCAATAGTCTCCTTTTTGTTTATTTATTTTTTAATCCCTAAGGCTGGAGTCATAAATTGGAACTTTTAACTTCTGGGCTCATCTCTCTCTGTGCCTCCCTAAGTGATCCAGTGAATTTCTTTACTTTCTGCTGACTAGATGTGAACGCTGCACCAGGTGAGCCAAACTGCATAATTCCTGGAATTCAATTGCTGGAGACTGGTGTCTTGTTGTGTGTTGATCTAGTGAAAACAAAGCTTGAGGAACCATTACATGCACACACGTTCAAGAGTCTCTAGTGATTTTTAGAAGCCTCAGGTTGTGTGTACCACTGGAGACGTGTCAAAGGGAGCCCTATTTTCAGGAAGTGCTGAGCACCTCCCTCTGAAAATCATTTTAAGTCTGAGAAAAGATCATCGTGAGCCTCTAGTCTGACCTCAGACTTTGAAAAGACAATAATTTTCACATCCACCACAAGTCATATGAGACCAGGAATGCTGGCAGCCTAGTGTGAGAACACCATCAGAACGAGAAACCTCTGACAGCACCTATGTACGTGACTGACCTGAACGAAAACCCAAGTTCTGAACAACCTCAAGCTCCAGGGAAATTTTTGAGCCAGCTGGAAAGCCAAGGCCTCAGGGCTACTCTAAACTGGTAGTATAATTGCCCCAGAGCTGGGTGATAAGGGAAAAACTCAGGAAGGCTCACAACTGTCATGGGGTGTCACATGAAATGCCCATGAGCAGCAATTCTCCCCAGTCGCTCAAGTACCACATCAGAAGACCTTGGCTGGTAGAAAACCAGTAGCCACCAAAGGCTCTGGTCTATTGAGTTAATCATTCCCCTATGAAGCTTAAATGGCTTAAACTGAGGCCAAAAATTTACTGAAGGTTAACGTGCTGCCCCCAGTGTTGCTCAGTCTGGCAGGCTCAGCCTAGGGTGTTAAGAGTTCACAAAAAGAATGCCTCCTCCAACAGAAATGCTGAGGGACATTGCCTGAGCTGGGGGTGGGGACCCCAGGAGTGCGATAGCAGAGGATGCCGTAAGTCAGGATTGAGAGGCAGCTGCAGGGAAATATACACATGCTCAGCTTGCACTGCACCAGATTCTAATAGAATGTGTTTAAAAGCCCTTCACTAAACTCAGTAATTGAAAGGAAGGGAATTCAATAGAACCCCCACTTTCCAGCAAGTTCCCCAACAGCTCCTTGATGACTCTACTCATTTTAGGCACCAGCCATTTGGCTTTTCCCTTCCAGCCCAGCCTTAGGTAGGAAACACAGTATATCACTGGCCCAGTGGCTAGATTATCAAACAGCTAGTCAGCCAAAAGGAAGAGCAAATCTGCTGATCTGGTTACAGTGGCGCAGTGCATCTTGGTGCAGCGCGGGATGCTGGGCTCTGAGTCCCCACGAAATGGCACGGCAGCATTTGGTCTCCTTTTCAGAGTGAAGGAAAAGCTCAAGCCAGAGAAATACATGCAACAGAGGCTGGTAATCCTCCAGCACAGTGGAAGAAGAAGAGCGGGATCAAAAGCATCTTCCCTGACCTCGAACTCATTGACGTAGAGTCTGGAGTCTTGGCCTCAGGATTCTTTTGGCTTTGGTGAAGAGCTACAGTCAACGACGGCGTGGTGTGCCAATTATGACTCATGGAAAAAAAGGGGAAGAAGGGGCAGGAGCGCCCTGAGCTGGGAAAGAATTAGAGTCAGCCGCCTTTCATCCAGATCCTGCAGTTCGCCGCCTGCCGTTCTCTATTCTTATCCCTTCTGATAAAGGCTAAATGCTTCCCTCGCCTATAATGGAGGCCTCAAGTTCTGGGAACACGTGGCCACCGGGTCCCAGCAAGTGTCTCCAAGAGAACAGCTGGCTGGAGATAAATGGATGGGAGGAGCCACATGCCCAGTTTCTTGACCTACGCGGGAAGACAAGATCCCATAAAGGAACCTTTCATGCTCAGTGAACACGTACATGTATCGAAAGCTAAGATACCTCAGACTTGGTACAAGTTAAGAAAGGACTTGTTCAGTTTATATGTGGATGGGAGAACTGTTCAAATACAGATGGTGGGACACGAGAGAGGGGGTGACTTTGTGCTGAGCCAGTATTCCAACAATGTGCGAGGTGGAGTGGGGGATGGATAAGGAGATAAGAGACGACAAGGGAAAGCACTGGTGGCTGATCAGTAAAAATCCCATAGTGTTTTCACAAAAGGATATTAATGCAGTTGTCCAGGCCAAAGTCCTCCTGGGAAAATTACTTGTCCTGAACATGAAGCCCATCCCATGAACAAGCAGATCCCATGGGCTGCCATAGCAGGTGGAAATCTGGGTCTCCATGGAGATTTGCCAACTCCTTCCCCTTTGCAGTGGGGGAGAAGAGGTGACAGGTGCTGGATTTGCTTCCATTAGTCTTTCAAGTCTGTTGGGTACCTGGCCTGCTGGAACCATACACAGCCAGGGTGTGGAAGCCCCTTCCAAAGCCATCTCCTAGAGAAGCAGGAATCTTATCTGCCAATGAGGAAGTGGTCTGAGTTCTCGAGAGCCAACATTATCTGTGCTGTCTTTGTGAGAGAGGCTGAAACCCAGCCCAAGTAGTGCAATAAGAAACAGGAAATTGGAACCATCCCTATCCATGCACAACAGAGCAGTAGGCAGCAAGGGCCAGACGGACCACAGAGGATGCAACCATCCAGGATTCACACTTCCTGCTAAATGTGGGGTTCCCCGCAGGGGAATCCCCCACTGAGAAAATTCTACCTCACACACAGGCCAGTTTTTAAAGGGATATTCCCAAGATCAAATACAACCGGTACACTTAACATCTGTCATTGCTTTAACTTGGACCTGGCTGTCTACTGCTCTAACAAGGCCTCTCTGGTAGAAGGGATGGTTACAGGACATGTTAGGGAATAGGGACCGATAGAGATGGGTTACATAGAGTCTGAGAGGGGTTACCGTGGCTCCATGCTATCTGAGGACTGATCTTAGGAAAGAGGAATTCTCAGGTAATTTCTTAAGCCGGCTTCCCTGCTGCTTTTCCATTTCAGGCATGTGGCTGACTCTGTCCCCTGGTCCCAACACACACATGCAACCTACACCTTCCTCATACTCAGTGGGCCAGATCCAGTGTGTCAGTACAACCTACACCATTTCCTTTCTGGCCTTTGCCCCTTGCTGGGCTGGGAAAATGAAAGGAATCTGGTTAGTTTCACACTGTGTTCCTTGACAGCATCCCTGTTTCAGCTGAGTTTCTAAGGCTGCCAGGGAAAGCAATCCCTTCAGCATGGCCATTATAAGAAAACTTGGCATAGACTTTTCTATTATTTCCAGTCAGAAATCTCTCATTTTGCAAACCTGAACATTGGGGCCTAATTGCTCTCATTCAGGTGAATGACAAGAGCCCTCCTTGACTTCAACAGAGCAAGATCAGCCCCTTATATCCATGGCAGCTTCCCTTTAAAACAGACAGTCCAGCCCATGTTGAACTTAAGCTGGGATTGAAAACAGAAGGCCTACTTTTATTAATTAGCTAGGAGAGGCATCTTTGCTCCCAAGCCTTCTCTTAACATGTCCTTCACGGTGATCCAATACAGCTGCAGGAATCTGGCGTCATTTTGTTGAAGAACGCAGAGAGCAAAAGTGCATCCCAGAAGAAAGACTCAGCTGCAGCTTTATAGAGTTTATGAATTAATAAGAATCCAGCAAGAGTTCACTCTCACCACTTTACTTCCAGGGAACTTTTGAACACAGATGTTGGAGCTGGTTCTGCCTTTTAGGAGAGGCTGCTTCCAGCTCCTAAAAATTTGGGCCCATGCTCTGTGCACTCGCTATCTCCCCTTTACGTAAGGATTTATGAGTCTGCAGACACAAAACTCCACACTGCTCAATAATCTGTTACACAGGAGATGCTTCGGTGCACTGAGGAGATGCTAAAGTGAAATGGCTATGCAGAGAGGAAAACAGCTGGTTCTCTCATCTGCTCAGCTCCGAGTGGATAATTACATAACACTCCTTGCCTGAGGTTCATGCTTGACTGCAATCAATACAACCTTTTAAAATTAATCTAGTTTCCTCTCTCTGACACACTCGCTGAAATTCCTCCATGTCCATGGAGAGTGATGTGCACTGAGAATGCCTTCTTTATGTGGAAGGCCCCTCTATTTCACCAGAACATTTAAAGAAAGGAGATTTCTGGGTGTTGCATTTTCACTTTTTTGTGCACATGCAAGTAGTGGCTGAGTAGAGCTGAAGAGTCAGGACTCCTGGGTTCTACTTCCAGCTCCGTTCGAACCCAAAGAAAGGCATTGGCAAACGAAAAGGAAAAAAGTCAGAGTTCTACAGTGCCTCAGTTTCCCCATCTCGGGAATGTGGATAATCCAAACCTATCCCTCCCAGTGAGCAGTCAGAGGCTTGAATAAATGGGTCCCAAGACAGGATCAGAGCCTTCACTTGTAAGGCGTTTAGAGCCACAGACAAACGGTGCTAGTGAACAGCACAGCATTATTTATGTTCCCAGCTTATCTCCCACCACACATCCAGAGATGGGTGGTTCTCGGCCTGCTTTCTATCCAGAGGTAAACATAAGACTGCCGGCAATTCTAAAGTCACAGGACTGCATTCTGAGTGTTGGTGTTCAGACCCCTAGCGCTGGTCACTAGATGAATGCCAAGATAAATGCACAGACACGCACACTAATGCAGCCTCAACAATGGCAGTATTCCCTAGTCACCCTGGCCATGGACAAGAGTGCAGTGCCTCAGGTATTGCTGTTTAATTATCCCAGGGAATGGGCAGGTGACATGTATTGAAGTGTGGCGACTGCCACTCAGAACATTATTAATAGTCCCCGTGCAGCAAGGAGCTCTGAGGTCAGACACTATTCAACCCCCAATTCCTGTTGCAAGCTTTTCCATGCTGCAGCTTTTGAAGAAGGACCCAGGATCCTTGGGTTTGGCAAAGCTACTGGCCCCATCCTGTGTCCTGCAGGTGGGCACTTGAGTGGCTTCTTACACAGGTCAACGATATCGAAGAATTTAGCAGAAACAAACATCCAGTCCACCTGTCTCTTCCCATCTCGTTAATCATCTGTCCTCTTTCTATGTCTACATTTGCAAAGTTAAGTCGACCCTGTTAAGTCGACTTAGAGTGGCAATACTTTAAGTCGACCTTGTTAAGTCGATTTAACGGCTTTAAGTCAACTTAATAAGGTCGAATTAGTGCTAATCCCCATCCACTCTGGCTTTAAGTCGACTTAAGAAGTCGACTTAAGGCTTAAGTTGACCTCAGAGGTGGTGTTATTAAGTCGACTCACTCTCTTATTAAGTCGACTTAAGCAAGTGCTTAAGTCGACTTAAAAGCCCAGTGTGGACGCGGCTTTGTTTAGGTCGACTTAAGGAGGCTTAAGTGGACCTAACTTGCAAGTGTAGATGCACCCTTTGAGGCTGCACAGCAAGATGAAGCAAGGACAATAAAAAGGCTTCCCCTGGCACGTCCGTCACTCACTCACTCACTCACTCACTCACTCACTCACTCACTCACTCACTCACTCACTCACTCACTC
>ML685764.1:27906959-27983400 GCA_007922175.1 Pelusios castaneus
CTCACTCACTCACTCACTCACTCACTCACTCACTCACTCACTCACTCCTTCCTTCCTTCCTTCCTTCCTTCCTTCCTTCTCAGCAGCCCTGAAAACCAAAGCCAAAAGCAACACCAAGGAGAAGTTGATGGAAATCTACACAAGGCAGAATCACTGCCTTCTGCAGACTTCACTCTCCCCATGCTGCAGAAGGAACCGCATCCTCTCACATCAGAGTATTCATTGCTTAACCACACTTCACACTTCCATAGCACTTCCACTCCATCCAGTATTACCAGGCCCCTTTACAGCCACTAAGCATCAGATTCCACTGGTGCACTGATTTCTGCCATGGGCCCCGAGAGCTGCCTGCCCAGTGCCTCTGATGCATAATTAATCAGTGAAACTCTTTGCCACATGGTATCGGGAAGGCCACAGTTCAGCATCAAGAAACAGAAGGAATTAGCTATGTAGCTGAATAATAAAAATGGTATGCTAGATAGTCTAAAAATTGGCAAAGGATATAGGATCTCCTTAGGACAAGGTTGTTATCTGAACAAAAGGAGAGTCCAATGGTTAGGGAGTCAGAAGACTTGCATTTGTTTCCCAGCTCCACTGTCACCTCTTGGTGTGACCTCAGACAAGTCCCTCAGTCTCTCTGCGCCTCAAGTCCCCATCTGCAACAGGTGGGAGCATTACTGCCCTGCCTCACCAGGGTGCAGTGAGAAGAAATACACTGAAGATTGGGAAGTGCTCAGATGCCATGGTAATGGAGGCGATAGCTTCAGTTCTCATAAGAACCTTCATGCTTCATGTAACTGCCTGGGGTCAGGACGGAATTTTCACTGGGGGCATGGTTGTTCCATAATTGCTTATTAAGATTTGGGGTCTTTTCACACCTCTTCTGAAGCACGTGATGTTGGCCACTGTCAGTTAGAACATAGGGTCGGGACCCAGTACTGGGTTGCGGTGCCCCCCACTGCCACCAGAAGACTGGACTGCATTGCTCAAGATGTAACTGTTGGGTTGTGGACATAAATGATTTTTTTCAACTGGGTCCTGAGGAAAAGAGTTTGAAAAGCACTGAGTTAGAACACTGATCTGGATGGACTCCCTGATATCAGAAACTGGTGTGGTTAAACCAGGTGGATAATGAGGTGCAGTCAGAGGCTCCCTAGACATACAGAGTGCCACCCAGCAGATCCTGGGAGACTCAACTCAGTTCTAACTACTAGAGAACGCTCCTTTTCCAAACATTCTGTTTTCCTAAATGGCCACGTGACAGTGGCCTGCTGAGCAGTTCATCTTGTACTCCAAGTGGAGGCAGCCCCTGCACACTTCATTAGCACCCACTGTCTCCGCATCCAGGATCCTTCCCTTCTTATCCCAAAGCAGAGGAAGCATTTGCCTCACCTTCACAGAGGTGCTCTTCGACAGGTAGGTGGGAACAACCTAGATCTGAAATGGAGAAGAGAAAAAAGAGCCTCATCCTGGCTAAAGTGCATTTCTGATGTTACCTTGTAAATGGCTGGGAAAAGCTGTGTGGGGTAAAGTTTAGTTCTAACGAGGCCTCTTGGCCGGGAGGCCAAATGTCCATTGCCAACAGCACAATTTGTCGTCTTTCCATGCACGGAGTAGGACTACGTTCCATGTGACCTCGGTCTGTGGGACATGGGCTCGTGGAGTTGCTGTTTCCCAGCCCTTGTTGGAGCATCCACACTGCATTGTAAATCTGGGTTTACTGTTGCTGGCCCCAGGTCTCAGCCATGCTACTGCATCCATACTGCACCACACAGACTTTCTGACTCAGGTCTGTGGCTTGACCTGCATCCACACTGCAAAATGACAGGGGCTGCACCTATTTTCAGTGGGACTTGGACTCTGACACACTATCTTAGCAGGGCCCTAGGACCAGGCCCTGAGCACTTGCTGACCAGAGTCAGACAGATGTGGTTGGAGGGGAGCGGGGCTCCGGCTCAAACTTGAGTTAGGGCATGGAATTCGAGTACATAATATAGCCAGTGCTCCTCCCCTTCATGACTGGAGTGCCAAGAGAAATTCAGGCCACAGCCGATGCGTTCAAGACAGGGGCACTCTAGTTTACAGTTATTTCTCGCTCTTCTTGATTACATGCATGAGCGGAATAAGCATTGACAGCCATCTGATGATCTTACACACACCGCAACCCCCCACACCATCCTCACCCTAAATAAAGGGAATGTTAATTTGGAGCTGATGGGGGTCAAGAAAGGATGACAGTCCCAATTCACACATAACTCTTCACCTTTTTACTTATAAATGGGGTTTGTTTATCCTCTCCCCCCTCCAAAGAAAACCTTCCTCTTCCCAATCCACAGAAAAGCCCCTGAGAATTTTAACTATGCGATTTCAAGAGTGTGAGGGAGGGAATAAAAAAAGAGGCTCAGATCAAAAGAGAAATAAATGATCTAATAATCTGCTCCTGGAATTTGTTGATGTGCCAGGGATGGCTCTGGCTTGTGATATAAAGGGACACGCTGTCAAGCAGTTTATCCCCATATGTATATTTGTTAAAAATTCTAAGTAGCGGGTGGGAGGAAGGGATTGTCCCAAAGGCTGATGTGCAGAAAGGGGTTTTCATGTCGTCTTTAAAGGTGAAGTTACAATGAAACTAAAACAGCATTGTCAACCCCAAGAGGTCCAAAATCAGGAGTCAGGCCTCCAAACAACAGGCTAAAAATATAAAAATCAAATCCAGATATTTTGCAGCTCTGTGTTCTAATGTAGTAACAGCAGCAGCATGCTTAGTGGCTGTTTTTTTACTACTGTTAAATCCCAGGTACCAGCTTCCTCTGGCCCTTTCTGTTTCTCACTGGTTTCTCTCCCACAGATGAACATAATGGAGCAGGTGCTGCAGCACTTTAGAAGAGGAGAGCAACAACCACACGTCTACCCCCCTGTACCCCATCCATTTGCCTCCACACAGGGAGGCCCCACTACCTGCTGAAGAAGGCTGCCAGATGGGAGAGGCACAACAGCTCAGCTGGACCTGGGGAAAAGAGTGCAGAGACCTGCACCAGTGCACATTCCCTCGCCCTGTGCATGGCTGGAAACACTGAAAGGCAGATGGGGTGTCAGCTGAGCCCCTGGAAGTATTTATTGCTCAACAGGGCAGGGTATCATGGCGGCAGCCAAGCAGTGCTTTGGAAAAGACTGGGTGGGGGCAGGAGGAGGAATAGGAGCAGGGATGCACTGTTTCAGCAGCAGCAACATCATAAGGGCCAGGAGGCAGATGCATGTTGCTGCGAATGAGTGTGGCATGGCCTCAGTCAGCGGAGTTGGTGGGAACGGCCGGCACCCCAAGTGGAACATGTGCTGGGATTGTAAAGTCACCACTCATTACTAATAGGGAGGGCACCCGCCGCACATCTGTCAGGTCTGCTCACGGGGCTGCAGCTGGGGCTAGCTAAGGAGCAGCTTATTAAATATCTGAAGATACAAACCATGGAAGGCACAATCTGTTTGGACACAAGATGAGAGAGGGACCCCCCAGAAGACACTGATTTTGACTGTCAAGTTGATGGAAGTTTTGTGAGATAAACTGTTTGAGATTATTGGGCTAAGCTGGGCCACATCTGAACCAGACTAGGAAAACAGCCCTCTCTGGACTTGCAACTCAGCCTGTCCAGAGCCTAAATTCACTATTAGTGATCCTGTCCAACCTATGCCTGAAATTTGAGGGGCTGCTTTACACATCATTTGTGGCAGTTGGTGCCAGATTTCCAATGAGGCACAGTAGGCATGTGTGTAGAGGTGCCAGCATCCTAGGAGCATCTCAACAGTGGCAAATTACTTCATGGTCCAGCGGAGCTGTGCCCAGTGGCCCCAACCAATGGGGTGGTCCTAACGAGTGCTGAAACTGTGGCCCCACCCTCTGCTCCTTCTCCTCTCCCCCAAACTCTCTCTTCCTCCTCTTCCCCTTTAAGGCCCAAACCTCTGGACAGGCTAGGAACCAGAGCTCAGGGTAAGTATATTTTCCCCACGTGGAACTGCCTCAGTTGATTGCTCCAGCCCCTCCCCCACACCTTTACTGAATCTCTCTGCTCTGCAAAACTGGGCTGGAAACCTCAACAGAGGAAAAGTTTCAGCATCTTCACATCTGGGTGCCCAAAAATTCCATTTGATGTAGACTGTGGAGACACACTATCAGGAGCTTGGCCCCTGGTCTTTTTCAGAGCCAGATTCTGATGTCAGACTGGTGTAAATCCAGACTAACTACATTGAAGGCAAATTCCAAAGGGGTAGCCGTGTTAGTCTATTGTAGAAAGACAACAGAGTCTTGTGGCACTTTTAAAGACTAACAGATTTATTAATCTTGACATACATTGAAGGCAGTGGACTCACAGACTGGAGAACTGAGCCCTCTTTAGGACCAGTTCTCCCTTCCTTCCCCCTGATTCACCATTGCCTTACATAGACTGTCTGCCTAGGAAGCACCTACCGATCAACATACCCCTGCCATGGGAGGGAGGCATCCAAAGCACAGAGATATTAAAAGACTTTCCCCAGAGTCACTCCTGCAATTGAGCCAGGGCAGATGTCCCAAATCCAAATGAGCTTATAACTGTCACCCTGGGACACTCCCTCTTCTACTTGCTGCATGTCTGGCTTTGTCCTCTGCTAGTTCTCTCTCTTGCTTCCTGTACAAGCTCTTGCTTGCAGCAGGGAGCAGATTACAAATGACAGGAACGCAGGTGATATAGAGCAAACACTGGGGCCTTATCTGCAGTCCGAGATTCAGTGTCAATTGGATGTCAGAAACAGCACAAGAGTCCGAGAAAAAGAAAACCTAAGACACTAAGGGAACAAATCCGCCACCTCTCAGTGCTCTAAGTGGCAGACTACAGCTGCTTTCCCAGCTCATCGGTACCCAGTAAGAGTCTTGCTGCACCAGCAGCTCTGAATTAGCACCTCTGGCACAGCCTTCAGGGAATTTTTAAAGAGAAAGCATAGGCTAGCAGTTAGTGTAAGTGGCTAGGAGGCAGGAGATCAGACTTCAGTTCCAGCTCTTCCCCAAAGCATCTGATGAAGTGGGATTTTCTCCCACGAAAGCTCATGCGATAAATAAATCTGTTAGTCTTTAAAAGTGCCACAGGACTCTGTTTGTAGCTTTTCCCCAGACTCTCTCTATGACCTTCAACTAGTCATTTATCGGGCCAGGATCTGCATAACTCTCTTCCTATGCAGATGGCATGCAACTTTGGTGGCTTTAGGCTGCTTTTGCACTTCTTACATTCTGGGTATGTGCCACCCTGCTGTAAGTTAGAGCAGCCCTGAGGTTTCTCTAACTCAGTCATTCTTGCATGGGTCTTCCAGGGGGTACACCAGCTCATCTAGACTATGTCTACAGTTGTTAATTTAAGTCAACTTTTCATGTCCCCACTCAAAATTTAAGTCAACTTAAAGGGGACCCTGCCAAATCAACCTAGAGCATCCACACTGGACACCTGGGTTGACTTGTAAGGGCTAGGTGGACCTGGGACAGGTCCACAGTGGCAGGTGGCAGGTCCACTCCTTGCCAAGTGCCAGGAGGCTCAGCCTTTGCCCCATTGTACCTGGGTACAATGGAGGCTGAGCCTGACAGGGACCCTGGCAGGGCAGAGGTGCAGGGTGGGCAGGGCTCTGTCCTGCCCTTTGGGGGGGCAAGCCAGGCTGTGGCTGTGCCAGCTACCCTGGCAGGGAGGGCAGTGGGGAAGCCCTGGAGCCCCCTAAGTCAACTTAAAGTCGACTTAGGGCTACTCCACATCCACACTGGCCAAGTCGACTTTCTAAAGTCAACTTAGCCAGCAAAGTCGACTTAAAACGAGGTTTAATAACGTCGACTTAAATTTTCCTTAAGTTGACTTAAGGAAAATGTAGTGTGGACGCAAATTAAATTAAGTCGACTTAAGCAAGCTTAAGTCGACTTAATTTGTAAGTGTAGACGCACCCCTAGATATTTGCCTAGTTTTATAACAGGCTACATGAAAAGCACCACTGAAGTCAGTACAAACTAAAATTTCATACTCTAGATAGTAGACGCTGAAATGCAAGTGCAATATTTACATTCCAGTCGACTTCCTTTATAATGCTATGGTAAAAATGAGAAAGGCAGCAATTTGTCAGTGTTGATGCCCAATCTTGTAAGCAAGTACTTTTGAAACCTGGGGTATACAAGACAACTAAGCCTCCTAAAAGGGGTTCAGCTGTCTGGAAAGGCAGAAAGCCCCCATGGACTGATTAAGCAAAGAAAACTGCATGTTGGCCACCCCCTCTTACACCAAGGGTTAGGGCCAAGCTCTTACACACTGGGACAGCCTCTCCCTTGGGGACATTCTCAAGGGCTCTTCACACCCCTGTGAGGCCACCTTATTATGCCAGAGATGCATAAAGCAGCCAATGTATAACACTCACTTGGGTCTTGCCTGGCTGTACAGAGTGGATTTGAGAGCTCAGCTGGGCATCTGACACTGTGTGTGCGACAGCTCTTTTTAAAGGTTTGTCCTTTTTCGCTCTTCCTTTAAATCAAACCAACCAACAAACAAAAGCAAATGCCAGGCAGCAGGTGCCCCTTCCATGTAAGAGGCAAAAGTTCAGAGACGTGACAGGTGAGACAAGGAGGTTTGATTTATGAGCCCAGGCTGAGTCTTGGCTAGGAAAGGGGCAGTGGGTCAGGAGCTTTGCTTAGCGGAGTGTTTTCAGGGGATCCCAGGTTAGCACTCCTAAAATACAACGTCCATCAGCACCTGAATAGCCTACTTGGGAAACTCCATTGCAGAACACCTGTTGAGCCTGATCTCGCCATTTATACACATAGCACATAGTGCATTAGAGAAATGTCAGTTTTATTCATATGATGTTATAAAGCTGGAGACATCCCAGCAGCAGAGGGAAGCTTGTACCAGGAGAGCAGGGGCGATCCAGCTGGAGGGACTCAGAACTGAGCTCACTTCCTGGCTCTACCACAGAAGTAAAACCAGAGCAGGAAGGGTTGTGTCTGAACCAGCACAAATTGTCTTGCCTGCAAACAACTAAGGAGTGACCTGTTTCTTTCCCCCTCCCCAATAAACAAGAGGGGCTTCTTTTCTATGTGCTGTGAGCAGCTGGTTCAAACAGAAGCCAGGTTCTTGATGTAGGGGAAATGGGCTTCATTGGCCAACTCTGGACTCAATGGAGAGTAGGTAGTGCTTTTGGACGGGATCCCCACTTGCCAAGGGAACGCGTATTGTCCTTGTTTTACAGAGGAGAGTCCTGAGGCACCAGGAGGCCATCCCTTCCTAGCTGAAGTTGCAGGGAGCTTTGCTCTCATCCTTCATGAGAGCAGGATTAGTCCTGTGCAACTTGCTCAAGTTCACCAAGGAAGTCAGCAACGGATGTGGAAGGAGAACGGGGAACCGGAGAAGCCCTTCTCCTTTGCCCTGCTGGGACTGGTGAGAAGCATTTGGCATTTCTAAGAGGGCCCTGCTAATGGTATCGAAGAGCACATAAGGAGCATGGCCACAAAGGCTGTAATCTCACGCTCTCCAGCCTCACTCACCAGATAGGGGGCGGGAGGTTGTTTTATTCATTTCCTTTCCTCTTAATTTTATGGTGATGTTCCTCTTCTGCAGGCAACAAACAAGGGCTCCTCAGGCATATTCTTCCCCTTGTACCCTTCTTTCTTTCTGTAAACACTACATGCAGGATTGGTCAGAAGTTGACTACATTTTGCTTGCCTTCAACGGACTATCCTTGTGGACAGCGTGTGTGAAGAGACCCGACCCAGACCCTCTTCTCCACCATGGAAACCAACCCAGTAGCCTGAGAGGATATTGCCAGCAGAGACTACCTTCTGCAGCCATTGCTTTTCAGGGTACTGCACCACCCTGAGGTGGTGCTCCCATGATAGTAGGCACTTTATATGTAGAAGCACAAAGGGACCAATTTAAAGCTGGTTGGAAATTTAGAACAGTTGAGTTGCACCGCTACAGGAGGACAGTAGGTTGGGACACAAAAAGCCCAGGTTCTGTTCTCAGCTCTGATGGTAGTCTGTTGGGGGACCCTGGGCAACTTACTTGGCTGTTCTGTGCCTAAGGCCTTGTACATACTACAAAGTTATCATGCGATAAGAGGCACAGCATCCACATACCAATCCATGTTGCACGGTAACAGCCATCTTACCGCGCAACATGTAAACCACCAAAACGAGGGTGCTAGCAGCTCCGCTAGCTGTTCCGCGATAGTTCGTGTGTGTACGGTTGCCGCGCAATATGAAGCCTCCGGAAATGTCCCAGAATTCTAATTCCATCTCTTCTGCACTTCCTCCTGTGCTCTGTGGCTGTGACGTGATTGTACCCGCCCTCCCATCATTCCCGGGAATTTTTGAATTGTTCGCTCTTCCTGTTCGTTTGGTGTGGAGTGCAGCTGTGTTCTCTAAGAGCAATGGCGGCTCAACGCGGCAAATGTGCTCCAGTGTGGACCACTGCCGAGGTGCTTGATCTCATAGGCATCTGGGGAGAGTCTGCTGTGCAGGCACAGTTACATGGCAGCAGGCGAAATTTCGACATTTTGGGCCAGATTTCTCGGGCCATGGCAGAGAAGGGGTACGAGAGAGACACTCTTCAGTGCAGGTCGAAGGTGAAGGAGTTGAGGATAACGTACTACAGAGCCAGAGAGGCAAACCGGCGCTCCGGCTCAGCGCTGGTTACATGCCAATTTTACAAGGAGCTGGAGGCAATCCTGAGTGGGGATCCCACAACCACCCCAAAAGCTCCTGTGGACACGTTGGCATCCCCCCATGAAAAGGATACCGGAGTAGATGGTGACGAGCAATTCGTGGACGAGGAAGTGGAGGTGGAGGATGACCTGGAGGCTGAAAGTGGTGCAGCCGATGACCTAGGGAGCCAGGAGCTGTTCTCCACGCCACCCAACACATGCTGCTCAGATTCCTTCTCCATGCTGTCTTCGGATGCAGCAGAGGGGAGCTCTGGTAAGTTTCATCAGAACTGGCTTCTGTGCTTGCTGGATAAGCTTTGGGGGCAAATGAAGAGCGGGCGGGAGATGGGCTTTTTGAGTTTCATCCTTTCTTTTTTTTTTGGATGGGGGGGCGGGTTCTACCCCGCATTACACAAGCAGTGCAGTGCATGCTGTAATTCTCAAGAAATCCTCTCCGTTGAGCTCACTGAAGATCTCCTGGATGTACTTTCACAGCTTCCTAGTTAAATTCGATGGGAGAGCAACTGTGTTCCCTCTCCCATAGAGGGATACTCTCCCTCGTCAGTTGCAAACCATGGCAGTGGGAACCATGGCTGGGCACAAGCGTGCTGCATACGGTCCTGGCTTATATCCAGTGATATGCAGGCTATGCATTCTGGCTTGCAGAGGCACTCTAAGCAGCGAGATATCAGCTTCCATGGCCATGCCGTGGGAGAACTAATCGCCCAAAGCACTGGAAATAGTTCACGAAGCTCTGTATGTTGTCTCGGCAATCCAAACTTCCCTTTGCAAAAGCCCTTTCAATCCCCGGCAATGCCCTGTCCCGTGGGCACTGCGGAATGTGGCGGCAGAGCATATTACTGGCTCTTTAACCAAAGTGAGAACAATAGCACTACTTATGATGATTCATTTTTCCTTAGAAATGACCTTTGCCGGTCAGTGGTCTGCGCCAGCTGACCGGCTGAGACAGATAAGGAGGAGGCCTCGCAGGAGCAAGGAGGATATCTTCCAAGAGCTGATGCAGTCCAATGAGGCAGCAGCAAGGGAGACTAGGCTATGCAGGCAGGAGTGCCGGCAGGAGTGTAAGGAAAACCATTTGAGGAGGCAGAAGCAGAAGGATGCTCTCATAAGCATCCTGCAGGAACAGACCGCCCTGTAATCAGCACCCAGTAGTGCGCAGGTACACTACTGCCCAGTGATGCAATGCATCCTATAAGTCCCCATGACTAAAATGCTCCCTAAGTGCATCCCTTATGCTGACGGCTTTCAGCTGTGCCCCCCTGATACTCATAGTGGCTGGCTGCTGGAAGGCAAACTCTTGCTGCTCAGCCTCCACATCCCATGAAGGGGGAAATTTATCTCCCCTATTTTCACAGAGGTTATGCAGGACACAGCATGCCGCATTGATGGCTGGAATGTCCTCATTCAAGTCTAGCCTCCCATATAAACAGCACCAACGGCCTTTTAAGCCCCCAAAGGCGTACTCCACGGTCATTCGGCACCGGCTTAACCTGTAATTGTACCGCTCCTTGCTTGGATCCAAATTGCCAGTACAGGGCTTCATGAGCCAAGGCATCAGTGGGTAGGCTGGGTCTCCTATGATTACTATGGGCATCTCCACATCCCCAACAGTAATTTTATCATTGGGGAAGAAGGTCCCTGCCTGCACCTTCCAGTACAGGCCTGTGTTTCAGAAAATGTGAGCATTGTGCACCTTACCCGACCACCCTGCATTTATGTACGTGAAACGCCCCTGTGATCCACGAGTGCCTGAAGCACCATGGAGAAGTAGCCCTTCCTATTAATATACTCAGTAGCAAGATGCTCCGGAGCCAGAATAGGGATGCATGTGCCGTCTATTGCCCCTCCACAGTTTGGGAATCCCATGGCTGCAAATCCATCGACGATCTCCTGCACATTGCCCAACGTCACTGCCCTCCGGAGCAGAACATGATTAATGGCTTTGCACACTTGTGAAAGAGCTAACCCGATGGTCGACCTACTGACTCCAAACTGATTCATGACCGACTGGTAGCAGTCTGGAGTTGCCATTTTCCAAAGTGCAATTGCGACATGCTTCTCCACGGTGACGGCGGCTCTCATTTTGGTGTCCTTGTATCGCAGGGCAGGGGCTAGCTCCTCACACAGTTCCATGAATGTGGCTTTCCGCATTCGAAAGTTCTGTAGCCACTGCTCATCATCCCACACCACAACAAGTGATTTGACCTCCCCCTCCTCTATGTGCTGTTCCCCAGTGTTTTGAATCCTAACACCTATTTTGATTTGCTGTTACAGCCTGACCTGATGCTATGTCATACACTCCCCTGCATTTAATTTCCTCCCACTCTGTAACTTTCCTATCTTCAAAGCGTCTGACGAAGTGGGATTTTCTCCCACGAAAGCTCATGCGATAAATAAATCTGTTAGTCTTTAAAAGTGCCACAGGACTCTGTTGTCTTTCTACAATAGACTAACACGGCTACCCCTTTGGAATTTGACTGCAAAACGATGCGGTCCCACCACTCGGTGCTTGTCTCTCGTGACCAGAACCGGCGGTGCACCGTGTGCAGATGCTCTGTGGAGGAGCTCAGCAATGCGATGCTGTTGTTCTGCATGGCAGTCACCAGTCCAGGGTCATCCGAATCCTGCTCTGATTCAGAGCTGAATGCATACTGTGCCACCAGCCGAGATGTATTCATTATGCTGAAGGTGACAGTTGAGATGAGAGCTGGATCCATGTTGCTGCAAAAAGGAGTTCCGGGAAGCAACACGGTACTATTGAAAATGGGCGCGAGTTTCTCGTGACGCAAGGGGAACAGAATGCACCATGGGAAACCAAGACTTTACCCATGGTGCTCAGCGCTACTCTACTTCTATCCAGGATTCTTAGCGCCGAATCAGGATGGATGGAACTGTGGGATAGGTTCCCACAATTCAATTGGGTTTCTTGTGAAATCAGAAATGGGGGGAGGGGGGAAGGTGTTCTGTTCCATCACAAGCAGCTCAGTGTGGACGCAATACTGCGCTACAAAAACCACGTGACTTTTAAAGCGCAACAGGATTGTTGCGCGATGATTCCTGTAGTGTGTACATGGGCTCAGTCTCTCCACCTGTAGTGTAGGGATAATGATGCAAACCCCCATTGTAAAGTGCTTTGAGATCCATACAGGAAGAGTGCTACATGAGAACGAGGTGTTAATATTCTCTCCAGGCCTGTAGCAGATGCACAAAGAGCACAACACTTCTGTCCAATAAGATGGCCCTGCCAGCCATCATTCAGCCCGCAGATCTCCAGCCGTGGAATGTGGGACTGAATCGCTTGGAACAAAACTGGCAGCATGTTCTTTTTCTTTTCCATTCTATTTTTATCCTCCTCCCAATGACAGATTGAGGGCTTCAAAAAACAGCCCCGTGAACTCTCTCCTGCTTCCCTGCCATGGAAATTACCACACAGCGGTTCAAAACAGGAGAGCAATTTGCAAAACAAATAAGTCTCTGATTAGCTAACAAGCGGCAGGCTGACCTTACAGGGACCCTTTCATTAGGAGACATTTATTTCCTCATTCTTTTCTATAGAGCAGGGATTAACTGCCTTGGGATGAGGGGAGTTGCTCCACACTGTTATAAAGAATTTTAAAAATATGCCCCTATTTGGCTCTTAATATTAAAAAAAAAAATTAAGTTCAGTAATTCTCACGTTCCCAAAGTCGGAGGGTCTCTGCCTAATTGTTCATTTCTATTTCCCCATCTCCCTAAAAGTAATCTGCTAAAACACTTCTGATGTGACGTTAGTTGGCATTAATACAGCAAATCAACTTAAAATGTACATGCAGCTCGGCAAAGGAGGGCAACAGAAGCAGAATGAAAGGGAAGAATAAACTGGAGATGTAGAGGGAATGTTCATAGGGTCCTGAATCAACTTCTGCAAAACTCTCCTGTTTGGGTTTTGACACAGACTTCAGGCTTGAAGGACATCTGACCAGTGACTTGTGCTGATCATAGTGGTCCAGGGCTTCCTGTGCATCTCACATCCCTCACCTTGTATTTGGATGGCGAGTTCTCTGGGGCAGGGTACCCCTTTGTTTAGCCTTGCACATGGGCTAGGGCCTCTAATGGCTGTTTGTGGAAGGTTCAGGGAGAAGAGGGCCTGCAGGGAATCTCATCTAGATCCAGAGGGCAAACACCTTGGAGTGTTCGGAGCTGGGGTTTTGGTTTGAGCTGTTTTGAGAGATTGTTTGCAAAACTCTGGTCTGGGGGCTCCTCTAACTTTTCTAAGACCAGAGTGTCCTAAACCAAGACTCAGGGGACCTGGATTCCTTTTCTACCCGTCCCTCTAACTTGTTGTGTGGGCCCTTGCCCCAGGCCTCAGTTTCCCTGTCTGTAAAATGTGGGAAATACCTACCTTTCCCCCCACCCCACACTTTTTTTAAATTAGGTGTGTTCGGAGGTACTTATAGACTCTAAGATCAGAACGGACCGCTATGATCATCTAGTCTGATCTCCTGCACAATGCAGGCAAAAAATCTTACCCACTCACTCCTGAAATCAAGCCTCTAACCAATGACTGAGTTATTAAAGTCCTCCGTTGAAAATAATTAAGCCTCACTGTTTCCAATACTTCCTAAGTTTAGGTGTGTCTGAATGTGGGACTCTACTTTGGACACAACGGAGGGCTCACAGAGTTTTGAGCACACTTGGGCCAGATTCATTTCTTGTCCTCTGTTTGGGATTTCATCTTAGCTGGACGGGACCCATGAATACAAAAGAGTAAGTGATAGCATATGGATCCTACACAGCCCTTGTCAAGAAAGGCCATGGGTTTCCCAAGAGTTCACTCACACTGCTCCAGTACTTTCGTTACTGAACATTTTAACAAGTGATTGTTACAGGCAAGACATACATGAAAGCTGCTTTTAGAATTCCATTTACATCTTCATTCTCTGTACTTTCCTGGGAAAGCAATCTCCCTTAGCTTTTTCAAGTGAAGAACTCTTATGAGACCATCTTTTCTGCAACCCTCCTTACATTTATTACTCAACAATAAGAGTGTACTGATAAAAATGACAAGTTACATAGCATCTGGCTATGTAACAGTAAGCGTGACAGACAACATTTGACCTGGAAGTGGAAAGGTATGTGGGGGTTTTGTTTTAGACTAGAATGAAAATTTTCACCTCCTTGCATTTTGAAATGTGCCCACCAAGAAACATTAGCCTAGTGGATGGGGCCGGGGCACTGGACTGGGAGCCGGAGACCAGCTCTATTACTAGTCTGCTACATGACCTTGGGCAAATCAGCCTTCTCCCCACATCTAGCGTTTGTGAAACTATGAGATCTCAGCCAAGCCAGATTCAGAGCTGTTACTTTACTCCTCAACGCTATTTCCAAATCCACCCTTTTTTATCTATGGGAACACTCTGGGGAGGATTCTTGGCTATGGGGAATTGAACCTAGAATTTCTTTGTCTAAGACAAAACGCCTCTGTCTGAGCTGAAAGCTATTAACTCAAGCGCTATAACGTACTAAAACACCCTGGAGTCCAGCCAATTGAGGAAAACAAAGAGCTATGCTGTAAGCACCTTCAGGCTGTGAGCTCTTCCGGACTCGGAATGTGTCATACTAAGCAATTATGCAGCTCCTAGCACAGCATGGTCCTGATCTTGGTGAAGGGCTCTGGCTGCTGTTACAATATTAAAAAAAGAATGATTGAGACGTGATGCCTGAAACATGGCATCCACCACTTCCTTTACCTAACACCAGGCGCTGGACAATGGGGTGGGGAGCATCACCTGGATTTCAGGGTCTTCATACTCTACAGAGCTTGCGTTGCAAGTTGGCAAAGAACAGCATTTCCTCTGTGCCCACTGCTGGGTGTCATTTAACTGTAGCATGATTAAGCCCTTTGCTTTGCCAGCACTGAGCACCAAGCAGGCCGGCCGAGGCTATCACGAGGCTCTGCCAGGATTTATGAATAGACTTAATGTTTCATAAAATTCTAATTTGCCATGATTATCTCTAATTCCCAAGGACTTACTAGCTCTGCTTTAGAAAGAAAGAACGAAATGGGATGGTTCATGGTAGTGCAGAGATTGCTGTGAAAATGCAGAGAAACTGCAAGGAGGGGGGTTAGAAAGGATTAATCCCCCATGAAGGATGGGCTAGAGACAAAGGCACTTACTTGCTCCTCAACTATTTCTGTTCCATTTGATTTTGGGAGAGGGAATTTACCTAGCTCCCTTAGGGCTATGCTGGGAAATCTGAATTATACTGTAGTATCACCCAGATGCCCCAGCCACACTGCGCTAGCTTCTTCACAGACAGAGAACCGATGGTCTCTGCCCTGAAGAGTTCACTGCCAATGCTGAGGAGAGGTGACAGGTGGATGCCATCAAAGCATGGGTGCCCAGCTACAGTGCAATGATTCAGATAGGCTAAAGAGAACTCCCCGCCATTTTCGGTCTGTTGTTATCCAGAGTCCAGGCCACAGCCTGGGAGACAGGAAGAGCATCCCCTGGGCTAAGATGATGTCTCTGGAGACAGACTAAAGATTTGTTCCCACAATAAACCTCACTGACCTCTCTTCTCAAAGGGTTTCCCACACCTTGCTCTCTGCCCCTCTGCAAGCAGCATGGGGGTGTTTAATCAGTCAATCTCTCTTTGCAAATGAAGTTCACTTAGTGGGAGTCAGCAAAAATGGACTGGATGGACACAAAGTCAGATAAAGAGTCAAAACACTTGTGTCAACCCTCTCTGGTGGCTTCCAAGGTCTGAAACTTCACACAGCTGGGTTTGACCCCTGCAAGAAACAGGTCACTTGGGAGATTTTTGAATTTAGGGTGAGTCCTGTGAAAGGAATCAGACCTGGAGGCCAATATCACACCCACATGGCAGGCGCTCAGGGCAAGGCTGGGCAGGTCTGACCCACACAGTGCTCTAGTACCTCACCTGTTATGTGGAAAGAGGCCGGCAGGGGTGAGGGAACATAAAAATGGCCATAGCGGGTCGGACCAATGGTCTATCTAGCCAGCGTCCTGTCTTCTGACAGTGGCCAGTGCCAGGTGCTTCAGAGGGAATGAACAGAACAGGACGGTCATCGGGTGATCCACCCCCTTCATCCAGTCCCAGAATCTGGCAGTCAGAGGCTTAGAGTGAGAATGACGTCTCATTAGGCAGAGTGGGGCTAGAACAAGGGTCTCCCACATATCAGTTGAGTGCCCTAGCCACTGGGCTAAATGCTGCCAAAGTTCAGGCCCCCTGGCCTATTGAATCATATGCCTCTCTGCTAGGACAACAACAGCTAGCACCCGCTGACAGCTGTGTAATTGCCCACTAGCAGCCTGGTCCAAAGTCCACTGAGTCAATGGAAAGACTCCCATTGACTTTGGATTAGGTGCTAGCTCCTCCGTTGAGTCTCCAGTTAGCTGCCATGACCAATACTACACTTCAGCCCTACCTTACAGCACTTTACAAAAGGAAGCATCAGTGTTGTCCCCACTTTTACCAATAGGAAAACTGTGGCTCAGGCCAGGGAATGACTGTGCCCAAGCTCACAGAGAGTTAGTGCCAAAGCAGGAAATAAACCCCAGATCTTCCCGCCATGCAGCCCAGGGCGTCAGCCACAAAGCCATCCTGCCTCCCTTTTCACCGCTCCTTCACTGCGGAGAAAGCGAACCTCACACATCACGTTAATGTGGCTGTAACTGACTGGCATGTAATTTAATTACTGCATGCTTAAAAGATTAAATCCGCGATTAACAGAATTTATGTGGATTAGCACAGGATGATTTGAAATCGCTGCCAGTGCTTCGCAAATCAAGGCAGCAGCCTGCAACATGCTGCAAAAAAAGGGGGTTTGGCTCTCTAGCCTTTACATGGCTAGTAACACCAATGGATCCAGCTCTGTTCTATAGCATGAATAGGAAGCAAACGCCCTTGAGTGAGTGACCTATAAGGAGCTCAGTCAGTTACACGGAGACCAAAATAGCTTCAAAGGAAGAGAGGACCCTCACTCAAGTCCTAGTCAAGTGGATAGTGCTGCATCTGTGAGGGTGAACACAGGAAAGCAATTAGGAGGAACATCTGCTGCCATTCCACAGCACAAGATACACAGGCTGGGAGGGAGGCTCCAGAAAACCTACAAAAAGCCCATCACTCTCCCCAAGCCAGCTGTGAGCTGAGTTTTTTTCAATATGAACTGGAGTTAGTACCTGTAGTAAATGGGTGATGCTAGTTGGGGCAATTACCAGCCTACTCTCTTCCTGGTCTGCTTTAAAGCTTTAGGGACAGAAAGAAAGGCTGGATGATCCCACGGTGGTAGGCTGAGACTCCTCAATTCCCATCTCTGCCATGGGATGCATGACTTTGGGCAAGTCCCTTCAGCCTGGTGCATACATACATTTTATACTAGTGGTAACTACTGAGAGCTGTGTGGGGGTGGGCGGTGGGGAAGAGATTTTACTGAAGAGGTTACACTGCTGCATCCACACTCGGAGTTAAGGCACTGGTCTAATGTGACAGCAGATGTTATTTCCTTTCCCCGCTGGGGACAGAATCATAGAGGCATGGGGTTGGTAAAGACCTTGAGAGGTCATCAAATCTAACCTCTGCACTCAAGTAAACACAGGCTAGCAGGCATTTGTCCAACCTGTTCTTAAAAACCTCTAGTGACGGGGATTCAACAACCTCCCACGGAAGACTATTCCAGAGCTTATTTAGCTTTAGAGTTAGAAAGCTTTTACTACTATCTAATTTAAGTCTCCCAGCTATACTGGCATAACTGTGGCCACACGAGGAGGATCATGTGGCTTTAACCATGCTGGTCTAATTAAAGTGGTGCAACTTGTTTTTAGGACAAGTTGTTAGCTTCAGTGTGCATTCCCCATCTGTAATGGGGGATAATAGCACTTCCCTTCCTTCACAGCGGGGTTATGAGGATAACCACATTAGTAAGATGCTCAAGCTACTATTGTAATGGGGACTCGCTGAGTATTTAAGATTTTTCAAAGGCATGCCTGCAGTCTGATAATAGAAGCTCTACCTTTTCCTAATCTGCAGACTTGGTACCTTATTTCCCCCTCGGGTTCCACTTTGTAAAAGCACCATGGTCATGGTAAACAGGCTACGGAAAATTGCCTGGGACAGTAGGTGTAGGTAAGAGAGGTCAACTTCTATTGCCCAGACTGTCAGTGACACTCAAAAAAATCAGATCAAGTAGATTTGATGAATGATATATGCTAGATCCTGAAGTGCCTATGCAGGCCAGAGGTTTGGCCTGGCTTCTGGAGTTCTCTCAAGAAGACACCAAGCTGCTGCTGACCTTTAGGATTGTGTGGAAGCAGACAGCTGGATAGGGGCGTTTGTAGGGAGCGAAGAGGGGAAGTTACAGGGAGAGAAATATTTTAAATAAAACAACAAAAACCAACCAACAAAACTAAGCCAGATACCTGCAAAAGAGAAGAGAGGCACGTAGGAATGGGCTGAGGAGAGCTGATGCCTTCCACAATAGTTTCCATCCATGAGCTCAGATGAAAGGAGAATGATACGCAGCCTAGGGCAACAAGTTCCAGAGGGGGAGCCGTGTTAGTCTATTTCAGCAAAATAAAGACGGAGTCCTGTGGCACTTGTAAAGACTAACAAATATATTAAGGCGTAAGCTTTTGTGGGCTATAACCCACTTCTTCAGATGCCTGCTGCAGGAAGGGCTGTCCCTAGGGGGGAGCGGGGCCCAGGGCCAATCGGCCTAGGTGGGGCCCCCATCCCCACATGCTGGTGGGGAGTGTGTGGGAGGGGCGGCCTGCTCCGTCCCCCAGGGAACCCGGTCCTCCCCGGGAGCCAGCCCCAGAAGCCGTGGAACCGCTGCCGCGGCCCCGGGGACTCGAGGCCAAGGCACGGCCCCGGGCGGCAGGAAGCTGCGGCCTGGAGGTGGGGAGGTGGGGAGTCGAGGCCGCTGCCCCGGGTGGTGGGGAGCCATCCCCAGCAGAAGCTGCTGCCGCCCCAGCCGCAGCCAGGACCCCAGGTGGCTGCGGCCAGCCCAGAGGCCAGGACCCAACCACCAGCCCCACCCCTGGGCCTGCCTGCTCCGCTCTGGGGGCGGGGAGCAGGCCCAGCCTAGGGACCAGCCAGGGGACGTGCTTCTGGCTTGCCCTACTGCCGAAGGGAGCAGGAGGAAGCGTGGCAGTGAGGGGGCTGCAGCTTGGGCCCCACACTGCCCTGCTGGGAGCGGGACAGCGCGGGGCCCATATTACCGCAGGGCCCGGGGCGATCGCCCCATTTGCTGCTCCCTAAGGACAGCCCTGGCTGCAGGACTCCTTGTTTGTTTAACCTAGGGTGACAATCTCAGTTGCATCCACCAAGCACTAAATGATAGAGGTGCATGTTTTGTGCCTCTCCCATCTTACCCCCTCCCAGTCAGAGTTCAATACAGATCAGTCACAGCCTCCTTCTCCACTCTGTGCTGGGCTGCCACTCTGTGTGTTTGATAAGAGGACACACTCATTCCAATTGCCACCACCAAAAGACCCTGTCCTCTTACCCCCTATCTGCCTTCCTCTCCCACAGGGAGTGGCAAAGTCATTAGAGACAGTTACAAAGCAAGTCATCAAGGCTCCACTGTCAGGGGATTGTAGGGAAGAGGAGGAGGACATCAGAAATCAATTTTCTGGTAGGCCAGCTGTGGCCTTTTCAACTGATTGTTATGTGTCATCTGTTGCTCAATGCAGCATCATATTGCCTGAGCACAGCTGGTAATTGTGTTACTCCACCCACACACTGAGATACCTGCAAGACAGTGACATGGAATAGAGGACATGGCCCAATCAAAATCAGATTCAGATAGCTTAAGTATATTAGGACAAAAGTTATTTACAATATGTAAGTTACATTATTTGTACAGTATCATGGACTTATAATTATTGGAGTTGAACTGTTGATCATCTGTTCCACTGACGCTAGCTACAAACCACTTTTCCTGCCCTTATGTAATTTACAGCAGTCAAAAGATTGCACCTGTCTGAGGGGCCAGTTCACCAGCTAGGGATCTATCGGAGTGAGGTGCTTTAGCTATGCACCCCCAGTTCGCCCAGATACATTCCATTTATAAGGGGAAACCCGCACTTGCTGAGAATTTCAAACCTCCATGTACCCTTCTGCTGCCTGAATGACACAAGGCAGTCAGAGGAGCAGGATTGGGCCTGAAGACTAGTCTGTTCAGTCAATTAGACTTCTGGCTCCATTGTCAAATCAATGGCAAAGTTCCCTGAACATCAGAACCAGGATTTCTAGTTTGTTTCATTGTGTTACAATGCAGTAGAACTCCAACACCACTGTGTTTGCAACATCACAGGGGAATGGAGAAGATAAATAACTGATTTATTTGAATTTCATCATAATAAATCTGTCTTATCTGATGCATTCGGCTACCTTAGCCAGTGTGTAACAGTGTTTATAGAATTTATCACCGGCGTATCCAAACACTATTAGTTTGTGTTTGTTTAAGTCCTATTGATTTAAAGACCAAAAAGCAACAGATAGGGCTTCAAGTACCTGCCAAACACCTCCTTACCCTGTCACTGAGCTGCTTGGAGGGAAAAGGCTATTTAATATTTTCAAAAAAAGCAGATAAAGCCCTGATGAGCTTGTGGTTCAGGAATGTGTTTGTCTTCCTTCCATCCCATAAAATATGAAGCCAGAGGGATTCGTTCTTTCAATTTATAAACAAGGGTTTTTTTGTTTGTTTTTTTTAAAAAAATAGCCATTTTTCAACTAAAGGCACCTTTGAAACTTTTGACCAGGTCTAAGTGACAGCAGCGCCCTCTCTTCCTGGCATCACAGGGCTCTGAAGAGCTGGAGAACTCCAGACAATGCAGCCCATCAACAGAGCACCACTCACTACCAGATTTCCCAATAATTTCCTATTTGAAGCACAGGAAGACTGCCTCAGATACTGCAGTGCTGTAACTCTTGGCAAGGGCAGACTTTTTCAAAGGCAGCCATGGTAAGGTGCTCGTTTCCCTTCTTATTGGGTCATTATTAAAGCAGCCTGGTGGCAGCAAGACCTGTTTTAAAACTGCTGACAATTTACACTCTGCAGCAAACCTTATTCTTTCCTTTTGTGCCTGCTGTAATAGCATCTTCTTCAGTTCTCCTGGCACCCCAGTAGCTAGGCTGGGGGATTCCAGTGCCACATATAGCCAGGGACACTAAAAAACAGTAGCCCTGTAAGTTTGTGTACATTCTTCAAGAGCGGGGCTCTGATCTTCATGGAGTTACTGTGAGAAATCCAAAGGGGTAGCCGTGTTAGTCTAGGTCAGCTAAACAAACAAGGAGTCCTGTGGCACTTTTAAAGACTAACAAATTTATTTATCACATGAGCTTTCCTGGGAGAAAGTCCCACTTTGTCAGACAAGCCTCTGACGAAGTGGGATTTTCTCCCACGAAAGCTCATACGATAAATACATTTGTTAGTCTTTAAAAGTGCCACAGGACTCTGTTTGTTTGTGAGACACTCACTCACTGGGTTTCTCACAGTAATTGTGCATTAAGGAAGTACTTACAGCAAAGACTTTGGAGAAAGACAGGTGGGAGAATAGGGAGGACAAATATCAGCAACTAGTATACAGCAGGTCAGATCTTCTGCTGGTGCAAGTTGTCATGGAATCATTGAAGTTAATGGAATCATACCAGTTCATACTAGCTGAGGATCTGGCCCAATGGAGGACATTGGGAATGGAGAATTTCAGCAGCAATAATGGTGATTACAGGAATCAGCCACCAGAGACTCAGCACATTAGGTTCTGAAAATCTGGAGAACGGATCTTGGAAGGTTCTCTTTCCTTCCAGGTGCCCTTTTCCTTAATCCCAGAGACACCCCCCCATCTTAAATATGCATTAATTTACCCACCTCTATCTGTAACTTTGCTGTGCAAATTTTATGAAAACTAGGAGAATTATTTTCCCCAGTACTGGAAGATCTTTACTACATTCTGCACTTTTTCCACAAAGTTTGCTTTGTGGTTTGCACAGTACCCAACCTACAGAATTGTGTCTTGCAAAGATTTGAAGTATTAGCAAAATGATTAAAAGTGGCATGTGATTTTCTGGTGTGCATGGTAAGCAGAGTGCTCCACCGTGAATTCTTTGTAGTATGCAGTTACCACTAGCTCATAACTATAAAGTAAGCTCATGGCTGATTTCCTCATTACCCCCCTTTTGGTTCATTTCTTACTACATGGATGAGTGTCCGTTAGTGGGATAACCATACCTGTGACTGCTGCTACCCCCACTTTAAGGTCTGAACTCTCTAGCCATCACCTTCTCTTGGGGTGGAACAACATGATTTTCCCACTCTCAGACCAGGCACAGGTTTGCAACTGATTCACCTCATCAGGTCTGGATTTATAGTCTCCAGACCGGGCCCTGTAATTCTGTTTCCCCTTGATAAATGACAGTGATAATCAGTGACCAACCTCCACACACAAACTTTTTTTTTTTTTTTTTAAAAGCACAAAAGCACTTCAGAGAAAACAAGCCCTAAAACCAGCAAGAGGGCCTCTATGCATAGCTAGCAGCCCCCATCCCATGATTTCCAATTGCACAGTTTGGGGAAGGCCTAACTCTATAAAATCCCCCTGTAGAGCAAGTGTTAGCCCCCACGCCCATCCCCTTCAGAAGGGATCTAACTCTTTAGGGTTTGATCTCCAGGCTCCTAGTGCCGGCAGAATAAATCTGGCTACTTGGTCGAGTGCAGACCACCCCCACCCCCACATCACTATGAAATAACTTCTTTTCACTGACCAGATCATGTACTATGCTCATGAAATTATTGCACAATTGTATTAATAACTATGAATCAGCTCCATGTCTGTCGCAATTAGAACCAAGGTATGTCAAAGTGTCATATTTACAATAGTTACTTTCAGTAATGTAGTGGCCTTTTGGATGCATGACTTAGTGCTAGTTACAGGTATCAAAAATCAGAGCTACCGTGTGTAACAATGCAGATCGATTGAGTCAGTGAATCTTACTCTAAAGAAAAAAACAAACAAACAAGGAATCCTGTGGCATTTTTCCCCTTATGAACTCACTGGAAATCCTTAGAGATTAAAATGAATTATAGGAAAAGAAAAGATTGTTTTCAAACCTCTAACTTTGTTTTTACCATGATCCATATGAATTTTGTAGCTGGCTAGACCATGTTTCATGAAGGACAGGTATGTAGTAGGGAATAAATAATGGGGAAAAGAAAGGATTTGCCTTTCAGTAAAGATTTTTTCTTGGGGCTTAGCTTTTATCCAGAAATGCTGGTGCCCTAAAACCTTTATCTGGCAGATGGTGGCATTATCTGCCTCACTGAAGAATGAGGAAGGAAAGAAGGGACTTTAAAAAAGGGGACACTTTTTTTTTTTTTTAAAGCTGTAATTCTGAGCCTGCACTGATAACGAAGAGATTCCAAAAGCTGCATACTGCGGCTGGAAGGGTAGTAATACTGTATACTGTAAAAAGATTTGAAATGTACATGAAGGCTAAAAGTGTGGCAGTTTCAAAGAAGATGATCATGAGGTCGGGTGTCCTAGCCCAATGAAGGATTTAAACATTTACGTTAAAAATGTGGTTAATTTGTCTCACTGCAGTCAATAGATTCCTTGTGCCTAGAACATGCTCTGATGGACTGCTGTCATGGCCTCCAATACCTTGAAGACTTAAGGCCGCAGAAAAGAACATTTCCACAGCAGATGAAGTTTAATATTTCCGAAGCATTTTCAATAGCAACACTTTCCCAATGGAATTTGATGGAGACATGGGGGAAAGGGACAGGGCATACAGCTACAGGGCCTGGCAACGATCTGAGGGAAAAGGGCCATCAGAGCAGCAGGGTATTTGAACCAGAACTGGTAGATGTTTGCACAGAAAGATACGGATTTTTACACTGGAATCTTTCAATGGGCAAGTGGAAATTCTGGGGAAAGTTTTGATTTGTCCAATGAAAAGCATCTATACAACCACCTCCATTTTGAATCAGAGTTAAGTGTCATTTTGGCTTTTTGGTTATCAAAACGTAAGTGATCAAAGTGATGGTTTGATTTTGGCTTACAGTTACATGTGAGTTTTCCTGGCTCTGGTCTAAACTGAAATATTTTAAGTTGAAACAAAAACATTCATTTTGAAGAATTGATTTGAAATCTTTGGTTTTGAATCTATTTAAAAGCTTCTTCCAGGAAAGCCAAAAGTTCAACCTGAAATTTTCAACAAAAATATATTTTGAACAAAGAGTTTGGGGGAGGTGGGGAGACTGGCAGCAGAGGTAAGAGGGGGGGGGTGTTTGATTTCCAACCAGTTCTACTAATTTCAGACTATTCTGAAGACAGAGTGTGGCAATTCGCCACTGAATTACTCCACTTATAGGCAATTATAACTCCACTGAAACCAAATGAAGTGAGTCAGACCAACACTTCTGTAGCACCTTGGGTAGGGTTACCAGACATCCGGCAAAAGGAGGACATGTCCTCCTTTTTACCTTCATGTCCTCCGTCCGGCAGGCATTTTAAAAATACATGATTTTGTCCAGCTTTTTACTTATGATTAAAATTTCAGTTTTTTATATGAAGCTACCGTATATGCTCGCCTATAAGCCGAGAATTTTAGGGCCCATAATATGCCTGAAAAGCTGGGTTCGGCTAATCTGCGGATCACAGCCAAAACTGGGGCAGAATGCTGCCTTCCGGTGCAAACAGAGCGTGCTCAGGGTGGAAGGGGCCTGGCCCAGGAGCAGCTCTGCCGGCCACTGCTGCAGCTCTGGACTTCTGGCCAGGTAAGGGGGGCTAGGAAGGGGCCACGGGAAGCAGAGGATCATGGAAGGGGCCACGGCGGAGGCGGGGGGGGATATTAATACTACATTTTCTCCATGTCCTCCTTTCCATGCTTTGGTATCTGGTAACCAGGGCACATGTGGATGTTGGTTTCACATCTGCTTTTTTCTTTAAAAAACCTTGCTGTCTGTCTGTCTGTCAGGTCTTCCCCCTGAGTCAGGATGCTCAGATTCACAAGGCTCTCATTTATTCATGTCTTGCATCTCATGTTTGTGCAGTTGCAAATAAGTGCATGTGTGTGAGGAGGGAGGAGATGGGGCAGGCCTGGAAGCAACATTTCACAACCCCTTTGTGTGAATGACAACACAATGGAAGGCAGTGAAAAGAGAAAAACTCAGGCCATGTTATTGCCTTCTCAAAACTGTGCCCTTGCTTCAGTTATGTGCTAATGGTTCAGGTATGCGAATCACATTCTGCCATGGAAGGACGGAAAGAACAGAAGGTATAGCCCAAGACCTGGCCCTATGAATCATTTGCACTAAACATATTTTTGGTGTCAAGCCAGGACTTGCTAGGTCTGTAGGCATCAGCTCTGGACTGTCAGGCAAAGCCAATAAAGAAGTCAAGCCAGTAGGAGCAGTGCTACGCTTACCGCCTCTCTTTGTACATCTTATTGTTGCTTCCACCACAGCTCTGACAGGAGAGTAACCATTCAGTATTTTGCTGGGACTGATTCATTCTTGACCCACAAGACACCTTAAGCAGCCAGAGTTCACCCAAGAATTGCCACCCGATTGCAAGCAGAGGCAAACATTACAGCAGAATTGCAGGGCATCCATGCTGAAAGCAGCTTGCTTTTCTGACATGTGAGGGGTGAAAAGAGGCACTCATGTCTACGTCATGTAATTGGTGCCATGTGGCACCAATGTGCACTTGACTCAACTCCTGATCTATGCTTTCCTCATGGTTGATCCAGCGGTTGGTGCAGGGTGGGAAATGTCAGTCTTCAGCATGCTTGCAGTTAACTGTGGATTTAATAGGCCCCAGAGAGGGAAGGAGACAAAGGCATGTGCGCTCTCCATAAGAGAGAATGTGCAGCTGGTGGTGGAAAAGAGGAGACTGACTTTTCATCCTGAATCAAGATGGGAGAGTTTGAGAAAACTCAAACTCTTGTAGGGCAAGAAACCCATTTTTTGCCTAGGCCTGCACCTAGCCCTTTGTGCAAGCTGAGAAAACTAGTCTCCAGCAATTCACTCTGTGTTCCATTTGTGTGCAGGCAGTGTGCATTACAGCTGCACCGTGTGATTTGTGGAAGTGCTGAGAGGCCCCATGCACAGATCATGATGTCTCCTGCTGAGATCATTACATCATAGGCTATGGCTACACTAGCAATTTAAGAATGCTTAAGTTGAACTAAATTATTCCATGTCCACACTGGGCTTTGTTAAGTCGACTTAAGGGCGTTGTTAAGTTGACTTTACTACTGCCTGTTAGGTTGACTTAAGGTCTAAGTTGACCTAACACCAGTGTGGACGCCCTAGGTCAACTTAATTGCTTAAGTTGACCTAGGGCTGGGGGAAGGGAGCTGCGGCTCGGGGACAAGGGAGCTGCGGGTCCCTTCTGCGGAGAAGCCGCAGCTCCCTTCTCAGCGAAGAGCCAAGGCTCTGTCTACACTTGAAAAGTTAAGTTGACTTAATGCTTTAAGTGTAGACATAGATTCCAGAAACAAAAGGTATCATTCAGCCCTTGGTGAACAGAACTGTCCATCCTGCCGAGGGAAATGAATGCAGGAACACACAGGTTTGGGGAGGTAGAACTAGTGTGAACACAGGAAGGAATTTCAAACACTGAATTACAGCCACAGGTCAGTCCCCAACAATCTGTCTCCTCCTATCCAACATTAGAGAATACACATTGAGCCTGACTTTTTAAGAGCTTAGTTTTTCCAAGTATAGGACGTGCTTAGCCCTTGTGTTCTGGCTGTCAGTGGGTTCTGGAATGGTACTAAAACCACTGCTCCAGGAAGAGATAGTCCTGAAACAAAAGCAGGTACATTTTTCTAGCAGTGACATGTATGTGTTCTAGAGAGACACACAGTGGCTGCATTGTAAGCCAGTTGCAGGTGTGTATTTTAGATATTTTACCATCTCAAATACATTGAGAAGCATCTTCAATGCCCCTCACCAATCCGGAAGTGACCAGGTCGGTTTACGTGGTCCAGCTGACCAAGTATCTGGAAGGAGGCCGTGGTTGAGCTAGCTCCACAGAGGTATATTTGTTTCAGACTTGGTTTTAAAGGAAATTAGAAGCCAATTTGTGTTGCATGAACACCTAGGAACCCCAGTCACGGGCCAGGGCCCCATTGTGCTGGGCTCTGTACCAAGATGATCCTTGCCCCAAAGAGCTACATGGTGTGTGGCTGAACACACACTGCTATGGGCCGTGTGTAACTTCTTTAGCAGTGAGCGGATGTTTCAGGCATGTTTCAGCAACATGCTATCTGCACTGCTAAGGCCAGTCTCGGATGCACACAGAACTCCCATTAATCTTCAAAGGAAGGTATTTTAACTACAGGCCTAATGTAGAGAAGTTTAGTGCAACTGACAGTAAGCGTCTGCTATTAGAGGAAGGAGAGTTGGGAGTGCAAGTGAGTAACATTTAGATACAAGACATGATGCTTCAGTGCACCTTTAGGAAGCATTGTGAAAGCAAGTAGGAGCCCCCTACCAAACAGCTTGTGAGTCCAGAATCCTTACTTTCTGCCCCTAGCTCATTATTAGGCCCTGGGCTAGACACTTGCCATTCCAGTTTTTTTTGTGTGCAAAGTGGAGCCAATAACGTTCTCCCACTTTTTGGTGGAGGGTTATTGTTTGTGAATTGGCTACAGATCTTTAACAAAAGGATCAGAGAAGCCCAGTGCATCCCCCACCTGGCACCATATGGTTAGTACTAACTTAAGGCCCTCTCTCTACTACCGCCCCTTCTCCCCTGTTGTGCTGGGACTGCAGGCAAAGGTGTTTAAAAAAAAAAAAAAAAAAAAACAACCCAGCTTCTGCATGGCTTTTAAATTCCAAAGGGGTAGCCGTGTTAGTCTATTGTAGAAAGACAACAGAGTCTTGTGGCACTTTTAAAGACTAACGGATTTATTAATCGCATGAGCTTCTCCCACGAAAGCTCATGCGATTAATAAATCTGTTAGTCTTTAAAAGTGCCACAAGACTCTGATGGCTTTTAAAGAAAGGGATCTGACAGAGATGGAGAAGGAGTCAGTTGATTTAAGGATAATTCTACAACATCAACTCATTTAGTTCATTTCTTTCCCTACAACTTAGAGCATGGAGTCTAGTGGTGCCCCACTGCATTTAGCAACGGAGATTTGCAGTTATGGATTTTGTTATGTCTGCTTGAGCCATGGCTTCAGCTTTTTGTTGGGTCTCCTCTGGGATGTTCACTTTGGTCATTTCCCATCCTTTGTGTCCAAAGAGGTGTTACTCGTGTATCAGACCCTCTGACCCACACTTACGTCACCAACATAGGTCCTAGGTGCAGTTTGCATGGATGCTCAGCCTGTGTCACAAGGCCAAGAGTGGGCTGGGTTGCATGAAAGGAGAGAAACGTGCCTATTGCCATTGAGGTCAGAGACAGGACGATCACTGGCAGAGGGCAGTGTAGTTATAGGAAGTGTGTGTAGCCTACAGGCTTAGGAATCAGATTTCATCATTGTGCAGTAGTAGATAGTGTGATCCCAAAGCACCCAAAGACAAAACCATGTCTAAACTTCTTCCTCATTCATAGATGGGAAAGAAGACTAAGATTTGACAGTGACAAGTGATTCGAGGCAAGACACCTTCCACAACCCAGAAGGAAAGAGGCTCTAATATGCAACAAACTTCAGCACCACAGAGTCATCTGGGTTTTGAAAGTCTCCATTACATTCAGCTACTACTGACTCGCAGCCTTCCTGTAAATATCCAGCCAATTCATTATGCTCATCCTCATTCCAATGAATACTAAATTAAGCGATAATCACAGGACACTTAAGACCAAGTGTTTGCAGATTAGGAATCCTGTTTCCTCTACTGCTTTGAAGTACATTGGAAATTGCTCAGTTTGATGGACTACAGCTCTGATTCATCCAGCCATCGGCAAGGTCTGCCTGCCAACCAGCTATCCGTTCAGGGCCAGAATTGACATATTGCAGCTACAACCATTAGTACAGGATATTGGTGTTCATGGGAGCTTTCTAAAGAAGTCAGATGCCAGGGAAACTTAACAAATGATATTTCTAGGACTGTAGCTCCTGAGCAGTACAACAAGATTGTGAAAGCAGGGCATGAGTAACTAAAAAGCAAACAAGGAGTCTTGAGGTACTTTTAAAGACTAACAAATTTCTTTATCGCATGAGCTTTCATAGGAGAGATCCCACTTCATCAGATGCTTGAAAATGGAAAAAAAAAGTGGGATTTCTCCCATGAAAACTCATGCAATAAATACTTGTGAGTCTTTAAAAGTACTCCGTTTGTTTTGCTGAGCTAGATTAACATATATTCCCCTTTGAAACTTGAAAAGCAAGCCACATCACGTTATTTTTCCAGCAGCACGTTTGTCATCCAATTAATCCAACTACAACTTCAGCCAACAGCTCTTCTTTTATGCTATCGTGTCTTCCATTTTTCTAAACAGGGATGTGAAAGCCAGACAAGCTAACTTGGTTCCCCATTAGTTTTCAAACTACAGCTACTTTTTCCTTTTTGGAAAAAAACAAACAAACAAAACAAAAAAAAAAACCAACCAAACCATTCTTGTTTTTGCACCTCAAACGCCTCTATACGTTATAGATACCTGGATATTAGGTGGTAATTAACCATTGGTACAACTTACCTAGGGACTTGGTGGATTCTTCCTCATTTGCAGCCTTCAGGTCAAGATTGGACCTCATTCTAAAGACACTTGCTGCATTTCTAACAAATTACAGGCTTGACGCGGAAGTCACAGGCCAGCAACTCTCACTGGTGTTGGGCAGAACATCAGATTCGATTACCATAAAGGTCCCATTTGGCCTTTGGATGATTCACGGGTGTCATAGACTTTAGCAGGTCCCAGGGAAGGCAAAAGAGGAATTCAGTCCAAGAACTAGAGAAATTGGCCCTAGCTCTCTTCTCAAGAGAAAGGCAATGGACTGGGACACAGCAAATCCAAGTTGAGTTTCTGGCTGTGCCACTCGCTCCCATAGTTTTTGTGCTTCAGTTCCCCACCCCTTCACACCCATCTGTCAAATGGGGATAAGAGCACTTCTTTTGCCTGCCTTTGTCTAATTAGATTGCAAGTTCTGAGGCAGGAAGATTGTTTTACTATCTGCACATGTGGCACTTACCCAATGGGAATCCAGTTTGAATTGGGGCTGGTAGGTGGTGTATAGAAATGGTAGTAAGAGACTGCCGGTGAAGGAACCAGCAAGTGAAAAAATTCATGGCTGTGTTCAAAGGCAGGCAACCCCATTAGGGGGCTCAATACTTCAACCTACTAGGCTGGAGGAAGGTCTGAAAGATAAGGGAGAGTTGCCCTGACAGAGCTCTGGTCAGCACACCAGGAACTGTTGTAACAGATGAGGCTCTTAATTTTAGGTGTCTCCATAAATATTCATTTCCTGTCCACTCCCCACCTCATACACTTGTGGGCATGGAAGCAGGTAGCTCAAGGCGTTAGAATCATAATCCTTCAAATCCAGATTTAATGCTTTACATGGGGAACCTGCAAGATTGCGGAATAAACTCTTTTTACAATAAGAACATCAGCAAAGGCTTTTCCCAGTGAGATTTTTGAGGACTGCATTATGCCAGCTGCACTGTAACTTCTGGTTCTCTCCATTTCTATGGAATACAGGCACTGATGGAAGGGAGTAAGTTATCCCTTATGTCAGTGGGGGAAAGGCTGAGATGGCGTTTGAGTCATTTTAGGAAGATGTAAAAACAATTAGATCTCCTCTCATATGGGAATAGTGGGAGGATTTTTTAAATCCTGTGAAGACTTGAAGCAAGATACTCAGCTAGAGTAGATCAGCAGAGTCCCATTGGCTCCAGTGGAGTATGCCAGAGCAGCACACAGCCAACCATTGCTCATAGAGGAACCCTAAAATATTCAGTTTCCCACCTGCACCTGAATTACAATGAGGGGCACTGGTTAATTTGTCTCAAAGGAAACCATTTAAAGATGAATGAGAAGTTGAGCATAGACATGCTGACTTAGTTAAAATAGGAGGGGCACCAAAAGTTTGAAAGACGAGCTCTTCTAGCTAATCCTCAGCATTATAGGATAGAAAAAAAAAAAAAGTCAGCCGGTTGCTGTGCTTCTAAGACACGCTGGGCCAGTTCCTCAGCTGATGTCTGTTACTGTAACTCTGGGACTTCAGGCTACACCTGCCACAGATTCTGGCCTCAGGCCTTTTTTTTTTTTTAAAAAAAGGGGAAACAAAAGAAAAGAAAAATCCATGAAGTCCTTCAGGTTTGTTGTTGTTGCTTGTATGCTCTCATCCTCATCTCCTCAAAGGGGGCAATAAAACTCAGTAGCCAAATTGACATAAAAAAACCTAATAATCAGCCTCCCAACAAAAATAAGCAGCAGATGCAGAAGTCAACCCAGCAGATCACCCCTCTCTGTAAATTAGCACATCCTTTCCATTGTTCTCACCCTCCTTTTTCTCCTTTGAGAAAGCAGCTTTATGTAGTCCACAGCACAGCCATAAAAAGCTGTTTCAGGGATAGCTGCTGACCTTGTGGCTCTGAGCTGAGGCTGCTATGATGCTCAGGAAGGAACTCAAAGTCACTGTGGGCTCAATTGTGAAGCTGACTGTGTGCACACCCCTTTTCTCACCTGCAGGAGCTACCCACAATTGGCAGGCCCTGTACGTTAAGGAGCACAGCTGTCACCAGGTAGCTATTCCATTCTACACAGGTGGATAGGGAATGGACATGGAAGGAAAAAGGGTGGGTAGAGCTTGGTTCTTCCACCTAGCATGGAAACTGATACAGCTGAGCAAGTGCCCTATGCTATGGAAAAGGGTGGCCCCGCTTCCTTTATGAGGGGAGGGGTAGAAATAGAGGCAGGAGTCAGATGTGAAAAGCCTGAGTTACAGTTCAGTCCCAATCTTGTTCCTTGTGCAGTGACCTTCCAAGGGTTGGGTTGCAAGAGGCCAATCCAGCTCCTAGAAATTTGTCTCAGCATGATATGGTCCAAGACACCATCCTAATCTCCCATGCCCAGAAAGGCAGGCTTGCAAACTCAGTTCAGCTCTAACTCCAAAAGTGAAGGACCATCTGCAAAATTCAATCTGGCCAAACCAAAGCACCCGTGAATTGCCGAGACTAGAATTTGAGCTCCATTTCTGCAGCAGACACAGGGAAGCTCTTTAACAGAAGATGCTGCTGTGTAGCTACGTGTTGTGCTAGCATGCTGGGAACATGAGGCTTCCAGAAGCTGGGCAAACTGATTTGTCCAGAGCCAGACCCTCTCCACTAATTTTTGTCCCAAGTTTTAGCCCAATCCAAAAGGACTCTTCCACAGAGCACAACGTAGAAACAGAGGGCCCATTCTGGTAAGTTACTCTTAACACTGGGAACGGAACAAAAAATTGTCATTCTGCCCTTTGCATTTGCAGACCCTGGATGAATGAGCTACTGGCTGCACCACATGGAAAGCTCTCATTCTGGATCCCCTGCCAAGCACTGCATGCTGACCAGCACAGCTGTAAGAGCCCAGTTGTATTGCCATCATGCATTCTGGCGAATGCTTGTGCAGAGAAGTCCCCTTGGATTACCCACTCTGCTTGGAAGAGTAAGTGTTCGTCCACATGATTAAATACTAACAAGGAGTCCTGTGGCAGTTTTAAAGACTAACAAATTTATCGCATGAGCTTTCATGAGAGAAAATCCCACTTCGTCAGATGCTTGACAATGGAGAACTGCAGAATTAGAATTCATAAGCAGATTTGACACTGTTGCCTTAGGCTTAAAAAGGAATCTTGGGTTCTTTTCTTATTATAACAGGTGATTTGACCTCATCTCCCCCTAACAGGCTGTTCTCCACTGTTTGAATCTAAACAATTGCTTTGATTTGCTGTTACTGTCTAACCTAATCCAATGATTTACACTTCCCTGCATTTATTTTCCTCCCATTCTGTAAGTTCCCCATTTTCAAGCATCTGAGGAAGTGGGATTTTTCTCCCACTAAAGCTCATGTGATAAATAAGTTTGTTAGTCTTTAAAAGTGCCACAGGACTCTGTTTTGCTGAGCTAGACTGACACAGCTACCCCTTTGGAAAATGATCAAATACTAATCACACAAGTTCCAAAGGGGTAGCTGTGTTAGTCTATTGTAGAAAAACAACAGAGTCCTGTGGCACTTTTAAAGACTAACAGATTTATTTATTGCATGAGCTTCTCCCACGAAAGCTCATGAGATAAATAAATCTGTTAGTCTTTAAAAGTGCCACAGGACTCTGATGTTTTAGTTTCACAAGGAGGCCCCCAACTCATAATCTTTTGTCTTCAGTGGGACTTCAACCTGTGCCTACATGCTTTGCTGAATAAGGACGAACTTAAAAAATGAGCTTTGCTTGAAATGCAGCCTCAGCATTTATCAGAGCCTGACCACAGCGGGCCAGACTCAGCTGGTATAAACTGCCCCAGTTCCATTTACATTAGTAAAGTGTTTCTCTCTGTATATTCACCTTCTACTGAATCCCTGGCAGACTGGACCCACATTCCCTTGGTAGAAACCAAAGGTGAGTAGCCAACTGCTACCTGCCTTCCCATAGAGAATATTCCTCCTCAAGAGAGCCTCACTGCACAGGGAGACAAGTCAAATCTCCAGTTAGCTCAGTTACTTTTGCCCAATGTCATGTCCTTTCAGATCTGAGATAGTAAATACCGAAGTAGTTAACTCCCCCACCAGTGTAAACTGGCCTGGCTCCAGGCGAGACAATGAAACTAAGATTATTTATGCCAGCTGGGATCTGGCCGTCTTCAGTGCTAATAGCTATACCTCGTTACCCAAGACCTGGTCTTGAAATGCTGGTACAGCATCACATTTACCCAGCAAAATTAAGGGGGGAAAAAAACTGTCAGGAAAAAAACCCCAACCCTTCTGCTTTAACAATCTGGATGATATTGTTTCAACACTTATAGGCAGAGAAAACAGATTTGCAAGAGAAATAAAAGATGCAACAAGTTGCCTGGAAACTAGATCCTACAAGCACCTAGAAGCAATTATAAAAGCAAGAAATCTGTTAAGCAGGAGGCTGGGAAATTGGAAATCCATTTCTGAGACACCTCCTGTTTTTTTAAAAAGAGAGATTACAATTCATCTTGGTTCTTAGCAGTCTCACATTCCTGCTCTTGACCCCAGCTAGCCATACGTTAATAGAGATGCAGAGGGAATGGCAGTTATGTTCATCGAACAGACCAGGGATTTCTGTGAGTCAGGGTAAAGATCCCATCTTTAAGATGCAGTTTCCCCACTCAAAGCAGTAAGTTGCTAGGGCAACAAAGCTTGCTAGGAGATCCTCCTAAACAGTGCCCCCCCCAGCAGAGATAACTGGGAAGCAGAAATACAAGATTTTACTAGGAGATAATTTTAAGGGCCACTTTGGCCCTCAAGACTGAGAAGAGTCAGGGCTCCGTTTTTAACTAGACCTGAAGGGAAGCCTAAATCTAGCAACGTATTCTTGGTTTGCAGCAATTATAAACCCAGCCCAGATTTGTCAGACATTTCCTTAAAGATAATGAATCTTTTTAGTCAACCTAGATCTCATCTTGGAATTACTCATACAGGTTAGCAATGTGGGGGAGATCCTTTGTTCCCTCTGCAGCTGGAGCACAGTTTAGGAGTTCACATTTCTGTTCCCAGCCAATAGGCTTAGTTTAGCTCGAAATGCTTCGGTCTCCGCCTAAGCATCAGAAAATGGGGAGAAGAGAATCCATAGACAATGGATGTCATAGCCTCTCATCCCAACATTTTGTCTGGACCCACAGGTACCACCCTGCAAAGTGCACGAGTTACCCAGATGGGATCTGACCCTGCAACTGCTCCATGACAGCAATAGTCATGTTGAAGACCAGGCAAGCAGTCTTGTTATAGCCCTCTAACTCATCCCACATCAACCAAGAGCAATTAGAATCTGAGAGACAGTAAGAGCTAGTGGTTAAAGCAAGACAGTCATGAGATCTTGATTCTGGCACTGACTTGTTATAGGGCCTTGGAGAAGTCACTTTTCCTCCCACTGCTACAGTTCACTCATTTGGCACAAGGTGATACTTACCACCGTTGCAGGGCACAGAGCCTCAAGAGCAATGGGCAGAGTGTGATTAGCATCTCACTAGAGCATGCCAGAGGCAGCCTTTGCTATGCTCTAGTTATAGGTCTAACATCTAGTCAGTCATGGCTCTTTGCTTTCCAGAGCTAGCACAGACTACAGCTAGCCCGCTCATTCCACTTTGCCATCTAAAGCCCACTCTTCCATCAAAGCCCATCAAGCCCACCCTCCATTAGCAAGCTGCTAGTGCCTTCCAATAGCTAGCCTATAATCCCTTCCAGCCCATCATTCGCGTAGGAGCCAGAGCTACTTGACTGACTGGCTGGCTGGCTGCACTTGATTCCTTGCCAATCCTGTGTTTGCAACTGCCCAGCATATCCCCCTACAGGGTGGAGATGGAGGCCTCCTTGGAACCGGTTCCATAGACAGCTTCACTGCCTCGCACGGCTGCCACATTTTGCAGCTAGCTGACCGAGCCAATGTGGTATTGTGTCAAGGAAAACAAGACTGGAGGTCACCATCAATGAGAGAGATTTAAACCACTTTTTTAAAAAAATGGCAAGCTGGAGAGACTGCTGGGGATTATTATTTGGGATCAGGAAGGAATTTTCCCCCAGGGTAGACTGGCAAGGGCTCTGGGGGTTTTTTCACCTTCCTCTGTAGCATGGGGTCTGACTCAATTTTTGGTGGTTTCTCTGTACCTTAAAGTCTTTAAACCATGATTTGAGGACTTGAATAACTCAGTCCTAGGTTGGAGGTTTATTGCAGGAGTGGGTGGGAGGTTGTGGCCTGTGTGGTGCAGGAGGCCAGACTAGATGATCATATCAGTCCCTTTTGACCGTAGAGTCTAAACCAGGGGTGGGCAAACTTATTAGTCAACTGAGCCAAATATCAACAAAACAGCGATTGAAATTTCTTTTGAGAGCCAAATTTTTTAAACTTAAAATATATAGGAAGGTACATTGTTAATAACTTAATAAGGGTATTCCTAACCATCTCAACATACCTTTCTCAATTCTCGACACTACATCTTCTTTCACTCCACAACGTTTCCCGTATTTGTGTAAAAGACGAAGAGAAAAAGAAAAAAAAAAAGGCAGGGAAGAGGCAGGGCAGGGCAGGGCAGGGAGAAGAGAAGAGAAGGCAGGCAGGCAAAGAAGGAAAAAAAAAGAAAGGAAGAGAAAGAGGAAGAAAAAAAGGAAAGCAAAGGAGAGAAAGGAGAAAGAAAAAAAAGAGAGAAGGGAGAGAAAGAAGGAAGGAAGAGAAAGAAGGAAGAAAAAGAAAGAAAGAAAGACAGACAAATAAGGGAAAGAAAACAAGGCAAGGCCGCCGGCGGGGGAGGACCCTACCGCGGCCCTGGGAAGCCGCCGGTGGGGGAGGGGGGAAGCAGACCCCCAGCCCCGGAGGCTGATCCCGGCCCCGTGCTGGGAGGCCAGGCCCGTGGATCAGCCCGGCCCCGGAGGCTGATCCCGGCCCCGTGCTGGGAGGCCGGGGCTGTGGATCAGCCCGGCCCCGTGATCCCGGCCCCCGTGCTGGGAGGCCGGGGCCGTGGATCAGCCCGGCCCCGGCCCAGCCCCGGAGGCTGATCCCGGCCCCGTGCTGGGAGGCCGGGGCCGTGGATCAGCCCGGCCCCGGCAAGTCGAGGCGGTCGGGGGGTGGGAGCCCGGGATCCCGCCGCTGCCGCAGCCACCCCGCTGCCCCGGCTGTGTGGGGCAGGCAGACAGGCCCGCGCTCCTGAGCCTGCCTGTCCCACCCTGGTGGCGGGGAAGGCCAGCCCAGAGGCAGGGCGCAGGGCGGGTGTGCCGCGGCCCCGGGTGTTGGAGGGAGCGGCGGGGGTTGCCGGGCTGCGCGGGGGTCCCTCACTGCTGCGCGGCCGTGCAGCCGCGCAGCTTAGAGGGAACACTGCCCCCCACCCCTCTCCAGGCCTCCCTCCAGCCCCTTCCCAGCCCCCTTACCTGGCCAGAGGCTCACAGCTGTAGGGACGGCCGGCAGAGCCGCTTCTCGGCCAGGCCACTCCCACCCTGAGCATGCTCTGTCTGAGCATGCTCAGGGCGGGAGATTTGAATCTCCCCAGCCTGGAAGAGCCAAATTCAAGGGGCTAAAGAGCCGCTTGTGGCTCGCGAGCCACGGTTTGCCGACCACTGGTCTAAACCAATGTGAAAGGACAGGTGACATGAACAGGAACTGTAGACCCTCGATGTGGACATCACCTCACGCTCAGATACTACAGAGTAATATTCTAACCTTAGCATATCAGTCCTCTCACCTATGAGCTGGAAGGCATACAAAAGGGGATAGATTCTGCCAGAACCTGCCCCACCTCTAGATGCTAAACCAGGTAGATCAAGCCCTGTGATGATCTCCAGATGGCACAAAACTGCCATCTGGATACACCACCAGTTTATGTCTTGCCATCAGCATAGGTGGCATACCAAGGCATCCTGGTGCCATGGGAATTCTCAGATACTTCTTGTACATGCTAGGCTGTTGGGCTGCCGCTAGCAGGTCAGGCTTCTGTAGCCATTTGGACTGGCTAAAGAGCTTTCTCTATGGAGAGATACACAGGAGACAGTTCTCCAAGATATTTTATGCACTGCCAGGCATGACTGTTACTAGCCCAGGCAAGGCACATTACATATGGTGCCTCCCAATTGAGGAACTTGACCTAGTTTTAGCATTCCATCACAATAATCCTCAACTTACCCAAGCAAATCATGGGAGTCACAGGCAGCTGGCAGGGCTGGCCCACAACATTTTGGCACCTGAGGCAGGGAGCTCAAATGATGCCCCCAAGTCTGCTTGCTTGGGCCAAAACTTTGAAAGGTCTCAATTCTGCCTTCTTCCTGTTCTACTCCTCTCATGGTACTGCTCTGCTACCTACCCCAATAAAGGAGAACTAACAACTTAAAATACCTTGTTCAGAAATTGTAAGTAACTTTCAAATGCCTGAACAGCAAATGTAACTTTTTTTGTCTGCAAAGTAAATGCTGGCATTTTTATCTATTTGAATAATCAAAGTGGTGTTTTCCATGCCTTCCTGATTGCAAAAATTTGAACTGCTTCCCAAAGGTCCACAGTCTAAGCCAGCTCATGCCCTATTGAGATAGTTGCAAGGCCGATCAGCCTCTCCTGTGTCATTGTGGAGGGGAATTCCAAAGGGGTAGCTGTGTTAGTCTATTGTAGAAAGACAACAGAGTCCTGTGGCACATTGTGGAGGGGAGATATGTTTTTATTAACTGCAGCTTGGAGAAGCTATGTTCTCCACTAGCAACTGTTAGAACTATGTGCAGAGCAACAAAAGCATTTGGAAAGAGGGTGGTCATCTTATTTGTGCACATAAATTCCAGAACAGCCTTTGGAGTTGATCCTGCTGAAACATATCCCTTGCATCAATATCACTCATGTCATCATGTGTCACTGTTTCTAATGCCCTGCATTGCTGGTGTAGGTCTTCTCAGTGGCTAAAATATATTTTGACAGGCCCTGGAACCCTCCTAATCTCTGGGCCCCCTTCCCATATTCTCTGGGCCTCCTTCATGCATGTGTGGGCCCCAGCCCAGGTAGGCATTTGGAACCACTTCTCAGTACCACATGCGTTGGTTATCGCTCCATAAATATTTATAATTTTATATGGCATTTGTCTATAGCAATTGTCACAAACTAGCAAACACTGCATAACACAATAAGTATTGTGATTAACAACAATGTGGCGTAGGACCTGCTAGCAGCCAGGGCAGGGCAGAACATGCGTTCCGTCGGATTTTTCTATTTTTAAGGGCCCCAGAACTCTGGCCCCTCAAATTTGTGGGCCCTGGAAGTGCGTTCCGGTGCATTCCCCCTTACTTTAACCTCTGGGTCTTCTTCAGGTATAGTGAGGAGTTTTGGAATATCATACATCCCAAATATACTGCTGTGTTCCTTGAGCTGCATGAAACATTCAACTGACTGTACTGCACACTCTAGCACCTGGTTAAAGAAGTCAACTTTGAATTGTTGTTTGGGGTCTCTCACGGGATTATCCCGTGCCTCGTAATCAAAATTTCTTCTTCTTTGGTGACTCTTGTATTCTTGAATGGGTGGGAAAATAGCTGCAGTGTGAAGTTCCTCTGCCAACTTCTGTGCACTCTTCAGAACATTTTGAAATCCCTCATCTGACCAGTAAGACTGTAGGTACGACTTTGCTTTGTCCTGTTGTTCCATTGCTCCAGATATATCAAGGGCAACACCTTGGAGTCTCTTGCTTACAACATTTATTTCAAACAGTATGTCATGCCACCACACTAAGCCACACAGAAATATGAAGTTATGTATTTTTCTTGCCATTCCATTGCCCTCTTCCACTTGTCTCCCACAAACAGTTCCTGTCATAGCATTATCCTCCATAATGGCAACTATAGCATCATCTATCTTCTCAATTTGGTGTTTGATAGGCTTTATCGCCTCCACTCGACTTTCCCATCATGTGGCACTCAGTGGTTTCGGTGTCAGAGAGGATGGTCCCAGATGTTGCTTCAAAATTTGCCATTGATGAGTTGTTGCAGAGAAAAAAATACATAGATGCTTTGAATTGCATTAAAAAATTCAGCAGTTTCACTAGAAGCTGATGCTGTATCACTGACACAAAGTTCAATGAATGAGAACTGCATGGGACCAAAAAACAAAACACACACACCTTGAAGGTTTAACTCTTGGATCTATGTCTGCACTCCTCTGTTCTTTCCTCTCATGTTGGCCCCATTATCACAGCCCTGACCTCTCATCGCAATTCCCCCATCTTCCAGTTTTTTAAGTAGTAAATTTGTCATACCAGCTCCTGTAGTATCATCAATGTCAATAAATTCCAGAAAATCTGACAGTCAATATTGCAGGGACATTTTCACTAGGTTCTGTTGTTACAAAATGCACCATTAAAGTCACTTGTTCCATATGGCTGATGTCAGGTGTGCAGTCCAGAATAACATCTTGCTGACTTCAGATCTGCCACAATCTTCTGTTTGATTTTTGTTGCCAGTAACTGCATGATCTCATTTTGAGTTGTTTTTCCGAGGCAGTGGTGTGTGTAGATTTCTTGGGTGGTGACTCTTCTTTGATGCTCCTGGAGTACAGCATCAAACTCAGCCATCAGCTCCACAATTTTAAGGAAGTTTCCATTGTTTGGCACATACAGCCGATCTGAAGTGAGATGCAGTGCTAGGTGTTGGGTAGCAAGCATTCTCACAATGGCAATGAGCCTTTTCAGAACATTTTGCCAGTAAAGAGACTCTGATGGAATCTTCTCTTGAAGCTGATCATCTACAGTGGCCTTTAACCTTAGTCTCATCTCAAGCTCTTTCCACCTATGGAATGCTTTCTGGTGATTTGCTGCCTTCTCATGGCATGCCAGATTTCTAGCCAGATTTTTCCAGTCCTTTGTTCCTGTAGAACCCAATGTGGCTGGAACATTAGACTGGAAGAGTCTGCAATAAAAATCAGTATGCAGCATTCTGGGTTTTTGAGTACATATGCCATGGCCTCTCCACTTTGTCACCACTGGGGATTTCATGCCAGTAATGTGTTAATGGAAACTTCCATCTTCATTGTCTTTGGGGAACATGAAGTTTTCACTTGCTGTGGCCTATGCAGTACAAGGAAGCCCCTCAGGCTACTGCTCAAGTGGGTCCACAGTCCTGGATCATCTAGATTTAAGGAACTAAACTCAGCAGCAGCTGTCTCTTGCGCCTCCACCACACTCTTCTCCGATCTACACTTTTCTTCAGGAGTGTGCATGGTTACATCCATTTAAGATGGAGATATCGATGCTGCAGTAGCTGCCATGTCATCTGTACTCTGACTAACTGGAAGATCAGGCATCTCCTCACCACTCATATCCTCACTGGGGCTGGAAGGCTCACCATGAACATTTGTCTCTATGTATGTCAGGAGGGCTCCTTCCTGCGTAGATAGAAAAGCTTCCTTTATTTTTCTAAATGCTGCCCCAGACGGGCGTTTTCTTCTTTTACTCAGGACTGCTGTTCTGTGCCAGCTTTAGTGGCTCTCAACCCTCAATTGAAGGGGACAAATAAGCAGGCTGGTAGCAGGGCCTGAGCGAGGGAAGATATCAGTGTCTTAAGGGCCTAACTCCTACTACTTCATTGGACTGCCTGTTCTCCTCAAGTGGGTTCAGGGAAGCAGCAAGAAACAGGAAGCTCCCTGAGAAACTGGTGTTAATCAGGCTCCTGGGGGTGCTAGAGAGAGATACACAAGAGGCTCCTCCTCCCTCTCCCTGCAGCTCCTGCTGCTTTCTGTTATTCCCTCTCACCTTCTCTCCTGCCTGCCTGTTATGTCTCTCCAGCACAGCACTTCTCCATCTCTGTGCATCTAGAGCAGAGAGAATACAGATGCACCAGCAGACGACAATTTTCTACACTCTGGGTCCACAGTCTGGCATCTGAGGCGGACCCCTCATGGTAAAGCCAGCCCTGGCAGCTTAGTCATCCTCCCCCCCTCTCCGTGCAGCTGAGATGCAACAGCCAGGTCTGTAGAGCCTCTTTTGCTCCCTACTCCTCTTGGACTGCAGCTCAGGATCAGGCCTTTGTTCCTGTTCCTCAGACACGTTGCCAGGGTGCACAGGCTGCCCCTGCCCTGGGCTGGATGCCATCAGAACTGGAGGAGACCTGTTAAGAAGCAGAAGTGTCAGGGCCCGGTGCTGTTTGGAACGTGAGACTGAGTAATACTACCCCGGCTGTTGGCAGGAGGATGTGAATGGTGGGAGTGCGGTGTAGTCCCAGTGGACTAGGCCGTGATGGCTGCCGATGGAGTTCATGTGGAACAGTCCTCCCTCTCTTTGGCAGGGTCAGTGAGGAAACCCAAGATGCAGTGGAGTTAGCTTGGCCCAGTGGCTCTCTCTTGCCACACGTGTTTCCCTTTCTTATTCATGCGGAAATTCAAGGAGGAGCAACAAGATTAAAGCACCACTCAAACCTGAGAAGCAAGCTTGTGTTTCAGCAACATTTTCAGTCACAAAAGCTGCTCAAGTGGAGAGGATGGGGCAGGGGAGGGAGGCGGGGGAAGAACAGTCAGAAGGGTCTGCTCACAAACTAAGGTGCTTAAGAGGGTTTCAGTGACTGGACTGGCTGACCCAGAGAAAAGGCCTCTCTCCAGCATAGTGTCCCTAAGATTTAAGGCAGGACACCTTAAGAAGAACCACTGAAGTTAATATTGTAGCCTTCTTTGGCAAGCAGGATGGAGAGCAGAGATCTGTTTGGGGTAAGTATGTCCAGCTCACACATTTAGTGCTAAGTTTGGCCTGATCATCAGGCTATGTTCAGCTGAAGGTCTCCAATGGCAGGGCAGGTGCAGGCCAAGACTAGAGGCATTAGCAGAGTTGTGCGTGGGAAGCCCAGGGCTCAAACTGGGAAAGCTGCGGGTCTGATTGAGGGGTATTGGTATAGCTGTGTGGGCAAGAGGTATCATTTTTACAATCCCAGGAAGATTAGAGACATACAAGATTCACAGGTATCATAAGTGTCTTCACCTAGAAAAGGAAATACTTGAGACAAATGAAAAGCCAAAGTGTTCGTTGTCTGCATTAGGGTCTGGGGTCAAATTCCTAAAGAGCCTGTAAAAATGCACCCACCACACTGGTGTACACAACCTAGCCAAAGTTATTTACAGACTGCTCTGCAGTGCAGCCAGCCTGTCATTTGGTCAAATCTTGAGGTTGCTAGGCATTTGGAACATTTTGGCCCATGACAGTCAGACATACTGGACCAAATCAAGTCACTCTGTTCTCTTTGTATGCTTCTAGGTCATATGTGTTCCAGCTTCATTGGACTGGTTTATCACCAGTTGCTTTCATGGCACAGCAGGCCAGTGAACTTTGTAGACTTGGGTCCTACCCCATAAACACAGCTGCATAATTGCACTTTATTCAGTGTTGCATACATGCTTAAATGTTTCCAGACTGAAGCTAGAGTGAGAAACACTGAGGCTAAAAGCCACATAGCTTTTGAAAACCAATTTCCTCACTATCTTACTAATATTACATTGGAGATTATTAAAATGGAAAGAATTTTGCCAATTCAATTTACTTCCTACCACTTATTTATCTTTTTGCATTTCACTCAACAATAAAAAGTTAACTAGTCAATTTCACTTTAGTTTCCAGCCGGTTTCTCATCAATTTCAATTTTCTGTTCCCCTGCAATGAGATACTACAGGGAACATTTAGTGCCAAACAACGCAGCAGTCTCACAGCATGTGCACAAATCACTCCCTCTAACGCGGATCCCAGGTGCACAGCAGTTTGTAGAACCAGATCAAATCCTTAATGATTGTTTAAATATTGCTAACCCAATGAGGAGTGGGTGACAGAGACTAGCAGCTGAAATGAAACCCATTCAGATGCCCAGAGGTAGCCTTTGGCTATTGGGGGTCTCCCATAGGCACCCAGGGGACCTCATCTGTAACCCTGCCCCCCCACCGTGGGCTACCCTCACTGCCCCCCAGCTCTGCTCACTGGCCACCCAACCCCACCCCCATTCGCCACCCACCGGTTCCCTGACCCTCCTGGCCCACCCCTCTTACATGGCCTGAGCTGCAGGGGCAGCCAGAGTCCTCCCTGGCCAGGCTGCTCCCGCCCAGAGCATTCTCAGGGCAGGAAATTTGAAAGGCCCCACCCTGGCCACAGCTCCCAGGTAGGAGGGGCGTCGCTGCCCCCAAAATAAGTTTGCAGGCAGGCTGGATCCGTTGCAGGGGCCCGACCCATCCTGGGAGGGGGGACCCGATTCATCTCCCCGGGACCAGATCAGGCCAGCAGCAGCCAGGCAGGCCCCAGATCCATTGTCCCACCACGGGCTGGATCCAGCCGCTGTGGCCCCAGCGGGGACCAGATCTGGCCACTGGGGCCCTGATGAGCCCCAGATTCACAGCCCTGTTGGGGGCCAGATCTGGCTGCTGCAGCCCCAATGGGCCCTGGATTCACAGCCCCATCGGGGGCTGGATCCAGCCACTGCAGCCAGGAGGGCCCCAGGTCCAGCCACTGCAGCCCTGGCAGGGGCCCGGATCGACGGCCCTGGCGGGGGTGCATTAGGCCACCGGTGGTGGCTGGGCCCCAGGTCCCTGCCACTGCCAGACCTGGGGCACTGGGACTCGAGGCACGTGCCCTGCACCAGTGACATCACTAGCAGGAGAAGCAGGCGACAGCCCTGACCACTGACGGGGCCCCTTAGTGCTCGGGGCCCTTGGCGGCCGCCTGCTTCGCCGACCCCAAAAACCGCCTCTGCAGGTGCCATCAGATGGGGGTTGTGGGGAAAATCCATACAACTGCCACAGCTACAGGTATAAGCAAACTTTAAATAATTTTATCATAACTGGAGCCCTCTACCACCAGCTCTGAATCTTAGGTTCTGATGACAAAGTGACCCTAAATTTACACCACTCACTGTTAGGCATAACCAGAGCAAGGTTCGAGACAATCCAAGCTCACGTATGGATTTTAGAGTAGTTTGGGGTGCAGGAAGGAAAGTTAAAGCCCAAACACAATGTTCAACTCAACCCTAACTGTGGATCAGCAAAAGCCACCCGATAACATCACTGTTAACCTGAGCTAGCTTACTGTAAACAGGTGTGTATGCCTATGAGCATGCAGCAGCTGATCTATTTTAGAGCCTTCCGAACCAAAACTACCAAGAGTGGACATGCCAATATACAAGGCTCTTTCCACCACTGTTAAAACACAGCCACGCCTGGTGTGGATGATAGCTGCTGTTAACTAGAGCCTAGTATAGAATGTTGCGATGCACAATTCACCTCTCAGTTTTTCATTGCACCCATCAGTGTAAACATTCAGTGGAATTGCCACTGATTTACACTAGTGTGACAGGCAAATAAAGCCCATGGCATCCAAGTGAAGCAGCAGAAGTAGTGGACATAGGCTAAAATGTAGCTGCCTAAATTGGGATTTTTTAAAGGACACCAGAGCTTGTGCCCCACTGAGTCTGTGGATATGGGATCCTGGAGAGAGGGCTTGTGTTCCTCTAATTCTTTTTATTTGGGCTAGGAGAGGACAAATTAAGTTAGAAGCAAATGAGACTCAACTGGAGGAGAAAAAGCACATTTAGTTGAGATAATTGGTTACTAAAGCTTCAGTAACCAATCAACTGAGAACTCCAGGAGAGCCCTGCTCAGGGCTGGGCAATCTGAAATGAGGGCTTGTTTTATTCCAGCCAGTCAATAGATTTATTATGCAGCCAACTTACTTTTTTCATCCCTTTTAACATTAAAATGTAAGGCACAGAAGAGGATTAGCAGCAGCAGCACTAATGGGAAGTATCATGCAGGATAGGTACTGACAGGGACAGCACAGGGGGAGGGAGAAAGAAAGGGGGATAAAAGGAAGAGATAATGGAATTTGCATGAGCTCTGAAGAGCAGCAAGATGCTGTTTCAAAGACCAGATCGGATTAAAAACCAGGATGAAGTGCCTAGCAGTGGTAACGGGTGCAAGGGCTGGTGTTTTGTTTTTTTTTTTAATTGCTCCCATGATTCTCCTGCTCTAAACACAACTACTGAGTTTCTCAGAAGAGATTAATTCAGGGGCATGAGCAAAGCGAGAGGCAATTCCAGTCCACTCCTCTACCAGATCAATCCAGCAGCCATTGACAGACATGGCATCATGAGAATGAATCCCCCAGTGGCCAGCCATACCCTGAAGGTTACCACCACACAGAAACACCCCATGGTGCTTGAGAGTTCCCTGGCACTGTTAGGGAAGTGGCATGAATGCACAATACACTTAATCAGAATGCAAAATGATCTTTGGGGGAGTTTCATTAATTCCTCCCACTCCACTCTACACAGGCTTTAACTACAGACATTTCCTGCCTGGCAGGGAACTGAGACTTTGCACGATCAGCAGCCCTAGGACCCAGTAGATCCACTACTAATGGAAAGGGTCAGCAGACAGTCATCCTTTGCCAGCCCATGAGTTAACTGATCTTGCTGCACATCTGTCCCAGGCAGAGAGGGAAGGTTGGGCCCCTCACCTCCCCAGCCCTTGTCAGGGACCCCTAAATAAGAATGGGGTCACACACCAGGCCTCAGGTTACTGCTTCTTTCATCCCAGCTTATGTCCCCCAGCTCAGACCTAAAGGTTCTCCCTGTCTGCAGCACCCCAAGCAGCCTAACTCTATAGAACTAATTACCTTGTGAGGGTTCCTTTCTCTCCCATCCTGTCCCAGCACTTCTCCACTAGCTCTCTGCCCAGGGATCCACAGCCAGGGACTCATATCACTGCTTCTTCCAACTTCAGCTATCCTCTACCTGCCCAGTCTGCGCCTTTTATCCCCTGGCATGCCTTCCCAGCATACCTTGCTACAGCCTACAATGGCCAGAGTGCCTCTGGAAACTACAGCTCCCACAATTCCTTTATGCTATGATGAACTAGGCTTAGGAGCTGTGTGCAGCCTATAGCTAACCCGTAAAGGGCCATTGCCTTGTTAAAGGGATGCCTGCATGCTCATGCATAAATACATGTGCAAAATGATTAATTCAGGAAACTCAGACCTGGAGAAATTCCTTTCTTTAGTGTAAATAGCTCTTTCTAGAGCTTGAGTTTCATGAGTCTGTGGTTCTGATGAAAATAAGTTTGACGATAAAAGTGAGTGGGATCTCAAGGGCCAGAACCTTGGCTGATGTCAGTCGGTGTAGCCTCATGAAATATTTAGGGCTTTCCTGATTTCCACCTGCTGACGGATCTGGCTTCAAATCTGCAAGCAACGTATGTCACTTTGGCCCAGATCCTCCAAGGTATTGGAAACTAATGGGAGTTAGTTGTCTAAATACTTTTGAGGATCAGGGCCCTTAGAACTAAAATGAGTGTTATGCCTTGAAATAAATGGATGGGATGGATGTAAGTGATATAACAAGCAGACATACTGAACCTCATAGCGCAGAATTCCCTTAACTCCCTACTCCGTTTTGCTCGCCTCTCTAGTGCCGCTGCCAGGGAAATCTCTCTCTTTTGGAAGAAACTTACAGCTCCAGAGAAATGAATCACTAACCATTTATCACAACTTGCCTAGATGTATTTCAAATACAAGGGGAGATTTCTCACCCCTCCCACTCACTCACAACTACAGAAATAAAAGTCATTTGAATGATCTTAGCAGAATCAGAACAAGTTTTTAGTGGTCTTTAAGGATCCACAAAACATTTCAGTAGTTTACTGTTTTATATCTATCTTCTACATTAGCCATTTAAATTAAAACATTTATAATTAATTGAACAAATCATTTCCATGCACCCCTCTTGGGGATGGGCACGTAGAAGTCTTTCAGTAAAATTTACTCTCTTAAGCAATGGGGTATCCATTTCTTTTACATAGATTTTCCTGCAGGGGATATATCAAGGACAGGCAGAGAGCAGCTTTAACGACAAAATCAATTGATAGGGAAGACAAATTAATGCGTATTTTTCAAAAGTGGAAATGAAAAGAGAGAGCTTGTCATTAGGAACTCACCCAACAGGCAGAAAATAAACCCCTGCTAGTCAGTAGAGATCATTGGGTGATTGGATAATGGGGGAGCTGGTTGGTGTGAAGCAGAATTTCTCCGCACCTTTTTACCCTTTGCAGTGTGCGGTTCCACACAGTGCCGCAACAGGCCTCCTGTTTGCTTCCCTTGCAGCCAATGGGATTCTGTGTTGCTGAGTCCGAGAGCCGCAGGGATGAGAAGAAGTGGTAGATTGGGGTACAAGAGATGTGGATTCAATTAGCTGAAAGGAGTCTATGTGTTAATGGATCGCATGCAGGCCTGGGGTTCAGAAGAAGTGAGTTCTTTTCCTAGCTGTGCCACTGGTCTCAGTTAAAGTCACTTCACCTGTCTGTGCCTCAGTTTCCCTATCTATAAAATGGGAATAAAGCACATTGATGTCTGTGGATGAAAAGCACTACACAAGAGCATCATCATTGCTCCCTCTGAAGCCTAGAGCAAGTCACTCAGTTTTCCTGGGCCTCAGTTCCCCATCTGCAATATGGGGATAATACCCCATCCTGAGATTCATTGTGGTAATGCCTAGAAGCCTTAGTCTTGGATCAGGACCCTATTGTGCTAGGTGCTGGACCAACCAAACACCAAAAGATGGTCTGCGCTCCCAAGAGTTTATTGCTTAAATGTAAGCATCCCAGGGCAGGGTGGGAGGCTCTCACTGAATGTATGAGCAGCGAAGTACTAGCCAAAAGGCAGGAGAAGCCATGTCTTTGAGCAGCTTTCAGCCCTTAGAGGAGAGTGGGAGAGAGAGCAAGTACACATGCTTTTTGTCTTGACTTGGTTGCTTGTTTCTCTCCAGCCAGCTCAGTGATCAATGCAGCGTATGGCCCTGATGTTCCTTGTAGTCTGATTGGTTTGCTGTACCCGGTGCCAATCCTTCAGGCAGCCTACAGGAGGTGGGAAAGGTTTCTGTTAACTTCATGCTTTTGGAGTGGTGAGGGAGAGCTGTGCCTGGGCCGCATTGTAGTCGGTCCAGGGCAACAGAAAGGGCATGAGCTGTCAGCATGAAAAAGCAAAGAGCAGCAGAGCAAGAGAAGGATTCAGAGGCGAGAGTCGGGGCTGGAATGAGGTACAGCCCTGCCAACTTGCGGTCAGGCAGGGAGGCTGTCCAAGGGGCTGGGAGCTGCCCGGAAAAAAGGTTCTTGTGCCAGCAGTGGTGAGATAAAGGGAAAGAACAAAGGTGCCACTGATGGAGGCAGGGTCCAAGGAGCAGGCTAGGGTGCGTCCACAGAGAGCTTTAGAGGCAAGAAGGGACCCAGACATGAGCCGAGAGTCAATGAAATCATTTGGGGATGGGGTGGCGCTGTGCCAGGAGATGGGCGTTTGCTGCACACTGGGATCTGGAGGGCTGGGACACAGGGAGGCCATGGAGAAGGGACAAAGATGTGCTTGGCTACCCAGAGCAGAGTGGAGCCCAGATACTAAAGGAGAGCCATACTGAGGGCTAATTCCGTCTCTTGTATCCACCGAGACGCAGCTCAACTACAGGATTTTTTTGGCCGCGTGGCTGTAGACACTGCCTCGGGACAGATGAGTGAGGCATGGTGATACTGGAGCTACTGGGACACCCGATGTGGGAAACGCCTGGCCAGAAGAGCCTGTCCAAGGCAGTCTTAGAATAGGTGCTAACCAATGAGGGGGCTGAACCAAGTGGGACAGAGAGGGTTCATGACCACTGAGAAGTGGGCTGAAGTTCAAGTCACGCGAGGTAGGAGGCCTCATGCGGAAGCATGTATAGCAGTATAGAGGGTGTGAAAAGGGGGTTGGCTAGTGCAGAGGAAGGGCAGGGAGAGAAGAGCGCTCTGCTAAATAGGTGAGCTGTCCTGAGCTGTCATTAATGGGTCAGGATACAGCCTCTCCCAGGATTCCTGCTAAGCACCACAGCACTGAGGGACCAGATGAGTGATGATGGGATATGGGGCCAGAGCTGGCTCCCCAATGAAATCAGTGGCACAGGACAATGTCACGGGGCCCACTCACTCTCCAGGTGGGAAGGTGAATTTTCAGCCAAAGGAAATTTTCCACAGAAAGTATCTGTGCTCGGTGAAAAACATCAACTTTTGGACAGAAAACCAAAAGCTTTTGCTTGAAAAATTTCAGCTTTTGATCTGAAAACATTACAGGCCTGGAGAGTTTGAATTTTCTATGAAAAGCTGGAATTTTCTGTGGAGATTTTTAACAATTGCTCTCCCCTCGACACAATCACTCACTTTTTGTTCAGATTTTCAAGGGAGAAAAAACCAAACTAACAAACCACTTCCCAGTCAGCTCTAGTTTGAGCTACACTAAGGGTGTGTATCTGCTGTGAACCCTTTCTTTCATTCTGCTCTATCATACCAGCTTCTCATCTTTCCATCTGAACTAACCCTGTAGCATGGACTTCCTTTGGACATCTTGTCTGTCACACAAAACATACAACAGAGTCCTGTGGCACTTTTAAAGACTAACAGATTTAGAGAGTTTATGGCACAATCTCTCACTGTAGTCTGTGTAATATGTCGATAGTAATGGGTTCTTCACCTTCAGTCCATTAGGAATAATGTCCAGTTGTTTGCATTTGGAAAGGAAGATGATGTCTGTCTGGATCTGTGCAAGTTGTTTCACGAAGTTGATGGATTTCCACTTCAAACGGCTGTATTCAGTGCCCTCCATGTAGTCAAATTCCAAAGGGGTAGCCGTGTTAGTCTATTAGTCTATAGACTAACACGGCTACCCCTTTGGAATTTGACACAAAACATAGTTTGTTTTGGTGCTTTACAAACCTCTTTGTCAGCAGATCTATCCTTTCCTGTGCTTTCTGCTTCTCTGGGAATTTATTCCTCCATCAGATCTTCACTTTAAAAGCGATTTTCTGGCTAAGATTTATATAGTGCACATCAAAAAGGGTCTGCTGCTTTTAGCCAGTCAGGAGGATCCTAAAAATAAGCCACTGGGCTGGGACTGAGATGTGAGTTCAGTTCATAGTTCCGCTGCAATCTTCCTGTGTGACCGTGGGCAAATCAGCCAAGGCACTGGTCTAAAAGCAGCATATCATTCACTTAACTGTTAGCATGAGTATTCCACTGATGTTGATGAGACTACTTAGGTGCTTGAATTAAGCACATATGCAAGGGCTTTGCTAACTCAAGACGTCTGGACTTCAGTGTCTTCATCAGTATAATTATGGTCAGAGTAAGGGCCTGCCTCCCAGGGTGGGTTATGAGCGTGATTTCATGAACATACATGAGATGCTTAGATATTGCAAGTTCCCAGCGGATAGACCTGAGCTCCTCTTTTGCAAGAAAATCCGAACTCCAGATCCAATCTGCTGAGGTCTCTAAACCTTTAAGATGAAGTTGTCATTACTCTTCACAGACCCATATGATGCTCTGTGATTTCATTCTTGACCAGGCAAGGCAGGGTGCCTTCCATTGTGGTTTGCTTTGAACTTTTGGGTTCCTCCAGCTGGGAGTGAGCTGCTGGAAGGTATTGATTTACCTTCTTAGTTATTCGTACATATTTGCTGGATGGTTCAGATGACAAATTTTCAGGCTCCAGAATGATCGCTCTCTTTGGGTGTGTCAACACTGGTTCCTTAGGTTGACTTTCAAATTATTGATAATGAAGTTATATTTGCACAGTGCTTTTCCTCCAGAAGGATCCCAAAGCATTTTGCCAGCTTTTAACAGCACGTAATCAGCACTCACATTCACATGCAGACTGCTCTGGGGTGGAGCTTGGCAGCTTTTGTTTAAGCACTCAGCATCTGTTTGAGACAGGAAGTGAAAAAGAATACTGCATCCCATTGAAGTGGGAGTTGAAGTTGAAGGTATTTATCTGAGTTAAGGCACACGAAAGAATATCTTTTATTGAGCCATTTTCTGTTGGTGGAAGGTACAAGCTTTTGAGCTACACGGAGCTCTTCTCCAGATTTGAGGAAGGAAACACCCAGGATCTGACCTACTTTGAAGCCTCCATAACCTCTGCTTGTAACTTTGGAAGCACTGGACTGCATGTGTGTTGCGCTAAGTAAATTAGTACATAACAGTAACAGGAGCATGCTTGACTAACTTAACTTATTGATCAAACTTGTTGATATATTTAGCAGCAAGATGCTGATGGAGACAGCAGGTAGCAGCTTGCATTGAAATAAACATCTTCAGTGGCTTGAAGCCTATGGTAAAAGGCAGAATCACACTTTCATTGTGATCAGTATAATCTTGTTACACTCTGAGCCAGGCAGCATTTCTGTATGTAACAGGCTGGTGAAGCATATGCCATGTCTTTTAAAGAAGGACAGCCTACTGCTTCTGCTAGCTCAAGGGTTGCTCCTTTAGATTATTACTATTTGGATTATAATAGCACCTATGTGACAATACCAAGATCAGAACCCTATTGTGGTATCAACATAGTAAGGGATAATCACTAATAATGTTGAAAGTTTAAATGGGAAAATATTATCCCCATTTTACAGATCGGCAACTGAGACACAGAGAGATTATGTGATTTGCTCATGATCACACCAGAAGTCTGTGATACAGCAGGGAATTTTTATCCAGATCTGAAAAAAGTTCTAAATGAGTGCTTTAGGCTATGTCTACACTCAGGAATTTAGGTCGACTTTACTTAGTCGACTTTAAGTCGACCTTATTACGTTGACTTACAGAGTCCACACAGGACTCTAAAGTTGCCTTAAAACTGGCCTTACTAAGTCGACTTAGAGAGTCTACACTAGACTCTCTAAGTCGACTGGTTAGGTCCAGGGGGAGGCAAGGCTCCTTTGGAGCCTCGCTCCCCAGGGTAGGGGGGCCTCGTCCTGGGGAGAGCCAGCTCCGTATGGGGCTGGCTCTCCCCGAGACAGCAAGCCCTGGAGCGGTCCAGGCAAGAAGGCGGTGCGGAGCTCCCTTCTGGCCTGGATCGCTCGGGTCCCAGGCAGAAGGGAGCCCTGCGCTCCTTTCTAGCCGGGACAGAGCGGTCCCGGGGAGAAGGGAGCGCAGGGCTCCCTTTTCTCTGGGACCGCAGCGGTCCCGGCCAGAAGGAAGCGGGTGGCTCCCCTCTGCCCAGGACCCCCATGGGTCCTGGCAAAAAGGGAGCCGCGGCTTTCTTCTTGCTGGGACCCGTGGGCATCCCAGCTAGAAGAGAGTGCGGGGTTCCCTTTTTCTGGGACCCCAGCAGTCCCAGCCAGAATGGAGCCCTGCAGCGCTCCAGCAGCTGGGGAGCCCCCGGAGGTTTCCCAGCAGCTGGAGCAGCACCGTGCTGGCAATTGTCGGCCCTCCAGCTGCTGGGGAGCCCCCGGAGGTTTCCCAGCTGCTGGAGCGCCGGCAATGGCTGGCATGGCAGCGCTCCAGCTTAAGCATTAAAGTCGACTTTAAACTAGGTTTAATAAAGTCAACTTTAAATTTCCTTAAGTCAACTTAAGCAGCAGCTTAAGTCAATTTAAGGAAATGCCAGTGTGGACGCAGAGTAAATTAAGTCGATTTAAGCCTGTTTAAGATGACTTAATTTACTAGTGTAGACGCACCCTTAGATCCTGTGATCGTCTTTGGCTGATGGAGATTGGTGCTGAAGGTGCAGGGTTCAGACCCCTTTAGAGCGTCATTACATCTGCTCTCCAGAAATGATCTGCTGTGAGATTTTGAGGTGCTAATTTGTGCTTCCCCATGAACTCTCCCTGGGAGACAAGTTCCATTCTCAACATTTCTCATTTCTCCAGCAGGGAGAAGTTTTGCAATTGCTTCGTTGCGATTAATTAAAACTTGTTAGAAAGGTTAAGAGCAAAAGGGAAAGGGGAGGGGAATAGAATAATGCTTAGCAGAGAGCATATAAAAGGCAGCAACTCTGGCGTTTTCACTCAAGTGTTAAATGGAATATGCTGTAATGGAAGGAAGGCTGAAAAAATAAAACACTCAGCAGCAAATGCCTGGGGTTAGAAAGTTTCTTTTTTCCTCTGAAATTTAACAAAAATGGGACTGATATGAGCTCAAGTTCAGTTTTTTTAATACATAACAAGCATCCATCCATACAGCTGTCTGTCTGTCTAACCCCATATCTACAACTTGTGTCCTTTTGCACCCTGCACCTTCTGGTCTCTCCAGTCAATTGTTCTTTCAGGCAGGGGATTTATCGCTAATGGATTATCAGTGAAGGGCTCCCTTCACTCCTGGAAGGCTGGTCTTGTGGTTAACGCACTGAATTGAGCCTGGGGAAACCAAGTTATGGCTCTACCACAATTTTTTTGGGTGAGTTTTAGACTCTGTTACAGGCCAGAACTCTGGCATGTGCTTTATGACCCATTGACTTCAATGGAGCTTAAGTATCTATGTGAAGTTGAGCACATGCATAAGAGCTATCATGAATAGGGATGGCTCCCAGGATCAGGACCTTCACCTTCCTGGCTGAGAATTTCAGAAGTGGCTAGTGATGTTGGGTGTCCCACCTGTGCCCCCTCAAAGGGAGCTGCTTTTTAGAGGGCAGGGGGCTCAGCTGCTTTCTGAAGATCAGGACCCTTTAAGGTGTCTCAAGTTGGACATCCAAAATCACTAGCTACATTTGCTAAGTCTGGCCTCTGTGTCTGTGAAATATTGGGGGCCTAATACTTCCTTAGCTCATAGGAGGGATTGGGATATAAGGATAAATGCCTTGGTATTTGTGGACATACCTGTGAGCGGGACAACAGATAAATTAAAATAATAAATAACAATAATTATCCATTTAGGCATTTATACCTTGCTAATTGCCATGGCAACCATGCTCCACTAATGATACAGCCTCACTGCTTTCAAGTATTTTCTCGGGACAGATGTGACTTGCTCTTATGTGGCCCTAATGAAGCATTTTGCTACAGTTTCACGGCAGTCCCCTCCTTCCTCTCTATCTGAAAGCCAGCTCCTACCTCCTTTGGGTAGAAGGGAAGCTTACACAAAGAGGAGGTGAAGGCAAGCTGTGGGTTTTAGCCTAACAGAATTCCTGGTGGCCTCTGGGCATAGATTTTTTATGCAGGAGTATATGGCAGATAGCCATCCAGGGAAATGGAAAAGACTGCTTGACAATGGGCATTTTCAGATAGGAAGAGGGGTGTTTGCTATGATGCATTAGACTTAATGGGGCACAACTCTTTAATCACACATTGAACATTTTTATTGGCCCCGGATGGGAAAGGAGCAACGGCCGTGCCTTGCTGAAGAGACTGGTACAGAAACATCAAAAACCATAAAGAGGCCAGCTGAGCTCTTCGGAGTCTCACTTCTCTGACCTTAATGTCCAGCAGAGGAAAAATCCTGGAGAACAATAGCAAGATTGCCCCATCTCTTTTGGGCTATGTCTAGTAGTTAGAGCTGTTGACTGGTGGATGATTTCTAGATTGTTCTTTAAACTCTGCCATAGAATCTGAGAAGATAAGGCCAGAAGGGACCCAGATTTTCTAGTCTGACTTTTTATATCTCACAGACCACCAACATGACCTGCTCACTAAACCCAGCAACTGAAATTAGTATACTATAGCCCCCCAGGAGAGTAGACTGCTACGTGCAACAGACAGAGAATAGGAGGGGCCCAGGAGTTCCAGTGTCTGAGTGAGGCCCCCACATTGGCAGGGAAATGATGAAGTGGGATATACCCAGATAATCCTGCCAAGTGATCCATACCTATGCGCTGCAGAAGAAGGCAACTCCCCCTCTCCCCAAGTCACGGACAGTCTGGCCTGGAGGAACAGTTCCTCCCCACCCTACATGTGATGATCAGATAGACCCTGAGCATGTGAGCAGCCAGCTAAGCACCGGAGAGAGAGAATGTAGATCCTGGCCTGCTCTGCCCAGTGTCCCATCTCCAGCTGTGGCCATCCCAGATGTTTCAGAGATTAAAAAACCCAGAATTCATTAGTGGAGGTAGGAGAGGGAGGAATGGGGAGGGAGAGGATATCCCTTCCTGACCCCTGCAGGTGGCCTGCTGAAGCCCGGAAGCATGAACTAGAAGTGAACCCCAGGATTTAATTAGGGAATACAACTGGGAGGGCATCAGGTCTTTGAAAAGCATTTTTGTGGTGAAGGAAGTACTTCTATTAGCCTTCTGTGCTCTCCCCTTTCTCCCAAGGAGCACTGATAACATTACCTAGCATCAGCAGACCTCAAAGCATTTTACAAAGAAGGTGGGTATCATTAGCCATTTTTACAGAGAAATTGAGGCACAGAGTCTTGCCCAAGATCACCCAGCAAGCCACTGACAGGGCCAGGAACAGAACCAAGGTCTTCTGATTTCCAGTCCAGTGTTCTGTCCCCGGAGAGCACAGAGACATGCCAGGCCTAATGAAGCACCAGTGGAGAGGAAGCCAAAGACATCCAATTAGCACCAGGGGAAGTGAACATGGGTATGAGCCGGGTCTCCAAGGAAGGCAGCTTCCCACACTAGCAATGCTGCCTGGCTCGTCTCAAAGCACAAAGAGATTCATCTAGACCATTAAAATCACTGGTGCACAGAACAAAGGAAAAGTCTCGTCTCTTTTGTCTCCGCTGTCGGCATATAACTAAAGTGGAGAGCAGTGTCCTTGTTGAAGAAAACCACCACTTAACCTTTATTGCCGGGTGCTATACAGTGGGTAATAATATTGATTTTTTCCCCTTCCTTGTAAAGGAACCTACCAAAGGGGCCTGTTGAATAATAATGGTGGGGATGATTCACAGCTCCAGGATGAAAGGAACTTTCTTCCTCCAACCTTGGCAGGATAAGAAGCCAGGCATGTCACTGAGTGCAGAGAAGCCAGGACCTTTCATCTTCACCAGGGCCGTCCCGCTCCTCCCTCCATGGACCCCGGTTGCCCCCTGGGGAGCCAGCCCCGAAAGCCAAGGCCGGGAGCCGCGGCCCCGGGCCGGGAAGCCAAGGCCGCGGGCTTGGCAATGCGGAGCTGCGGCCTGGGTAGCGGGGAGCCAGAGCCATGGCCGAGATTCCGAGCGGCGGGGAGCCAAGGCTGAGGCTGTGGCCACGGGGGGGCGGGGAGCTGAGGCTGCGGCCGAGCCCCCTGGGCGGCAGGGAGCCAGCAGCAGCCGGGACCCCAGGCTTCCACGGCTGGTGCCCCAACCAAGGAACTGGGACACCGCTGGGAGCCAACCCCGATCAAGGCCACAGCCAGGGACCCTTCCTGGCTGCATGTGACCCTGGCCAGGGGTGTTGGGAAGGCTGCCCCCCCCCTGGGTCTGCGTGCTTTGCCCTGGGGGTGGGGAGGAGGGCTGGCCCAGGGGCCAGGGGAAGTGCTCCTGGCCCGCCCCGCTGCCTTCGGCTCACAAGGCAGCGGGGAGCAGGGGGAAGCGTGGCTGTTGGGGGCCCCACGTAACCGCGGGGCCCGGAGCTATCTCCCCATTCGCCCCTCCCCCCCAACGATGGCCCTGATCTCCGCGCCTCTCTTTCACTTGCCCTCTGATGCCCTAGACTGGCCAAAAGCCTGCTTTCATTGTAGAAGCTCCCACCAGTTCCACTCGCTTAAAAAGGTGATCAGGTAGATAAGCTGACCTTGGTCAGTGTTCATGTAACTTGGGGCAGGGCCTGTGGGTTGTCTGGTTTGTACAGTGCCTTGCAGCACGGAGCCTGAAACTGACTGAGGTCTCTAGGGGCTGCCACCATATGAGTGACATCCCTACTGGAAACAGAGCTTCCTATTTTTCTAGGCCTCAAGTGACAGCTGCAGAGGAGAATGGGATGGGCAGGAGCCCCACAACAAGAACTAAAGTCTCCAGGCCAGAGCAGAGCATGTTCATCTTTGCATCGTGTTGCAGTGGCTTGGAGAATAAATTGGATGCTCTCCCTACACTCAGAGGTCTTCAACATGTAGTGGTGCAATGCACAAAAAAAACAAGGCACAGGTATATGAGGGCAGGTCATGCAGGGGTCTTGAAGGACTTAAGTGAGAGAAATAGCTAGTTGGAATGGAGGTGCAAGTCAAATGGAAAGAAGAGGAGAGAAAGATATTGCAGTTGTTGGGTGGGTTAGAAATACCTACAAGGTGAGTGGCTAGATACGGACACTTTGCTAACATGTTGTCTCCCTAGTGGTTTAGGAGCACTCCCACTTTCACCCTTTAACTCAAAGGAGAGTGGTTTATGATTTTAGATCAAGATAGTCTCAGTTCTATCCCCTTAGCCAACTCATTATAGACAGATATTGCAGATAGATAGATAGCCTTTCCCTGCTACAGATAACTCATTGCTCTGAAACAAAAGATCTCACTGGAGCAGTATTCCTCCTCCCAGTGCTGCCACTCATCCTGACAAGGGCGAGTGAATTATTGCCGTAGGTTTGGGGAGAAAGCCAACAGAGTGACAATGTTTCTTGGCAGGTAGACAAAGTATTTCTGCAGAAAAGAAAGACCATAAAACGGTGTGTTCGAACAGACTTTGCAGGGCCAACAGGCAGCTGTCAACTTCTTTCTGTTAATTTAATCAAGCTATTTTATATTGGTTTAATATTGCTTCCAAAGATCCTGTCTGCTTAGGAAAGGCTGGAGAGTGCAGTATGAAGCCCTAGAAGAGGTAGCCTTAGGAAGCATAGCAGAGAAGGTAATTCACTTAAGAATGATTTTAGAGTGCAAGCTTTTGTGGGCAGAGAGCATCTTTTTGCTCTGTAACTGTACAGTACCAAGCACAATGCGATCCTGGTCCATGAGGTGACAGGTGCTATTGCAATACAAACAATAATAGGAATAATAATGCCTAGGATTTCATTCTCTGGAAAGATCAGTAGAGAGGAGGAGGTGGGCATTAGAGAGTGGAGGTGCTGGCTGGAGGAATGCAGGATTTGCAATAGCAGGTGCTTTTGTTTTCTGTGCCCTGGGCTTGATTCTCCATTGCCCTGTACCTTGCACTGTCATTTCCATTTATACCTATATGAAATTCTACTGTGCCAATTTGCAGCTAACATCTGCTCTGCCATGGCATAAATGACTGTGCAAGGTGTCTGATGACTGAAAATTAGGCCCTCAGCTGGACAGCAGCTATTCTGTCCTCATTCTTGCTGCAGAGCACCTCTCTCCCAAAGCAGACTTTTGCCCTTTGGCATATTGTCTAGTGTTGTGCCCTGCCTAGTTGCAAAGGTCCCAAACAGGACTCCCACTGCCTTTCTGAGGGAGGCTATTCCACAGCCTAAATAGCTTCCAGATAGTCTGCATGCAATTGCCCCTGCTTACTTCCATCCCTCTTGAATGGCTTTCCTCACCCCTGCCCCCAGTATCATTCTCAGTAATTTCTGGCTGTCTTTGGCATTTGCACAGTTTCTGTATCCCATATCACCTCCATGCCCCCATTAATTACATCGCCCTCCTTATTAATGGACCTGCTTTCTCCCTAATACTTCTTGAGCCCCTGATATAATTACAGAGGCCATTACTTATTCTCCCTGGATCAAACCCCAAAGTCAATGGGAATTTTTACAGAGTGAGAACACGCAAAGAAGTCACTCTTTTGACCCAATGAGAACGAGAGTTCTCTCTTTCACTACACATACATTGCTCTCTCTCTCACTCACTGTAACCCTATAGCTGGAGATCTATTTGCAGACACCTCTTCTAAGATCCAGCCAGCACCCCTGTACGCGCTAAAGTCAAAGTGGAGCTGTTGGCACTTCAGGGCAAGTAGATTGGGTGCTGAGCTACTACCATCTCCCAGACCCCCTAATTCTCTGGGCGTCACTCACCGCATCTTCTGGAAGGTGGAGTCAGCAGCGGGAGAGATGGTTGGTTGGCCCGACTGAGCCAGAATCATGTGAACTCAGGTGATTGCGTGACTAGAGGTTGGTGTCTGTGACAACAAACAAGGCAATTAGGCTGTTGCCTCACCCTGCAAAAACAGCCTTCCTGTCCGCCCATCTTAGCCCACACTGCTCTAGGAAGAAGGTCAAGAGGAAGGATGCTCTGCAGGCAACTGTGGGGCTACAGCAAGGCAGATTGGGGTCTGGGCCTGGCATTCACTCTGCTGCTCACTGCCGAAGAAAGCCACACTCTCCCCAGAGCGCAATAACTGTTCTCTAGCTGCACACATGAAGAGAAAAAAAACCCAGGCTGATATTGAAATGTGTGGACAAATGTGGCCAGATGCCATGCTGGAGCTGCTGCTGCCAAGTGGCAGAGGTGATCATGGCCTGTGGAGATGGATAAGCATAACCGGGTTGGAAAGAAGTCTTGACACATTGGGCCGGGATTCATGTGTGCTGCCATTTCATGCATATATATGTGGGGCTTGGGGAGGGTGGACAAAACGGGGGGGTGGGGGGGGAAGCATTTTTGGACAGCCAAGACCTGAATGTCTGAACAACTCCAGTCTGCTCCAATGAGCGTGGCCTGATACATGAAAATGTGACATTCTTTGGCAGTGAGGTTTTTAAGGCAGAGTGGCAGAATAAATTAGCACCAGCGAGGAGCCAGCAGGTTTCTTTTCATTATCAGGAAAGGTTCTGAGGCATCCGAGCCTGTTAACTCTTGCTGAGGGAAAGGCATTTGTCACGGCTTCCATCAGATATGCTGTTTACTCAGAGCAAGCCAGCTAGAAAACAAACACATGCAGGGGGGAAGAAAAGCCAAAATAACCATCGCTCCCCATGCCAGCCCTGGTGAACTTGTCAGGCTGATGGTGACGACATTGTGAGCGTGACAAAGTTATCAGTGGGCTCAAGAGGAGCCGGCCTGCCTGCAAAGAGCAAGGAAGGAACATTTCAGCAGGCAGCGAGTGAGTCTCAGCCTGTCACTCAACAGCAGCTAGACAGATCTGGAACATTGGAATTTCCACAGTGAACCAGACCTAAGGTCCATGTACTGTCCTGTCTCTGACAGGGGCCAGTCTCATCTGTTCAGAGATAGGCACAAGAATCCCTGCAGTTAGGGGATAACCTGCCCCCATGATACAATTCTTCCTGACCCTCATTAATTAGCAATTGATTTATGCCACGAATCAGAGCTGAACTGGTGTAAGTTAGCATAGCTTCATTATTTAATAGGTCTGTGCCATTTTACACCATAGTTTTGGTTTTTTTACCCCACACAATTGTGGTTCTGAATGTTCTAGGGCAGGGGTCTGCAACCCAAAAGATAAGAAGAGCCATTTTTGAAAATTCCTTCAATAACAAAGTGTTTTGAGAGCCACAATGGGTGTAGCCTCCTGGGGGGAGGCGCAGGGAGGTGAGCCAGGATTTCTGCTGCAGGTCCCCTTATGCAGGGGGGGGAAGCCTAGAGCTTGGCATGGGCTGCCCGTGGGGTCCCTGGTGGCTGGGGGAAGCCCAGAGCCAGGCATGGGCCTCCTGCAGGGTACCCCGGTGGTTGGGGGAGCCCAGAGCCGCAAGGGGGCAGCCAAAGAGCCGCATGCGGCTCCAGAGCCACAGGTTGCAGACCCCTGTTCTAGGGAAATGTCTAAACCTTGCTTGACTCTGGGTTGGAATAAAGCCTGTGGAGCTCTTTGCCACAAGACTTCTGTGTTGTGTAAAGATGTAGAGACCTGGAAGAACGCAGCTCTGGGAAAAAAATGTAGAGAGGGAACTTGGGCCAAATACTAACATGTTACTAGACTTAGGTTTGTAAAATTGTTGTACTATAGGGAATGGGCCAGTGACATGCTCACTACGATACAGTACATCCAGGTGGGGCAAGTGCACTCTACTGCCATCAGTGACATTAGATCAGCAACGAACTTGGCCCCGTGTGTTTTCCTGTGGTCTCTTCTTCATGCACAGCAATGCCCAATATGCATGCTACAGCACACGGGTTTATCCTACTTAGCTTGGTGTACATGGATGACCTAGGAGTGAAATAGGCCTGGTGCTTGGTGCATATCACCACTGAAGTGCACTGTTGATGCCTACAGTTGAAGTGCCCAGAATTGCAAGCTCAAAGGATACAGAAGGCCTTAGAACTGAAGTGAAATTGTAGAACTCTATGGAGGCTGGGAGTGGAATCGCAAAGGGTGCCATTGTGCTGGGTGCTGTACAAAAACAGAACAAGACAGCCTCTGCCCCAAGCAACTTACTATCTAAGCATAAGACAAGAGACAATAACAGGTGGGGGAGCAGCAGGAAACAGCTTGAGCTGCTTTTCCTTTCCTGGCATAGAGGCATGGGGGTGATAGTGGCAGAGGGACTAGACTGCTGCAGCCAGTCAGTAAGTTGGAGCAGTCTTTGGGCTGGACAAAAATAAATGTCAACTTAAGAGGTGAATGTGTGACCAGTCACCTCATCACCACCACCACATGGGGGATTGAACTGGGGGCTTCAAGAGATTAAAGGCACAAATGTGAACAGAATAGTCAGGTGCTCTTGGTAGGGCTGTAGGAAAGGGGATTACATAGAGGCTTCCTACTGCCAGCATTGTTCAAGTGTCTTTGGCTATGTCTACACTAGAAAAGTTAAGTCAAATTTATTAAGTTGACTTAATAAGGTCGACTTTAAGTCGACTTAAAGTTCACCTTATTAAGTCGACTTAACAAAAGTCAACAACTTTTCTAGTGTAGACATAGCCCCTTTTCGACCTTATTAAGCCAACTTAACACTTTAAGTCGACTTAATAAGGTTGATTTAGGCGCTAATCTCCATCCACACTGGCTTAAATCGACCTAATAAGGTCGACTTAAGTGTTAAATCAACCTAAAACGAGGTGTTATTAAGTCGACTTAACTTTTCCTTAAGTCGATTTAAGGAAAGCCCAGTGTGGTTGTGGAGTAGTTTAGATCGACTTAAGCCTCTTTAAGTCGACCTAACTTGTAAGTGTAGACACACCCTTTCTGAGTTATTCAGGAAATCTGTGAGGAGGATGTTTCAGTCAGATACAGCTTATAAGGACTCTGGCCTAGAAGGGAAGATGTGGAGTGGAAGAGTCCCCCAGCAGGGTTAGAACTGGGCTTTTCAGCACCAAAGTATCAACCCTTGCCACTTGAGTGACTTTGTTAGCTGACAGCAGTAGTAAGCTGTTAACCTCTATCTAGCAGACAGCCCCTGGATAGGGGATATAATACACACTATGCCAGGGTTATATAGACACACTAGAATAAAAGAAAATGTAGTTCTTTCCCATTCCTTCCCATTTACGAGGGTATCAGTGAGCTTAACAACAGAATAGACTCAGCTCAGACCTAGTAAGTGGATGCAGCTGTTCACATGAACACTTGATTCAACCCCAGGAGTTATTCTAACTGATAGCTGAGGTGAAATTGTCCCCCAGGGACCTCCCTACAGCCCAGAACAGTCAGAGGACATTGTTCTCTGACCACACTTCCTATTTCCTCCCACCCCCAGGGCTGTGAGAGGATCCCCCATACAATAGGACCATTCTGTCATCTGTACTCCATTGGAGGTCATCCATTTTATGCCAGGGCACTTCCCGGCGGGAAATCTAACTGGTTTCCAGCTCCTCGACTCTGCTGATGGGCTAGGATACAGACCTGAAAGCAGACCTGAGAATCCACTTGCCACGTGCTGAAAAATGAACCAAGTTTAAAAAAAAAAGAAAGAAAAAAGTAGTCAATATTAAGGCAGGGACCCTTCCCTCAGGCTCTCCCCTCACCCTGTCTGATTCTTAGAGAGTAAATGCCTGTGACACAAGGATTATAGTTCTGTCTATAAACCCTATTTTGCCTAGAGTGTTTGGAGAAGAGAGTGATGAAAAGAAATAGATCAGAAGTGGCATGGCTCATCATTAGGAGGCCAATCAGAGTTGGGGATCACAAGGACAAATTTAATAGAAAATGTATCCAACCCACCATGGTAACTTTAATTGCGGCTATTAATGAAGCCTGTGTAGAATGTATTATATATCTGGCACTTTAGATGCAGACCTCAATTCATCTTCTGCGTCAGATGTCTGGTTGCATCAGATCTAGAGCTAGATGGAATGTTCCACCCCCGCCTTCCTCTGGAACAACTGGGGTCAAAAAACAACCATGTTTAATCAATCAAATGTGTGCAGGCCAGCAATCTGCTGGAAGTTCAGAGCATCACATGAATGTGATGTGTTTCCCTGGACAGGGATAGGATCCAGGAAATATGGACGGAGAGGGAGGCTTGGAAAAAATCCCTTGATACATGGAACTTTAGATTATCTGATGCAGAAGAAGCTATTTGTGTTGTACCGAGACTGTGCTTTTCTCTTGAAAGAGCTTTGCAAAGGCAGGTGAGGCATTATCATCCTGATTTTCTAAGTGGGGAAACAGGCAGAAAGCAAGGCAGTGACATGCCCAAGGTCACATGAAGACTCAGTCTAGTATGGAACCAATAATCAGATGTTTCCTGTGTAAAATATGAATGGAAAACCTCATTTTTCTGGGTTCTCCCCCTCCAAGCACAACGCAGTGAAATGGACAGAGATTTGTAAAATATTTTGTGTCATCAAATCTGCATTTTCACCCTCTGCCCCAAAAATGTTCTGGCTGAAAAATGTCACCCAGCTCCTCCCATGACATCAAGTCCTACCTCATTGCCTTCCCCTCCAATTACTGTCTGCACAGTGCTCCAGATGGCTGCTCCCCTGATGCTTGTGAATGGGGATGAAAACATACATGCTGGATCCCCTTTCTGAAAACCAGGCTCTAGAGACACCTTGCTGAGAGGCTCCTAAAAAGACTGAAATATAAAAGCATTTTTTCAGCTGATTAGTGCAACATCTTAAACAGGGAAATTGACGTTGTTGCTGAAAGGAAGCACTTGCTGTTCCAGAGATGGCAGCTTTGATGTTCAGCTTCAGTCCCTAAAACCCCACCGCTGTACATGCCTCTAACACAATAACTCCATTTCTGGAGCTTTCCCACCTGGCACATATAAAATCTTAAGGTCTTGCTGTGAAATTTGACTGGGAGGGAGCTCTACTTCCTAGTTCATAGCACATGGCTTGTGTTCCTTTTTGTTCTCGTCAGCCTGATACAGGGTGCGTCTACACTTGTAAATTAAGTCCACTTAAGCTTGCTTAAGTCGACTTAATTTACTCTGCATCTACACTACACTTTCCTTAAGTCAACTTAAGCAGCTGCTTAAGTCGACTTAAGGAAAAATTAAGTCAACTTTCTAAAACCTCATTTTAAGTCAACTTTCTGCTTAAGTCGACTTTAGAAAGTCCACTTAAGCCAGTGTAGATGTGGAGGAGCCCTAAGTCGACTCTAAGTCGACTTAGTGGCCTCCAGGGCTTCCCCACTGCCCTCCTTGCCAGGGTGGCTGGCACAGCCACAGCCTGGCATGCCCCCCACAGGGCAGGGCAGAGCCCTACCCACCCTGCCCCTGTGCCCTGCCAGGGTCCCTGTCCCCCTTTGCCCCATTGTACCCAGGTACAAGGTACAATGGGGCAAAGGCTGAGCCCCCTGGCACTTGGCAAGGGGTGCCCCCCTGCCACCATGGACCTGTCCCAGGTCCACCTAGCCCCTACAAGTTGACCTAGGAGTCCAGTGTGGACGATCTAGGTCGATTTTGTAGGGTCCCCTCTAAGTCGACTTAAAATTTGAGTGTGGACATGCTAAGTCAACTTAAAGTTGACTTAAAGTCAACTTTGTTAAGTTGACTTAGCTAAGTCGACTTAAATTCACAAGTGTAGACATAGCCACAGAGACGGAGGGCAAAGGACCTAGCTTCGAGCTGGTCGGTGATGCTCTGGGAGCCTGGAACATGAATTGCCTTTGGTGGGTTCTGGTGGATTTCCTAGTAGTGGCTAGAGACCACAGCTGAACATTCTGAAAGAGTCTGAGGCTTTTCGAAGAAACAAACTGGGCTGAAAAAGAAAAATGGAGAGGTCTCTGGAGCGGGAAACAAGTGGTTTGATGGGATGGTCCATGAGATGATGGCATGTTGGTAAAGCCAAGGGTCAGGCCCTGTGTGCTAGCTAGCTGGCTACAGTAAAGCCAGGATCCTTACATGCTGAGTGTAGAGGAAGGATGATTTTTGTGTTTAAGGCACCAAGTGAGGAGATCTGGGCGATCTGGACTTCTTTGTCCTACTTCAGACTCGGTGTGTGATCTTGGGTAGATCACTTCATCTCTCTGTACCTAAGCCCCTCTCTGTGACAGGGAGATGCCAAGGCTTTATTTGCTCCATCAGAGCGGTGCAAGAATGAATCCTCTGTGAACAGTGTCTGAGCCTATCAAATGAAGCAGGTGCTTTGCGTTGACAAGTTTCTCTTTCTCCAGTCAGGAAGCAGAAGGAATACCATGTGACTGAGGTGACCACTCACACACTTACCCCTTCCTACCATGCCTGGTGATGAGCTTCTTCAACTCCAGCTGGCTACAGTGGAATCTTGCCAGGTTAAGGATGGTTTAAAGACTTAGGAGTGGAAGTCTGAGTAAATATCCCTTTAAAAGCAAGGGCGAATCATGCATTCCTCACCTCCCACTCCCCCACAGATCTCACTGGACTATTTCTAGCCACAGTGGTTTCCTGGACAGCAAGATAATGAAAAAGAATGTTTGTGAGGCTGAGTGTTTTGGGGCAATTCCCTCAGTCCCTGGCCTGACGTCCATTTGAACAACTTCTTGGTTTCCCTCCCTCCCTGTATGTTTTCTAGGCAAAATTTGAACTAAACAAAAATTGTAATTACTTTCTTTAGTAACAAAGGCTTCTGAGGAAAAAGTCTGTGATAGATTTCAAATTTTATCAAAGCTGACAAGGAGCATTACTTGGGCTGCATTAGAACAGGCACTTTGTCAAACAATGAGGTCCGCCGTGACCATCCTCAGGATGAATGGACGCAGCAATTTGCTCTCTTTAAACCTAGAAATTAAGCATGCAGGCGGGGTTGTTCTGGTTAGGTTTTGTGAGTGATGAGACAGGGTCTGATGTGTGGTATGCTGTGCCCATGCTCACCTGGGGCTGGCAGATTGCCATATCTCACAAGCTGAACAGGAACAGGCCTGGGCAGTTCTTGGATGCTGGGAACACCAAGGAACACCTAAGATTCTGGAAGGAGCCCTGACATTCGCTCAGTTGGCAGCACACCCCTTGGGGAATCAACACCCCATCATGGTACAGTGGGTGGACCTGAGGTGTCAATTTTTGGATGAGTTGTGGAGACTTCACACAAGTTACTCTGCTTTATGCCAGTCAGAGGCCTTCCCATTTGGATTTTCATCCACCTATAACATGGCTCTCCCAGTATCTCTCCCTGACCCCTGCACCATGGTGGGGTTTTGGGTTCCACATCAATGCAGCTACAGTGATACACACTGGGGGTGAGAGGACACAGAGCAACCGGTCCACTTTCCTCCTGCCAGTCCATCTGCTCTCCTCCCCAGCCAGCACTCAGCTGCTGAATTTTCCTCCTTTTAAGTTCCATATCCTATGCTGGTCTTGTAGGGTGGGACTAGTTGTACAAGTTAAGTGGCTCAATGCTTCCAAAAACATTTTTGGTTGGTTTGTCCCTTTATGTGGTTGCATCTCCACTTGCAATATTCATTCTCCCAGTGATATGAAGTCCATACTGATTCCCTCAGTGCTTAACTTCTCTCTGGTGGGTGTTTTTACACACTCACCCTTTCAAGTTATCTCTGGACTGTGTTTATTATTTCCTTGGCATGAAAAAAAGTGCTCAAGTCACCCTTGGTTATGGTCCCTGTGCTTCATAGACTCGGCTTGTTGAAGCACATCCAGGGTTGCTCCTATGTTAGTAGGTATGACAAGGGCTGTCTCTTCATTTCATAGTTCTTCGTGTTAAAAGAACAGGCAAAGGGACAAAGAGGTTTTGTTTTCAGATGACCTTTCCGAAAGCACACAGGTTTTACACCTTTAGGGCGTAATAGAATGCCAAGTAAAGCCAGTCATTAACAATGGGATTTGGACAGGACTCTTAACATAAGCCAATTAAAAGAATATTCCCTGTCAATGCTGTGAAGGAAGCACGACCAGTGATTTGCAATAAATCATATACCCAGCAGATTAAACGGCCTTCTGTTTGTGGGATAGTATCATAGGCTATGTCTACACTGGCAAGTTAGTTCGAATTAAGGAGGCTTAATTCAAACTAACTAAAGCCATGGCTACACTAGGCTTTAGTTAGTGCAAATTAAGGGCTTCCTTAATTCGAACTAATACGTTCGAATAGGGTATTCGAACTAAGGGGTTAATTCGAACTAACTAGTTCGAATTAACCAATGTGGCCATGTTAATTCGAACTAATTTCTTAGTTTGAACTAACTGGCCATTGAAATGAATGGGGATCGCTAATTCGAACTAAGCAAGTGCTTGCTTAGTTTGAACTACCATTCCAGTGGGGCCATGCTAGTTCGAATTAAGCTATTTCAAACTAACTAAAATTAGTTCAAATTAGTTAGTTGGAACTAACTAATTCGAACTAATTTTAGTAAGTGTAGACATAGCCATAGGTGCGTCTACACTTACAAATTAGGTCGACTTAAGGAGGCTTAAGTTGACCTAAACTACTCCGCATCCACACTGGGCTTTCCTTAAGTTGACTTAAGGAAAAGTTAAGTTGACTTAATAACACCTCGTTTTAGGTCGACTGAAGCCAATGTGGAGGGGGATTAGTGCCTAAGTCAACCTTATTAAGTCAATTTAAAGTGTTAAGTCGACTTAATACAGTCAAAAAGGGACTATGTCTACACTAGAAAAGTTAAGTCGACTTTTGTGAAGTTGACTAAATAAGGTTGACTTTAAGTCAACTTAAAGTCGACCTTATGAAGTCGACTTGATAAAGTTGACTTAACGTTTCTAGTGTGGACATAGCCATAGAGCTGGAAGGGACCATTAGTAGTCATTGAGTCCAGTCCCTTGCACTCATGGCAAGACCAAGTACCATTTTAAGCCATTCTTAACAGTTGTTTTTCTCACCTGCTTTTAAAAACTTCCCATGATGGAGATTCCACAACCTGCCTAGGCAATTTATTTCAGTGGTTAATCTCCCTGACAGTTAGGAATTTTTTCCTAACATCCAACCTAAACCTCTCTTGCTGTAATTTAAGCCCATTGCTTCTTGTCCTATCATTGGTGGTTAAGGAGAACAATTTTTCTCCCTCCTCCTTGTAACAACCTTTTAGGTACTTGAAAACTGTTATCATGTCCCCTCTCAGTCTCCAGACTAAACAAAACCAGCTCTTTCAACCTTCCCTCATAAATCAAGTGTTCAGACCTTTAATCTTTCTCGTTGCTCTTCTCTAGACTTTCTCCAATATCTCTGAACAGATCACAATTTATATAAGAAGAGACACATTGGTCAAACACATTGTCCATTTAGCTCCCTGTCCTGTCCCTGAACATGGGTCATACCAGAGATCTGGGGGAATGTTCAAAACAGGGCAGTTTTGCTGAGATCTACCTCTATCTCTCTGTCTCAGCTTCTGAGAGTCAGAGGGTTAGGGTTACCCTGAAAATGAGGTTGCATCCCTGAACATCTTGTGTAATAGCCATTGATGGACCAATCCTCCATGAGCTTATCTAATTCTTTTTTTAAACCCAGTTATACTTTTGAGTATAACAACATCCCCTGGCAATGAGTTCAAGAGGTTAATTGCATGTTGTGTCTTTTTTATATTATTATTATATTATTAAACCTCTTGTCTGTTAATTTAATCAGGTGTCCGCTTGATTTTGTATTGTGGGAAAGGGTAAATAACATGCCTGTTCACTTCTCCCACACCAGTCATGATTTTAATTTATTTTCTAAGATGAACCGCTCTAATCTTTTTAGTCTCTCCTCATGTGGAAGCCATTCCATCCCCTTGAATCTCTCTTTTGCCCTTCTCTGAATTTTTTCCAGTTCCACCATATCCTTTTTGAAACCAGGCCACCAGAACTGGGCACAGCATTCTGGGTGTGGGTGCACCATTGATTTATCCATTATTATTATCCACAGAATTAAGGTTCTAGACGCATTACAGTTTTCTTTGAGTGTAACGCACCCTAGTGCAGAGAGGAAGCACAGAATCCTTTGTACCACATGAGCCCCACTCAAGAGATAAAAACACAGATGAAGCTGGATGCAAATCCTCCATTCTCCTATTCCCTGAAAAATGGGGATTTTTGCCATTTTTTTAAAAAAAAATTTGTACGTCTATTTGGCAGAACAAGTTCCATGAATTCAAAGTGGAGGAAATAAAAAGGCATATATATTTCTATTGTTCCCATTTCTCCCAACCTTCATTCCTTCCCCAATTTTTCCACACCCCCCCCCAAAAAAAAATCCACAAAATTTTTCAATGTCTTTACAAGAAAAAGAAAATCTTAAAACAAAAATGTTTGCCTTTTCAGCTCCTCTCTCACTTTTCTCTCCCTTTTCCTCTTTTTCTGGTTTCTCTTACCCATTTCTTTTCCTTTTTCTATTTTACCACCGTGAAAAGCAGGAAAGAGGGCTAAGTCGACCTAAATTAACAAGTGTAGACATAGCCATAGAACTGCAAGGGACTATGAGAGGTCATCAAATCCAGTCCCCTGCACTCATGGCCGGACCAAGTACCCTCTTAAACCATCCCTGACAGGTGCTTGTCTAACCTGCTCTTAAAAACTTCCAATGATGGAGATGCCACATAGTAAGTTGTGGAAGGGATAGAGATTGGCTAAAGGCCTCAAGCAAGAGGTTTGGTAACTATGAGGGGTTAAGATGAGGCCTTCACAGAGGAAGCTTTTCCTTGTACCTGCCTGCTGCAGGATTTCTTGCACCTCCTTCAAGCAGCTGAGGCTTACCTTTAGAGATAGGATAATGGGCCAGATGGACCACAAATCTGATCTGATCTGTCTCAGCTATTTAGTTTGTAAGCCCTTTGGGACAGGAACCAGCTTTGACTAGGGTTTTTATATAGCACCTTGCATAATGGGGCCTCGATCTCAGCTGGAGTCTCTAGGTCCTACTGTAATACAGTATCAATAATAACAGCAACAGTGCCTGCACAGCTTATTCCCAGACCAACCCCAGTATCGCAGCCCCGTACTGGGGAATCAGATAGAATTAGGAGATAGGCTCTGAATCAGTTCCCTTTCACCTATAGACCACTGGGTCTCAGCAGGTCAGCGGTAATCATTTGGGGAGAGATTTTTAAAGGAATGCAGGTCCCTCAACACTGTTAAAAATCTAGAGCCTCAGAACCAACGCCCATGTAAAAGGAGGTTCTAGAAAGGCAAGTGTTCACAATTGGGAATCATGGTGGTCCTCCAGCTAATCAAGGCAATTCCACCCTTCCCCAAGTGCAGTACATTAGTTACAGTATATGCACCTTGCTGAAATAGCCTAACATAACTACCTCTCTGGAACTTGTCACATAGCTACTTGTCGGTCTTTGCCTGCCTTCCCATTCCCCACATACATGTGGAGCATGCTCATGATGCTTCGCCACCTGAAACAACCTGCTTGGGGCTAGCCAAGAAGGGAACATGATGTTCGGAAACATCAAGAACTTTCTGCCTTCCCCAGCTTGAATTCCTTCTGCAAATCAACTCAGAAGGAACGAACCAAAAAGGAAAAAAAAAAAAAAAAAGACCAACCAAAAACTGCTGAGGGTGAGTCTTCGTTCCCAAAGCAACTACCATCAACTAATGTGAGCTGGGAATCTCCTCCCTTCCCTTTCACACACTGAAGTCACATTTTCTCTCCCTACATGGTAAATGGAAGGGGATTTGAGATTAAATCTATGGCTCAAGTTCTCCATGCCTGACTGTCTAAGCAGGATTGCAGGCACAAGCAGAAAATAGGAAATGGAACCAAGGGAATAACTGCCTGTTAAGCCTGTTGCCTCAGTGTTCCTGCAAGGAGAGTCAGTGGGGAGGATGGGCTAGGAAAGAAGGGAAAGCAGGGGATAAGGGGGTTAGGCAGGCCTGAGAAAATGTGGCATTTGAGAAGAGCCTCCCCGCCCCACCCTGGAGTCACATGGTCATACAGAGCACTTCCACAGTGTCTTTTCATCCAGGGATCTGAAAGTACCTTGCAACTGTAACTCCATTTTTAGAACTGAGGAAGCCAAGGCAGAACGTTAGGGGGAAACCATTTCAAACTGTCTAAAATGAGTCTCTTAAGTCTATGTATAGGTGCTCAAGATGGGCTGTCGCTGGAGTGCATTCCCCCTGATGCCCTTCCTTCCTGCCCTCCTGGAGTCTGAGAACATTCCGATCTGCATTCCTGATGTTCAGGTTCCACCCTGAACCCAGGCTCTGGGACCCTCCCCTGCCACAGGCTCTCAGTGGCAGGGCTTCAACTTGAGGCCAGCCCATCTACACTGCGCTCCTATAGCTCTCACAGTTGAATCAGCATGAGCCCCCGTTAGCTAACCTAAGCCAGTCACAAGGGTTTTGTTGCATTGTAAACATCTTCAAAGGCCTGGTTACAGCAGTGGGTTCAGCTTCAGCTACCAATGTGCCAGTCACCGCTGCTAGCTCTGCATATCTGGGAGCCCTACTCCAAGCTGAAAAAGGTCCCCAGGGTGGTTCTCTCAGCACTAGTCCCCTGCTGCCTCAGCAGGGCTACGAAAATTGTATGCATTCATCCTTGCAGAAGCTTTACACATCTCCTCCTTAAAATGGCCAAAATTCTTCTGCTCAGCTCTTAATTACATCCCCCACCCACCCTCTCTCTGAGTTATCGCCTAGATAGACAATGCAGTGCTTGCAAATAATAAGAGGTAGTAAAATACACTCACAGACAGAGAAAAGGCATTTACTACTGAGTGAAAAAGCCCTTAATTGCACCAGAGATAATTAACATTTACAAGAAGCATACTCATAAACATATATTAACCTTTGAAGCATATATAACTGAAAACTATATCTATTGTGATAGCAGAAACAAACATCGAATGCCAGATTTTATTACTGCAAATGAGAAGATTGACTCTCCTTGGGTGAATTTTACAAGAACTTTTCCAAAGTCATTTCAGCTTTTCAAAGTCCAGCGTTTGAGATTCAGGTTCCTAAAAAGTCATTGGTTATAATTATTTATACTACAGTAGCACCTTAAGGTGCCTGGGTCCCACTGAGCAAGGTGGGGTACAAATGCACAGGAAGAGACTGGATCTGCCCCAATATACCTTACAACTAAAACAGGCAGAAGTTGGGAGAAGGAGTATTTTATCCCCATTTTAGAGCTGGGAAACAGACACACTCCTAAATCCTGTGAAAGAGCTAGGATTAGAACTCATTACTCTTGAATCTTGATCTGGTAGCATAACCACAAAACCCTGATTTCTCTCTAGTGCCCAGATCCAATGGTGGATCTAGGACAGTGTTGCTCTTCCAGACTCCTCCCACTAGAGAGGCAGCATCTGCAGGCTCAGAATGGCAGCTACAGAGCAGTTCTATGGCTTTAGGGCAGGATTCCTGACCCCACATCCTGGCTTCTTTAGTATTTGGCCTATGGTAAAGACCAATTTCTAAATTCATTCCCTGTAGGTTTAATTGGCCCATGGACCATCTCTGCACACCTGCTAAACAATAGCCTAATCCAAGATCCAACAAAATCAGCACAAAGTCTCCTGTTGACTTCCATGATTGGGAACACACCCTAAGGTCCCAGCTTCACACAACTAGACACCTTCAGCTCCCCTGGATCTCACTGGGTGCTGAAGGTTCTATCACCTCTCCAGCCTCAAGCCTGAGCTTTCCAGCAGAGCTCAGCTTGGTCACTGAGCTCAGAGAGGGCAGGCCAACATCACAGAAAAATCACCCGTGTCAGCTGACTCCAGCTCACTGTTATCAAATTGTTATGTAGCTGTTCAGGCCTGAGGCCCCAGTCAGCTGACACAGGCCAGCCACAGGTATTTTATTGCATATTGTGGACATATCCAGAGTGGCTATCCAGGCCTCAACTCATCAGGGGAGGCCTTGCCTGACTCAGGGTGTTCCAGATTGTAAGAAGAGCTAATAAAATCCTTATTATTTTTATTTAAAAAAAACAAAAACAGAACCATTTGGGGAACCTCCCCACATACAAAGAAATACAAACCAACCAAAATATTTTGGGCATTTGTATGTTTGTGTTGTCCCCAAATCTGCATTTTTTGCCAAGAATAATTTTATATGAAAAATTTCACCCCTTCTAATAAACAACTACAATTATTTTATTTAGGCTTCAGCTAGCCCTACAGCCCTTACCTGTGATCAGCAGAAAGAGCGGTGAGGACCCCTGGCTTTTGGAATGTAGTAGTTTCTTAATACTCTGATTTATTACCAACCTCTTCCCTGCCTCTCCCCCCCCTGTAAGCATACTGGTGATTTTCAGAAAAGGTTAGTTATTAAAATCCTCTATTCAACAATCCTTTATTTCTGAACCATGGTGACATGGGAGAACTTTTCAACTCTCTGATCTATAAGTGTGGCTCCCCCATCAGAGTCTATGAAAATTGTTTGCCCTGCTTTTGAGGCTGTGGCTTTCTCAAACACCATTCATTCCTCTGTTAGATATTCCCAGTACAAAATCCCTCCCAGAAACTGCAATCAGTTTTCATCACTAGCTACACAAAAGACCCAGGCGGGGAGAGGGAGGGGATCTTGTCCAAGATTTAAATTAAAAATAGCAATCAATATTGTTTCTGAATGCAGAGAGAAGGGAAGCGATGACATTAAAACATCCTTAGAAATTCTAGTCAGCAAAGTCTTTTGCTACATTAGTTCCCAGTCAGTCACTTTTTTTTAATGGGAAGACTGTAAAAAAGTACCAGGTGTCCTCAAGGAAAGTGGAAGAGATAAAGTGTGAAGGACGTTTGGGCAGTGCTTGAGTAAAGCTAGGATGGAGTTCTTAGCTCTGCATGGCAGCAGGAAAGGAATTTCTTCACCTTTCTTATTCACTCATTTCCTCACCGGGCAGGTAAATTGTCAATGTCACACCTCATTTAACAAGAAACTAATAATGATCAATAATGGTCCTTTAGTCTAGTCTTGTCTCTGCTTTATTACTGGCTCTGGCAACCTTCCCACAACTGATCATTAACACAAACGCATGGCAAGGCCAAGTTGATGAATGGCCATTCACGTTTAAAAGACAACTCCAGATTGCAGAAACCTAATGTTAGCCTTTGGGAGGCACAGACTAGTCGGGGTTCAGTGAATGAATAGTGTATATATGTGTACACACACAATTTCCCCACCTACTTGCAAATTTATCATCAGATGCTACTGCAGTTTTTCTTGAGACTCATGGTCCAAATCTATAAAACAAATTAAATTGACTTCCAACCTTTTCCAAACGGGGGCTTTTCAGATCCTTCTATAGAGACCAGAAGTATCTGGGACCCCCTCCATATTCCAAAAAGGGGAAGTGTGGATTGGCCACAACATCTCTTTGGACCTTTGCTCGTTGACCCCTACCCTAGAATAAGTCTTCTTTAATGGGAAATATTCTCTTTACTTTCTACCTTCCCCCTTGCTCTCAAAACAAATGAGTCACCTTTGCTTTATTGCCAGGCAGATCATTAGACCATGGGATGTTAGAGTTTCCCTATCAGGGCATTCAGCACCATCCACTGTCCATAGAGGAGACCTACAAGAGAAGCTGGCAGGTGCAAAAATGATGAAGAAAATGATGCGTGCCAGATCCTGAGGTGATTTATGGCAGTGTAGCTCTATTGAAACCAAGAAGCTTAGGGATTTACACTTGAGGATTTAGCCTACTGGTGATTCTTACTACCCATCCATATCTTGGGGAGATTTATACAATTGCCTCTTACCACAGTATCTGAGCACCCTTCATGTGACATTGATAGCCTAGGAACGTTCCTGTGGAGGAGGATGCCATTCTGGACCATGTCTGTGTGTTTTAAAGGCCGGCCTTTTGGCACCTTGAAAACATTCAGCTGTTATTTTACAGCCCTCGCATGTGTTGTGGGGATAAATCTCAGTGCTTGCTTCTCCACTTGCCTCATTGGGGTTCCTGCACCTAGATGGTTTAAATGGGGCCCATACTGGATTTATACTTATCCTTACAGGTCATTGCATAGGTGCTGAGAGGCAGCATGGTCTCATGACAAGGGCACCGGTGTGGCAGTCAGTAGATTCATGTAGGAAGGAGAGTACCTCTGATGGAGTTAGCCACATTTCTACAGGGATGGGGCATGGGCATCAGCTCTGATGCAGAGTGGACAGCGCCCCCTGATGGGTAGTCTTCACTGACTGTGGCAAATTCACCACCATCAGTTTGAACATCCTGGTTCGACTGAGGGGTCTGTAAAGACCCGCTCCGTTGATTGGGAAGCTGATCTGATACCAACACCCTGGCAACTGGGGTAGCGCTGAGTCGAATGGAGGCCCCTCTCTTCAACTCAGCACAGTGGACAAGCGGGGTGTTAGGAAGTCAAAGTCAGTTATGCAAATTATTTTAAGTAACTTGCGAATCTTTGTTCAACTGCTGCCAAAAATGACAGGAAGTGTAGACCCACCCTGAGTTACCCAGACCTCTTTCTGCAGCTCCATAAACTTTTCAGGGAGATTTTTCCAGCCCAGACCTACTTAGGTAGCTGATGCTATCAAGTCTTGATAGCATCTGGCCATATTCCATAAAGGAATTAGCTATTATGTTACATTTTCATTTTGATGCTCCTCAAAATGAGGGTAGGGGATTGCATCTTACTTTTATGAGGGGAGTGGGAAAAGCCAAAGAGATTGATGCATCTCAAATGCTAAATTTGTGTTGGTTGAAAAAAAGTTGATAGAAAAAATTGGACCAGTGGTAACTGAGCTCAGGTAAAATCCTAACTATAAGATAGGGGTTTTCATCTCCTGATCAAATCCAGCATGGGCCAATCAAGCCTTCAAGACCTTGGAATCCTGTGTGCACTGAGTCTGGAAGGGCATAATCCACAACCAAGGGACAGGTGGCCCCATAATGTAAGAACTGCCACATCTGTAGCATTAACTCACACAGCTGTGGACAGAGTCTTTGAACCTGAGTCTATCAGCTGTGGAGAAGCCATTCCTCTCCCATCGCTAAAGGTGGCTTTTCCAGCTCAGGATTTCATCAGTGACAGAGCTACAGGAAGGAAGCTTGCTCTGCCGTTCAATAGATAAAGACAGCTCTCAGCAGGCAGGTTTTAGCAGCACTAGAGTCACTGCTGAAACCAACAAACCCTGGGGAGACAGTTGTTTCAACAAGCTTCTCCCTGTTGTGGAAGAGAAATGATCCGAGAAGGGCCTGCTCACTCCCTCAGCTCTCCTGTTCCAGTTGTAGTGTAACCTTCGGGTGGGCTAAAATTCATTCAGTTGCCCCTCTCCAGT
>ML685764.1:27983410-28049207 GCA_007922175.1 Pelusios castaneus
TGTAACCTTCGGGTGGGCTAAAATTCATTCAGTTGCCCCTCTCCAGTGCCCCACAGAAATCAATCCCAACCCCTATGGGGAAAGCAGCTGGAGACCCAGGATCCAGTCTGTATAGGACTCACAGCGAAGCTTGCTCAGAGCTACACTCACACATTAAAATACTACTACATTAAACATAACAATGAACTTTATTAACTACTAACTAAATGAACCTTAACCTAAGAAAACAAACTACAATTAACCAAGAACAATCCCTTGCATGAAAGATACCCAAGAGTCCCAAAGTCTGTGTGGAGTTCACCCAACTCTCAGCTACAGTCTCTGTTCCAGTGTGGAAGCTGGAGTGGCAAGAAATAGCTGTCCTCTTCTTTCTTTGCTGGGATCCTCTGTAGCATTCCATGCAGGCTTTCTCTTCTCCTCTGCAACCAGCCCTCAGTACCATATGCATGTCTGCAAGGTCTGGTGCAAATGACTCCTTTACATGGAGAAAACATCTTGTTCACTCCTGGCTCAGCTCCTCTCCAGAACACTGAGCACATGGTCTCCTTTCAAGGCAGCTCCTGCCTGCTGTCTGCTCAGGCTGCTGCTCTCCAGTCATCTGACTGATCACCCCAGCAGGGTACACTGTGGAGCATGCTCAAATTGCTAGCACTCCCTGCTACTGGAAGTTTCCAGTTGTTTCCAGTTGTGGGTCACTAATCTGCCCAACAACAGTAACCCACCCTCAGCAGGTCTCTCAGAGATAGCCTTTTCAGGCATATGGGTTACAGTAGCACAGTACGCCCTGCCCCAGTGTAGGGAGTTTATATAAACTTATTTACAGAAGGGCTTTGACATTTAAGTGAGCAGCAGCTCTCTGTTCCTATGGCAGATTTTACCGCTCTCCATTCCAATGTCTCCTTCTTCCCCAACTTCTATGACCTGACATCTCACACCCCCCCCTTGCTTCTGGCTGAGCGAAACACTCACTAAAATGCCCCAATTCTGTGCTCCCCATCCCACTGCCCCCCATTATGTGCTACCAGACTTTATTCCCTTCCTGCCTATTGCTTCACCACCTCTCCAGGAGGCTGTTCTGTTCTTTACCATGGGCATTTGATGCAGAGGCAGCAGTTGCTTCCAGAACACTTAGGCCTGCAAATGTCAGTTTTCTGAAAGAAATAGCATCTAACTCTCCAGGTTTGGAGCAGCCCTAGGATCTACTGGGAGGCATCTAGCAGGATTGGTTGGCGCTCCAAAATGAAGCAGACATGCTCTTTTCCATGTCTCCTTTGGGATCCCCTGTTACTCAGGAGAAGCAGTAGTGGGACAAGGAGCACATAGTCCTTGGGTAGCTGGTCTCAGCCCAACAGTGGGCAGACGTTATTAACATCTTCAGGCCTGCATGAAACTAGTGCTCAAATCCACCCCATTGTCATGGCAACCACTGCAGCTATAGGTCTCTTTGGGCTGCCTCAGTAGAGAAGCCATGGGACCCCAACTCTAAGGGCCAAAGATGGGGCATTGCAGAGCTAAATCTCATCAGCTAACATCCCACACCTGCCTCCTCAGGAACCATCTCCCCACCATCAGGGAACCGCTTCCCCTGCAAAAGATTGGTGAAGCTGAATGTAGGGCATGAACCCAGGGGAATACATAAGATAGCATGAAACAAGACAGGGAGCTCTCCATGCACAAGTCCAGAAGTGGGGGTGAGGGGTGGGGATGCTTACCTATGCCAAGGAAGGGAGAGTCCCCCACTTTTGGTAAAGGGGAATAAATACACCACCCCAAGGACAACCTCTCCCCCACAACATGTCCTGAGCAAGGTGGAGCTCGGCAGAGCAATTGACTCAGCAGAGTGCAAGGGTGGAAGGCAGAGTCATGGGCAGCACCAGGGTGGCTAGTGCAGTACGCAGCCATGCTTCAGTGCAGGAGCTGCTGCTGGCCTAGATGGGTCCACTGTCTTAACTGATGCTCCAGCTTGGGGAGTTTAACTCCTGCCTCTGCTCATCACCTCTAATTCTCCCTGTGTGTTCCCCCAATCAGTTCATCTGTACAGCGCCAGGGAGGGCACGAGAGACAGAACTGGGGACTTCCATTTACTCAGCAAATCAAGCAACTCTGGATATTGGGTGATACACCACTCCCCCCCGCAGCACTCCCAGCATCACCAAAAGGCACAGCTGTTTAATTCCACACTATTATAAAAGAGAGAGAGAGAGAAAGAGAGCAAAGACTTTGCAGAGGCAACAATGCGGAGCAATTATGCTTATCTTGACCATTTGGGTGAAATTCTGCAATTCTGCAGCCTGGATGCCAATAATCACAGTTAATTTCACAAGGGCTTGATGCTCTACTGGAAAGATTTGGATGTTCTAATTACTCTAAACATGGGGGCAGGGAGCTGTGGCAGAAGATGCACAACATTCCCAAGCAATTATTAAGGAAATACAATCAAGGACAGAGAGCTTGCAAGCTCTCTACAAAAAATATATCTGGGTGAACACTTTACTGCCTTGTCTGTCTGATCTGAACAGGCTTGCAGGCCTCCAGGCCTGGGTGGGTTTATATGCAGGATGCCAGGAAGGAGGGGTGAAGTGGGATGACTGAATAGGAACCAAAGTGAAGTCCAGCTGACTCTTAAAGCAAACCTGCTGTTAATAGGGTTATGGTAACACCTGTGACTCACAGCTAAGATCAAGGCTGCATATTGAGCATACAAATGTAAAGGCAGTCCTTGTCCCACAAACTTACAGTTCACTGAGAGGTAAGTGACGTGAGTGAAGCAGATATCAAACAGAAAATGCTCTTGGACTAAGCCAGGGTTAAAACCAGTTTCCCTGTCCTCTGCCCTAGCCACTAGACAACTCTCCCTTTCTTAGATTTGAGCAGATCTCCTCACCATTACAGGCAACAGGATAAAATTTTGGTTTCCTGGGCCGGCAGTGCAGTTGAGGCAGCTTTTTATTAACTCAGCAAGAATTGTAGCAGAGTCAGACAGCTGCTCTTTTCACTGAGAGGATGCCAATGGTATTTTACCAGACCTTTACTCAGAGTTTCTGACTAAGATGCTATTGCCCGGGTGTATTAATTACACTCCACAGCTCAATAGGGTCACTGGCTGCTCCAGCTTTTTGGGTGAGGGAAAGCTGTGGTGGAGTTCGCTTAGTTACTCTGAGAAGCAATGGTATCTGTAAACCTAGCAAAATGGCTTTTAGTGTGTGTGACTGAGAGATGTCACTCTCTAGAGGGCCTGACCTGCAGAAAAGATAAAGAACCTAACACTACAAGTAGTTGTGGGGCGTCTCCTTTACCTTGAGTGGCACAGATGTGTTCTGAGAGATGGGAGGGTCAGGGCCCAGGCATCCTTGTGAGTATGGGCTGGCTCATGGGGGCAGGGGGAAGGGATGTCAAGCTGCCGCTCATTGCTGTCCATGGTACTGAAAAAGAAACAAGGCGTCTTGTGGCACTTTTAAAGACAACCAAATTTATTTATTGCATGAACTTTCGTCGGAGAAAATCTTACTTCATCAGACGCTTGAAGATGGGGAACGTACAGAATGGGAGGAAAATAACTGCAGGGAAGTGTAAGTCATAGGATCAGATCAGGCTGTAACAGCAAATCAAAGCAGTTTATCTTCAGAGTGGAGAACAGCATATTAGAGGGAGGCGAGGTAAAAAGAAGACAAAATCACCTTTTGTAATAAGAAAAAGCATCAAAATCCCTATTTAACCTTAAGACAATGGTGTCAAATCTGCATATGAATTCCAATTCTGCAGTTTCCCTTTGAAGCTTTGCTTTGTAATCCATTTGCCTACACTACTCTTTTTAGTGTGCTACCTCAATCAGAGCTGCACAAGTTTGTCTGCTTGGGCTGCGACTCACGTCCACAGCACCACACGTCGACATACCCGGATACTAAGGCCATCTTCTGCCTAACCTAGGCAATGTGCAGCAAGGTCCCTCAATTAGGCTATCTCCTCTCACTCCCTGCTGAAACTTTGACCCTACTTCCAACCCTGTGTCACAGCTGCTTTCTTAGCCAACACACTGGACCTTCAGAGCTAAATGAACCTTGCCTCTTGAGGTTACACTGTCCCCGCTCTCCAGCAACAGACTCATGGCTTCTCTGGATGGGGTACAGCAGCGGACCCATAACACACTATCATCAGTGGGTTGCACCTGTGCTTTTGATTTGCCCCATATTCTCTTAATATCAGTTCTTCCCACCCCCCACCCTTCTGTATGGGCAGGCAGCCACTGTGGTTAGGACACTGCATCAGAGGCCTGCTCCCTTCACCCACAATAAATCCACACCACACTCTTCCATAGCCAAGTCACAAGCTTTATCAAACTCTGCCCCTCTCATGTTTGGTTCTGGGTCAATCCCAGCGCTCCTCAGCTGCAAACAGCATCTTTGTGTCCTTCTGGGATGTTTATTCTCTGCTCCAAAGCAGCTTCTCATGGCCTACTTACTACTTCCCATTGGCCCAGAGAACAAGAAGAACTACTGCCTCCCCACAGCAATGTCATTAAGCACCAGGTGGAAGCATTCAGTTGCCTGTTCAGAGCTTTGTTCCAGATGGAATTTCTGATTTAATCAAAACCTTTTTCTTCCAACCAGCCTGAAGCCCATTTATAGACTTGATGGAAGACTAGAAAATTGCTAATAGGAAACCTATTCCTCACCTCAGCCCTTCCTTGAGTCTGTTGGTAGCAAGACCCTTTCAAATGATTACATGATGACTGAAGCCTGTGAAAATGAATAGGAAGTCTGGCCCCCACTAGTGGAATGCGGTGATTACAGCCCTGTCAGATGAATAATCCTCTGCTAAACGGTTGTCTCTGCTGGGATCCTATGACAAAGCTTTCCCTCTGGGGTGTCTGAGGTAAAGAGCTTGTTAATGGAGCACGTGAAGAGGCCACATGGGGTGAGTCTAGGGATGCTGATTACTACAGGGGTTTCTTCAAAGGTTTTACAGCAGTCAGGTATGTGTGGGAAGTGGCAGTGGCCAGGGCAGGGAACTGAGAGTTGAGGGCCTTGCTTGACCCATGGCTTTAAGCAAGTGCTTCATCTGTATGTGTATAGACAGGCAGCCCCTGCATTGATGTGTACAGTCTGCATAGACAAAGGAATTACTACAAATGGGGACTGAGGGGCAAAGAGACTCATTGATTTTTCCCAGAGTCACACAAGGAATGTGTGGCGGAACTGGGGCTACAACCCCTGTCGCATGAGTTCCAGTTCTGTGCTGCATGTCGAGCCTTTCCCTCTGGTGTTTGAAAGGTGCAGGGTAACTGGGGTAGCGCTGATACATGCAGGGAAGAGGACAGCTGAGTATGTGATATGGCAAAGGTAGGCAGAGATATTACTATTCTGCATGAACTGATATAGGTGATGGATTAATTCCATGTCAATTTCAAGACTCCAGAAGAGGCACCCATCTCTAACTAGAAATACCATCGCTGCAAATGTAGAAGTCAAAGTTTGCTTAGACTCTGAATCCCCTAAAGAACATTCCTTCTGGATGTCACTTTTTAAAAAAGTATCCCTCTCAACTCCAACTCCAATTCCAGTTAGAAAAAGAAAGCTCCTTTTCAAACATATGGCCACTGACCATACTCTTTTATAACTATGTAACAAACAAAACATTTCCCATTGCTCAACTATTCCTCTCATCATCTCACTAAAGCTGGGTGATTTGATCTGACAGGTAGCCTTAGACAAGGTTACACTATGGCCCTTTTCATTCAGGATCCTGGAAAATAATTATAGTTCCATAAGAAAAGGGGGGGAGGGTGAAGGGGTAGGAGGGAGAGGAAAAAAAGAAATTAAAGGAAAAGAGACAAACTCTTGAACACAATGAGAAGGGATTTGCTCCCATGTGGAGCCAGGTGGAACTAGGTGAGGTGATGGGAGGAGACAGAGGAACACAGAGTAGGTGATTAAATGTAATTAGAATGTGGTTCCGTTCTCAAAGACCATGGCATGAAATACAGTTGAACTCAGCCTTGGAAGGGGAGAAGGTGTTGATCTCTGGTCCCCTTTACACTGGATCAGCTCACTTTCTCGATTGATTGTGTGGAAGTAGCACCCAGCACGTGAAATACTGAACCAAGCCCCTCTTCATATGAAGCATTGTGTGAACAATGAGCGGATCATCCCTGCCCCATGGAGCACACAACTGTGTGTTTATTCACTTCATGGCTTTTCAGGGGAAAAGAAGGGGCCAACCCTTGTAGGAGAAAGGGGGAGAGTAGTCTTATTTGGAGGAGAGATATGAAAAAAAACCAAAATGAAACAAAACCCAGCACAGTTTAAAAGCCATCCCATCAAGCTGCACTATTAGTAATATTAATTGTACAAAGTTGCATTGATATTACTGCAATTAATAACATTACCTAAAGCTATAGCATTAAGTATTAAAATTATTATGTACCATTGTATTACTATTAACACTATCGTTAAATATTTTACTTAATTTTTTCATAAGAATAAGTGTTGGGACAATCTTAACCTAGAGAAAACCACAGTTATTTAACAATCAAAGATCAAAGATCAGGACCCTACTGTGCTCCGCATGGAGTTTTCCCCACAAATCAAGCACATAATCAAGGTGAGGGAGAACACAAGAAACAGATGAACCAAAAACAAAAGCGAAAAACTAAAACCACACTCACGAACCCTTGCCACTTACTCCATCAAGGGTTCGTTCACCTGCTCATCCACCAATGTGATTTATGCCATCATGTGCCGGAAATGCCCCTCTGCCTTATATATTGGACAGACAGGACAGTCTCTGTGCCAAAGAATCAATGGACACAAATCTGACATCAGAAATTGCAACACTGCAAAACCTGTAGGGGAACACTTCAATCTCCCTGCTCACTCCCTTGACGACTTGTTAATAGCTGTGTTGAAACAGATGAATAACAAATCACAGCTTCAAAGAGAGTCTGCAGAACTCGAACTTATATACAAATTTGACTCAGTTGTCTTGGGGTTAAACAGGGACTATGGATTTTTCTCGCATTACAACAAGTGATTTGACCTCCCCCTCCTCTATGTGCTGTTCCCCAGTGTTTTGAATCCTAACACCTATTTTGATTTGCTGTTACAGCCTGACCTGATGCTATGTCATACACTCCCCTGCATTTAATTTCCTCCCACTCTGTAACTTTCCTATCTTCAAAGCGTCTGACGAAGTGGGATTTTCTCCCACGAAAGCTCATGCGATAAATAAATCTGTTAGTCTTTAAAAGTGCCACAGGACTCTGTTGTCTTTAAGCAAGCTTAAATCGACTTAATTTGTAAGTGTAGATGCACCCCATGACAGATGTGGCCATTTCCTGGACAAATCATAGTGAGTTAAGTTATAAGTGTCTTAAGAGTTTATTGTATTAAAGAAATGAGTATTTATGTATTATTGTGGGATTGTATGCAGGCCAGTGTGAACTCTGGGATGTGTTTGGCTTCGAAAGGATTATCTTAAACACCATGCCAGACAAACAAGTTCCTAGGAAATGCCTGGGAAGAGATGAATGGAAATTACCACCTCTGGCTAACAAAAGACCCTACCTTTTGAAGCACTGCACAGAGGAGGGGACCATTGTCTCGTTGATTGATCTGCAGAGACCCTGAAGCAGTAGAGACCCAGCCTGTATAAGGGAGTGGCTCAGATTCATGGAGGTGTCGAGCCTGAGTGAAGGCCATTATGAAGGAGTAACCACAGGAAAACTCCTTGCTGGGGTCTCAAGCACTGACTCTTTGCTGGAGGTGGAGTGATCTCTGGTAAAGTTATTAGCATCTGTGTCAGTTCTTTTGACTTGTTTTCTCTTTAAGACCTTTCACTTAAAAATAAATGTGCTTGCTTATGAAAAGCTGTGTGGTCCCTTCTAACTGAGGGCAATTACATGGAAGAAAAAGTAGAGCAGGCTGGTTTAGGCAGTCTGATTTGCTGGGGAGCTCTGTGTAGGCAGGGAACTGTGCATTCTGGAAAAGCCCTGGAGAGGAAGGAGAGAGAGATACAGGTGTCCACCTAGAAGAGGTGATGGCTGGGGAGCCGTAAGCCCAGGAGTAGGTGCCCTTTGTGGACCCTAGAAAGGGAATTAGGAACAGCTGCCTTGAGCTGTAAGAAGCCCAGCAAGAGCTAGTAGGTTTTGATATTACTAGGCCCACAAGTATAACGTAACCACTGTAAAGTCAGCGCTGGAAGAGGAAGTCGCTTTGGCAAGTAATGCTCTAATAAAAGGCCCTGCCTGCTTTCCAGAGTCAGAGGGCTGTCTCCAGGGATTATTCCAAATAGAAGCCCAAACACCACCACCTCTGCTCCTTATGCACCCCTCTAGCCTACTCTCCCACCAAGACCAGCCACTGTCTCCCTTCCCAGGGAGACGGTGCTCTCAGGAGACTGACTGTACATTTCACCTTCGACGTGCTAATCAAGACTCAGGGAAACTGGAGGCATTGGTACATTGAGTCCAGCATGCAAGTTCCCTGAGGACAGTATCATAAATCCTGGCACTAAATAAGTTACATTCTGCTGGGCTTTATCCCAAGTCACAATAATGCTTCATACGGACAGCCTATCCGGGTTTGGCAGGAAGATGGCAAGAAAGGGCAGGCGTGGTTCCACTTGTTTGGGTGAGAGAAGAGTCAGCACAACAGAGTGTAAATGAGCTGCTGCTGGGCTTGCCACACATTCTGAGACCTCCCCGCAACCGAAGTCAGACATGGTTGGGTTTAAAGTTGCTTAACAAGGAATTAGATGTTTGGGATGGTGCCAGTAGTCATCTCCTCAGCCTGGAAGGAGCAGCCACAAAATAGAAGTAGAGCTGCTGGATCCAACCGCACAGGGAGAGCTGCCACAAAACAGGGGTGTAAGATTACAAGAGCCACAAGGAGGAACAGCGAAGCCTTTTTCAAACCCTGTTCCTTTGGCTCACTTGCAGAGCACCCAAAGAGCTCAAACGATGGGTAAATTGCACTGCACCCTGGTGCAGGGAAGAAAGCACCATTATCTCCCATTTACAGAGCAGTAAAAATGAGTCACAGAAAGTGGAAGAGACTTGCCAAAGAACACAGAGTCAATAGTAAAGCTGGGAATAAAACTCAAGAGTCCTGATTTCCAGTTTCTTGCTCCAATAAGCAAACCAGTCTTTCCCAGGCACACGAGTCCCCCTGACTTTCAGGGACTTCAGTGGGAGTTAGGCTCCTAAGGAGCTCATCCTCAAAGGTACTTAGGAGCTTAGGCTCCCTTGACTTTCAATGAGACTGAGATATTAAGTCCCTTTTGGAAATTTTACCCTTAATTTTTCTGTGCCTCTTTCCCCCATCTCTGAAATCTGTATGATAACATCCCCGTTGCTTTTGCTTTGTCTCTATAGACAAAGTTCTTTCAGGGGTGGTGGGGACCATTCACTATGTATCTGTACAGCATCAGCATGATAGGACACTGATCTCACTTGAGGCCACTAGATGCTACCCTAATAAGCAATATGTATCTGCACTGGACTGACATCAAGCTTCGCAGAGCTTGGCGCCTACAGTCCTGATCTTCAATGTCACCTACAGCACTTCAGCAATGATAGTAATTGGCAGCCAGGATTGATCCCTCTGAGGGCAGAAACTGACTCCTCCTGTTACTTACCAGTGCAGCCCATAATGCACTGGGACCTTGATTCCTAGGCATTTCCTGAATAGAATGAATTAAAAACAGCAAGATTGCCATCCCTTATTGACTCTTTAGTGAGTCTAGAGATATTTGATGCTTTTCTTAAAGCCTCAGCTCCTGGAGTAAGGGAATTATATGAAAAAAAAATGCCTCAGGTTATTTTATTTCTTTTTTGCCCTTCTGGAAATGCTAGAAAACAAGGGATTCAAAAGGCTCAAAATCAAGAAGGCAAATGAGAAGTACTCTTTAATTTTATGATTGAGGAAGAACTGACTCAATATTATCACAAATTGCAAGAGCTTGGCACTGCATTGTAAGGTGGCTTAGTGGTTACAGCAGCAGGCTGGATTCAGAACCACTGGGTTCTACCTCTGCCACAGGCCTTCTGGTTGACCTTGGGCCAATCACATCCTGTCTGTTCCTCACTTTCCCCATCTGTAAATAGAGAGTTAATGATGCTGACCTCCTTTGTAAATGCTTTGAGATCCACAGAAGAAAAGAGCTGTATTACCATGCTTGCCATGGATTACTGCACAAAACAGGAGAGGCTGGATGAAAGAGAAAGTCTGAGGTCTGCAAGAAAATACTGCATTCTATATACGGATTTACCTTGTGTCTCAAAGACTGATAGAAATAAAGTCATCCACTCTCCCCTTGTCTCCTGGTGTTTCACACACCTCCCTTCAGGCATAGACAGATACATAATAGAAGAACTTTCATTTCCTTTGTGATCAGGGACAGGTATTTGGGTCTTGATATATTAGTGTTTGATATGCTGGATAACTATAGACTTTGGAGGGCCAGAAAGAGGACATTAATGCATATGCTTGTCCACTTCTGAGTTTAATAAAAGCACCGGTGCTTTTAATCTTCTTTCAGCTCAGCCTCCCATTGAATTTCAATATGCTGGCGAGACAGAACCAACCGTACCACCCAGCAGCTTCTCATTCAGAACTCTTTGGCTGGCTATTCCAGTGGGTGCGGGAGATGGAGCACAGCCTTCGTCACCATCTGCAGTTCATTGAGAGAATCCATTCTTCCAATGAAGACAAGCATAATTTTCATGGGTGACTAAATGCCTTGAAGGTGTGAGGTTCCCATGTCAGGTAAGTGCTTCCAGAAGTGCTGCCCCACTGGAAAGGATAAAGTATCTTCTCCCCCATCAAAGAAGAATGTGAGATTTCCAGCATGTAATGTGAGTAAAACTAGGGAAAGAGGGTCAGGTTTCATGAAAGACCTAGCTTGATGAGACACCAGGGCATTCCAGAATGCAAGCCATGGGTCAGGCTGCTAAAAACACTGACTGTCAGGCAGCCGGAGAGAACTGAAATACTCAAAGACTTACAGGAATGCCTAGTGGCCTCAAGTGAGCTGGAGCATGGGCGGCAGTGTTGTCTAGTGGGTAGCGATAGGGACTGGGACTCAGGAGACCTCCGTTCAATTTTCAGCTCTGTCACTGACCTGCTGGGTGACTTTAGGCAACTCCTATCCCTTTTTCTATAACATGGGTGTAATATTACTGACCTCCTTTGTTGTTTCTGATGGCATGTGCAATGGAAAAGTGCTGGACAGAGCTAAGCCTTTTTTTTTTTTTTTAATGATTCTCAACAAAAAAAGCACATCAAATGAAAAAAGGAAGCTGATCAAAACATAAAATCCCCCACACGCTTCCCCCAACAGCCTTCTTACCCCTAAAAAGGAAGACGTGCCAAAGACTCCATAAAATCTGCTAACAATTCATTACTGCCAGCTGTTTGACATGGCGTGTGCCCAGATACTACAGTGATGGGCAGCACTATGAAGCCATAAGATAGAGATACCAGTCATGACCCCATTTTAGTAGGCACGGTACACGCACACACTGATGACTACAATAAAAATACTGATAAATAATTGCTATGAAATCCGTCTATGTCTTTTGGAAAGGAATAAAAGACACACTGCTTCTTATTCCAGCTCCTTGGGTTTCTTATTATTAATTGCAGGACTGGGGAGGAGAACCTTTCCAGGTTGGTGCACTGAGACATTTCATTCTAGTCTCCTCTGCTCACTCTGCTGAATGACTCACAAGACACAACTCCCTGCAGCTGGCAAAGTGTAGATACTGAAAGTTTCAAATAAACAACTTCCTTATCTTTCTGGGGAGAAAAGCATTGGCTTCTAAATGCTACACATTCCAATAGAAAGTGTTCTCCTTTAGCCTCTAAAGAGCTTTACACGGAACACAACCTCATTTCTTCTTTTCTAACAACAAAAGGAAACTTCTCCAGCAACTGTCTTTTCAGGTTTATTTTTTAAGTAAATGTTTTCCTCCTTCCCGCCCCCACAAACCTTTCATTAGCACTGTAGCTATACCACCTCCCAAGGCATTGATCTCAGATGTCATATGAAGCAGGTTTGGGCTCAGATAGGAAACTGATCAGAGGAAGTGCTGTCAGCAAAGGTAGGAGATGGAAGGCAGTGTTGCCGAGAAGCTAGAACACTGGACTGTGACTCATGCGATCTGAGCTCTTTGCCAGCTGGTTAACAGGAAGCAGCATAGAACAGGGAATGGGAACTGGTTTCTACTCCAGTCTGCTGTGTGAGCTTGGCCAAGTCGCTTCATAGAACCATGGACCTCAGTTTCCCCATCTTACAGATATGATACTGACCTCCTTTGTAAAGTGTTTTGAGATTTATTGAGGAAGCGTGATCTATAAGAGGATGGCATTAAGTGATTCAATATGAACCTTTTTTCCATGAAGCATTACAGAAGTAATGTAAGCATGACACAAGTAAGAAGCAGTGTGTTGCTGAAGACACCTTCCCATTCATATGAGGTGTTAAACAGAGGTCCTGGCCACTTGAGTTCCCTGCAAAAACCATGAGAGCCCCCTCCCCCGCCACCCCAAACAGAGATGTTAAACCTGGTGCTGTAAGCAAGTGTCATCTTGGTAAATTATACCTGAGAAATGGAGAATTATCTTAGCTGAAACAGTTGATTCTTGGTATCCACCCCACTTCTATATGTTGCAGTGCAGCAGCAAGACTGTCCAATCAGCTGCAAGTTCCAGTTCAGAGGAGTTTAAAAAAAACCCATAATGGTCTGGTGTTTTAAATAAATATTTAACAAAAACCTACCTCCTGTGTCCCCAGGAGACCCTTCCTCCAGCAACTCCAACCCTGAGCTAGTAGGGAAGCCAAGAAGTTTTACAGAGGGTGCAGAGGAACAAGTGAGTGCTCCATCTCACCCCCAAAACTTGAGGGGGAGGCAGCACAGTGTGGGAAGGAAGGACAGAGCTCCCCTCCCACAGGCTGAGCAGAGCAAACCCTTCAGGGCAGCCCAACCCTCACAGAAAAAAACAGGAGGAAGTGGCACATGGCCCGTCCTTCACCACTCACCTCTTTGGGTGAGGGAGGGAAAGCCCCCTGCACTCCCTCAAACTACACTCATGCCTACAAAAGCTGGACCCCATCAAACTACTGTAGCTCTGCCTCTGATGATTCCCTCCCTTCTCCTCCATCGCTGATGAGTCTGAGCCCATGGCTGAACCCTACGCCTGCTAGTGAAAGAGAACTGCAATTTGATACATGCAGGCCATAGTGGTTATTTTAATAATGGTCTAGTAGGGTAACCCTACAGGACTGAGGTTAGAACAATTAGGTCCATTCTGAGCCTGGCCATTGGCTCACTCTGTGCTCCTGGGAAAGTCGCACAACTTTCCATGCCTCAGTTTACCCACCCATAAAACAGGCAAAAGAAAGCTTCAACAAAGGATCGATTAAAGTGTAATGGAGATGAGTGATTCAAAACCAAAGCTGTTGCAGGTGTTTAGCTTAACTGATGAGCAAATGCATGTAAAAAAGACAAGAGGGGGTGGGAAGTGAGCCTGTGTAGTGGGGAGAGTTGTGGGAATGCAGAACACCACAGCCCAAATAATGCCCCCCCTGCTATATTTGTGGGAGCTGCCGTTTATGTAGCATAATGATTTTTACAGCTCCATGAAGATAAAAAGCACTAACCAGGCCTGCCTTTGATTATGAACCTGACTTTTTAAGAGACACCACAATGTATTTAAAAGTAACTTGGTGCAGGACCCACACATTCACAAAACGTGAGCAGAAATTCAAGAGGTCAATCTATATCTGTTATTGAAACTTGCTCTCCCAAAATAAATATATCTTCCTGACAGCATGACAAGTGTACCGAGGAAGGCAAAATTATGAAGTCAGCGCAGGCTTGAGCTCTGAGGAATTCCTATGCTGTATTTCGCATCTCTGTGGGTGGGGTGCCTGGAGTGCTGCATTTCAGCTGACAAATCTAACAGTCATGAAAACATGGAGTTTTGTTTCCTTTGCATCTATGCATTTATTTTTGCATTTATCTGGTAATAGCTTAGCAGGGAGTTTTTCTGACATAGAAAGCTGTTAAGCCCTTGTATAAGAACATGAACATATGAATGGACATACTGGGTCAGACCAATAATCCTTCTAGCCCAGGATCCTGTCTTCTGACAGGGGCTAATGCCAGGTGTTTCAGAGCTAGTCATCATCAAGTGATCCATCCTGTTGACCAATCCCAGTTCCTGGCAAACAACAATTCATGCCTGTCCTGGCTAACAGCCATTGCTGGACCTAGCCCCATGAACTTATCTACCGGTAGTTCTCTTTTGAACCCTGTTACAGTCTTGGCCTACTACAGAACATCCTCTGGCAAGGTATTACACAGGTTGTCTATGCATTGTGTGAAGAAATACTTCCCTTTGTTCGTTTTAAACCTGCTGTTATTAATTTCACTTGGTGACCCCCTAGTTTTTGTATTGTGAGAAGAAGTAAAAAACACTTTCCTATTTACTTTCTCCACCCCAGTCATGATTTTATACACCTTTATTATGGCTTCCCTTAGTCATTTCTTTTTCAAGCTGAAAAGTCCCAGACTTATTAATCTCTCCTCATACAAAAGCTTTTCGATACCCCAGTTATTGCAGTTGCCCTTTTCTATATCTTTTCCAAATCCAGTATCTTTTTTGAGATGAGGTGACCAATCTGCATGCAGCATTCAAGATGTGGGCATACCATTGATTTATAAAGAGGCAATACGATATTTTCTGTCTGATTATCTATCGCTTGCCTAATGATTCCCAACATTCTGTTAGCTTTTTTGACTGCCGCTGCACATTTAGTGGATGTTTTCAGCAAACTATCCAGAGAGATTCCAAGATCTGTTTCTTGAGTGGTAATTGCACCATTTCAGGTGGAATTTATTGTTTTTATCACACACTTCAAATGGGCTTCTATAATTTAGGAGCACAACCCCCATTGACTGGAGTCTTGTGCTCTTATGTCATAGAGATGCTTGTGAAAATCTCCACCAATGCATGTCCTCATCGACTGCAATAGCACATGCTTCGATGAACTGGGACATAGCTCCAAACAGCGCACAGGGATAAAGGCAAAGGGCTCTACCCCAAAGAGTTTGCAGTCTAAGGCTCTGAGCCTCCAAACACAATGGCTTTTCTCTGAGTTGATACAAAGAACTGAACCAGATACCCACATAGCTGAACGCATCTGCTTCTGCAGTCAGGCCCATATCCTCTGTGTCTGGGCAGTGTGGGACCTGTGATACACACAGAGAAGTGGGCTACACAAACTCACATGCATCTAGTCCCCCTAGAGTTCAACAGCGACTTGTCAGGTGTAAGATTTTGCAATGAGCGGGTCTAAGCAAAAGGAAAAGGGAACAACAGTTGAAAGACAGTGCAAGATGCAGCAGTTAACCAGGGAATGTCATTTTAGTGCTGCGTCATAGGATGCACATCTGTGCACCCCAGGGCATGATCTATGTAAAGCTTCTGTTCAGTTTTGCAGTGTAATTGTGTGATTTGATGCCAAATAAGCCATACCAGGTTCCTTTGTGAATGCTCATAACATAGTCTACATGATTTACCATGGTGCCATGTTTCCTACGGTAACGTGTGTACAGATGAGAAGCATATTGCAGGGTTCAGACCATCAGGGCTACGTCCCGGAGGTGTGAGAGTTCCATGACAAAGGCAATGTGTAAATTGATCTGCCTAGCTCCAGGTGAGACAAAGGGACCCAAAGCAGCACAAAGGGGGGGACGGGGACGGACTGTCAGAAGTTTGAAATACAAAGACACAGACCGTTTGAGGGGGAAGCTGCAGGCTTTTGCGTGGAAGACTCCATCTTGCAACTTTCTCCAACTTCAAGCAAGATCTGGGCCCTGCCTTGGAATAGGCAGAGAATGGCTGTAAAACACCGAACAGCCCAACACCTTGTGCATAATCTTGGACTATGAGGTCAGTTTAGGTAGAGATGTTAGATTAGTATGCGGTTTACACCTTTTATTTGATAGTGGTCACTCCTGACTCATTTATAGTATGATTCTGCCTTGATTGGCCATTTTCTCACTTGAAATCATGCTCTGATCAATAAACTAGTAGTTGTTTTATCTAAAGCTGTGTGGTCTTTAGAGGGTGTGAATGCAAAAGGCTGGGCACGATTCACTTCTTTGTTAAGTGGACAGACTTGAGACATGGTGATTGGAGGTATGTCCCAATCCCTGTAAAACAGTGGCTCCTGGTGTAGTATCTGGGGCTGGAGATGCTTGCTTGGGAATTGCCCCATAGGTGACTAGTGGGTGCACCCACATTGCCTGGGACTGATCACACACAGAAGGCCAAGGTGGACTAACTCAGGAGTGAGTGGTCATCTGGCTAAGTGGGGTGAATCAGGGTTCAGGAGTGGTTTTGGGGGGTTACAGCGGCACATCAGGCCAGATCTGGGGAGCAGCCTGTCACATGCTGCAACTTCTGTTTTGATTTCTCCTGACACAGGGAGACATGGTTGCCTCACTAGCCATTGAGGACAGGGCATCATGTGAGGACTCGGGGAGTGGCCTCAATTCATTTGGGGTGGAGCTTCAGCTGGGGTGTGGCCTGAGGGCTCTGTGCACAGGCCTCTCTTGATCAATATCCCATTCTGGGCCTGGGTTCTATTCTCTATCACATACTATACCTTGAATTCTGCCCATCATAAGTTCTAGCTATGCTCTATTCTCCATTATGTGCAAGCCTCTCTGTGGAGGTTGAAGCAGTGTTACACTGATGGACTGGGCTGTGGGTGTAGTAAACCAGCCTTTAGAGACTCAGCAGCAGCCTATGGTTGAGGTGCCAGTGGAACCAAGACTGAAGGACCCAAGCCAGTCCCTTCCCCATGAGACCACCCTTCCTGCCTAAGGCATATTTGCTTTTATATTTTTATCCTTTTCAGCTGTTCATTCTTCTCCATGTCTTAAAGAAAGCAAGACATTCCTCTCCTGTTGAGGGTGGAGGGAAAATAAATAAAAGTTCCTTTTTGTTTGAGTCACAGCCCTTCAGGATCTCAAAAGCTTTTTCTCCCTCTGCAGTCTTGAGCAGCATCACATGCATCTTTGTCAGCTCTCACCTGGTCCATAAGACCATGATTGATTCCTGCATTCAAGACCAGCGCCGTCTCTTTCAGAAAGGTCAGCGGACAGGCTTTTGTTGAGCTTGTGTATTGTGATCCCTTCCCTCTGCTTTCCCTCACTTTTACTGATTTTCTCTGGCACTCTGCCCTGCAAACTTGACACCCTCCCATGGAACTGTACACTTAATTTCCACGCTATTGGATTTCTCTGCTTGCGGGTAGCCATGAGTCAGCGTACAAAGCAGAGGAGGGAGAGACGGAGATGGAGAGGGGGTGGAGGTGGGTTTTGGAGGGAAAGCATTAATAGCTTGTCCAGCATCCATTACAGTGAAAATGAAAAATGGGAGGTTATTACTCACACTGCTTGCTGCCTGAAAATCCCCATATTAACGTATTCAGAACGGTGGAGCTGGAGGTGCTTAGCTGGCTTAGAATTAGGGCTGAATTGCTAGCAGATCAAGGTCCCCTTGAGGGGGCAGGGGAGGGAAATTTCCTGAAGGGCCCAACTAAAGGAAACCTGTTTAACTGGCAGTGGGTCCTTTGTCGGCTTTGGCTGCTTCAATGACTCAACCAGAACCAGCACAGCCAAGATCAGGGTTGGGTTTCCCCCCACAGCTTTGCCTATGTTCATTCATCAATTCATGAAGCCAGAAGGGGTAACCCCAGGGTTCAAGGTATTCTTGACAATAAGCCACAAAGTCTGACATTAATAAGCAAACACAGACTTTGTTTCATGACGGTTATGATGCATCAGGGTACACGACCCCAGTTCAGAATCTGCATGGCAGCAGCTAGTTAAGGGGAGGCCTCCTGTGTTCCTCAAAAGCTTTCACATTGCCTGTAAGACGATCACTAATGTGTTACAGCGCTTCACAAGGCTTCCACATCCACTTCCACAGATACCAGAAAGCAATGCTGTCCTAACTCTGTCCAAACCCAGAGTCCAGGACAAAGCCTTATTTGCAACCTCAGGCACTCGTTTAGCAATAAACTTGCACAGCTGACTGATGTCCCAAAGGTCGTGGGAAGTTATTCTAACTAGTTTTCTACAGTTCTTACTGGCCTCTGTTACAGCACTATCTAAGTACCTCACAATTTATCTACCGGCACAGCTCTCCTGTGAGGCATGGCAGCAGTACTTTCTGGATTTTCCAGGGCAGGAACTGAAACGCAGACAGGCTAATTGGACTTTTCCTAAATAGCACAGGAGAAAGAAGTAGCTTGAACCTAGTCTTCCAATTCCTAGCTTATCGCCCAAATCACTGGGTCACCCTCCTGTCTGCATTAATGTTGCCAAGCTGTAATCATGTGAACCTGCGTGTGGGTGTGCGCACACCCACACGCATATTTACACATGCATATGTTAATGTGTGAGCCCTTATGTGCATTTAGTTGTGAGCATGTATTAATGTAGGAGGGTGTGTGTTTGGGATGTCAATCAACAGTTCAGGCCTAAACTATTCTGTCCAGTTTCTTTCCTCACCACAGTGTCTAAGCACCTTTCCTCTCAGGGGGGAGATTGTGTATGCATACTTTTGCTCTGTGTTTATATAAGAGAAGGCTGGTTGGAGATTTGCACCTGGCACTTGCAGCAGAAGATGGAGACGGTTGGGAAGGCTCTTCATTCTCATGGAAGTTGGTTCCACAGTCTGGTACCAGTCACCGAGAAAGCTCTGCGTCCTGTGCACACGAGCTTTGTAATTGTAATAGAAAGTTCCATAATCAACCACGGTACTCATCATGGGGCTTTAGCTGATCTATTAGGTTTCCTGATTCATGCCACTAAGTACTTTGAAGATAAGTACCAAAAGCTCAAACTTGACTCAAATACTCAGTGGGAAGTCGGAGTAGAGTGGAGGACAGGTTTGGAAATGCTAGCCATGCTTCTGAGGGCTTGGTCTACGTGACCAACTTATGTTGGTATAACTATATTGCAGAGAGACAAATTAACAGAGCTAATGTGTCTCGAGGAGGTGTTGTACCTACGTCAACAGGTGAATCATCTTTCCTAAGCATTATAGTGGTGCAGCTGTGCCGTTGCAAGTGTAAACAAGATGCATGACTATACGGCATGACCTGTAAGTGAAAATCCCATCCTGTAACACATCAGCCATGAAAGCTCTTACAAGCATCTACCAGGGCTGATGTTTGAGCAGTATGGCAATAATGCAGTTTCCTTTAAGGTAGGCCAGCCACTCTTCTCACTTTTGGTTTGCTTCTGGAAACATGACAAATTTCCCCATCCTCATCCTGCTGGCTGGGGTCACTAGAGCTGCTTCGAGGTGATCATTTACATTCAATAGGATTTAGATTTAATCCTCTTCAAATGTCCATCTTCCTTAAGAGAGAAAACTCCAAAGAAAATTTGTCCCTAATGCTTAAACAAATCAAGGTAGAGTGATTCTGAATGTGGCAGTAGTTGCTTTACACTTCATTATGCATGTAGGGAATAAACATAAATCACAGAAGTTGGGGGTGGAATTAGACCCGGCTTACAGGTAACTCAGCCTCAAAGCAGCAGGATGAACGTGTTGGTTTAAACGAGATCCCCAGGTGCGTGTCCAGACAACACTGCATCATCGTTGCAGGGACTGAGGGGGTTCTGGGAAGAGGTACTTTCAGATCTTCACTAGAGCTGGGGAGGATGCTGGTAATAAAAGGAAATTCATGTTTCATGGACCATGTGCTTGGTGGCAATGTGAGAGAATGCCATGTGTCAAACTAAACTGGTCCTTGATTCAGAGACCTACTTAAAGAAGTACCACAGCTGCAGCCAGCATTCCAGCCATGTGCACACAGACTGGCTTCCTGGTGGCTCTTCCAAACTCTTCCGTCTTGCAACTTGTGCTCCTCCCTCCAAGTTCCATGCATGTTGTTACCATAGGAGGGTAACAGAGTCTCCTCCTCTAATCCTGGAGGACAGGTATAGAACTCCTTGTAGCCTTCACAGCAGGGCCAGAGAAAAGGTCTGGGGAGTGACAGGATCAAAGAGTATTGAGAGGGGAAGAAAAAAGCCAAACGGATGCAAAGGATGCATTTTGCAAGCTAGATTTATGAGGCTCAATTCACGATTCCCATGTACCTCGCACCTGTCTTATGTTGCCCTGATCTTTGTGTCATCATTTCTACGAGTACCAAGGTGCAGGGCAGTGTAGCAGTCGTAATCTCTGGTGTAAAATGGTTGCAAGGGGCTATTAGTGGGTGCAGGGTCCTGATGGCTGAGCAGGTTTCTCTGCCTCCAAAAATACTGCAGACCAAATTCATCCTTCAGACAGCTGATCTGATGCTGTGTGCTCTCCCTCCTGCAAGAGGCCTTTATTCCGCTAAATTCTGAGCAGTTATTTAGGGGTGCTGAGTAAAGCTGTAGGGAAATTTTGTGATGAAATCTTTCTCCACTGGTTGGCAGGAAAGGGTTGATTTTGACAAATTTTCTATTTCTAAATTTTGGGGGGAAGTATAAGGGGAAGGTTTGAAATTGTCAAAATGTCCCATTTTGTCATTTTTGCTGACTGAATGATGCCTTGTTTAGAAATTTAAATTAATTTTTGGTTAAAAAAATGAAAAAGATCAACTACAAAACACATTTTGATTGATCAGATCCATTTCCCCCAACCCAGATTTTCAGTTCTCTCAAATTTTCAGGATTTTTACTTTTCATCTCAAGTTGGGTCAGGACATTTATTCAAAATCTTAAAAATTCTCATGGGATGGGAAAACCATTTCCTTCTCCGATCTAGGACTGAGTAAACCTTCTCTCCATCTGATTTCCTCTCTGATGAAATGATCCCAGGAGAGGAGGTTCTGGGACCAACCCCATCTTCCAGTGTGACTGTATGTGTGTGCACACACATGCCTTAACATGTAATGTGACCCCAACTCAAACTTCAGTAGCAGCTGCTCAACTTCCACATGGCAGCTGTGCACCAGAGGTGGTGCTATTTGTGCAGCTCCAATAGTAAGGCATGCTTTCTATCTGCTACTTAGCTTTGTGCCCATGAGAATGCTCCTTGCAAAACTATTGCCTGACAGCACATGAAAAGCAAAAAATTATATCCCTAGACCAAAAGCCATGAGAGATCAGAGACGCCTGGCCTGAGTTTTGGGAAGAAGTGGGGAAGTCAGAGGGAGCAAGCAGGAAGAAACATTGGCAGTCGGAAGCGTTGAAGTGAATATCTTCTCAATTCATGCACCTGGCAGCATCTCCTCCTGTGAGAATTGAGACTTCCCTAACTTTTAAAAACGAATTAGCTGCATTTTGTATTCTCGCTGGCTAAAACCTTGCCACCCCTATTAATATAATTGGGAGCTGCAGCTGCCTCCTCTCGAAGGATCCTGCTGCGACTCACCAGATTGGTCCTTCCTGCAGATTGAAACGTGTTTGTGACCCACGCTGGGAACCCATTAACCTTTGAAACTCACAAGGAGAGCTCCAAGCCAGATGCCACTCAAACTGCAAAGCAGCCTCCAACTCATTGTCCTTTTTAATTATTTTGGAGAGTGTTTCATGGGATCTGCTGGGCTACAAAGGGGCTTCCAGCCAGTTGTCTAGGGGAACGCACTTCCCCACTCTCCTGCCTCAGAGCGTTCATGGAAGCCAGCTAAGCTCATGACATAGTCAAGCTTTGTCCAGGCATCTCAGGCATCTGATTCAGTGGTATCTCACTCCTCACCTGCTTCCGTCTGCCATTCCAGTCCTGCCCCACATCCAGTTCAATGACCCTCAGTCAATTTGTAACCCGTGTTGTTGGCCCCTTGCTATCAGCTCTGCCACTGACTCCAGCTTTCAAAACACTTATCCTAAACGTATCCCAACCTTTTCCTGATTAAGCACTTGCTCTCTGTTGAGGTTTTTGCTAGTTTTGCTGGTTTCTGCTAGATCTGGAATGTGCTGCAAACAACTTGCCTTGTAGTCTTTCAGTATTTCTGTTCCTTTCCCAGACCAAGTAGGGCAACAAGCTTGCCCCATGCCAGAAAATTCAGATGTGGATTGACATTTCAAACATCCAAAAGACAGGGGCTTGGAAGACCAGTTCATCACCTGAGCAGCTTTTGGGTGACCTCGCTCAAGCAGAGACAGATGAATTGAACTGTACAGAAAACAGGACCAATTCCGTGGGAAAACCTGATGCTTTAACTTTTGTTTTCCTCAAATTAGTATGAAATATCAAAAATTTCATTTGAGTATTAAAATGTTGGTACTTTTGATCAAAATGAAATATTTCATTTCATAATGGCTTTTTAAAAAAACTTTTAAAATGTTGATTCAAAACAGTGTTTGGTTTTGAATTTTTCCCTGGGAAAATCAGAAAATGTGGTTGAAATTAACAGTTTCCCATGGATTCTGAGAAAATCCTATGTTTCATCGGGCAATTTTTTCAGTAGAAAAGTTTCAATCAATTCTACACCTGCACATTTGGGAAGAAAAAAATTGCCAAACATTTTCCAACCTTATGAAAGACTCTGGTCAGATTCAGCTCAGAGTTTGAGCAAAGGAGTAAAACTGTCCGTATTCTGTCCAAAGTGATGCACCATGCCTTGCTCATTTGGCATAGAGTGTACAGTGTGTCCTCACGAACAAACAGGAACGCATCAAAATAGCAATGACTTCAGAGGAATTTGGGCTGGGCATTACCCTTTTTTTAACTAGATGAAATTGATCACGGCCAGCTGTAAGTGATCACTGAGTCAAAGTACCTTCTTTATTCACTGACTGTAGTCAATGTAAACACACATACAAACCCAAGACAATCAAACAGTGTTGGAAGTGAGTGAAGGAGAGGTGAAATAAAGAGAGAAAGCATACTTTTGGGAGGAAGATACAGGCCTGGGAAGTAGGAATCTGTGTCCAATTCCTAGCTCTGCCACAAACTCATTGTATTGTCTTGGAGAATTCACTTGATCTTAGTTACCCAGCTGTAAAATGTAGGATAGCAAGAGACAGTCCTTGCCCTGTAGAGTTTACAGTGTACAAGAAATGACAGACAAACGGCAGGGGAAAGGAAGTATCATCTCTATGTTCCAGATGAGGAATTGAGGCACAGAGAGATTAAATGGTTTGCCCGAGATCACAGCAGGAAATCTGTGGCAGGGCCAGCAGTTCAACACCTGCCCCCTACGTCTTTCCTACAAGACCATTTTTCCCACACCAAGTTTATCTCCAGCAACTCTTACCATGAGAGGAGCTGAGCCCCTGGACTCCAGTGGGAGCTGTTGGTTCTGTGCAGCCTTCTGGACTTGGAGCAATGTGAATGAGAACAGATGCAAAAATAGAGAGAAGGATCCAAGACAAACTGTAGGTTCCCTACTCCTCATTCCAATGGTACTCCTAATTTTTTCACCCCCTTCCCTCAAAACCACTAAGGATTGTCTCTGCATAATTAAACAACTTAATAGACTGAGTATATTTGCTAAAAGCCTCTAATTGCCACCTTTGATCTACACTCTTCGAATAGCAGCATTCCTGATAAAGGCAATATACCCATGTGTGTGAAATACTTGCAAAGGGAATTCTAAAGTAATAAAGGAAAGAAATTCTCATTGAATCCATTTTTTTTCTCTCTTTCTTTTTTTTAAAGTGGGTTGCTTGTTTGTAGTGAAAGGGAACCCTTCTAATGGGGAGGATTTAGTCTGATAAATTCAGGAAACTTTCATTTCCTGATGACACGGATAACATTTTTTTCACACAACTAAAATGGATCTACTGATTTTAGGTACTTATCTGCATGTGAGCACCTCTCAATCTTTATATTTAGTTTCTCAATATCTTGGCAAGGCAGCATTTCTAGTTGCCCCATCTCAAAAAGGATATAGTAGTACTAGAAAAGTTTTAGAGAAGGGCAACAGTAAAGACCCAGGGTATTGAATGACTTCCTTTGGAGGAGAATTTTAAAGAGTTACGACTGTTCAGCTTAGAAAAGAAACAACTAAGGGATGATATGCTAGATGTCTATAAAATCATGAGCGATGTGGAAAAAGTGAATAGAGAAATGTTATTGAGCCTTTCCCATAATACAAAAGTTCATCAAGGGATCCTGACATAACAGGCAGCAGATATAACATAAACACAAGGAAATACTTTTTTCATGTAACACACAATCTGTGGAACTCATTGACATGGGATCTTGTAAAGAACAAAAATATAGCTTGGTTCAAAAGAGAACTAGATATGTTCATGGAGGATAGGTCCATCAATGGCTATTAACCAAAAGGGTCAGGAATGTAACCCCATACTTGGGGAAACCCTTAACCTCTGACTGCCAGAAGCTGGGAGTGGAAGACAGAGGTGAATTGCTCCATAATTGTCTGTTCTATACATTCCCCAGTTGTGGTACACACAACTGCTGGAAAAGAATACTAGGCAAGATGGCCCATAGTCTGACCCATATGGCAGCTCTTATGTTCCAGGTCACACACAGTCTGTGTTGAAGTGAACCCAGGCTCCCTTGAGTCCCAAGCCAGTGCCCTAACCACTGGGCCATTCCTCCTCTCACTTACTAAACCAATGACAATCTGTGTTGGAGAAACTATCTATCATTAAAGATTAAAGATGCTTGAAGAGCCCAATCTTGCACTGGGGTCCCCCAGCATGGACCATTTCATGCATATGAAATCCAGTTATGTGTGATGGGACTCCAGACATCAGAGCAGTGATCAACTTCAGCATTTTGGTGGAGCTGATCTGGAGAGGGAGCCTGTTCTCATAAGACTTCCAGTCCAGAAGTGCAGGCTCAAGATATTTGCTCATTGCAACTTCCAGGCTTTAGAGGCTGACCCCTTACTAGGGGAGATGCTCAGACAAGATGAAATTTCTCTATGTGCTGAGGGCTTGTAGCAGGGCTTATGGGCTGGCTAGACCTTCTGCTGGCCCTCTACACAGGGCTGAATTTCACAGATATGGAGACTGGCACAAGGCTATTCGCACCAACTTCTGATGGACCAATCCAGACCCAGGTCCTCCTTTGGTGAACCATTCTTCAAAGTGTCATGGGCACAACTCCTTCAAATGATAAGAAGCAGAGCAGTTTGCTAAAAGCCCATAAAATCTCCATGTTTTTATTTCCCCTTCCTAATCAAGACAACATGGATTATGAGAAATTTATGCACAGAGACAGGTCCTCACACCATCCACTTTGTCCCCAGCCACGCTCCCTTCCCAGCCATTTCCCCACCGCTGCAACCACCACTATGCAAGATTGTGTTGTCTCTTGGGCATATCTGATTTTAAGTCACCCCTAGCTGTGAGTCAGTGGAGTGGGAGGGAGGAAACTACCCAGCAAGGTCTGAGAAGCATTCACATTGTCATAATCACAACCCCAAGCTGGGATGACATCCTTGAATTGCTGGAGAGTTTCGAGGACATATCAGGCCTGCCCCTCTTAATTCACTCACCTGGCTCCATCTATTCTTCCTCCACTGCCACACTGGAACGCAGAAGCTCATGCGAGTCACCCAAAACATGACGGATTAGTCCGTCCTTTGCTCAACCAATCTGTGTGTGGGATGGAATTCCTAACCCTACTTAATTATCCCTTCCTCCTTTCACACCACATGGCATGACATGAAGGCACTGTTCTCATTCTTGGCTATAATGAGAAAGCCGCAAGTGTGGTCACCAATCTAGGGTCTCCCCATGAGATGGCTGCTGCAAATTCTTGCATCTGTTATCTTGGCAATATTTCTTTCTTCCTGAAGGGTTTGCTGTCTGAAGGAGCTAGAGAAAAGCTCCAAGACTGATTTCTAGCAGTGCTGGGCACTGCAGTGAGGAGTGCTGAGCACCTCTGGGGAGTTATTCCCGAGGCCTAAATTATCAGAAGTGATTTTGGAAACCTCAGTTTTCTGGGTGCCCAAAAGAGACACCTTAAAGGAACTTGGTTTTCACATGGCTGTTCTATGGACCCCTTTAAGATGTCTCAAGTTGGGCACCCAGAAATGGAGGTAGTCAGAAGCATCTTTTGGAAACATAGACTTAGGGTCAATGAGTGTGACGTGTCTGGGCCAGTTTTCTCCTCACTGACACTTGGCAATGACTTTTCCACCACAGTTTCGCTTTGAAGTGTATGAAGAATAATCTCTATCTAAACAATCTGTCCAAATTAAAAAATGGTGGAAAATCTGGAGTTTTTCATTCAAAACCAGTAAGTATTTTGAATGAAAATTCACTAAAAAAAAAAATCCAACTGTTTTTAGCACAAAGCCCCATGTTTCCCCTCTACATATAGCTTTGCTCACAAGACCTAGTGAAAAGACAAGGATTTTAAAAATCACTAAAAGTCCCAAAAGATCAAGGGAACTCATTCTTAGGGGGTCTGCTTCACCAATACTTTGCACAGTCAGGTACCCCAGGGTAAAGGGAGTGTGAAATGCTGCCATGATGATTTGATGACCTATTACACCTGATTTACATAGCTGCAAATGATACCAGATGCAGAAAAATTAAGCTGATTACAACAGAGGCCAAAACCTAAAGTGAACCAAGCTGGGAGTGCTGTATTTGAAGGACTTTCTGAGCTAAGGGCACTGCTCTTCAGGACAGACAATTGTTCCCACAATGCACTGCAAAAGAAATCAACAGAGCAGCTTATTGTAGCAAAAAGAACCATGTGATTTGCCCCCAGAAATGTTAGCCTATGTGTACATTGCACTGGGGAAGTGTGACTGCAGCAAGTGTAGAAAGTCAATGGCTCTTAAGTCTCCTAAATTGCTTTAGAAAATTTTACCCTCCATATATTTTGGCTGAGGAGTGAATAAGAAAGAGTAAATGGAGCAGACATGCTTTTGCGAGTTCATAACAGATCCTTTTCAGCAGCATGGTCCTTTGCTTTTAAAGTTGCCCCTTCTTGAATGGTCGCATACGACAGTGTCAAAAATCCCCAGCTGTTCAGCAAATCTCTGGCTGCAACTAGACCTGTTATTAAGAAGGGTTTTTTTGTTTTAAAGAAGTTGTTTTTTTTTAAAAGGTAATTTAATACAAAGCCATTGTCTCTATTTTTTTGGTCCTGAGAACCAGAAATTAAACGGTCCCAGCCTTTAGCATTCGTTGTCCCTTTACTTGATAAAAGTAAATCACATTTATATTATTCTGTCCTCAAAGATTTCCAGAGAGATGGGAAATCAAAGCTGGCTCTGTTCCTGTGCTAGACTTAAAAACACATGGGATTTCTCAGAACATTTGTCTCTTCTTTGTGTGGCAACTTTCCCTCCTGTCTCCCACAGAGCAGCTATGATTTTTCCCCCCCAAACCAAGCTAAGCCATTATATTTATATATATTCTGCTGCTCTCTCATTCAAATCACTCCTCCCTTTTTTCTTTGGGCTTGTGTCCCCTTCTTTCTTCAAAACTGCATTAAAGGGCTTACGCCCTATCAACTCTGAAAGGCCTCTAGGGGTTGGATAAGTCCTTTCCAATTTCTGCTCTAGACCACCCCAGCTGTAGACAGGGTTGGCTGGGATGGCAAGAGGAATGCAGGCAGGCTATGCTTACACTAGAGGGAGCTAGGAGAATGCTGGCAACGTTTTAAAAGCCACATACAATCAGCCTGTGGAACTCACCATTGCAGGACTCAGCTGAAGCGAACCACAACCTTCAAAATGGGGATATGGTAGCAATCAGAAGCCACTTAGGGACCCAGGAATATTATTTTTGCTCTGCAGCATGGCCTCTTGGAAATTCATAGGAACAGCAAGGACAGAATGTGGACTCTTCTTTTCCAAAAGCACAGACACTCTCCTTCCCCCTCCCAATACTTCTTGGGATAGCAGTATACAGTCTATGACACACAGATGAACAGTTCTGCTTCCATCCAGCAGAGCAGAGATGCATAAAGCAGAGAATAAAGATGCACAAACACAAATACATACTATGTGAACTTACCATTTGCTGTTGAACTACCTAGCATGTAATTGACAAGAGTTCTCTGCCCTCATGCTTCAGCAATAACCAGCTGATCACCAGCTGAGGCCACATGCATACATACACAGTGCCCATAATGTGTATTGTACCGTGTACATCACGTTCCTCTATGTGCTTGCAACCAGAATGCCACAGACTTGTGCTAGTGGGACCAGGAAACGAAACTGACCAGATAAACCTTAGCTTGGTTTCATTATCACAGCCCAGGGAAGGTAGGAAATTAACCAAACACAGATGGTACTGCAACAAGCTGGCTAGGCGTCTCTGTCCCCACCTAGTGGCTGGAACACATAAGGTGATAACCATAAGAGCATTCACAATATAAACAGAATTCATAAATGGCAGGAAGGTCCGCAAATTGTTACAGGAGCCTAAGGAGTTAGGTGCACAACTCCTTGGGTGGATGAATCCAAGTGTCCTTTGACAATCCCAAGGGCAGTCCTTTTGCTAAAGGGCTGGGGGCCTAGACTTTGAAACCAAGGAACTTGGGATTAAATCCTGCTGGTTGCCCACAGTACATGGCTGTTTCTATGAAAAGAAATCTAGGGGCCTAATGTTCTATTCTGCTACTCTAGCAACAAAAGTGCTCCTATCGAAGGATAATAGTGCTCTGGGGAATAATCTTCCTCACCACAGCATGGGCAAAGATGAGAGACACTAGGCACGATGGCTTTATCTGTATTGTTTACTATTTTTATTACCACAGTGCTTAGGAGTCCTGGTCATGGTGCAGGACCTCATTGCTGCTGCTTTAACTTAGTGCAGACCCACTGGGAATAAAGGCCTCGGTGCCTACAATATCTTTAGGTTTAATAACGCTATGAGGTTGTGATATGTATGAGGGGTGGTTGGACATTTTATATCTCCCCAAATGGGTTTGGATGGAAAATTAGTTTTCAACTAAATCAAGTTTTTCACAAAAGGTATCGATCTTCTGCAGAAAATGTCAATATTTCATGGAAAAACTGAATGCCCTAAGCCCCAAATATTTTGCTCAAAAATGGAAATATTTCAGGTTTTGATATTTTGGTAAAAAATTGGAATTTTCTATGGAAAAAGCAAAAGTTTGACTGTAGCATGGCTAAGCCCATCTACATTAGCTTTAGTATCAATCAAAATGTGGCAGCATTGGTTAGCAATCAAGTCTATTGGGGAGGGTGGATACCTGCTCTGGTTGCTAGCCTGTGCGATCAGGTCTGCATTACCATCATTACTCATGCGAACTAGATTAAAACTAGCCCACATATTGTACTTGTGCTACAATCACACTTTCACTTCACATATCCTCAATCTCTCTGCATACACCAGTTCTCTATCTGTACAATATGGACGATAACCTTTTCCTGACCCATAGGAGGATAAATGCATTGAATCGCAAAGGGACAGGGGCTATAACAGTACATAGATGGCATCTCAGGAATCAGAGACTTTCTAGGTGTCTGATATGCTCTACCTAATAGCTTTGTTCCCAAAAGTTTCCTTGCACAACAGTCTTATGATTGAATTGGCTTTCATTGCACTGTACCTTAACCCCAGTATTTTCTGCCTTTGGCACCGTAGACTGGCCAGGGTCTGGTTTAATTCTGCAAAGAGGTTTGGGAGCAGGAAGACAATTTGCATGAAAAGTGCTCTGGAAAATAAAGCTTTGTGGGGCTCTGTTTAGAAGAAAGACATCCCCAGCGGAGCAGAATGTCCAGATGAAGGTATATGGGGTGATTACAGGATTAAGGATAAAGCTGCATTGGATGGAAAAGGGGACTGGGAACCAGACAAGTCATCAACATGGGAACATTATGTGTGAACATTATAAGGCTAATGATATCAGCCCTACATTATTGCTGAAATTCTCCCATGGCTTACAATGCATCAGTGGCCCCTCTATGCCATTGGAGGGGCTGAGGTAGGACAGCCTGGTAAATGCCTCCCACAGACTTTTGCTTTTCCTTTCTGTAGATTTAGTGATTTCAAGGCAAAAAGAGACCATTCAATCATCTAGTCACATCTCCTGTATAACATGAGCAGAGACCCCCACCCACTTACACCCAAACTGAACCCAGCCACGTGTGTAGCTCAAGCATCTTCTGGAAGAGCACCTTGTCTGGATCTGAAGACACCAAGAGATGGAGAATCCCCCGCCCCTCCCCCCCTTAGCTGTTAGTTCCAATGAATCACACATGCTGGAAAATTTCTTCACTTTGCTTCTCTTTTGTGTTTGTCTGGCTTGAACTGCTACTGACTGGGTTTTGTTCAGCCCTGTGTACATCTCCGTTATTTCTGCAAATACAGAACAAGGCCATGAACTCCCAGCCCGGGCCGAGGTGATATATTGTAACAAATGGCTAAGAAGTCTCAAAGCCTCTGGTCCTTTCCTTTGAGCAAAGTCAGATTTTGGTGGATTTGATGCTTCTCCTCCTTTGATGGCTATGTTGAGTTTCCCACCTATGTTCAATGACCGAGAACTGTGAGCAATTGACAGGACCAGTCAAACATTTGGCTGCATAAGCTGAACTGAACTCATACCCAAAACCTTTGAAGGTTGGCTCACTGCTGTCCATTCCCAAGTAGAAATCCAAAGGTGGTTTAGAGCACTGACAGCAACATATGCTTAAATCCAGGCACATCACAGAGACAAGGAATGTCGTCACTGTATCAAGGCCAGGCAATAGGTATAAGCCAAGTAGTGGACTCAGGGTCAAGTCAGGTTAGGATACCAGGATCAGGCAGGTGGCAAATGGCATAATCAGGTTCAAGATGTCAAGCAGCAGAGTCAGGGACGAACCAGGCTCAGAAACCAGAGTCCCAGCAAGGAGCAAGAGCTAACAGACAGCCCACGTCATTTCTGAGACAGCTCCCCAGTCTGGCTTCCTGATTGATGTAGCAGCACCAGACAATCAGGCCTTGCTGAGCAGCACTTCCTGTCTAGCCTCACAGGCTCCTCCAGCAGACCCCCAACCTGAGCTTCCAAAGGAGACGTGGAAATGTTTGTGACCTACAACCTGCCACCCCACCATTTAAGTCCCACAAGCCTTTGTGCAAGAGGACTGAGAGCTTCTTACTGAACTGAGTGGGCCTTTTTGATTGGCCATTCCATGGGGAAGCAGGACCCTGAAACAGACAGCCCCCAGAGCCACGGGGAGAGGCCAGTGTTCCAGGACTGCCTGATAGACAGGGTGGACAGGCCAAGGAGGGAGCAAGGAGAGTGCTCCCCCTGCCACCCGCCCATGAGCTGAAATTGCTGGTGGGACATGCCTGGGCAAGTTGGAGAGTGAGTAGGGCTGAGCTAAGGAGGAAGCAGACCGCAGCTGGGAGCCAGATACTCCAGGCAAGAGAGCTGAACTGAGCTGACTTGTGCAGAGCAGACCCACAGCAGCTAAACTAGCAGTCAGAGAGCCCAGCTGAGCTGCACAGAACAGAGCTGGAGCTGGAGTTGTCTAGAGCTGGATGCAACAGACTGGAGAAGCAGCCCAGGGAGCTGAGCTGCGCTGCGCTGCGCTGCGCTGCGCAGACCCACAGCAGCAGAACCAGAGGGGCCTGAGGAGCGTCCCAGAGAGCCACACTGAACCGGAGCAGGGCTGGGAGCCAGAGCTGGAGCCATCTGGGAGCTGGGTGCAGTGAGCAGCTGGTGACAGGGATGGGATGGGGGGAAGGGCTGATGCTGGGGAGAAGGGTCCTTCCCCTAGAGGCTGGGGACGCGTGGCCACTGCCAGAGCCAGTGTCTCTGACTCCCTGGTCACTGCAGTGCAGCCAGGCCTGGGCAGAGGGCCTGTGACATGTAACACAGACTGTGACTGTCCCTCACACTCAAGAGATGCTGTGTGTGGTGCCCCGTGCCAGGGGGCTTTGTTGGGCGTTTTACCTTTAATCTTTCTCCTCTTTTCTTTAATGTTTTTATTTGATTTTTGATTGCTGTTTGTTTAATAAATTGTATAACTTTGAATTGTGTACGGTGATTGGTGGGCCAGGGAAGCACCCAGTGCAGTCAGCACCCTGGAGTGGGGGCATCCTTGCCCCTGCCCTGAGTGACTGTGACAAGATTGGGGGTCAGCCGCCAGGAACTTTGGGGCTAGTCTTGTTGGGGTTACAGGGACTCCTCCACACAGGAGATTGGGGGAGGAGCCCTTGAGGTCAGGCAGGCCTCTGGGTAAAGGAAGTGGGAGCAAGGACTCAGATCCTCTGCTACCCACCTTCACCAGGGTGGTGTACAAGCCCAGAAAAGTTCCCCACAATAGCGGGTCCACCCCTGCTTACATTTGAACTCAGAAATACAGTCTCCTATTTCCAGCTCTACCTTGGACAAGTCACAGCCTCTAACTGTTTCCCCTCCTGCCCTTTGTTTAGGCTGGAGTCAGCAACCTTTGCCAGCCCCGCCCACCACACCCTCAGCAGGTGCTGGGGATGGGGCCAGGCCTCAGGTTCCTGGCCAGGGCCAGGGCTGGCACCTGCCAGTGGGCGGCCTCCAGTTCCTGGCTGGGGCTGGGGCCGGGGGCCAGCTCCCGCCAGCAGCAGCAGCTCTGGGTGGGCCAACCTGCCCTCTTCCCGGCCATGGCTGGGGCCAGCTGCGGCTGCAGGCATCAGCGGCTCTGGGAGGGGCTGACCGCCCCGCTCCTTTCCAGCAGTCCTGCCCAGGTGGGGGTGGGGCCAGGAGCCCCATGCCGCAGCTTTTCCCAGCTGGCTACACTCCCACGAGTGGGATCCTGGAGCCAGGGCACGCAGCTGTGTGGCTCCAGGCCATGCTGGGGGGCGGGGCCAGTGGGGGAGTACTGCTCAGGCTCGACCGGTGCTGGGGGTTGCCAACCCCTGGTTTAGGGTGTAAGATCTTTAGGACAGGGACTGTAGTAAGCCAAGTACAATAGGACCTCAATCTTAGCTTGATGCTCTGATGTTACAAAAAAAGCGACTCAGAAAACTCCCCAACGCAGTGTGTCATTAGACCCTATGTTTTATCACCTCAGCAGCAAAGAGAGGGTTAGTGCATTGTCTAAAGTAGGTGGGATTTGTTATGACAATGATCAAATGATCTTAACGGCTTGTCAGGCAGCTGTCAGATCCAAAGTCTGTTTATGATGAGGACTGGAAAGTGAAAGCCATCAGTTTAGTTTGTTTACCATCAGCATGATCTGGACATGCTGGAGTCATTAAAAGAAGAAGAGGCATCTCTGAAGAGTTGGGGCTGTTTAATTAGAGCGAGCTGGCCTTCTCCAGCTCCGCAAAGAACTCTCCAAGTACATAAATAAAAAACTGCAACAGCCATGAAATTTGACCAAAGCAAACCAAAATAATTGTCCAAACCTTTACAGGAGGAGTTTTTCTTTAGTAGCGGTTGCTGCGCAGCTTTCTTCAACACAGAGGGACTTCTTTCTATGTGACAACAACAATCTCTCTAGGTTGCTGGCAGCTGGTCATGGTGCTGATAGTGGTGTGTGAAATGGGATGCGAGGAAGGGAGTAAGGTGGCATTTGATAGGCATAGGGGAAGTTGTACTTCAGATAAATTGTATGCCCAGAGCAAATGCAGTTCCAGATAATTAACCTGACAATCCCACCTCGCCTGAGGGGCGAATTCCACTGAATAATACTGAATTTGATAAAGAAATCTGTCAGGCTTTATCCCCTAATGGGGAAAGAGTGCCCAAACAATACCCGGTTCTTTAGATGCGGTTGCTGGGGAAGCTCCCGAGACCCCCAGGTAAAGACCACCACTAGCAATGAGTTTTTGTTTACACACTATGTATGTGACTTTTAGTTATGATTACAGATTACCAGATTAAGGCAGTGATTAGTAGTGCAATAAACACCCAATATATCCACAGGCACTCTAAGCTACAATACCACTTATTGCATACAGATTCAGGATTTCTCATCAATTATGGCTTTAAGCACATGATATAGAGAATATAACAAAGCCCAATACACACAAACCAAAACAATCAAGAACACAAGCCAATATGTAAGACACAACCACACGGGATCCTTTGTACTATCATTTAGGGATCTCATTCACACCCGTTGTGTCATGGGGTTCACCGGCGCACCCTTGCTTTAATACCCTTGTGGGCCTTGGGCAGCTGCATGCAGGATAAGTCCTAGACCTGGTCAACGGTTAGTGCCCATTCACACCCCCCCCTTGCAGCAAAGTTATAGCAGCGACGAACACCTAGCACAGGGGCACCCGTTTATACACACACACAAGAAGGGGATCCAGTGGGTCACGAGGTTCACCTGCACACCCTTGCTTTCAAAACCCTTGCGGGCCTTGGGGCGGCTGCACACAGGCTAAGTCTCAGACCTGGTCACTGGTTAATGTTTCCTTGCACACTTCACTTACAAAACACAAAACAAACAGGCAAAAGTACTAACAAAACTATTCCCAAGTAAACCCTACATCTACCCCAATTCCTACTTCAGCCTCAAACCCAAGAGTGGTGCTGCTATTGTTCATTACCTGAAAGTCTCAGCATAAAGCCGGGCAAAACCTTAAATTTTGTGTTGCTGTGCTTGAGAGCCTGGCGCTACTCCGAGCCTCTACTTTAGTTACCTTTCCTTTGTTGAAATTGATGTCGGGTTGCTAATCTGAACCTTCCCTCAGCTGGCCAGGCCTTGGTGCTTTACATCCGATCTTGTTGTCCGCGTCCTACGGAGAGCCGGCGGGGAGTGCCTTTGGGGTGATCAGACCCTCGGTCCTGTTCCAGTGCTAATTGGAACGACTCCGACCTCCCCTCTCCCCCCCCAATAAGGCCTCCTTTTATTGCTCAGAACCACAGTGGCGTAGTTTGTGCTGATTCATACAGTTAGCTGCCTGGAGTGTTAGAGACCTTTTAACCTTCCGCTTTTCCAACCGCTGGCTGGCTGCGTCCTGTTCAAGAGCTTCCATACATGTCAGATTTTGGTTGCCAAATCAACAGTTGTGGTTTTGCTCATTTTAGGCCTTGACTTGATCCTGGGGCCTAGTTTGGACAATTAAGCCTTTAGTGCCCTGACAAAAGCATTGTCCTATGGGCCAACTCTTGGGGGCAGATTCATATAAGTACCCAAGGGACTGAGGAGCAAATCTAGTGGGTGGGACACTATGCCTCAAACTCAGAAATCCTAGTTCAATGCCCCATGATGCTACAGACTTCCTGGGTGACCTTGGGCAAGTCATGGATCCTCACTGTGCCCCAGATCCCCCGCTGTAACATGGGGATAATTGCTCTGCCCTGCCTCACAGGGTCTTGTGAGGATAAATGCAGTGATGAGGGCAAGATACTATGGATGTCCCAATGACTGCTTCTAAATCTCTTTGGTGCTTTTGGGAAAATCTGCCCCTCAGGGTTTTGGTCTTTGCCAAGTTCAGATAAATATAACAGTAGAGACGTAGAGCAACTGAGAGATGTGATTAATGGAGAAAAACAGCAGGCATCAACAGGCCTAGCTTCATGATAGTCAAGGGAATCATGCTGGTTTACACCAGCTGAGGCTCTGTCTTGGAGATGACATTTAAAAAGAGAGGAGAATCCAGAGCTATTCCACGTGGCAGAAGGTCCTTGTCCCTTGGGCAGAGAAAAGACAGAGGAAAGGCCAATGCTGGATAAGTGGGGAAGGGAACCAAGTTCATGGAGAATTTGAGAAACAAGTCTTGGGTAGCTCTTCACTCAATTCTGCTCCCTTTGAAGCTGATGGGAAAGTGTCCTTTGGTTTCAACGTGAGCACATCAACTTGCCTGCATGCTTGTGAAAATCCAGCTAAAAGGAGCAACTTTCAATGGATTTTGAGCTAAGGGGGAAGATGGCAGAGTTAGTCAGAGAGGGTGGAAGACTGACAGGAGTACGGCTCTTTGCCTTGCTGGCTCCTGGAGGAGTGGTGCAGAAAGCCCAGGGTGGAGACCAGAGTATCGGTCAAGGCAATGGGTGGGGGGAGAAGGGGAGTGGGAGGGATCAGCAGGCATCCTGGCAGCATTCACTTGGATGATCAGTCCTGTAGTGACCATCTATTAATGCAGCCCTCGGCCCGCATCACCGTCTTATCAGAGCACCTTATGAAGTCAGGCAGTGCTCTTATCTCCCTTTTACTGATGTCACAAAGCAACTAGTGAGTTCCCCGACCTCATACAGGACACCTGTGATGGAGCTGGGAATTGAATCCAGGGCTTCAGAGCCTCAACCTAGCACGTCAAGCGCTATACCGTTCTTCATCCTCCTGATGCTAATCACCTCTGCTGCAGGTTCCAGCTTAACTCAGCTGCTGTGTGTCACACTTGCGCTTGCACCCCTGTTCCCCGACAAATTACTGTCCTGTGCATTACTATCGGGTCCAGGGACTGAGGGTTAAAAATCTCATATACAACTCAGGTCTGACACAAAAGGAGGTGTAGATTTACCAGCCTTTCTAATAGTCCATTGAAATGATCGGTATCCAAGGCAACAGTAGCTGCCTGGGAAAAAACGGGACCCAGAAAGTTAATGAAACATAGTCTGCTTTCTGAGTGAGTTTGGGGTAATGAGAGCATGACACACCCATTTGCTATGCTCTGCGCTGGCTGCCTGCCACTTACTGGGTAAGGTTCAAGGGCTGGTTAACAAGGATCAGCTTTCTAAATGTATTTAGGTGCCTAAAGATACAGACAGGTGCCTCAAGGGATTACAGAAGCCTAAGGCTCCTATGCACTTTAGGAAATCCCACTGGGTACCTAGCTGTCTCTTTAGGCACCAGAATAGCTTTAAGAATCTAGTCCCAAATCAAAAGCCCTGAATGGCCCAGGGCTGAGCCACCACCAGATTCCTCTTCTGTGACCCAGAGGGTGAGCTGTCTTGATTCTCATTTGTATTTAGAGCTAATTGAAATGTTTGGAGTTTCAAAAATTTGGAGGGGACCCCCCTCACCCCCCGTAAAAGTTGCTCAAATCCTCAGAATGCTGGGAAATATCCCCTGGCATTTAAACTTACTCTCTTTGAATACAGGAGAGCCCACAAGCAAGACCAGGGCTCCGTTGTACCAGTTGGTGCAAGACAAAGTAATAGCCACTCACTCTACACCATTCAATTTGATACGGAAATAGAGGGGAAACCTAGGGGAAGCAACTGACTACACAACATGTCAGCAGCAGGGCATGGAAGGGAAGTCAGGTTTCCAACTCCCAGTCCAGTGCCTTATGTTCTAGGCAGCACTGCCTCATTTCCCCAAACTTAAGATGATTAGCTAAGGGTGAGCTCAATGGAACCGGGGCCAGAGCTGTCACTAGGCACAAGGGCTATGTCTACACTTACAAAAGCTAGTTCGAATTACTTAATTCGAACTAACTAATTCAAACTAATTTTAGTTAATTAACTTAATTGGAACTAGCATGGCCCCACTAGAATGCTAGTTCAAACTAGCCATGGCCATGCAGGACACTTGCTTAGTTCGAATTAGTCAGTTGCATGAAGGTCAATCTGGCAATTAGTTCAAACTAAGCAGTTAGTTCGAACTAATATGGCCACATTGACTTAATTCGAACTATTTTGAATTAAGGGTTAGTTCGAACTAAGCAATCAAATTTATTAGTTCAAATTAAGGAAGCCCTTAATTTGAACTAATGAAAGCCTAGTGTGGCCAAGGCTTAAGTTAGTTCGAATTAAGCTTCCTAATTTGAACTAACTTGCAAGTGTAGACATAGCCTAGAAGATGAAGCAATTGCTTAGGCCTCTCGATAAGTTATTAGTACCTGTTGTGTATTAGCTGGCCCCCAAAATATTCCTGCTTGCAGCCCCCCGTGGTCTAGCTCTGGCGAGAGCCAAAGCCGTATCTGTAGCAGTTGCTCCCCACAACAGAAAGTACACGCTTAAAAAAATGCAGCTAAATTGCAACATTGAGGAAAACTGTGTAAGGGGCCTGAATCTCCCTTACTTTACCTCATTTTTCCCCTTTTCCTCTCAAGAAAGCTGGTGTCATGGGATCTGACGGTTCTAGCCCCTGGGAAATATTGTTGCTTGAGATGCAAACCTTGTTCCACTACCATGGCCATGGGTAGTGCACAAATGCTTTGAATGTGTCTCATAAAAATGACGAAAGCAGCAGCTTTGAAAGAGAGTCAGTGCTGAGCGTTACAGGTGAGGGGCCATGGAAAGCAAGAGTGACAGCTCAGATTCCCTGCTTTAAACACTAGGCTGCACTATAGCACTGCCGTACGGAATGACTTCTGTGTGTGTGGGTTGCTAGGTGCTTTATACATCCCAGGGTTAGGAGGACATGTCAGACTGCTCACCCATTGTGTGCGCCCCATGGGAACGGAAACCCTCCTGGCGTCAGAGGGGAAAAGCGATGTCAGAAGTGGTTTGTTTTTCTTTCTTAGGGCTAAAATCCTGCGATCATCATGGAGGTCAAATTCTCATTGAATTTAAAGAAGGGCAGCCACGCCCTTCTGACCCAATGCCAAAACTGTGTATTTCTCTTCCTTCTGTGCAGCTCCATAGCCATGCAGAATTCAGAGGGTTTGATTTGCAAGGTGGCTTTCGGACATTTTCTTTGTTTTGACCATCTCGAGCTTCATCCAGTCTGAGTTTTGGAGTTAAGATCTCAAGGTAATTGCTGCGCCTTCCTGGGATTTGCAGTGACATCAGTATGAATGGGTCATGAGTTCTGATCTGTAAATCTGACCCATATTTGCCCAAAATCAGGTAAAGAGTCACTTTAAAATGAACCTATATTTATTGGCAGCTGAGCTCAGGAGTAAAATGCTCAGCCAAGAAATCAGGATAGTAGATTAGTGTTTGTGCTTCTCTTTCATTTAGCATTCTCCCCTTTATGCATTGGTTTGCATGTTGCCCCCCCACTTCTGGCATAAATATTTCTGTTCCTCTGTCTAGGTCTTGGGGGAAGTGGGTCAGAGTCAGGCAAAAATCAGAAAATTAGAGATGGGAAAGACCCGTTCATTCACCTTGCCAGGGAGATTGGCCCCTACTGTTCAGTAATTATTGTTTGGCAGGCCATTTTCAAAAGAAGGGACAGGAGATTCACCATCTGATTTGCTGTATTCAGTTTTAGCCTTGATCCGAGAAGACACACAAGCACGTTCTTAACTTTGAGCACATGCTTAATAGCGAATGTCTTCAGTGAGAGATGCACGTAAGCCTGTGTGATTAAAAGAAAGTACATCATGTGCTCAAATGCCTTGCAGAATTGGAATCTTACACCAGAGCAGCTCTGCTTGCAGTGGCAAAACAGGAAATCAGACCCCCTGGGGCAGTGTGATCAATGGCATCTTCCAAGGAGCTCATTGCCTCAATACACACACTTTTAAGTCTGCACTTGAGTCTTCACATGGGTTGTTGGTATCAAAGCAGAAAAGGCGTTTTGTGACACTGCTCTACTTCCGCTGCGGAGGGCAGAGCTCTGTTGCCTTGTAAGGAGAGGTAGGGAACACCTGTTGTGAATCCCTGAGAAGTATCACATTGGCAAGTTACAAGGTAACATCTTAGAGGAACTTAGAACAAGCTATAATGAGCCTTACTCCATTCATCCAAACCCCTGCAGTTCCCATTTCAAAGCAAGAGAAACAATAAGTAAAAGAAGTTACTTTCTAGCCTGAACAGTTTATTACATTAGTTTAAGATAAAGCAAAATGTTAGTGCAGAGAATCTGCCACTTGGGGAGAGGAGTGGGCCTATCAGTGAGAGCTCTGAACTGAGCGGGCGTCAGATGGGTTGGGTTTGATTCTCAGCTCTGCACTGACTTGCTGGGTGACCTTGGACAAGTTGTTGTACTGCCCCGGGCTTCACTTTCCCTGTCTGTGAAATGGGGATAATAATCTCGCTCTCCTTTATAACACACTGATAGCTACAGATGAAAAGTGCTACAAAGGAGTTAGGCATTATTATTAGCTCTTGCTTATTACTCACTCCTGAAGATATTTCTTTTCTTCATTTCATGCACTGTTATCGGATTTTTCCTTGCTGCTTTGCATAAGCACAGAGCTGTGTCTTAGGAGCAAATTCCCAGCCACAGCAAGGCCTATTACACCAAGCGATGGCCAGAGATAGCTATAGCTTCTCAGAACAAGTTCCCAGCATAGACAAGAACAGCCATGATTTGCACCAATGGAGCTTATCCAATGTTTCATGCTCCACTATTGCAAACAGTGGCTTTACCTGACTACACCAGAGGTTTAAATAGCAGCAGCTACATCATTAGCTATCCATCAACTGCTGGAAAAGGGGAAAATTCCCAATACAGACAAGGTTTTGGAAGGGGTGGCCAGACTTCAGAACATTCAGTGGCTGGAGAATCAGGAAGTTCCAAATGATAAAGAAAGCAGGTAACTGGATTTGGTGTGTTTCTGGGGAAAGCTTTTGATTTAAGCTTTATTTGTGTTGCTACTTTTGGAATCTGATGCTTTGTTTCCGTCGGAAACTGAGCAACCCCCAAAGGAAATGCATGATGCTGGGCTGGATAGTACCATGTTGTGGTACTTTGGATCCTCTCCTGTGTATGAAAGAGAGCATTTGGCAGCTGGTGCAGTCTGCAAACAGATGCTTTTTTGCTTCTTTGAACTTGCCCTCAAATGTATCGAACTGCAAAGGCTTGCTTCGAAGCAAGACGGCAGGAAACTTCCATTTGCTCGCTTGAATTACCATATCTTTGGGGTATCACACTGCAAGAAACAACAAAGCAGAGTAACACAAATCAGCATCAGAGCAATTCATCACAGCACATGGGCTCTGCGGTAGCCCAGCACAGTTTGTGTCCTAGCGCATGACCTCTTTTCCTGCAGCAGGCTTCAATGGCATGCTGAAAAGCCATCCCCTCAACAGCACAATACGGTAGCTCCAAGCAGGGCACTGCAAATCAATATAACCTTCACTGACAGGGGACAAAGCCATGCAGGGGGATGAGGTCAATCTTCACTCCAGATGGAATACCCACACAGCCACAGCCTGTGCAGTCATTTGGTTCCTGGACTCACTGGCTACGTCCTGTCCATTGTTCTCCTTCAATAACCCCAGCTACAGGTCCACTAAGTGAGTCACAGGAGAGTAAATGCCGAATGGCTGATTCCTTGCAACGAGGAGACATGCCTGCTCCAGTTACGCATCCTCCTGCCATCAACTCTGCAGCGTGGGGCTGCATTAACTATCATGCTGGGGTAGGAAGAGCAGAGAGCTCAGGGAGGGCCAGAAACAGGCGAGTCCCTGGCAATGTGGCTCCCCTGGACTCTGACTGCCAGGAAGCTACGTTCGGGGGAGAGGAAGGGAGGGACAGAAGGCTCCAAAGCCAATGAGTGCAGAGGTCCAGGAATGCCGTAGAGGTAGCAGTACTCCTCTGGGACAGCAGGGGTCAGGGATCCACCAGTCTTGATGGTTGAATTAGGAGAAACACTGTCTCCCCTCCCTTTTTCCCCTGCTGGAGGGATTTAGAGAGAATTCTGGCAGGACCAGATTTGGTACACTGCATTTTCCCTCCAACACAGTTCTTTTTTCCCCCAAGCTGCCTGTGTTGACAGCCCAGGGCTTGGAGACGAAGCAGAGGGAGATAGCAGCACCACCAGCAGCTTTGGAGAGCCCACCTTAACAACATCACAGCAGATCCTTGCTCTACTGACCTCCATCTGTGCTCCTCACATCTTGGAGTCAGAAGCAGAGCAAGACTCACCTGATGCAAAATGTTCAGCCTCTTAGTCAGCTCTTTCACTGATGTAAACCAGCCCATCCCATTGGCTTCCAGAGAGAGATGCCCATTTCCACCGGATGAGAGTCTGGCCCTAGAGATGTTTTGTTTAGAATGCTGGTCTAGGTCTTTCATCTCCAAACCCTGCTTGGTGCTTTACTGGAAGGTGAATAAAGAGGAAGGGAAACAAAGGAAAGACACAAGACCAAAACCTTCTTGTGTTCATCACAGAAGTCCAGGTGGAAGCAGCATTTGCAGATCAAGACTTGCGGAGTGTGGATCTGGGGTGCTAACAGATATTTCTATCAAGCTCAGAGCAGGAAAAGCTATCGCAATATAGAAGAAGCTCAAAGAGAACACTAATAGCGGTTCCTTCTGGTTTTAAAACACAGGAGGATCGAAGGGAGCTGAAAGAGCTCTGCCTCGGACATCTCTAGACGGAAATACGGGGAATTTTTTAAAATAGATGTAAATAAGAGAAGAAAGCTAGCAATCGGGCTGTGATCCCTGTGATAGCATCTTTGCAGCTTATTCCCCTCACTGTGGGGGTCTGATGAAGGCAAACTTTCCCCACTCACTGCAGAACATGCAGGAATAATTTGTTTCCTTGGAAACAAGGATCTTTTGCATGTCCAGCATGTGGCTGGAACTGGGGGAAGACTGTGAAATCAGACTTCGGCTTTGCACACAGCTGATCCTTCTCTCCTGGCCCTCTCCGCCCCCACATTCCTCCCACTCTGACATGGCTAACCTCTTCCAACACAATGCTTCTCCATTCTTAACGTGTATTATCAATCTGGAGACAGAGACTGTGTATCTGCAGCATCTGTCTATGCAAATATATTTGAAGAAAGCAGTTCCCATAAAGTTCTACCATTTTTATTTTAATTTGGAACAGGGAGTGTCGACGGGGAAACAGTATTATGTACATAACAGTGCCATCGTGTAGACACTGTACACACCCAGAACAGATGTCAAAGGAGACCACTGGTCACCTGTTGTCAGTGGCAATTTATCCTATTGCCTATACATTTTTTGGCTCAAAAATCTCCCCATTTAAACAGAAGACGCATTCTTTTCCAAACACTGAAATGACAGATATAGATATGGGTAGGCTTGGAAGGTAGGCTTGGATCTTAATGGTTAATCAACATTGGTTTCACCATAGACACTAAAACAAATGGAAAAATATTTATACTGATCACAACAGAAGTTTACAGATAGCGAAGGAAAGAAAAATGCTGCCTGAAAACATATTAGAGTTTGAGTTGGAGATACTTACTTCGTATATTTTTTATACAGGCTGTTGACAATTTATGTTTTAAGAGTATGAAGCTTCAGCTTTTTGAATCTTAGTATCTGTTATTAAATAATTGTCTGACCTTCCTACTCTGACCCTGCCGATAATTTCCCACAATGCTGAAAATGTAAATCAATAAAAATCAGAAAAAAGGCATACAAGTATTGATATTATCTGTCAACTATATATTTTTTTAAAAATCAAGTTCTGCTAAGCCTAGATACACTCTCTCTCTCTCTCTCTCTCTCTCTCTCTCCAATGAACAAATCTGGTAAAATAAACAAGGCGTCTGATGGCACTTTTAAAGACTAACGAATTTATTTATCACATGAGCTTTCGTGGTTTTCTCCCATGAAAACTCATGAGATAAATAAATTTGTTAGTCTTTAAAAGTGCTACCAGCCTCCTTATTTGTTTTGCTGAACTAGACTAACACAGCTACCCCTCTAGAACACACTATAATGGTAAAGCATACAGAGTCTATGAGTATGAGCTTGGAATGTATTCCTCATCCCACATCCTCACTGCTCTGCGCAGAAATTCTTTGAAGGAGGAAGAGGAATTTGCGGGGCTCCAGGACAACAGTACCATAGCAATTGGACAGAACTGAGAATATAGCCCTAAGGGGGAGAGAGAGGCTTTCTTCTTGTGACGCCCCCAGCTTGGGACTCTGGAGAGCTGTGTTCCATCCTGTTTGAGTACAGACTTCATGAATGGCTTGGAGCAAGTCACTCAGTCTATCTGTGCCTCAGTTTCCCATCTGTAGAAAGGGAATAGCCTGGGCTGTTTAGATCAGATGGTCTTTTGGGTAGGCACTATTTCTCATTATGTATTTGTGCATCATCAAGCACAGTGTGGCCCCAAGATCAGTTGGGTCCTGTGTCTGTTACCCTTCTGCAATTCTCCTATGCTACAGTGTAACTGGCATTAATCTGATGCCTAGTAAAATCCTGGCCTCTTTGAAGTTAATGGGAGCTTTGCCATTAATGTCAATGGAGCCTGGATTTCTTCCTGAGCTCCTATCTGAACTTTCCTCCAGGTCTTGAAATCAGGACTTTGGGCCATTAAAGGCAAGAATGGCCACTCTGATATTTGGAACTGGATCCCTGAGCAAAGCTCCTTCCCCCTCCCATCTTCAAGTCACAGGCAGTGAGATACAGCAACAACAAACTCTTCTTTTGACTTCACCTTTTTCAACTTGTTTGCCAACTACAGGGAATGGTCCAGGTTGTTCCTTTGAATTGTAACCAATACAGCTAGGTGCACTAAGAGCAAAGAGCAGCCCCAAGCTCATACCTCCCTTCAGAGAGATACAGTCTCATTTATCCAGCCTGGAGGTAGACATGAGGGAGAAGGGAATGTGGGAGACTGATTTGAAGCAGGTGAGAAGATGTTTTACTTGAGCACTCCTCACCTGAAGGACAAGTTACTTCACCTCTTTCTTTAAGTCTCAAGAAATATGCATCCAAATCCACCAATACCAAGCTTTGAACAGCTTCCCTGTTCTTTTGTAAGCTCAGCAAAAACCCTTGCTTCTCCCCCCCACCCCCATCCTCCTTTTTTTGATTAATGCTCAAATGTAGACACAAAGTACAAGCTCTTCTGCTCAAATATAGCTATTCATGGGTTCAGGTGCAGTCATCATAGTGCTGTTCTGTTATAGTGCAGGACTCTCTTGGAACTTCCATTAGAAACTGATCTTTTTAGGAGTCTAGACCTTGACTTCAAGAATTTGTTTTGGATTGGAACAATCCATCTGGATGGGGTTATGTTAAAGTTAGAAGAGCATGAAATGAGAAACAGAAGCTGGTTTGTAAAGTTATCCTTTTCTTCTGCATTTGTATCACTCTCAGAAATGGGCTTTAGTTTATTAAAAAAAGTAAAATTTTACAGAGGATCAGTGTGTATTTATAACTAGGCTAGGCAGGAAATGGGTTTTCTGTCCCATGAGAATCAAAGATATAAAAATGTCCCAGGCCAAATCAAGCCAAAAAAGGGAACTGAAATCTCAAACATCTTCATGAACCAGCAAACAAAAAAGATTTGGGGGTGAATTGGAATATTTCATTTTAAAAACTTCGAAATATTTTGTTTTGATTTCAACCTTTTCCACCATTTTTAATGTTTTACAGTCAAATTTACTAAAAAAAGTTGTTTTGACTGGAATGTTTTGACAAGCTTGAAACTTTCTCTCCCTGAATTTTCAAATGAGGAAAACTGACCATGTTTTCTGAACCACTTTGGTTTTGATTAACTGGCATTTTTCAGCAGAAAAAAAAAGTATTATAAAATTCCTGACCAGTGCTATTAATAACATTATTATTTGCATTGCAAACATCATTGTTGTAGGTGCTGTGTACACACACAGAGTAAAAGAAATCATCTGTCCCAAAGAGCTCACATCTAAATAGACAAGACACACAAAGGGTGGGAGGTAAAACATGCATACAGCATCAGTAGCACTAGTGGTAATAGACACAAAGTCTCCTGCCTCTCAGCCCCATGTCTAATTCGCTAGGTTCCACAGACTCTGAGCACTTCCTACCATTACAATGGACCCTTTCAAATTTGCTTATATAGCACTCACCACAGGAGTATCGGAGTGCTGCACAGCTGCTGATGAGTTCTTCCTCAACCCTCTTGGGAGGCAGGGAGATGTGAGTCTCTCCATTTCAGAGTGTGGTACCTGAGGAACAAAATGAGGTGACAGCTCCGTTTTCCAAAACCTTAGTCAGTCTCCAAGAGTGCAACACTGTCTTTCCATCTGAGCAGTTCAACGTGCTTCACGAGCTTTAATTCACCCTTGTGGGGAAAGTATGATACATCTCAAAGATGGGGGAAACGAAGACACACAATAGCAAAGGGATTTGTCCAAGATCGCACAAAGGGTACGTCTACACTGCAGTCAGAGGTGTGGTCACAGTACATGTACACACCTGAGCTAGCTTTAATCTGGCAGAGCAAGGATTCTTACCCACCCATTCTGACTTCCAGGCCACAATGTCACTTTTATCTACAGAGAAACACTTGGGGTACAACTTTGCTCTTTACTTTTCTTTCATGGGCCACCTTTTGATGCCTCCAATTCCCCAGGGGGTAACACAAGACCTATACAATCCCTGACACACAGGCGTGATCCCAGACATAATTTATGCGGTCTAAAGTCCTGTAATGAAAAGCCCTTGTAGCTCTAAAGCAAAGCTCCACGTGTCAGTAGTGATCTATTTTCAGATGCTGTCTGTCTATAATTAATTCATGTTTGTACAGTGCTTCCAAGATAAATTGGTATACAAACGCCAACTGTCATTATTACCGCATCTAGATCTGTCTTGATTTAAACTCACCAAAGCCAGGAAATGGGGCGTTGAGAGTCAGACAGTCTGGTCAGATAGTCCTGCCTTAATTCACGTACTTACGCTTTGCACTGCTGAGTAAGTCTCAAGAGTCAGCTGTGGATTTTCAGCCTTAGCTCTGAATTTGCTGATTTCTATGGTTTTAAGGGAGAAATCTCTCATTGAGGACATGGGGGAGAAGGAGAAGACATTAAAAATTTCTGACATCACATATATCCAATTTATCTGGCCTCCATTACTGTGGCACATGAGTGATTCACAGTCAATGTGTTTATCCTCATAACACCCCTGTGACGTAGTGTAGTAGTTATTCCCATTATATGGATGGGGAGCTGAGGCAGAGACTGAGTGACTTGGCCAAGGTCACAGAGGAAGTGTGTGGTAGAGGAGGGAATTGAACCTGCAGCCCCTAGTATCAAAAAATCTCAGATAAGGGGAGGGAGAAATCAGGCACAAAATGCTTTGGGAAATCTTGACTATACAGGCTCCTCTCTCCCTTCTTCTACTATTGATCGGTGTTTACAGCCTGGTAAGAAAAACATTCATTGTAACTGAGTTAATTTTAAATGTCAAGCCATGTGGGTTGAGGAAGAGTAATTAGCGGAGGTGTGGGGGAAAACAAGGAGGCAGGAAACTTTAATTTCACCAGGTGCAGCCAACCCTGAAGAGACTTCAAAGCTTGCCATTAGCTACACTTCCTTAATTTGACTCCAAATGTTAGTCAATAACCTTAACAAATGGAAGGGGGCCAGCCCAGAGACTATCAGGCAGGCTCCATCCTCAGCACAAGCTTCTAATTGGGGGCTAACTGGATGATGTGATGGATTAAGAACCTTCTATCCAAATAGCTTCCAAAAGCTCGTTAGGCTGGGTTGTGTGGCTCTTCTGGGCTGCAATAAAAGCTCTGTTGGAAATTTCACATAATTGCTCTTGCAGTCAATGGCTTTCACTGTCAGGGCAATCAATCAAAGAGACCAGCCAAGGACTGACCGAAGATGGAGTCTGCTTGTCCTATCACCAAAATCAAGGTTTAGAGATAGCCAGAGGCTGATGCTTATCTGGTGTCTCACATGGTATTTCCGCCAGGTCAATAGAAGAAGAGAGCAATTACATTCTTTTCTTTCCAGAGCTGTTGGGGTTTCTGTGTGGGAATCATCAAATCTGTGTGCTCATTGCCCTTCATCCTCTTCTTTCTAATTGTAACTCTCATATTTCTGGTAACATCTCAAAGGGATGAGATACACAAGGTCTTTCCAATAGTTCCTGGTGTCTTACTAATGTTTCCCTCATCCCTGCATTTGATTCACTACAAGGACTTTAAAATAGTCCTTTTGTGCCTCTGAATCATTGTGAAAGTAGCCTTCGTTAGAGCATCACTGGTTCTCACTTGGGCAGGACTCTCACTGAGAGGGACAGTTCTGTGAGTCCCTGAACTTTAAAGCTGAGAAGTAAATCAATAGCATTTTATTGTCTCACAAGTGGACCCATGTGGTTCTCTTTTCTGTGCAATAGTTCAGAAAGATATCATTTGTTTCATATCGGAAAAATGCAAAGCTATTCCCTTTGTGGTGGTGACCTTGCTATTTAACTGCACAATCCAGTGGCTAGCATAATGATCTAGGAGTCAGGACTTTTGGGTTCTGTTCCCACCCATGCGATTGACCTGCTGTGTGGTCTTGAGCAAGTCATTTCAACCAGCGTTTTTCAAAAGAGGCCACTAATTTTGGATACCTTAGATTTGGGGCAAGCAACTTGAGACATTTAGGGTCTAGTTTTCAGAGGTTTTGAACACCCTGCTTGGTCAAGTGATCTTGAGGGAGCCCTCAGAAGACAGGTGCACGTATTGTAAAAACTGCACATTATTCTGGGCAGGGCCAGGGAAAGAAGAGGTGTTTCAGATATATTGGCAGATCTGCATGGGGGCTCTCCTCTGGACATTCTCCACATCTTTCCCAAAGTGTGGGGCCCTGTGCTGGACACAGAACTCCAGCTGAGGCCTCATCAGTACTGAGTAGAGTGGATAAAATATTTCTATTTTCTAACTTGCAACTCCTACTAATACATCCCAGAATGATGTTCAACTGCTTTTTTTTTTTGAACAGCTGACTCTTATTTAGTTTGTGATCCACTAAACTGATTTTTTCTGAACAGCTGACTCTTATTTAGTTTGTGATCCACTATGATCCCCCCAAATTAATTTCTGCAGTATTCCTTCCCAGGCAGTCATGTTACATTCTATAGTTGATTATTTCTTCCTCAGTGGAGTACTTTGCATTTGTTCTTATTGAATTTCATCTCATTTATTTCAGACCATGTTTCCACAAAGACTGATCCAGCATGATAATTTGCACTTTGTCAGCAGCTTCCATCTGAGGACCTCACAGTTACCCGCCGCTCTCTCTAGTTAAAGGCAAGGAAACTAAAGTACGAAAAGGTTAAGCAACATAGAACGCAGCCATTCCCAACTCCCACTACCTTCCTCTAACCACTAGATATGCTTCTGCACCTCTGACCAGAGGTATTTTTGCATAAACCCTGAAGTTCTGTTGTCTACTTCTATCAGCTGATTTACTTGCACCATGGACCAGTGACTGATCAGAACCAGAACTGTCCTTGATCTCCAGACACTTCTGTGATTCTGAACACACTTCCACAGTCCAATAGCCTTAAAGAGGGTCAGTTTCTCACGCTAACCATAACCTCTTCCTCATGACTTAGCAAAGCATCACAACATAGATGTGAAATTCGGGAGAACATCAGACATGCAGGTGTATAATACCTGAGTGTATTAAGCACTTCAAGAGGTTGGAAGTGTAACAGCAGGGAAGCGGAAGCCAGGATTTCTCGCTTCTATTCCTGATTGCCAGAGGCTCCTTAATTTAGACCAGAAGGGACTTTGTGATCATTTACTGTAACCTCCTGCTTTAACATAGCTCATAGAATTTCACCCTATGAAGTCTGCATCAACCCCAAAATCTTGTAGTCAAGCTATAGCATATCTTGTAGAAAACCAAGCAGTTTGTATTTAGAGGTTTCAAGGGATGGAGAGACCATCTCAACTGTTAGTGAACTACTATTAAAAAACTTGCCTCTTATCTGCTCCAAATCACTTATTTTTCCCATTCATCATTTTACCCATCTGTAAATGGACACTCCAAGATTTATCTTACCTTTGGGGACCCCAAGAGCATGACATTTGCCTGCCATGCACTATTGATTGTAGGGTGGTACATATCAAAAGTGTATTATATATCAGCTCAGTTTGTATCAAGTCTTTCCCCTTTTACTGAGGAGATGGAAAGCAGGCTTTACAGATGTGCATGTTTTTGTCTAGCCTTTTATCTGCTTGGGGCAGGTCATGGTTTCTGATTCAGCCTGTGAAAACTCTTATAAAATATCAATACAACATAACTTTATCTACCTGACAAACTGACAGGCATATTTCAACAGTGGGATATCGTCAATTATGAGTTTAACAGAGCATGTTCTTCCATCTGATTGTTGGGGGGTAGGGGGAGAAAAAAATCACCTGTCAAGGGCTGGTAGAAACCAGAGCTGTGTTCTTCATACAGAGAGCAGTGTAAGAGATGCATGGCTGTTGAGTTTGATACTTTTTTTATTGAGAGTAGAATGGAAAATAATTTGGAGATTTCTATAGCACCTTTTATATCGGTGATGTTTTACAAAGCAATGATTCCAGTAGTGCCATAACAATGCTACTCAAACAACAAAATCAGGGAGGCCTCAAATAGAGCACAAATATACACACAATGGCAGATTACACAAGAGATTCCCAACCTGCCTCTGAATAGCACTGTAGCCATGTTTCTGTTTCCACCTCAGCCATAAAAGACAGGCAGAAGGGACCACATTTTAGAGTTATCCAGCCCCTTTCTCTAGGCACACACAGTCCTGCATTGCTCCTGAGCTTGTCTAGTTGGGGGGATTTGAATTCAAAACTTCTGGCTCAGAAGTGATTGTGGCGGTGTGTCTGCTAGTCAGCCTGTCCTTGAACTAATGGGATTGGATGGGTTTAGGGGGAGCCCAGGACATGGAACTGGGAAAGCTAGGTTCTGTGGGAGCTTGGGGGAAACTTTCCCTTTCTTTGCCTCCATTTCTTTATCTGTAAAATCGAGCTAATGACACCTCACTTTGCAAAAGCTGTAGCGAACACTGGAGTAATTAGCCCTGCAAGACATGCTAAGTGTGATTAGAGAGCTGCAGGAAGAACTCCCTTCTGTTTAGCTGTGTACAGAGGGGAGGTTTGGTTTGGATCACAGAAGTCAATCAGTCGCAGGGATTCTCCCAAAGCCCCATGTATAAGTTGGTGAAGAATATGGAGCCCAGCCTCATTCTGATTCTCCCCAGGCAAGGGACTCGGCCAGATTGCTGGATTGTGGATTTAAGTCTCACATTACCAAGCATTATTGCATCATCTCCCACCCAGGAACACCCCACCCTAAAATGGAAGACACATTTCAGCTGATTCAGCACGTTTCCTTCTGAAGGGCTCACCTAATGGCAAGTTGTGATTATTACTCTTGACTGCTCAGCTTTGCAGTCATTTGATTCCTTTTGTGGCTCTCTCTCGCTGGACCCCCTTAGCCCACCTGCTTGTTATGGCGTGTATTTTCAGACTGTAAGCCCCTTGGGGGAGGGACTATGGAGCCCTGCCTTCATTAGCATTGCAACAGTGCTTAAATAACAATCAAAAGCAACAAATAAATGAAGCGTTGACTGGGTTTGGAGACAGGCTGCTTGCCTAGAGTGACCATTGCTTTGGTTTATTGCAGCCATTCATCTGGGCTAGAAGAGATAGTTGTGCACATAAGAGCAGTCAGTCACTGTGTATAATTTCATTCCACAAACTAAAAAGCATTAATTTTATAGTAAGCCCATCCCTTCAGTTTCACTAAGAGATAATTAATTATAGTATTTGTCATAATGAGGGCAGGTTTGCTTATTATCAATTTGCTGCTGTTATTCATATATGTCTGTATGGATATAATGCCAATTGTAATTATTTGCTGATGGGCTAATTCTTTTATTAAAAAACCTTTTGCAGTAAAAGAGGCTTTAACAGTTTCACAGTTGCGATTGCTCAAATTTGTAATTCAGACAAACATTCTGTAGGAGTGAAGATGGCATTCTTGATAGCCATGGGTGGTTTCCAGGGGTATAACCCCAGATATTTATTCAGGTTCTGTCTGCCGTAGCAGGAATCTATTTTGGACCCTGACCCACAGTAGTGCTCCAGTGAAACTATTTGGGTATTTTCCAGAGGGGTCAATTCATTTTCCATGATTTGGTTAGAACACTGCACCTGGGGAAAGGGTGAGTTTGCTAGGCCATCCTATAATGGACCTTTGTTCTAAATCAAAGAGACTTCTCCTCTTTTCTTACAGTTGTCTTTCCAAAGAAGGTTATTGAAGAGTTGAATTGATCAACAAGATGGGATTACTGGACTGGGTGGTTTTGCTCATCATTATATTTATATGATTCTTATAAACAGCTGCTCTCCAAGGCTGCCCCGTCGTGGACTGGGATGGACCTCCAGGCACCAGACTACCATTAGTCTCCAAGTTCCAAGAATAATTCTCAGTCATTCAGAAGAATATTCCCTTCTCTCTTGGGGGCTAGTTTATTCAGATTAACCAGCTCCCCTAAACCGCTTACTTTTTAGATTCAAGATTTCATGGTTCTCTTCCTTGTCCCATAAACTCTTCTTTGAAGTTATATTATTCACTGCCATCCTTCTCAGGGCTGTGTCCAAGCTGAGTTCTTCTCCTCAGGTCCAGCAACTTCTTTAGCAGCTCCTTTCTTGATACAGCATGGAGCCTTCCTTTGAGTCATTTCCCAGTCAGTTAATTATCCTCTTGATCCTCCTCAGCTGGTCCCAATAATGCCAATGCCTGGTTGGGAGAGATCAGAGGACCTGCTATCCTGGAGAGCCAAACTCTTCCTAGAATAACATTTTCACTGTTACTTCCCCAAAGGGGCAAGACGTGCTATTCAGCAACGGAGAGACCTCCAGGGGCTGAGGTGGGAGGAGACAATCAAAATCATAGCCAAGCGTGCATAAAAAATATCTGTTGATTTGTAAAATGCTGGTTTGGGGTGGGGCTGTCTCTTGGGAGCCCCTTGCTCAGCTGACACTACCCAGCACCCTCATGAGGCACAACAAATGTCAAGACAATGGAATAAATATGGGGATTTTAAAACACTTAAAAGAGCGTTCTTTAAAAGAGAAAGTGCTTACTAAACCTTAACTGTAGCAGAGCTAGTGTGCCACAAAACAAAGATGTTCCTGTGGCCAGTGTGTCAGATATTGGAGCAAGGCTTTCCAGACTAGCGGCTTCACTGGTCCTGAGAAGATTAGACAAGTGAAGGCCATTTGGTGGGGAGGGAAGGAAGTGCTTTTCACTTCAAAGGGGGACATTATCTCCCTGCTTTATGTGATCAGAAAAAGGAAGAATAACAAGGCTAGAGGATAGATTAACCTTCTCTTCTTTCTCCTGTTTCCTCCTATCCATGCTTACCACACCAGTTAATTAAACATGAAATGAGAAGCCTGAGTGCGAGCGATCAGTCCAATCCAACATGGAGGATTTTGTTGCCTCCTGCTGCTCTGACTGCACATGCAGTCTGGGCTTAAATTCAACCAAAGCTGTCTGGAGCCGAGCTCCAGTAAATATTTTCAAAACCTTGGAACAGAAGCCCTGACCCCCAGTTCCCTCCCTCCCTTTAGGAAGCCCTGAGCTCTGGGAAATATTTTATGAGAATTTAAGCCCTGCATACTGTTGTGTTGCTTCCCTGGCTTTACAGCTGGTAATAGTGCTGATGAGGGAGGGGTGGTGGAGAATGAAGGTATGGGTACCATGCTAACTGGCACAGAATGGAAAAGTCCAAAGATAGAATAAGTTGAAGTAGTCATTGAAAATAATTGGCCTGATTCTCCTTATACATCCATCAGTGCAAATTCATTGATTTCAACTAAGTTACTCCAATCAAAAGATGAATGAGGCTGTATGTTCATCAGGAATGTAGCCCTTTTGATAAAAGAAGAATTCACGAATGGATCCTGATTTCCCTGGAACTCTCCATTCCACTCTTCTCACTGTGCTCCAGTGATGGAATCTAGACCAGCATCATGTACCCTTACAGTATGCCTCTAATCATTACCTGGAAGGACTGGTCTTAGAGGTTAGACAGTGACAGTGGCTCATTCAAGCCTTGGACATTCTATTAAAAGTGTCAGGAAATAAAGAGAGGTTCATTAATTTAAATCATGGTGGCAGGTTGGATGATGTATACCAAAGTCATTACTCACTCTTTTGAAAGAGGCCATCTGAGACTGGAACTAAAAAGCTTGGAAGTTGGCAAGGTAGTGCATTAGAGATGAGGGTAGAGAAAAGGTTTCATACAGGGAGGTGGAAAAGATGTTCCCAAACTCATAGGTGTCATACATAAACTATTGTTTATATCTAGCCATACATCTGCATCATCTATCTAAACAACTATATTGAAAGAGAGAGAGAATATATAGTTATTGATATAAAGCGATTATGCAGAAACAGATATATGGGTAGATGTAGACAACAGGAGGGAGAGAGAAAGAGACAGCATTTTGAAAGAAAAACACACCACTGTGTCAGGAATTCCAAAGGGGTAGCCGTGTTAGTCTATTGTAGAAAGACAACAGAGTCCTGTGGCACTTTTAAAGACTAACAGATTTATTTATCGCATTGCGATATGCGATAAATAAATCTGTTAGTCTTTAAAAGTGCCACAGGACTCTGTTGTGTGTCAGGAATGTTTTTCTTTTTCTCTGGATCTCGGGAGTAGTAGGAAGAAAGTCAAAGCATGTAGAGAAATTGCCAGCAGAGGGAAGGAAGGTACCAGAGATAGAGAATCTCATTTTCCCTGAGGACATTATTATTTTGTGGCCAGCCAGCCCAAATAAATGCCTAGTGTATCTGCCTGCAGTCAGCAAAAGGATAGAGCTACCTCCACAGTAGTCACTGTGCAGCCTGGCAGAAACATCTCAGCAGTGAGAGCAGACTAGGGGTGAGGGAAACGCTGGCAAGCAGATGACAAGAGTGTGCAGGAGCAGTTGGACCACGAGGACTTGTGAGCTGCACACATGCTTAGGAGCCAGAACTACTCCGTTCCTATCCTGGCTCTGATTCCTGCTATCTTGCATGATCTTGGGCAAGTCACTTAACCCCACCACCTCAGCAACTGATCTGCCTCATGAAGGTGCTGCTCAGATACCATGGTAAGAGGCTCAGTGGAAGAATCTGACTGGAACAAGATTGCTATGTTTATTAAGGGGCTCAGTCTTGAACCATGCTGTGGTGCTGTTGTTATGCTCCTATAGTATAAAGGATCCGGACGCAGCTGGAGCTCTCCAGATAGAGAATCCCTCCTCACTCCACCCACTGTACACCCTGCAGGCCATCCCTCTCAATTGGTGTAAAATGCACATGACAGATGAGGAAACTGAGGCCTAGGGAGATTGAGTGACTTGATGGGGCAGAGGAAAGAAAGAAAGTCAGGAGTCCTGACTTTTAGCCTTGAACATTAACCACCAAACTGTGCTTTTCTCCCTCTAATCAAAGGGCAGCATCAACATGGGAACCCAAGCAATCAGTTCTCGTGTAGCAAAGAGAACAATGAGAACTCACCAGTCCTTCCCAAAATCATTCCAGCCCTGCACCAGCCTCTCTAAGCAAGAGATCTGTATGCTTTTGGAGGTCAAATCCCACTGAAGTGAATGAGACACTATACCTCCATCATCATCATGATTTTTTTCATCAGACCATTTTTTAGAGCTCTCAACTGTAATTGCTGCCTCATTATACTAGGCGCTAAATTTGCATACAATAAGTGACAGTCCTCACCTTGAAGTCCTTACTAGACAAGGCCACAGTTGGGAGGGAATAGAGGGGCCCAGATAGAGAAGTAAATTAGATAGACAGGGACTGCTGTTTGTCAGAAGGTGGGAATGACTGGCTCACTTGAGGATTATTTGTTTATTCATTCCCTCTAAAGCACCCAACATTAATCACTGTCAGGAGACAGGATCCTGGGCTAGATTGGTTTGACCCAGTATGGTGTTCTTATGTTAAATTGCCCATGGTGACAGAGCCAGAAACAGACCTCGATCCCTGACCACTTCCAATGCTAGATCCACCTCAATACATTCACTCAGTGATAAAATGGATCTAGTGGGATGGGGAAAACTTAAAGATATTTACTTCATAATGATTTTGAACTGTGGGCAGTTCACTGTTATCGTTTCTACTCTGTGCAAAAAGGTTGTTCTTTCAGAAGCCAGTACATACAATTAGTTATTTCTCCCCCATAAAACAGCATTGCAAAATAACAATAATTAGATAAAAATCAAAACCCAGTAAAAAGTGATCAAGTGAGCTATTCTCTCTCTCTCTCTCTCTCTCTCACACACACACACACACACACACACACACGCACGCACTCCTTTCCAGTCCCTCTGACTCCATCAAGAGAACCTTTCTTCCAGAAGTAAGAGCAGGGTACTTTTTGATTTGACATTATCATTTGGCAGTTCCTCATTGATCCAGTTGTAAAGTAGTTGAGTGCAAAATGCTGTATGTTGCATACAGCCTTATTGCGGGCAGGGGGACAGATTACAAGCTTAAACTGGCTAGGCCTCAGTTTATCCCAGGCAGCTAAGAGGACTTTGGTGTTGGTACAGTATCCCTTCTTGCTTGCCACCATCCTTCTTTTTACCAATTCTATCATGGAACTAGATGCTACTTCATTCACAGCACCCAAGGCACCACATCTGCAGACTGATTACTCCACTCTTCCGCCTGGTCAGTCTGAATCTGAACTGGATCATGTGAGAAGCTGGGACTGAACAACAGTCAGGGCTGCTCCACAAATTACGTAAAGGTGCCTAGGTTTTCCAAGCGTGCCTGTCCTTGCAATGTATTAATTAAAGGGTATTGTTCTCTCCCTAAAGTGGAGACACTGGCAGGGGACCTTGGTTCTGTTCCCAGCGTGGCACCTGACATATAGGGTAACGTTGGGCGAGTCACTTCCCATCTGCTTTGCCTCACACCATTTTCAATTGCCGTGTCTGTTTAGACCCCCATTCAGGAAATCACTTACATATGTCATTTAACTTTAAGCATATCTGTTAGTCCCATTAACTGCAGACTTAAGCATGTGCTTAAGTGCTTTCCTGAACAGGAATAATGTCTTTATCAGAGCCTTACCTTGTAAGTCGTTTGAGGCAAGGGCTGTCTCTCGCTATGACGATGTATAGGAGCTACAGCCAGGGACACTAGTTTCCATTGAAATCTCCAGATGATTTTCTGGAATACAAAAAAACATTGGTTGTGATATGGTGCCATTGAAGTCCATTGCTCTGTTCCATTAGGCTGATTTTGCTCAAACTGGCACTTTGTAACTACCATGACTTCAGTGGAGTTATTCCAGATTTACACCAGTGTAAGGGAAAGTGAAATTTGGCCTTGGAGCTGTAATGGGTCCTGGCTGGGTCATTAGTAATTTCCCCTGAGCAGCTATGAAATGGAAGATAATAGGCTGTAGTCCCATCCTACTACTGCCCAGTCTGATCAGCCACATCATTGTTACAGGTGAGAAAAATGTCTAAGGTCAAAACAGAAGTGAAAATCCAGAGGACGCCCCCCGCCACCCCGCTCTTACCTCTGGAAGAAAGGCTTTCTTGGTGGAGTCAGAGGGAGTAGAAAGAAGAGTGTGTGTGTGTGTGTGTGAATAGCTCACTTGATCACTTTTCACTGGGTTTTGATTTTTATCTAATTATTGTTAGTTTGTAATGGTGTTTTCCAGGGGAGAAATGATTAATTGTATGTATTAGCTTCTGAAAGAACAACCTTTTTGCACAGAATAGAAATGATAACAGTGAACTCCTCTTTCAGTTCTGGCTGCACCTCGGTCTAGCTAGAGCTCCGCCATCAAAGGGCTCAATCATTCTAAAGGCCTCATTTCCCACTGCCCCACACATTGTATTGCCATGCACACCTGTCTACTTGTCTACACAGACAAGACAAACTCGGGTGTGCAGGGCTCAGGCTGCAGCGCTGATTCACTGCTACGTAAACTTCCAGGTTCGGAAGGGAGCCAAAGCAACGGGATCTCCCCACCTAGCAGGGCCCTAGAGCCCAGGTGCCAGCTCACGCTGAAACATCTACGCAGCCATGAACCAGCCCGCAGCCTGAGCCCCATGAACTTGTCAGAGGCCCGGGCCAGCTGTGGCAGTCTACCGGCTGTGTTGACAGACCCAGTGTGCGTAATGTGCTACCATCCTGCGTAGGCAGCACTCTGCACTCATTTCGCATAGGCCTGTATCACAAGACAAGGGGCAGGGCAGTAAAGGATCAGCCTCAGTTTCCCCACCTGTAAAATGATGATGATGATACTTTGTAGAGCAGCCTGAGGCCTTTGAATGAAAAGTATTTTTATGCAAGTGCAACACATTGCTGTTTCTGAAACAGCGGAAAGAATACAGCTTCCCTTCCCCACACGGACACTTTAACAATGTGGATAATGCCAGTAAAGTTGCTCTCTGACAATGACTCACCATTTCTGTATCAGATTTTTTTTTCCTTTTAACAGCCAAGTGGAGAGTTTTCTAGCTGCCATCATTATGTTTCAACCCAGCACCTACGAACCCAAGCTGTGCTATTCCCCATTCATTACTAGCTTTCCCAGCTAGAAGACACCAGTTTCAGAGCAAGGTAGCTGCTGCTTTAGGGCAGAATAGAACTGTACCAGCCCCCAGCAGCTCTTCTGTCTACAGTGCTGACAGGCACTCATAACCCAGAAATGTGAAGACCCATTTGTAAAAGCAACCCTGGCTTGCTTTATCTTACAGCCTCTTGCAAGTTGCTTTTCCTGCTCGCATGTTCTCATCTGCCCCTTGCAAGTTAACAGACACTTTTCTGCATGCCTGATGAATGCTGGATTAGTTCTGGAGACTCCCCCGCCACCACCACACCCTCTGTCGTTGGCTGTTGCTCATGTCATGTTCCCAGCCACCAGCAGCTCTGGGCCTGCAATGGTCTCTCATCTCACTATTTGGCCCTCCAGCCAGGTCACTTAGCCCTTATAGGAGTAACAAAAGTGCAGCAAAAATCCACAAACATTCCACCACAATAGATCCTCCTACCCCTAAGGCTACTCTTCAGACCAACCTCAAGACTCAATCTTCAGTGCCACTCTAGACACAACAGTCTGCACATCAGGCTTGTAGGGCAGTTCCCTGAGGTTGGTAGAGGTACCCAGATCTACCCTCTGCCCCTGGTACCAGCCCAGGTAACCTGGCTTAAGCAGGTAGGCCTCCTCCTTCAGACGTGCTGTTATTTTCCAGGGCCACTTCCTATCTTTGACAACCCCCGCACTCCCCTCGTGCTATTTCTCTGCAGCCTGTGCTTCACACCACCTCTCCTCTGATCCCAGATGTTCAGTTTCACCTAGGTTCTTGCAGCTCCTTCTTTCTCTACTGGAACATCAAACTTTCAGGACTGCCTCTGTGTGCTATGCCCTCTTCCCAGGCCCACCACACAGGTTAATTCCTTCCCTGTAGCCTTCTTGACTCTACATTCCCCATTCTAAAACAGAAGGTATTTCCCTCAATCCCTTTCCTGGATCTTCTTTGTAGCATTCACCTACTTTTAAGAAGACCTAGCTTCTTCCCCGTTGGGTCTATTAAGATATCAAGCCTGCCACCAACTCCAGGTGCAGCAAGATGGGCTAATTGGGCTCTCAAATTCCTATTCACCTGAGTGGTGTAGCTGCCCTAAACAAGACAGAGACACAGAGGGTGCGTTTACACTAGCAACATAGGTCAACTTAAGGATGCTTAAGTCGACCTACACAAAGCCTACACTGGACTTTTATTAAGTCCACTTAAGCGCTTCCTTAAGTTGACTTAATAACAGCTTAAGTCGACTTAATAACACCACCTCTGAAGGTCGACTTAAGCCTTAAGTCAACTTCTTAAGTCGACTTAAAGCTAGTGTGGACAGGGAATAGCGCTAAGTCGACCTTATTAAGTCGACTTAAAGCCAGTGTGGACGGCTATGTCTACTGTTAAGTCAGCTTAACAAGGTCGAGTTAAGTGGACTTAAAGTGTAGCCACTCCATTAAGTTGACTTAACAAGGTCGACTTTAAGTTGACTTAAAGTTGACCGTGTTAAGTCGACTTAACAGAGTCGACATAACTTTACAAGTGTAGACATAGCCGGAGAGTAAAATGATATGTCCATGGTCACGTAGCAGTTAGTAAGAAAGCAAGAACTAGAATGTAGGTCTCTTGATTCCCACAGAAGTACTTTCTCCACTACATCATAATGCTGAAAACTTCCATGGGTCTTCACCTCCTTATACCACTTCTGAATGTGGCTCATAAAACTCACTGGATTTGGTGCTGCTCTAAATCCCTGTATATTTGGTGAGGAGGGGTAGAATATTACATCTGCTTGCAAGGTTAGATACCCAGTGCAGTAATCTACGCTAATCGCCACACAACACACCTAGAAGCTTCAGCTATTGTGAATCACCCGCTTTATGTATTTTGAGCCTCTCACACTTTAACACCGATTAGCAAGTGACAATTGTTTTCGTAATCCCCCAGTAGACACAGCTGCCACCGCCCCATCTCTGGGAGATACTTCCCTTGTTTAAAAATAATGAAAAATCCTTCTTTGAAGAATCAATTCAATTTTGCTAATTAACCTTGCCCCCAAAGCTTGGATAATCACATATTACAAAGATGCTATAACCTTCCTAACTAGTTTTGGTTCCACGAAGGCCCTAGAAATACAAGTGTACTTGAAACAGCTCAAAAATACATTTGTATTTCCAGGAGTGACTGGAAGCTGCAAATTAAATTGCCCAAGCCCTTTCCCAATGACCATCTTCCCTCACCCATTGCCATTGTTTGCAACCCTTTTTTATTCCATGATCATTAATTACTTCACCAGTAGAAGTATAGTATGGGAATAATTGATTTTTTATTTCACTGATCTAACCAAAAAACCCAGCCAAAAGTCTGTTTTGGTTAAATCTGAAGCTCAATTTTTTCTAAATTTTTCAGTGAATAGAAAATGTTAAAATTTTTTTTTTTTAACTAAACCTTTTGTTGCACTTCTGTGTTTCTGAACCTTTTAAAACCAATTAAAAGAAAGTAAAACATGAAACAAAAAGTCATTTAAAATAACAACATCAAAACATCTCAATCCTTTTGGAAGGGGTTTTTGGTTTTTTACATAAATTCACAACCCATTTTGGACCCGAATCTGGAAAACGTTTCTTCCAAATTATTCCAGATAGCAATGTTCATCAGTGCTGTCAGATATAAAAAAGTAAGTCTACCATTGACTATCTGCAAGACGCCTCCTGACAGCTCACCCATTTGAAGATGTATTATACTCCTATTTCCAGTGCTTTTTTTCTAAAAAAAAAGGTACCGGAACTCCTATTGATGTCCGTCGTGTCATAAAGAAATAACACTGAAAATAGTGCAGTAAACAGTAAATTTTTGAATATATCAAAGAAATAAAAATACAAGGTAAAAACTGTTAAGTTTTATTAACTATGCAGGCCGCTAATATACTGAAAGACAACCTGTGAAGTCTTACAGCAACTTCCACAGTCTTCGCATGTTTTCGTCCGACAAATCGTCTCACTTTCTTTTCCTGCTTTGACTATCTACAGCTGAATGTCTTCCTCTAAGTAACCACGAATCAACGTACTTTGAAGGATCGAAAAATGTGAGAGGTGGACCCACCAATCTGATGAATAACAGTGACGAAACTGTTTTTGTCATCAGAGAAGCTCTTGTTGAGGTGATTATCAGATTCATCTGCGAAAATCCTCTCTCGCACTCACTAGAACAGGGGTCCTCAAACTTTTAAAATAGGGGGCCAGTTCACGGTCCCTCAGACTGTTGGGGGGCCGTATTATAATTAGAAAAAAACGTGAATGCGTAGCTATCACGTCTGCTGCTGGCCTGTGTTTCTGGGTACTGGGTGGCAGGCAGTAATGCATCCACACACTTTTTGTTGGTGCTGTGGGCTCCGGCCAGGCCCAGAGTGTGGGACTGACCGATGTTAGCCTGCTGGCCTGCTGTTGTGTACGCAACTAGTAGCCAATGTTCCCTCTAGGTTTGGTGGCTTGTGTGCAAAATTTTCAAGCCGTGTGAAAAACTTTTTCAGAATAAATTTTTGGGGAAAACTCACAAGACAGAAATTATAGGCATTAATTGAAGATAAAGTGATTGTAAATAGAATTAATTAATTAATTGTGTTTAATTAATTTAATTGGAATGAATTTGGAATTGAAATCTAATTTTAAGAAAGGTTTTTATTTAAAATTAATTTTTAAAAAGTTTTAAAAAAGAAGGGAGAGAAAGAAAAAAGAGAAGGAAGGAGGAGAAAAAGAAAAAAAGAAAGAAAGGAAGGAAGCAAAGACAGAAAGAGCAGGAAGGAAGGAAGACAAAGAAGAGAAAAAGAAAAAAGGAAAGGAAGGAAAGGAAGAAAGAAGAGAAAGGAAGGCAGGGAAGAGAAAGGAAGGCAGGGGAGAGGAAGACAAAGAAGAGGGGAAAAAAAGGAAAGGAAGGAAAGGAAGAGGAAGAGAAAAAAGAGAAAGGAAGCAGCCCCGGGGGTCTGGAGGGGGCGGTGGGGGCTGCCGGCCTGTGCGGGGGTCCCTCCTTGTCCCCACCCCCACCCCTCTAACCCGGGCCGTCTCCTTGTCCCCACCCCCACCCCTCTCCAGGCCTCCCTCCAGCGCCCTCTTACCTGGCCGGAGGCTGGGAACTACAGAGACGGCCGGCAGAGCTGCTTGCCGGCCAGGCCGCTCCCGCCCTGAGCACGCTGTATCTGCGCATGCTCAGGGCGGGAGATTTAAATCTCCCCAGCCCGGCCGCAGCCTGCACAGCTGGGAGGGAGCACCGGCGGGGACCGAACGCGGCCCCGGCAGGGCAGACAGACCCCAGCAACGGAGCCTGATCCTGGCCCCGTGCCGGGAGGCCGACGCTGTCGGGGGAGCGGGGCGGGGTCGGCTCTGGGCCAGGAAGTCGAGGCGGCCGGTGGGTGGGAGACCGGCAGCCTGCCCTGGCCGCGGCCACCCCGCTGCCCCAGACGCATGGGGCAGGCCGCAGCAGGGGCGGGGGCCGGATAAATAACCTTGGTGGGCCATATCCGGCCCGCGGGCCGTAGTTTGAGGACCCCTGGTCTAAGGAAAAAAAGGTGCCGGAACGCCGTTCCGGTGCGTTCCGCCAGAAAAAAAAGCACTGCCTATTTCCAGAGCATTTATCCCAAGTCTAATTAAGCTAATGGCAGGCTTTCCGTTGATTTTGTTGTGCTTTGAACGAGCCTCTTTGAAATGATGATCTGGAGGAGTTGGTGGCATAGTAGATAGATCCACAGCTAACCATAGACACTGTGATTCAGTCACATCTCACAGTGGTCCCTTAGGCCATTGGAAGAGTTAGTATGAACGTTGGCCAACGTTTTCAAATTTGTGCACCTAAAGCTGAGTACCTAGAGCCATATTTAGACATCTTAATCAAAATGCCCTGACTTTGAGAAGTGTAAAACATTCATAACTCCCCTCGTCCATTCTGCAGTTCCTCATACCTTCCTCCAAAGAGGCTGGTGCTGATCAGTGTCGGAGACTGGAGAGTGGACTCAAAGGACCCTGGTTTGGTTCAGTCTTGCAGTTCCTTATGTTCCTGATGAAGCTAATGGCAGCTCAAAAAAAACCAGGCTACTTTCATTTGTTGATCTGCAGCTGCCATTGAACTCAATAATAACTGCAGGCACTTGGCACTTCTGAAAATTGTGCCATTAAGTATATAACTTCAAGTCACTAAGTCTGAACATTTCAGGGCTCTTTTTGCACACTCCTGTCCCTGTCCTTGCTTGCAATCTTGCTAGCTCTTCATTGTTTTCAAGGCTTCAGAGTTTCCGTGACTGTTTCAATCTCAGGCTGATTTGGTTCACAGCCCTCCTTTAGACCAAATGTGTTGTACAATAGTTGACCTTGCTGACAGCAATCTTATACTGGGATCCTTGTTAAGTGTCCCATTTTTCTCTCTCATTCCCAGGAGCCCCTTGCTTGAAATTTTCATCATCCCTAAATTTGCTAGGTAGTTGTTTTCCTTCCTCTCAGACAATAATGTCATCAATGAAATTTTCAGCTCCTCTTGGTCTCTGGACTATATTTATCGGGCTTTGCTTGTCAAGTTCTTCTGTATCTGCAAGCAAAAAAATAAAACAACTTTGCAAGACAGATGAAGGGATCCTTGCATGAGCTAATAGGAGTGCCTGAAGTGCATGATGCACAATTCCATCTTCCCGCCTTAACAGCTGGAGACCACTGCCAACATCTGGGAAGTGACAGAATCGGTTTTCGGTGATGTGAGCCAGTACCTGTAGTCAGCAACTAATGGCAATCAGTCACAAAAAAGTGGCTTTTACACTGGAGCGAACCTTAATAAAGGGGAATTAAATTGAAACTAGTTGTTTTATTGATCCAGGTACCTACCTACTTGTCTATATACTGCCTGCCTTTCTCTTTCTCTCCATCTACCTACCTGCCAGCCTCTCTCTCCATCTGTTATCTCTTGTCATATATGCAGGTTGAAAGTTCTCTGGGGCAGAAGCCACCTTTTGATTCTGTGCTTGTATAGCACATAGTGCATTGGGGTCTTGGGCAGTGACTGGGTCTCCTAGGTGCTACTGCAATACAACAATCAGAATGAAATAAACATTCTACTTGCCCATCTACTTGGCTATCTATCTACCGGTCTACGTACCTCTGCCTACTTGTCTGACTACAGAAGATATGCACCCTTCCCATTTATAACATGCATATAACTGTGGTACGTAGGCACTGTAAGAAGCACTTTATTACTAGGTTACTCCACTCCTTTATTATCGCTGAACTTGTCTGAGTGTAAATAGATTAATCTTTCACATAATCCAGCTTCCCTTGGTGGTACCACTTTGCAAGACTCCACTTTTCAAGCATTAAGCAGAGATGGTCCAAACCTCCAAACTCCACAACTGAATAACCACAAGCTCTGGGGAATATCTGTCTGATACAGGCTGAACTAATCCTCAGGAATCAACTCCCTCTCTTCTTAGATTTAGGGACACCTGATCCCATCTTTAACACTAAAGAATTATGGTCACAATTAAAGATGTCCATACTTTTCCAGAAAAATGGTTCTTTTCAGACAAAAATATTTTTGATGAGACAGAAATCTTTGCAAAAAATGTGTTCATTTTCATTAAAAAAAAATTATTTGGCAAATTGAAAACTTGAAAGCTTTCCTCCCAGTTTTGTTTTGTTGGTGGTGGTTGGTTTTTGGGGGTTTTTTTTTGGTGAGAACTTGAACATTTTCAAAGAAAATTTTTGATCAAAATTAAAAAAAAATCATATTCCAACCAGCTGTAATGACTACACACCTGAGAGGCTCAGCAGTAATTATTATTCCCCCTCCCCCTCCATTCAAATGTGCATGCATGCACACACACACGTGACACTTTTACGGGTGGGGAAACTGAGGAAAAGAGGTAAATGTCTTGCCTGAGGCTTCAGAGGAACTCAATGCCAGAGGCAGGATTAGTACTCGATTATCATATGGTTGCCAACTGCTTTGAGATTTTTGTACGCAAGCATCTATATGGGCCAGTGTGTTTGTATGAATGTCACTTTGTACGTGTTTGACACCTATTAGATATATGTGCTGAACTGTCTGCATGTCACCTAAGTCAGATCAACATGACTGTTTATTTGCATATAATATTCCCCGTCTCTCACCTTCAATCTGTTTCAAGCTCTTTCAGGTTCTAAGCTCCTTGGCTATGTCTACACTGGCAATTTAAGTCGACTTAAGGAGGCTTAAGTCGACTTAAATTAAGCCACGTCCACAATAGGTTTTCATTAAGTCGACTTAAGAAATTCCTTAAGTTGACTTGATGGAAGCTTACGTCGACTTTATAACTACCCCTTCTTAGGTCGACTCAAGCCTTAAGTCAACTTCTGAAGTCGACTTGTGGACGGGGAGTAGCCCTTAAGTCAACTTTATTAAGTCGACTTAATTCCAGTGTGGACACCTATGTCCAATGTTAAGTCAACTTAATAAAGTCGACTTAAAAGGAGCCACTTTGTTAAGTTGACTTAATAAGGTCGACTTTAAGTCAACTTAAAGTCGACCTTATTAAGTCGACTTAACTTTTTCTAGTGTAGACATACCCCTTATGGCAAGTATTGGATTTTCTATGTGTTTATCCAATGTCTGGAACAATAAAACCTTGATCCTGATCAGGATCTTTAGTTTAGGTTGGGGGATTTGATATAGGCCCCTCAAACACAGAGAATGTAATGCCTACCTATCAGACAGTTGGTCACTTTAAAATATGAGATAGATAGATAGATAGATAGATAGATAGATAGATAGATAGATAGA
>ML685764.1:28054364-28069391 GCA_007922175.1 Pelusios castaneus
TTTCTTTCTTTCTTTCTTTCTTTCTTTCTTTCTTTCTTTCTTTCTTTCTTTTTCACTGTAACCCATAACATAGGCTGAGAAATGATTTTCTTTCCCTGTGAATAATTTTGACAAAACTGATTTTTTTTAAAAAAAACCTTCTATCTAAATTTTTCTTTGAATTTTTGGGAGGGGTTATAAAAAATCAACAAAAGATATTTTTAAATTAGAAAGTCATTTTTCATTGAGAAACCCCACTAGAATGGAAGATTAGCTGAAATAGTTGGCATTCAGTCCCCATTTCAGTAGAGCACTTGCTTAACCTTAAGCATGCACTTAAGTCCATCCCCATTCAAGAAAACATTTAACCATGTGATTAGCACTCATTGACTTGAATGGGACATAAGGTTTCCCTTAAAGTTGAGCATATGCTTAAGTGCTTTGCTGAACTGGAGGTCTTGAGAAACAAAAGGCCAGATCCTGACCTAGCTCCATTGACATCAAAGTCAATAGAGTTGAGCTGATTTACACCGGTGGGGGGTGTGATCCAAACTCGATTACTGAGGCAATAGATACAGAGTAGACTTATCATTCATAACCAACCCAATACTTTACCAGAAGAAGTGGAATGAAGATGCTGTTAGCATTCACAACCATTAGTTGTTCTGATCCTTCCAATTTCATAGAGGTCATTGTCACGCCATTAAGACTCCAGCTCCCAGCGGTATGGCTGAGGACACAGTCCGCTGACCCTTCGTTTCCATCTAATCATGCTCCAGTCTCAGCTCCAAAATGACACAGTGGAGGAATTTTTCAACATGGTAGGATTTTCAGTGTTTACAGATGCATCACTCTACTTAGGTTGTCATTGCAGACTCCACCTGGGAGATAAATGGGCAGAAATTAGAGGCAGCTAGCAAAAAGTATCTTAATATATCAAGGTGCTCGCTAGGTGGCAGCTTTAGAGAGCCTGCGAGACAGACTGTCAGAAGCAGCCCCTGAGTAAACATATTCTGTTCAACTTCTTTGCACTGTGAAATGCAGAAGGAAGCCTATCCATCGCTTAGCACAGCTGGAAAAGGGAATCGAAAGAGGCATCACTGTATGAACTCCCCCACGAAGAGGAGACAAACCAAAGCAAGTTATATTGACCTGGATTACAACATCTTTCTGCTTTGAAGCCAGCACCTGCCATGTTGCTGTGGGTGCACTGCAAAACGTACAGGGAGGAATCTTGGGGAGGAAGGGAGTATTTTATGGGCGAGGGGGGTTAGCATGTTGAGTTGCCTCAAGCCAGACTATGTGTGAATGGGGCATTTATAGCTAATGAATTATTCTGACAGAGTGAAGGAGGGCAATACTTGTTTAGCTCTGCTTTTCATGTCAACCGCTTAGGAAAGCATAGCGTGATTTTTTGTTTCCCTTCATATACACTCTCATCTATCAAAGCTATTCTTCTCTTCACTCTGTTTTAAAGTGACCAAGTCTTTAGCTCAGTTTAGGCCTGGATTTGCAAATGGTGATCCTTTTCTTCCCAGAGGGAAGTTGGCTGTGCTGTCTGTCCTTGGAGAGGCAGGTGGACTTCACTGGCTTCCCTTCCAGAATGGTCCCAGGAAATCCCTTTCTCCAGGACATCTTTCCTTAAGCCTCAACTGGGTGTCTTAATCTGACACAACTAACTATATTTTACAATGCCATTTCATCACCCACTCTTCCCAGAAAACTTTCCCTTTACCAAATGAAGCGTACTCTGAGTTAGAGGAGCACTGCTGAAAGGCAGGAGGGGATATTCGGGAGCAAACTCCCACTGTTAAGAAAAAGGCACCACAAGATTTAGGATTTAACTTCCTGGGGATGGGTGTGAAATGCTCCAGAGAGTTTGATTTTTTACCACTTGGGAAGGACAATGGGGCTGGCCTGACCAGCCTGACATGGGGCAGAGGGAAGTGAAGTGCAGGAGGAGATGCTGTATACACATGAACTGGAATAAATCCAGCCCCCCCCCTGATGAAGCCAGGTCCAGGCCTGGAAGCAGGGAATGTCTGCTTGCCCTACCTATTCTCCACCCCATGGAAAACAAACTGATTGTCCCAGGACATAGCTTCCCATTATATCCCCTTTTGTTTGGGTGCTGCCTGCCTCAGTTCCTGCCAAAATCACAACTGCCATCACCCTGTCCCGGTTTTCAGAGGTCAGTCACTCACTTGTATTCTCCACCACATGCTGCAGATTCACCATCCCAGAGGCACCCTGTGTGGCCAGCCATGGCATTAGCAGGAGCCAGCCTATAGGGCAGGGGACTCCCTGCAGACCTCGTTTCCTGTTCCCATCCTTTCCTTAATGACAGGCCAGCTCTTCATGGGGGACACCTCATAGACTTATAGACTCTAAGGTCAGAAGGGACCAATATAATCATCTAGTTTGACCTCCTGCACAATGCAGGCCACAGAATCTCAACCACCCACTCCTGTAATAAATTTCTAACCTATGACTGAGTTACTAAAGTCCTCAAATCATGATTTAAAGACTTTAAAGTACGCCTGCCCCCTTCTCAACTGCAGCTACTTACAAGGCTGGCTGGTCCCAGGCCTTCCTGTGACTTTGTTGTTGCCTAATGACGTGAGATGAGGACAGGCTTAATAAACAGTAGGGTTTCATCTCATCTTCTCCTACCCCACACTCCCAACCCAACTTCTCCAGCTGCTCCCAGAGCTCTCCACTTCCCTACACAGCCACAGTGGGAATTTGTATTGTAGACAGGGGATGCTTGCAGCACTTGAGCAAGGGAGATGGTTACGAACAAATGGTCTGCGAGGCTCAGAAGAGGGCCATAGGGTTGGCCTCCATCACTGCGTGTGTGCTTGGAGGCTGAGAGGAGGGGACTCTTGCAAAGATCTCCCAAAGGTTTCTGGAAATGCATTTTTTCTCTACATTTCCACACCCCCACCAGGGTTTATCCTAAGATTTTAGACCAAAGAATACATTTTTCAAATATGGACAGTGATTTTGGAGAGGGGGACCCTTGCATTTTGCATGGGCTTCTCAGTCCCAACTCCCAGAAGCACCAAGCACCTAGAAACACCAGCTGAAGCCATTGGGAGTTGAAAGTGCTCAGCAGTGGAAACATCATGTCTAAGGTGTCTTGGCCTAGCTGTGCAGACTCTAAGCTACCTCTCACACTTTCCTGCAAAGGGAACTGCCCCCCCCCCCCCCCCGGCAACACACAAGGTAAGCTAGGAACATGTGTCTTGTCTGATAGGAATGTATCTGCCCTTGTCACCATCTCTCTTCATCTTCCTATCTGCTGCAGCAATTGCCGTGCTTTGTCTACAGTTCATTGCTCTAGCTTCCTGCTTCAAGCCAGAATCCTGTCTCTCAGTAAATACTGTCCCACATAGTGCTCACTGCTTGTGAAGATTCATGCTTGCCAGGCCACCAGGATGGCTTCAGGGAGGGTGGCCACTCAGCTCTTGTCTGTCTATTTCAGGGCCATTCGCTTGTAGCAATCAGCCAGCAGGGAGGTGGGGATGAAAAATCAAACTGGCTGAACACAGATCAGAAGCAGAGGCAGAGAAGCCGTGCAGGTCACAGGCTGGATGGGGAAGTCAATGGGCTCTGACAGAGAAATCTAGGGAGTAATACTAGGGGATTGGGAAAACCAATGAAATCTAGTGGTGTTATTTAATGCTGATGAGAAAGTGATATGGAGTCTAGAGACTATCGAATGTGGCTTCTGACATGAGGAAGTCTCTGTTTATTCACAGGACAGGTGCAACATTAACACCAGCAATGCAAGCTTATGGCCTGCCTCCCCTTCCTCCAACCCACTCCCAGATGGCAGGTCTCCATGGCTCTTTCAATTTTTCCTTCTCTCTGAGCCGAGTTTGCCAATCTGTCTAGATATTTAAATACTCACCTGGTCCCTCACCATCTCTAAAGGTCTCAAAAATCCATGAATTTCTCCTTGTAGTCCGCCCTCCTGAGAAAGGGAGTGTTATTATCTGGACATTTCATACTAATCCACCAAGGCACTTTGGGTGTGTCTACACTGGCAACTTAGGTCGACTTAAGGATGCTTAAGTCGATCTACACAAAGCTGCATCCACACTGGGCTTTTATTAAGTCGACTTAAGCAGTTCTTTAAGTCGACTTAATAACATCAACTCTGAACGTTGACTTAAGCCTTAAATCAACTTCTTAAGTCGACTTAAGATGGGGAATAGTACTAAGTCAACCTTATTAAGTCGACTGAAAGCCAGTGGGAATGGCTATGTCTACTGTTAAGTCGACTTAACAAGGTCAACTTAAGTCAATTTATAGTGTTGCCACTCCTTTAAGTCGACTTAACAAGGTCGACTTTAAGTCGACTTGGGAACAGGAGCATTCCCCTTTGTTCAAGGCCTAGGTGTTTCCTCCCTGGAGGTGCATCCATCACCTGGTGAAGACGTGAACATCATGAAAGACAGCAAAGAAAAATGTCATTAGAACCTGAGTTCCCAGTTACACTTGTGCTCCTTTACGCCCCCCGGGTAACTTAAAGGGGTCTGAATATGGGCATAAATGTCCTTTATACCAATTCATGTAAAGTAAGGCTCCTTTTCACTACCAGAAAAGTGTAAAGGGATCTCAGTATGCATGAGAAGCTGGCTCAAGAACTAACTTTAAGAAGGCAGGGTGGATAAACATTTTAGATCAGGTTATTCCATGAGGCCAGATTAATGGGGAGAGGAGACAAGGAGACCGATTCTCTGTTGCCCTGCACCTTTCGTCAGCACCGATGTCAGTGCAAAGTGCTAGCAGAGATGCATGGCAGTCATTGTGCGCAGGTCAAAATGCATACCCAAGAGGCAGGGAATTGCAGAATTAGGCCGGATGGCTCTATTAGGAAATCAGGACTCTCAAAGGTGGCAACTATAAGTTTGCCACTACTCCCCAGCTGGGCCTAATGTGTCTGTGATGCTGACATTTCCGTACAACTTTCCCATTCCTAGAATGGCAGATGACAGCTCCCGACAGTGGGTACCTAAGGCTATGTCTACACTACAAAAAGTTAGGTCGACTTTGTTAAGTTGACTTAATAAGGTCGACTTTAAGTCAACTTAAAGTCGACCTTATTAAAATCGACTTAACAAAGTGGACTAAGTTGACAACTTTAAGTTGACTTAGACCACTTTGTTAAGTCGACTTAGCCACCCTTAAGTCAACAGAATAAAGTTGAGTTAAGGGTTACTCCATGTCCACACAGTCCTTAAGTTGACTCCTTAAGGCTTATGTCGACCTAATGAGTGGTAGTTATAAAGTCGACTTAAGCTTTCATTAAGTCGACTTAAGAATTTTCTTAAGTCGACTTAATGAAAGCCTAGTGTGGACTTGGTTTCATTTAAGTCGACTTAAGCCTCCTTAAGGAGGCTTTGCTGTTGTCTCTCCTGACAGAGTTCAGCGGAACGTGCTCCCCAACGTCAGCACTATTTATACTCATAAATTCTCTCTCTGTCTAAGCTACTGACCCAGCTTTGCCCTATGTTGTATGGATGAACTATTGAGGAACAAGGTGGAAAAAAATGGGCAAGATACATGCTCTCCTAGATTTCTATGCATATAGAGGAATAGCCTGGAGAATGCATTTTGCAGCAGTTTTTTTAATTTAAGAGGGGGCCAAAGTTGCTTTTGTCCACACCAGAAAGGAGGAGATTGCAGTAGCTTTTGAGACATAAGGTAATGAGAATACGGACAAGTGTTTTGGATGACATTGTTATTCATGCTGCCGAGTAGCACGATAGGATCCAGCCACTTGGCAATTTAAATGGTAGAGATCATTATAAACTGTAGGAAAATGAGTCACAGTCATTAACTAGGCACTGTATTTAATTACTAGCAGAGCTACTTATCTGAGGAACAGGCATAAGTTACATTTGAGAAATTAATAATTCCTACTGGTTGAGTTTATATCTAATAAAATTATGGTGAGTCTACTGAGATAAAATCATGCATTTGTCTGCCCCTGCTGTTCCTATGTAGAGTACATAAGTGTTTCATAGTATGGAGATAGGTCAACTCTGAGATTGTACAAGCATACTCTTCTGGTGACATATGGCTCAAACTTTGACTTCTAAATAACAGGAAAAAGCAAGCTACTTTACTTGTATATTACATCTAAGGAGAATATTGATTGAGCTCATAGTTCTAATAATAATAACAATAATAATAAAGGAAGAAGGACAGATAGACTCATGATTAAGGAACTAGATTGAAATTCAAGACAAGCATTTAATTCCCAGCTCTGCCGTAAATTCACTGTATGAGTCACTCAGGGCTAGATTCTTAAAGATATTTAGGTGCCTAGTGATGCAAATGCTTACCTGCTGGGCTTTTCAAAAATGGCTAGACACCTAATGTCCAATGAAACTGAAACTCTCACTGGTGCCTAAATACATTAAGAAATCTGGTCTGAAATCTTTGTCCCCCCACCTGTAATATACTGATGGTAACACACATTTTCTCCCATCCTTCATCTGTCTTGTCTGTTTAGATTGTAAGCTCTTTGGAACATGGACTGTCTTGTACTACGTGTTTGTGAAGTACCAAGCACAATGGAGCACTGATCGCAGTTGTGGTCTTTGTGTGCCATTGTAAAATCAATAATAATACTTTGAAAATAGCATCCAATAATCTCACACCACTTTATGAAGGAAGCTACATAATAGTTCTGTAAGGTAATTATTTCCCATTTTACAGATAGGGAAGCTGAGGCACAGAATTGTGACGTGACTTGACTAAGGTCACTTAAGGAATCAGTGACAAAGCCTGGACTAGGACTCAGATTTCCTGAATTCTAGGCCTCTCTTCTTAACCAATAAATCAACCCCCTGCTAGAAGTTTACTGCAAAATGTCCTGGTCTTTACCTTGCTGAACTCCAACATGATTTAAGAGAAAGTAATTATTTATTGTTGAGCCTGTTGTTGAGTTTGGCATGATTTATTTTAATACATGCCATTAAACAACAGAATGGGAGTCTGTTTTTCCAGCACTCCTCCAGTGAAATACTAGAGGAAACAATAACAGACAATGCTATTGTTACTGTGGGACTTCTCTTGCCACTTACAGTGAATTATAAGTTTCAGTTAGGGGATATAAAATAATTAGCTTCATAAGGTCGAAGAAAAATTGCTTGCTCTATATGAAGAATCTTCGTTCTTTGGGGTTTTGTGCCAGCACTGTGTGTAATGACTGCAATAAAAATCTATGTATTATGCAGAGTTCATGTAGGAGATGATTTCATTGCTTTTCATGCTCACCGCAGTCTTATCTCACTAGGTGCAAAGGAAGGTCTGCAGGAGCATATGAGAAGGTAAACTGGTCCCCCTTTTCCTTCATCCACATCTCCGCTAGCTGACAGAAATTCCATTTACAAAAGGTTGTAGATTCGTGACTATATATATATAGTGAAAACTATCTGAGTCCCTGGCATATGAGCTTCAGCTTAATGCAAAAAAAGAGAAAAAATAATTGAAGATACATGACTTCTTCCTGGGGTGTCTCCATGTTTTGGAAACTTAATTAGGAAAAACAAATTCACGTAGAATAGTGCAGAATTGAAGACATGACACAATAATAGTCTTAGATCAGCATGGAGAGAGAGACACTATAAGAAAGATCAAAACAAAAAACGAGGACTGTGGGAAAGATGGATTTCAGCTAATCAGTTCCTAGGAAACAAAATCCTGACCCCAGGATCTCTGATTGGCCAATAAAAGCTGGTTCTGATGAAGTAATGTTTGTCTTCTCTTTCACTGTTGAGTGTATCGTTCAATATCCTGTTGGGGGACTTTGGTGTGGCACAATTTTTGTGACTCATTTGGGATTGGAATAATCATTCTTCTGCATCTGGAGTGTGAATTTGTTTTAGCTATATGCAGTTCTTGAGAAAACCCAGTTATTATTTTATTGTCTAACACACAAATTGGTATGCAATCCATAATTAAAGACTATATCGTAATTCATACACATAAAGGGGCCAAATTAATGTGACACTGCTTAATTTTTCAGTGCTTGAGTATGCCTTATGAACAATTTTCTCTTATTGTAGTTTTTTTTGTTGCCTGAACTATATAAATATATAGAATAAACAATAAACTGAGCAGTCTGAAGCCTCAGTAAAGGTTTGGAATTCTGATTAGAACTGGTTGGGAAAAGATTTTTATGTCCCATGAAAATTTTTGAAAAATAAAATTCCCATCTAGAATTGGGATAAAAAATTCTGACATGTGTTTAAAGAGTCTTTTTTATTATAATTTGCTGAAATTTAAAAAAAAAATCATTTTGAACTGGAAAACTGGAATTTTTCAATTAGAAAATATCAGAACAAAATATTTAGTCAATTTTGAAACTTTTTTCCACAAAATATTTTTGAGTCATTGAAATTCACTAAAACCAACCCTTTCCCAGGAAACGTTTCCATTTTAACAAATCATCATTTTCCTACTAAAAAACACTGTCAAAAATTTCCCAACCATTTCTAGGTCTGTTGAAGTTTTAGATGAAGCTGCACGTTAGCTATTTATCTAACCTGGCTTCTTAGCCACTAAAACAAGAACAATTTCTTCTTCCAGCACCACAAGAAGCTACTCTATTTATTACTGTGCAATATTCTCCTGCTTGATGTACCTTAGTGAGAACGAAAGGGTTACTATAGTAATGTTCTGCAAAATAAGAAAAAAAAATCAAATGAATCTTGAAATGGAAAGTCTGGCATTCATTCCCAAAAGTGCAGTGTCAAGAAAAGATGTTTTAATTACTTGTCTCACAACAGCAAATGAACTTGTTCAAAGGATCTTCACCTCCAGATATTAAAAATACCCTAATTTATCAGAGCCTTATAAATTCAACGGAGTCTGAAGAAATAAAATAGCATACTCAGCCACACTGTACTTTGCTGCATGGTCTTATTCACCTGATAATGGCACTATATTTTGTATAAATGCAAGTCCTGCTCCTTGAGCCTGTGCAATATATGGTGAGCTGCAATGGTGAGTGACGATTGACACTTTGAGGTGCCTTCTGTGTGAGGACCCCAGAGCACATTACAAGTTTCAGGATGATTCTCTCTGGCCAGATGCCAGCACAAAACTGAGGCATCCCATATGTTCCCAGAGACACAGGCCGAGTTCCCATGGATGAATATCACTCAAAGAATTCTCACAATCAGAAGTGTGCAAAAATGTGATATTTTCCTGCCCCAAGGAAAGGAAGGAAGGAAGAGCAGTTGTTATGTACTAGATTGGGTTTCAAGAAACCAGTCTCAATGCCTGAGTTCCTCATCCATCAAATGGGATTTACTGGCCTGCCTCCCAGGATGTAGTGTGGATAAAATCCAGGAACAACTCTGGTGGCACCCCAACCACAACTGTGAGGTGCTCAGATGTGGTGGTGATGGTGAGAGGCTACAGCAGCTTCTTCTCTTACTGAAACCTGGAAGCACTAAAGACTTCTGTTGAAACATTTAAGAAAAACTTAGCAGAACATTTCATGGCCCCAGGAAAACTTTGGTTCCATACACATTCTTTTACTCTCATGCATAGTTACACTCTGAGGGCAGGTCTACCCCATGGCGGGATTTCTGTGGCAGTCGAAGGGAGATACACAAAGTACTTAAAATAGCTTGTGTATCTCCCTTCAACTGCTACCACCTACTGACTGTGGTGTCTTCAGTGTGCTGAGTCAATGGGAACTGCCCTCCCTTTGACACAGCGCTACTCCAGTTACCGGGGTGGTCTTCAGTGATCGACTTCCTGATCAGCTGAGCAGGTCTTCACGGACCCGATCAGTTGATTGGGAAGATTGATCTGATGGTGGTGAATTTGCTGCCATATGTGAAGACTAGCCCTAAGAAACCAATTCAGATCCGCTGCAATTCACCTGGTCAAGCTTTGAGGAGGCGTCTGTCTCTCCTTGGCATTTTGCACTCCCAGAAAGTGCTGTATTATGAATCTAAGCAGGCTGCTTTGTCATATTCCTATTATAAAGTTCATGATAGGAACAGCTATGCTAAATGGGCTCTGTCTGGTTTATTAAGGTCTTTTAACCACCTGGATATAAATGAACTAGCGCTGTCGTACAATTTTCTCCCACGAAAACTCATGCGATAAATAAATTTGTTAGTCTTTAAAAGTGCCACAGGATTCCTTGTTTGTTTTTCTGAGCTAGACTAAAAGGGCTACCCCTTTGGATCAGGTCACTTGGGAAGGCAGGGAGATGCTGCTTCCAAGATGCCCAACCATTCTGTGCTCCACATCCTATTATATAAACTTAGGGCCCTGTTGAAAAGTCTCCAAATAAGATTTAGTTGCCAATGTTATTAGCATGGAAAAAGACCTCAGCATTCCCAACCACAAATGTTCTGAAATGTATCGATTCTCCCTTCCCCGTCCCGCACCCAGAATTAAAATCTTAGCAAAATCAACATGATTTCATAAAATATTTCAGTGTCGCTGAATTTGCATTTTTCCGTGAAAAGAGGTTTTGTTTGAAACATTTTGCCCAGCTCTAAATATTGCATCTGATGAGCTCAACACCAAGAAATCTGTAAATCTTGTTTCTTACGTGGCCGCTTATGAACAAAATAGTGCCTTATTTTAATAACAATCCTACAGAATTTGCTTATTTGTTGTGATGATCGTGTCCCCTGGGGTGTCTGCAATGGCACAATGGGTGCGTCTACACTGGCAATTTAGGTCGACTTAAGGAGGCTTAAGTCAGCCTAAACAAAGCCATGTCCACACTGGGCTTTTATTAAGTCGACTTAAGCACTTCCTTAAGTCGCCTTAAGGAAAGCTTAAGTCGACTTAATAACTCCTTGTTTTAGGTTGACTTAAGCCTTAAATTGACTTAAAGCCAGTGTGGAGAGGGATTAGCACTTAAATCGACCTTATTAAGTTGACTTAAAGCGTTAAGTCAACTTAATTAGGTCGACAAGGGGATATGTCTACACTAGAAAAGTTAAGTCGCCTTTGTTAAGTCGACTTAATAAGGTTGACTTTAAGTCGACTTAAAGACGACCTTATTAAGTCGACTGAAAAAAGTCAACTTAACTTTTCTAGTGTAGACTTAGCCAATGAGCTCCTTCTAGTACTATCAGTTAAGCTAGGATAATATTCTCAATATAGTTTAGTTGATTAATTTCATGGTATTTTCCTAATCCATTATTGGATTAATATTTTAATTTGTTATTCGCCCATGGGGGAAAGCTTGGATTTTCCTATTGATTCCATTTCTTAAGGCAGCATTTACATAATGAGTGTGTTGCAGTGTTCTCTCCGCTGACTCAGTTACAGGCACAAAGCTGGTGGCAATGGAGAAATAAAAATACAACACTCTTGATATATATGCATCTTTAGTAAATGCTAACTCATTAATGAACAAGCCAAAGAATGTGTCCAGGACCTGCATGGTGTTCTGTACATCCCCTTTGGCCTCTGGAGTTTCAGACGGGTCGGCCACTGGGTTAATGTCTGCTTTGGACCTACAGGCCTATTTGACCCTCCAAAAAGACTGATATTTTGCATGCAGTCTAATGCAGATACATATTATTGAACCTGGAGATGGAAATAACTGATCCGCCAAGGAAAATCAGCGTTATTGCTCTTTAGATTCTGAGGGCACCCACAGCACAACAGGTGCTTTCCAAACACAAAGAACAATATAGTCACTGCCCATTAGAGACTGAATTTCTAAAGTGGTGATCAGAGATGCTGTTAAAGAGGTAGCCTAGGAAGCATGGACCCACTAATGCCTCCCCACCCCTGCCCCCAAGCCTCTGTTGCCACTTTAACCATTGCAATGCTCAACTTACAAAGCCAGAAGGTTCTGTACCATATCATGTTCTTTCCCTTCCTTACTTGTATTAATTCTGCACTCCCTAAACCTCCCTTCCACATTCAACCTCCATCAGTTTGACCTAACCAAGAGGCAACCTAATCCCAGTCCCCCAGCCATCCTGCTCTGCATACAGATCTCTTATGCTGAGGTGCAGCTCAGTGCATACCTTGCTGGTGCTGGGCTTTTCTGTGCAGTGCGTGTGTTTATACATCTATATATAGTCACAAAAAAGGAGGAACATATATGAGAATGAGAAGAGAATCTGCAGGTAGGTGAGCTAGGCTCAAACTCAGACAAGTATCAGTTCCAATGGAGCCCTCAGCTCCTTTGTTCAGCTGTTGCGGGTGTCAGCCACACAAAATCAATGGCTATGTCTACACTTACAAAACCTAGTTTGAATGAGTTAATTTTAGTTAGTTTGAATTAACTTAATTCGAACTAGCCTGGCCCCACTAGAATGCTAGTTCGAACTATCCATGGCCGTGCAGGGCACTTGCTTAGTTCAAATTAGTCAGTTTCAGGAAGGTCAATCTGCCGATTAGTTTGAACTAAGCAGTTAGTTCAAACTAACATGGCCACACTGGATTAATTCGAACTAACTATTGCGAATTAAGGGTTAGTTCGAACTAAGCAATCGAAATTATTAGTTCGAATTAAGGAAGCCCTTAATTTGAACTAATGAAAGCCTAGTGTGGCCAAGGCTTAAATTAGTTCGAATTAAGCTTCCTTAATTTGAACTAACTTGCCAGTGTAGACATAGCCAAAGGGATGTCAGTGGGACTGGGACTCTAGAATTTAGGTCTTGTGGATTCTTCTGATCCACTCCCTGTGTATCTGTCTGGAATCCCAGCCCCAGCCTTCACAAAAGAGAATTCTGGGTGATGGGGGCTTGATCTCATATCCTCTGAAGTAAAAGGGAAAGTCTGTTGGTATTCACAGGCACTGGATGGGGGCCCAGAAGCAGAAGTGAATTAGCTCTTCTGGCAGAGTCCCTCATCTCAATCCAGTGCAATGCAGCCTTATTTGTTTGTGGCAAATCTCAGCATGACTGAAAGAGCTACAAAGACTAAAGTGGAAGAAGAAGCATGAGGTGAAGAGGTGCAGAGGAGAGAGAAAAAGATGTGCTTCCAGGCAAGGCTGAAATGAAATGTTGGTGTGATGAAAACATGCAGGGGTGCTGTTCTGTACATTAGGGGCTGCTGAGAAGAAGGCTTTCCCTAACATGGCAGAATGAAGGAGAGAGAGGAAACCAGTGTGAATGGAATGGAAAGAGCACGGAAATATTATACAAAAGAGAGAAAACTAGGGACTTTGCTATTGCTATTGATTTTCTATGGAAGGCATTCAGATAGTAGGGGGACAGGTAGCAATATGAAACCCTACAGCACATACATAGGTATGATACAGTCTGGACAGCTCCATTCTGAATTATAACCCAGGAGGGCTGCTTTGAACTAGATCCATTTGGATCTGGCATAGCCGGTCAAGGTGTCTGAGTCTGTTATAAAGACTCCATCCCATCCCATTAATCTCATGCACCAGCCTGATCCCCTTTTTCAATTGAAAATGTATTTACTATTAGGGGCTTTCCTCCTTTGCCTCAAAGTCTCTGCCAATTAGGAAACAACTAGCTACAACATGGCTTTGTTTCCGGACAGGTTAGCATCGCAGTTACATATTTATTATTGCTTTTGTTTTCCTTTGATTTCAAAGTCTTTGGGCACTTGACAGATAAAACAGCTAACTTCCTGTTTGGCAGCTGTCTCTATTTTACCTTCTCCAACACACTGTAATAACCATTTTCTTATATTAAAACAAAGGTCTAATAAAATAATTTTTCTTCATCTCTTTTTGTTTCTCCAGACACCTGTTCACCTTCTATTGTTCCATGTTATGAAGCTGAGCCTGAAAGGGTTTTGCTGGACCCAAGGGCCCGAGAAACTTTTCATTCTGTAATAATTTTTTAGAAGACCGAAAAACAAAATACAGAAAACTGACAAATGGAAATATCACTAATACCATCATGGCCACAGGGGAAAGGGTAATAAAGAGAAATCTGACAGTGGAATTTTCCATTATGAGTCAGCTGAAAGTTCTTCGTCTCATGAATATTATGGACCAGATCCTCAGCTGCTGTAATGTGAGGGAGCTCCATTGAAGTAGACAGTGCAATGCCAATATATACCAGTGGAGGATCTGGTTCTCTGACTTTTAAGATTTTTTTCGGCATGTTATATTTTGCATTTAAAAAGTACATGCAGCGGGGGGAGTAGAAAGGAGGGGTCAGTGTTGCTTTCTTTGCACAAACAAAAGTGTTTTGTGGCTTTGTTTAATGATAGAAAGGGCTTTGTCAATAGTAGAGAGAAAATGATAATCTAATTTAATGGCAATGACCAACTTTACTAGCATTAAAAGCCAGAGTGTTGAACATTAAATGTGCAGAGCAACATGTATGGGACTTTTTTTTTTTAAACAATTATATTTTCTAATTCACAGGGGTAAAGCTATTGACAAGGGGGAAAAACCCAACTATGTTAAAATGATGATACCAGGGGTTAAATTCAGCCAGCGCTATCTACACTACAGCAGAGCTTCAGTAAATATTTTCACACACCTCCCAGAGTGTTTATAGCATGGTGAGGGGAGAAAGGAGCAGCTGTGAGGGGCTGTGAGAAATACTCTGAGAATTTAAGCCATGGGTGATACCTGTTAGAAATGTCGCTTTTCTAACTCATGGGGTGCAATTCTGCAAGCCCACATTAAGAAGTCAGTGGGAGTTTTGCATGCTAGGATCTTTTTAGGATCAGAGCCTTAAGCCATGATTCAGCAGAGGCCATGCTTAAAGTTAAACATACTTCAGTGCTTTGGAACCAGTTCAGCAAAGTATTTAAGCAGGCATTTAAGTCCCATTGAAATAATACTCAAGTTCTTTGCTCAACAGAATGGACTTGAATATCTGCTTATAGTTAAGTATGTGCTTAAGTGCTTTGCTGAATTGAGGATCTAAAGCAAATGAACCTTGTCTCAGAAAGGGATGGCCAATATTTATTTATTATCTGTTAAGAAGTTACTGATTCAAATATGCCTGGGAATCACCAATATACCAGAAATAGATAGATAGATAGATAGATAGATAGATAGATAGATAGATAGATAGATAGATAGATAGATAG